>JAEVLN010000006.1:0-698353 GCA_018350325.1 Globodera rostochiensis
CCCCCTCCACCTCCCCCTCCCCCTCCCCCCCTCCCCTCCCCCTCCCCCCCCCCCCCCTCCACCCTCCCCCTCCCCCCCCCCTCCCTCCACCCTCCCCGCCTTCGAGACAATTTTTGCTTTTCCGGCTTAAACTATTCGACTAATCTCTTGAACTCATTAATTTAATTGATTTCAGAGACGGTCCTAAGCTCGATTATTCTTTAATTATGCAATGCCAAAATAGCAGAATAACTGTGCTCCGGCATCAGTTTTTTGCATTTGATTGACATTTAACTATTGCTGACACCTACGGGTTTTGAGCAAAAGCACCTGCTGCTTTTGTTGTCTGACTCCCCCTCGACATTTGACTCTTCAAACTTTTGATTTTGCTTATCCCCTGCCCTTTAAAACGGCTTTTCCGGTCGGCTTAAATCAATCCTCCCCCCCCTCGACCCCCCCCCCCCCCCGCCCCTTTCAACCCCCCTCCCCCCCTCGACCGGCCCCTCCCCCCCCCCCCCCTTCAACCACCACCCCCCCCCGCCCCTTTCAAACCCCCTCCCCCCTCGACCGTCCCCCGGTCCCCCCCCCCCTTCAACCACCACCCCCCGCCCCTTTCAACCCCCCTCCCCCCCTCGACCGTCCCCCTCCCCCCCCCCCCTTCAACCACTCCCCCCGCCCCTTTCAACCCCCCTCCCCCCTCGACCGTCCCCCGGTCCCCCCCCCTTCAACCACTCCCCCCGCCCTCTTCAACCCCACCCCCTCGACCTCCCCCCCGCCCCCTTCAACCCCCCCCCCCCTTCAACCACTCCCCCTCCTCGACCCTTTTGACCGTCTTCTGAACGCGTCACTCTTGCTGCCAGGGCTTTTTTCCTGTGTTTTGCCCTCTCCAACTGTTTATCACTCGACGCTTTTGCCGTTGTTGTTGTTGTGGGGGGGGGGATGTTGGGGTTTTCCCATCATTCATTCTCTCCTCTTCACTCACTTTTATCCTTCACCGCCTCTTAAACTTAACGAGCCCATAAATTGCCGCAAGCGAAAATAAATTAGGGCAATAATTGTGAGTGGCATCCATAATTAATTGATCCTTCTGCGGGAGTTTGATACTTTTGTCGTTAAATCCAAATATAGTAAAGAGAGCAAAGGGCGGAGTTGAAAGCGTCCAAAAAGGAAACACTTCTCTTGAGGGGGGGGGGGGGGGGGGGGAAATTGGCAATTTCCAACAAATGGCACAAAGACCAAAAAGTTATTGTGCCATCTGCGGAGGAGGGAAATGATTGGCGGCCAAAAGGCCATTCATTGGAGGCAAATCCTTTCCCTGTTTATTTATATATGAAATCCATTAGAGAGTTTATTGTGCGCCCGAATGAGCACCGGAGGGCACAAATTCATTCTCGCCTCTCGGCTCGCCACATTGCCCAACTCAAGATAGATCCTTCATCACCAGAGGGGCTAACTCCAACTCCGTCATCCCCCCCCCCTCCCAAACCCTCACCCCCACCCCCCATTCATTCATTCTCTCATCCACGCCATTTTTGGTTGTGCCAACCCCAAATCCCTTCCCCAGCTTCTTTGTAATGCTTTCTTTGTCTTTTTGGCATTTGCAGTCAATCCAATTAGCCCGAGACCAAAAGCTTGGCGACGTCGTCAGATGAGGGAGAGGGGGGAGAGGTGGGAGAGGGGGGGAGGGAGGGGGGGGGGAGGGGGAGGGGTTTTGTTGTGCGGTGATAGGCGTGAACGAATGAATGTCCTTTTTGGGAGGGATAATATGCCCCCCCCCCGCCAATTCCTTCGTCTTCCCCATTAATTTCATTTACGACCAATGCACGTTGTTTTCATGCCTGGCAGCGATAGCCGGAGTTCCGACATTTTTGGGCCCGGAATTCCGAAATTTTAAGGAAGAAATCGGAACTTTTCGAAAGGACGGAAGGCGCCTTTATTCTTTCTTTGTCTTTGCAATTCTTTTCGTTTGGTCCTCTGAGATTATTTTTCCTGTCCGGATTCTTCATTTTGGCTGTTTTATTTTCCATCTGATTGCGTGCCTTCAATCTCCGGCTGCGGCCAAGCCCTTGCGGGGATATTCAGCAACTCAATTGGACGCACAATTCAGCCTGAGGGCATTAAAAATTAATTGGCCTGCTCATCTGCCCGGGCCAAGTGCTCTTAGGGGGGGGGGGCCAAAATGAGTCGAGGGAATTGTTGCCGCGGGAACAAAATGAGGAAAACAATCGCTGAAAGCTTTGGGGGGGGGGGAAGTGTGGCCCAGCCCATCTTCAATTTTTATTTGGGCATTGTTTCGCCAAAGGGGCCGTCCGACCTCCCAATTAGGCCCATCGGCGCCTTTGCTCGTGTTGGCATTGTGCTGATGCCATCGTCCCCATTCCCCGTTTCTCCCAATTTGTCCTTTCTTCTCCCAATCCCTTCCATTCTTTCCCCCCTCCCCCCTCCCCCCAATTCGCGCTCAATTCATTAGTTTCCTTCGGCAAAATCAATCCATCGACCGAATTCAGCATAATTTGGGTTAAAATTAAAATGTCCAGCACTCTTAATCGTGAAAATGCGACTTGTCAATGGCTGAAGGCGACAACGTCATATTATGACAGCGCGGAGGACGAACTCTCTCAGGGGTAATTACCTAATTAATGGTGCAAACATTTAATTTGAATAGAAAACAAAAAGACAAAACTCCGGCGCTTGTCGGGTCGAATTGCCCAAGGGATTAAAATTAAATTTGCAAATTCACTTTTTGAGCCGTTCAGTCTCTGAAGAAATTCAAAAAGACTGAGCTAATAGTTGTGCATTTCCATCAGTTTCTGTCCACCCGACTTCGACAAGTCCCTCTGTTGGTTCAACGTGTCGTTGGGCTCCACGGGCGAAAGGGCGTGCCCTTTCGCCTTTTGTCCCTCAGTGCCCGGCTGTGAGACGGTGGCCGATGTGTACAAAGCGAGCAGACAATGCCACGAAAACGGCAGTTGGGCCGAGTCGGTGTACTCGGAGTGCATCAACTTGCTGAGGAACAGCCACCACCAGCACTGCGTGGTCGGCTACTGCAGGACGGTCAGTGGGGGCCAGGGCTCGGCGAAACTTCGGCTTCGAGTTTCGCGAAATTTCGTGTATTTTGGGGTTTCGAGTTCGGGTAGTGCGCCGAGCTTCGATCAGCCCTGGTGGGGGCGGGGGAAGCCTAAAATGAATGGTCTTTACATAATTACTATTTAATGGGAAATTAAATTTTAAATTGCCTCAGTGCCCCGACCCTCTCCGGGAGACCGTGATCAGCGTTTCCCTTTCCCTGTCCATCGTCTCCGTGGTCGTCCTCCTTTCCGCCCTCCTCCTCTTCTCCGCCTTCGATTCCGTCCAATGCCGTCGTCTCTCAATCCATAAAGTGGTCTCGAGTCGAGTCGAGACTCTCGACTCAATTCTTTCATTCACTTCGTTTCTTCTCTTGCAGAATTTGGCCGCTGCCTTTCTTTTCCGCTTCTCCGTCCTGGCGGTTTGGACGCTTGTCAACTTCAACAATCTCTTCCGCGACTGCTCCAATTTCGTACCCTTTCCGCTGAGGAATTTGGTGCTCCCCAACTCAGGCTCGGCCCGTTCAGACATCTTTCTGTTTAGGAATGGCTTTGCAAGAGTATTCTCTGGATGGTCATCTACTTCCAGGTGGCGTCCGTAATGTGGATGCTCATCGAGGGTGTCTATTTGTACTCGAGGTGCTTTGCTGCTCTCTTTGACCTTCGCTTTCCATTTCCCCCTTCCATTTGTTGTTAGATTCACCATTTTTGCGATGCGCCGAAGTGAGGCGCCTTATGCTTTTTATCTGCTCACCGGATGGGGTCCATCGTTTCGATCGATCGGTCGATTAGTCTTAACCCGCCCATTTAATGTGCAGGGGTTCCCTTCGTCGTTGTGATGGCCTGGACGATCGTCCACGAACATCAGTCCGGCCTTCGGAACGGCTCCTTCTGCTGGCTTCCCTACGCCCAGGGCGCCCACTTGTGGATTTTAGCCGGCACAATGGGCGTTGCTCTGGTCCTGAACGTGCTCCTCCTCCTCCTCATCGTCGTCATTCTTGTCCAAAAACTGCGCTCAGAGAGCGCCGCGGAGTCCAAGAAGCTATGGTCAGTTTTCAGTGCCATTGAACTAGAGACAATACTCGCGTGCGGGTATAGGATAACGCGGGTCGGGTACCCGGACGCGTGCGTGTATAGGATAACGCGGGTCGGGTACCCGGACGCGTGCGTGTATAGGATAACGCGGGTCGGGTACCCGGACGCGTGCGGGTATAGGATAACGCGGGTCGGGTACCCGGACGCGTGCGTGTATAGGATAACGCGGGTCGGGTACCCGGACGCGTGCGTGTATAGGCGCGGGTCGGGTACCCGGACGCGTGCGGGTATAGGATAACGCGGGTCGGGTACCCGGACGCGTGCGTGTATAGGATAACGCGGGTCGGGTACCCGGACGCGTGCGTGTATAGGATAACGCGGGTCGGGTACCCGGACGCGTGCGTGTATAGGACAACGCGGGTCGGGTACCCGGACGCGTGCGTGTATAGGACAACGCGGGTCGGGTACCCGGACGCGTGCGTGTATAGGATAACGCGGGTCGGGTACCCGGACGCGTGCGTGTATAGGATAACGCGGGTCGGGTACCCGGACGCGTGCGGGTATAGGATAACGCGGGTCGGGTACCCGGACGCGTGCGTGTATAGGATAACGCGGGTCGGGTACCCGGACTCGTGCGTGTATAGGACAACGCGGGTCGGGTACCCGGACGCGTGCGGGTATAGGATAACGCGGGTCGGGTACCCGGACGCGTGCGGGTATAGGATAACGCGGGTCGGGTACCCGGACGCGTGCGTGTATAGGATAACGCGGGTCGGGTACCCGGACGCGTGCGGGTATAGGATAACGCGGGTCGGGTACCCGGACGCGTGCGTGTATAGGATAACGCGGGTCGGGTACCCGGACGCGTGCGTGTATAGGATAACGCGGGTCGGGTACCCGGACGCGTGCGTGTATAGGATAACGCGGGTCGGGTACCCGGACGCGTGCGTGTATAGGATAACGCGGGTCGGGTACCCGGACGCGTGCGTGTATAGGATAACGCGGTCGGGTACCCGGACGCGTGCGTGTATAGGATAACGCGGTCGGGTACCCGGACGCGTGCGTGTATAGGATAACGCGGGTCGGGTACCCGGACGCGTGCGTGTATAGGATAACGCGGGTCGGGTACCCGGACGCGTGCGTGTATAGGATAACGCGGGTCGGGTACCCGGACGCGTGCGTGTATAGGATAACGCGGGTCGGGTACCCGGACGCGTGCGTGTATAGGATAACGCGGTCGGGTACCCGGACGCGTGCGTGTATAGGATAACGCGGGTCGGGTACCCGGACGCGTGCGTGTATAGGATAACGCGGGTCGGGTACCCGGACGCGTGCGTGTATAGGATAACGCGGGTCGGGTACCCGGACGCGTGCGGGTATAGGATAACGCGGGTCGGGTACCCGGACGCGTGCGGGTATAGGATAACGCGGGTCGGGTACCCGGACGCGTGCGGGTATAGGATAACGCGGGTCGGGTACCCGGACGCGTGCGGGTATAGGATAACGCGGGTCGGGTACCCGGACGCGTGCGTGTATAGGATAACGCGGGTCGGGTACCCGGACGCGTGCGTGTATAGGATAACGCGGGTCGGGTACCCGGACGCGTGCGGGTATAGGATAACGCGGGTCGGGTACCCGGACGCGTGCGTGTATAGGATAACGCGGGTCGGGTACCCGGACGCGTGCGTGTATAGGATAACGCGGGTCGGGTACCCGGACGCGTGCGTATAGGATAACGCGGGTCGGGTACCCGGACGCGTGCGGGTATAGGATAACGCGGGTCGGGTACCCGGACGCGTGCGTGTATAGGATAACGCGGGTCGGGTACCCGGACGCGTGCGGGTATAGGATAACGCGGGTCGGGTACCCGGACGCGTGCGTGTATATAGGATAACGCGGTCGGGTACCCGGACGCGTGCGTGTATAGGATAACGCGGGTCGGGTACCCGGACGCGTGCGGGTATAGGATAACTAAATTAACGACCCTTTTTTGTGAAGGCGAACTGTGAAGGCGACGATTCTGCTCGTCCCCCTTTTGGGCGTGTCGAATGTGAGTGTTTTTGCCATTTCTTCACGAATTTCGGCTTGTTAAGATCCCGTTGTTTTATGAACCAAGCAAGCCAAGTGCCTTCTACATGTTGGTGTCGGCCATCCTCCAACACTCCCAGGTCCCCTCCCCCCCCCCCCCCCCACAAATGCCCTCACCTCCCAATCAGCAGGGCATCTTCATTGCCGTCCTTTACTGCTTCCTCAACGGAGAGATACAAAATGCGATGCGTCGTCAAATGTCCAAAGTGCCGTTGCTCCATTCCTTTGGGTCTGTGCCTTTTCCATTCCATTTGAATGCCATCGTTTGTCTCTTCACAGATTTTCTTCTCGCCAACGATTGTTATTCGAGACAGAACGAACTTATGTGCCGGCACACACCACGACGGAGACGGAGAAGAGCGGCGGGCATTTGCAGATGAGGGACATGAACAAAGGGAGGAGGGGGTCAGAGGGGGGGGGGGGGGCTTCCAAAGAGAAGTTAAAAAGAAACAACAGAAAAAGTGGACGTTCGACATGCAAAGCCACGCAAAGCTCTTCATTGAACGCCGACCTGAGCAAGGAAGGGGCTAATGGCCAAATTAGGCCAGACGACCCATCTTCGGGCCAAAGGACGATGCCGGTGATGTCCAGCTCTTTGGGACCACTCGAGGGGCCATTTGAGGACGAGGAAATAGAACAAAGGCTAATCCAATGAAAGGGAAAGGACAATTGTGATGGGTAAACAAATATATATTATGAACATACAAATACAAAACATTATGTACAATTCTATTTGCCAGTGAATAATCATAACAATGGTCGAGCATTGCATATTATCGGTCGGATTTTCTCACAATAATTCAGTCGTTATATTCACCCGTTGCTCTTGAACCCTTCCAATGGATTCTGTCCAGCAGTTGAACAGCTCGGGAGTGGCCAACTCGACACTGTCGGGACACGTCGATGGAGTGCGAACTGTGCGGATAAGAAACAAAATCAGCACAAAAACTTAAACAGCAAAGCATACGTTCGCTTTGGTCATAACTGTCCATCTCACACCTCTGGTTATGACTATTAAACTGATGGCATTCCCTAGTTTTGCCATTTTCTGGGCTAAAAAACGGCTCGGAATCTCCATTCAGTTCGTAAAATGCACTAAAATAGAAACAATGCGCAATGAATGCGATGGGGGGGGGGACTTCGCATGGAATCGACTTTCTGCTGGCCATTGCTTTGGGGTCGGACAACGCCAACCGCCGGCAGCGTAATTTGAACGACGCCATTTTGATCGTCTGTTCTGGAACCAAACCTTCAAAAGTCGAATTTAATAATTGTGCAAAAAAAAGTCAACAGACCGTCACTCGATCGGAAGCAATGCCAAGTCTAAAGGCAATTTCTGAAACAAGCGATTCTATCCGAATTCTTTCTTTTCGAACAAACCTCGCTTCATCTGATGGTCCGGGTAATGCGTGTGCGAAAAGGTCATCTCGAGCAAAGCGCATTGCGCTTCGCTGAAATTGGTGCGGGAACGGCGCCGGGAGGGCAAACGGCGAATTTGGGGGTGATTTTCTTCTTCTTGGGAGTTAAACAAATCGCCGGACGGCAAATCGGGACGACGGCGTTTGGACACAACATAATTAACATTCATTTTGGGATTGAAAGGTTGAGTGACTTTGGGATGAGTGCGAAAGAAGACTTTTGCAGTTACGGTGTTTGGTGTTTGGGGGAGGGCAATTGGAGTGGGAATAGGGCTGATGCTGAGGGGGGGGGCACATCTGCAAAGGATTTTGGGTCGAGTGCCCTCCCCCCCTTGGGGGATGATGGGCCAATTCATTGGCCCAAGGAAGTTGGTGGACACCCGACACACCAATTGAATTTCAATAACAACCAAACCATCCATATGTTACCGCCACATAATGTGAAAATAGCACAAAGAGTCAATGGCATTACAAAAATAAAAGAGAATATTCAGGAAAACCAGCGATGGGACAGTATTTAACTGACATGAAGCTGCGTAATAGGACCAAACTTCAAATTAGTGCACCCCGGGAGCGATTTATAACAAACCATTTATCCAAATCAGGGACGGGCGAAGCCGAAGCTCCTCAAAGTTTAAAAAATGGCAAATATTTGTTAAAAATTGTTACTTTTTTTGCTTCAGCAGCCGTCAGCAACGGTGGTTTTTTTTTGCTCAAATTTTCCCAATACACCCTTAAGGTAAAAGGAGATAACCCGGAAACTTTAATTGAACCAAAAGCAATCAAAAAACAAGACAGCATTTTTAAATTTTGCATAGAGTTGGTCGGGACCGGTCGAGAACAGTTCCGATTTTTCCCGATCCCGGTTCAAAATGCTGGTCCCGATCCCGGCTTTCACGGTCCCGGTTTTCCCAAGAATCGCGGTCCCGGCCAACTCTAGTTTTGCATTTAAAAATACTGGTACTGAAATGGAACTGAAGCGCCCAACTGAAGGCTACAGTACATTTCGACACTGGACGTTTAGACACTGAGTTTTAAAAGTCGACAAAATGGTACTTTATAGGGTTCTCAGGGGGCCGTAGAATCCGAGGCTGAGCTCCATTTTGACCCGATTTAGAACCCTTAACCCGAATTCGAACAATTTTTCGAAAATTCAAAAATTTTCAAAAAATCAATTTCGCCTCAAAATCTTCAAAAAGCAATAAATTACACCAAAAAGGCAGTAGAGTACGAATTCATGCTTTTTGAAGATTTTGAGGCGAAATTGATTTTTTGAAAATTTTTGAATTTTCGAAAAATTGTTCGAATTCGGGTTTAAGGTTCTAAATCGGGTCAAAATGGAGCTCAGCCTCGGATTCTACGGCCCCCTGAGAACCCTATAAAGTACCATTTTGTCGACTTTTAAAACTCAGTGTCTAAACGTCCAGTGTCGAAATGTACTGCAACGCAACTGAAGCACCCGACGCTGAAGTGTCCGGCACTGAAGTGTCCAGCACTGAAGTGTCCGCACTGAAGTGTCGAGATGGTGATCGGCCGGGAGCGGCCCGTCTGAGTTTGGCCAACTGAGTCTGGGCGACTGAGTCTGGTTAGAAGGGAAAAAGTTTGGTTTTTGTGGGTTATGTGTCAACAAAAAAAAATTGTTTTTTTTCAAACTCGGCAAATGTTTCTATTTTAATCGTTTAAATGTCGCTGAATTCTATGTTTTTGCAAAACATGGTTGAATTTATGCCACCAAACTGGTATTTTTTACGGCGGCGATCATTTCAGCGCACTTCAGTGCCGCACACTTCAGTGCATTCTTTGGTTGAGTTTAAAAAAAGTTATAGCCTTTTTAAGTGCTGGCACTGAAGTGTCCGGCACTGGTAGTGTCGGCACTGAAGTGGTCCGGCACTGAAGTGTGGGCACTGAAGTGATGCGTACCGTATTTTTTAACCCCAACAAATCTATAAAGTTCGTTAGGCCTAGGTCTAAGCCTAACGAACTCCAAGCCAGGGTGGCTTAGCTCAGTTGGCCACCAGACTCAGTCGGCCAGCTCAGTCGACCCCTACCGGGATCGGCCAGAGGGAAAAAAATACTACAAAAAAGATGAGAGAGAACGCCAAAGGAAGAACATGTTAGAGATAAAAAGGAAAAGCGAGATAGTACAGGGGTTTTCTCTGCTGCTTACCGTCAGTTTTTTTCGCATTCGCATTGACTCGCTTCATTTGTAACTCATTTCATTTATATGATCACATTTTTATTGGCTTCTCTTTTTTTCTCTACCCATAAACAAATTATGTTTCAATTGATATGTTTTTGATTTCTATTTGTCATCGGCAAAGTCTTAGTGAGTCTAATTGTTGGATGTATCCTTCAGGAAGGAATAAGGAAACTTGGGAATGCAAATCTCAATGCTCCTCACCCCTCGTCTTCAAAACCATTTATTTCACACAATTCTTGTTCCACTTAGACTCATTAATCGCCACTAACAATCCCGCTCGTCCAAATTCTCTTCATTTTCTTTGCAAAATGGATTATTCATACGGCAGTAGTGGAACCCGCGGTCGTGGCCGTGGCTATGGAGGTCGTGGTTTTAATTTGTCGGGCGTCGAGGACCAACAAAACGTTCAACAACAACAAAGCCCACAGCACATCGATTTCAGGTTTTTTGGTCTTTTTTCGGGGCCTCTCGAGTCGGAGAATGGTATTCAAAAGAAAATGAATTTTCTCTATCTTTTTTTTGATAAAATGTGACGTCAAAGCGTGGCACGTTGTTTTTTTCTTTTGGTCATTATAAAATTTAATGTAAAGGAAATGTAATTTTAGCGTTAGCCGCGGACGGCGTAGTCGTTACTTGCAAAACCCTTCGGAAAACCATCCGTGCAGAGTCGAAATGACCACCGCCGGCGCCGTGTCAACTCCGCCCGCCCGTGAGACGCCGAAGGAACTTTCCACTGGCACGCCTCGTCCGACTACTGCTGCCGTTACTTTCTCTGGCACCGATGGTGGCACTTTCAGTTTAAGTTAAGAAAAAATCAAAACGTTTTTAGGGAAGAGTCAGTGCACTTCGTGTCAGCAACAGGAAGACGTCAACAACCAACTGATGGCCGCCCTTCTGAAGGACATCGGAAGTGCGCTCCTCAATTTTGCTGCAAAGTTGGAGCACCGCCAACCGCCGAAGTGAATGGACAAATCTCAAAAGACCACCGAATCAGTAAATGCTGTTCTGACTCGTAAGCGTATTCTGTGAAAGTGATGACCTCTTCGCTCTCTCACCTGTGTTTTGTTCGTATACCATTCGTACTCACTCACATGCATTCTATCAATTAACATGTTTTAATTTCGAAAAATATATAATGACATAAAAGGTTGTGACTCTGCTTGAATTTGTTGGTGGGCAGGGGGGTGCGGTTTATACGTGCAAAGCCAACCAAGACTTCCTCCAAACCATTCACTAACACGCAAAATGCTTCAATATTTAACAATAATTTATCGAATCACAACAACTTCCCTGTAAAGACAAGTCGTTTGGTGACCGCGTAGAAATGTGAGGGGAAGGGAAGAAACTGTCGGATGGACGAGTTGGAGACGGAATGATGGTGTTTTTACCTTTGATTTTCATTTGAGAAAAATAGTCTCCGTTAAACAGGAAATTTGCCTCTTCACCCACCATAACTCGCCCCGAACGTTTTGTTTCAAAAGCAAGAAGCAGTGATTTCCATAGCATTTATTGTCAAAAACGAGAATTGAAGGAATGAATACATATGGTGATTTTATTGGAACAAAACAACGGTAGGGGCACTGACAAATCATTGAGGTGGCGGATGACTTTTTTGGGGGAGACGGATTCGTTTGGATGAGATTTATCCGATAACACGCGCAGACTGAGTTTCTTAAGAGGAGACATTGTCGTCCTCCAAATTGTCGGCCTCCTCGGAATTGTCGGCCTCCTCGGAATTGTCGTCCTCCAAATTGTCGTCCTCCTCGGAATTGTCGTCCTCCTCGGAATTGTCGTCCTCCAAATTGTCGGCCTCCTCAGACGCCAAAATTGCCCGAATATTCTCCAATTTGACACCGTATGCTTCTTTCTTTTCGCGTTCTAAGTCCCTTTCGTTGCGGGCTTCGTACATTTGCGATGCTGCGTATGTCGCAGCCGCCCCAACTGCGAGCACCCATAGAGCGGTACCTATGCCCGCCTAAACGAAAAATTCCTTTCTAATATTACAAAAGCCAATCAACCATCTGTGACTGCGCATCACCACCGCCCGCACGACTGTTGTTCGGACTAAATTTCGATAGCCTAATCTATTTACATACAAAATCAGCACCTGCTGGAGAAGGCTCGGTTTTGCGTAAACGGTACGGTGTTATTCAACTGAAGAAGGCTTTCGAAATGGAAATTCTCCCACTGTTGGCCCATCTGCAAGTCGTTTCCATCGATGGAGAACACCACCTCAAAATGAAACAAATATCATTTCGGTTAGTAATTGGATGGGTTCACCTCCCGTGGCGGTCTTGGAGATGGCTCAGGGCGCACTTGAACGATAGCACTGTTGCGGTCTTCGAACTGTTCCACGCTTGGTTCCGTCTCGGACTGTTGCGGTGGACTAAAATTGGTTCTCGCAGTGTTATCGGATGGAACTTCCTTACCCTTGCACTTGCATATTCAACAACCGATCGCTCGGCGCATCCTGCAACAAAATTTCGATTCAATTGTAACTAATCACTCCTCCAGCCCCTCCTCAATCGACTGACTTGTCCCGGAGAACATTCGGGAAGTCCTTGGGATACATAAGAACAGGCGGAGCACCAGTACTGTCCGGAGAAAGAGTAATTGGCAACGTGCAAGTCGCAGGTGGCCTGCAAACGGATTAAGTTGACCAGCGAGGACATCGACTGTTGGGACGCCAGAGGAGTGCCGGCGGCGGCTGCGCCCGGCTGTTGTTGGGACACCACAGGCACTTCTCGATATTGTCCGTTCAGACCCTGGGGGGTTCATCGACGAATAAAGGCAAGGAATTGAAGGGATTAGTACCTGGGGACAAAGTGCGTCGACCATTTGGCCATTGCTCCGACTCAACTTCCAAAACACCACCGGGCGTGGGTTGTCTAAAGGGTGGGAGGTGAATAGGAACGAATCCGACCGACACAGAACCTTCGACGATGCAATTCATCTGAACTCGCTGGCCCATCTCGACACGGTTACCCGACTGGAAGGGAGCGCTGTTCTGCACTTGCTGAAATGTTAAAGCCGTTCCAGAATGAATGCCTTCTTCAGTCCACTCCGATTGGACCTGAAAATTGTCCTGGATCAATCGTGCGGCAAATGTATTCGCCTGCGGATTAATGCGGAACCAGGGTTCACGCAACGTTGACAGAAGTTTAAAAAACATTTTTGTTTTAAAGAATATAGCTAAAAATTATTTGTATTAAATCTTAAATATGACATTTGCTGTTTAGCATCAAATTTTGTGTTGGTCGGTGGGCTTTAGACTATAGAAAAACAAACAAAAAATTCCAGAAAATGCTAAATTAAAAAAGTTTCTAACCTTTTTTCAGATTTTGGGCGATATTTAGATCGAGAAACATGAAAAAGACCCCGTTTTATCGAATTTAAAATCAAATCTAACGAAGCATTTTAGGGATTGGCACAAATAATGTGTTTCTAGGTCTTGTATAATTCATAAAGGCCTAAAAGAGAGTTGACCGGGACTGTGAGAAGGGGTGGGGAGGCGAAGCGGGCCAACTGCGTCTGGCCAACTGCGTCTCAGGAACGTTTAGCAGCTCATCTTTTTTTATACTGACCAATTCATAAACTTTATATCATTCGAAAGCCCTAAATGATTAGAAGATATGTATCAGCAACATCGAGCCGATTCGATGCTCTATTAAAAAGTTATAAATGAAAAAGTGTAAAAATCGGACTTTTTCATTATTTTCTGGTCATAATTTTGTTCATTTTTATCCAATGCTTTTCGAATGCTTACAAATAGCCTTCTTCTTACGGCCTTTCGAATGATATAAAGATTATGAAGATTGGCCAGTCTTGAAAGAAGTTATGAGCTGCTAAACGTCTCTGAGACGCACGCAGTTGACCGACGCAGTTGACCCCTACCCGTGGGGAGGGGTGAGGGGGCGAGAGGGGGTGAGGGGGCGGGGCTTCCATGAAAAACGGAGGAGTGGGGGGCACTCGAGGGGCCTTTTGTACTCATCAAGCATTAGTCTTGTTGTTTTTAAAATGTTATTGCCAATAATATTGGCTTACCTAGTTTAGTTTTTTTTTTAAAAGATAACATTATTTGAGAAAAAAAATGGCGTTGTGTGCAAAAAAAGTCGATTTTATAGGGTGTATTGCTGAGAAGGAGAAAAAATTTAGTAAATGTTGATCATAGGGCCCAGAACGAAATGACCCAAAACCACTTTTATAGGTTTTCTTATGCGCTAAAAACGAATATGTACTTGTATTTAGCGCGCTCGACCTTTAAACTGGTTTTTGAACTGTTTAAAAATAGTTTCATTGATATGTTTTTGATTTCTATTTGTCATCGGCAAAGTCTTTTAGTGAGTCTAATTGTTGGATGTATCCTTCAGGAAGGAATAAGGAAACTTGGGAATGCAAATCTCAATGCTCCTCACCCCTCGTCTTCAAAACCATTTATTTCACACAATTCTTGTTCCACTTAGACTCATTAATCGCCACTAACAATCCCGCTCGTCCAAATTCTCTTCATTTTCTTTGCAAAATGGATTATTCATACGGCAGTAGTGGAACCCGCGGTCGTGGCCGTGGCTATGGAGGTCGTGGTTTTAATTTGTCGGGCGTCGAGGACCAACAAAACGTTCAACAACAACAAAGCCCACAGCACATCGATTTCAGGTTTTTTGGTCTTTTTTCGGGGCCTCTCGAGTCGGAGAATGGTATTCAAAAGAAAATGAATTTTCTCTATCTTTTTTTTGATAAAATGTGACGTCAAAGCGTGGCACGTTGTTTTTTTCTTTTGGTCATTATAAAATTTAATGTAAAGGAAATGTAATTTTAGCGTTAGCCGCGGACGGCGTAGTCGTTACTTGCAAAACCCTTCGGAAAACCATCCGTGCAGAGTCGAAATGACCACCGCCGGCGCCGTGTCAACTCCGCCCGCCCGTGAGACGCCGAAGGAACTTCCCACTGGCACGCCTCGTCCGACTACTGCTGCCGTTACTTTCTCTGGCACCGATGGTGGCACTTTCAGTTTAAGTTAAGAAAAAATCAAAACGTTTTTAGGGAAGAGTCAGTGCACTTCGTGTCAGCAACAGGAAGACGTCAACAACCAACTGATGGCCGCCCTTCTGAAGGACATCGGAAGTGCGCTCCTCAATTTTGCTGCAAAGTTGGAGCACCGCCAACCGCCGAAGTGAATGGACAAATCTCAAAAGACCACCGAATCAGTAAATGCTGTTCTGACTCGTAAGCGTATTCTGTGAAAGTGATGACCTCTTCGCTCTCTCACCTGTGTTTTGTTCGTATACCATTCGTACTCACTCACATGCATTCTATCAATTAACATGTTTTAATTTCGTAAATATATAATGACATAAAAGGTTGTGACTCTGCTTGAATTTGTTGGTGGGCAGGGGGGTGCGGTTTATACGTGCAAAGCCAACTTTAGTATTGGGCATACGGTGAAATTTAATTGGGTGTTTTTTTGAGGCTGTCTGAGTCTCAAGTGTTGGGTAACTTACCATAAATAATTAAACTCAACTTCACATTTACTTCGTCCATTTTGGGCTTTATCTGATGTGCGTTTTGTTTTACCAAAAACAGTGCATGTTCATTCTTAGAAAAATTTCCTTCCTCTCTAATTGTTTCCAACATTTCTCGCGCATTGCATTCTTATCGGGCCTTCCCTCACCATCCCAATTGATGCCATTCCATTTTTATTTCGCCATTTCTGATTTGCTGGCAGCAACTTTGGCGGTTGTCTCCTTGACGACTGCCCCCCTCTCGTTCCCCCCCCCCCCCCTCCCCTCGTCCGTCCATCCATCTCCAATTTCCCTTTTCTATGCCATTCTCTCCGCCGTTCATATCATTCACATTTTGTTACTTTATTTGCCTTTCCCCGATTCCTTCCCCTTCAACCGACGACTTTTGTGCAAGAGCACTTCTTCCACTTCACTGTCATATTCGTCATACCTCATACGGCACTATGAACGACAGCGACTTCTGGTCCTCCCCGTCCCCCTCTCTCGAAAACCTTTCTTCCGACCCGATGACCTCTTCTCCACCCTCATCGCTCAGCTACGTCCCATCTTCATCACCTTCATCCTCATCATCCAGCTTCTCGCCCGTCCCATCTCTTCCACCAGACTTTTCCGCCTTCAACAGTTCTTCGCCGTCACAAATCGCCGATGTTACCGTACAGATGTCTGCTGGTGCCGCCTTCACCAATTATCCCGTGTACATCTCCGTCCTGATGGGCATTCTCGTCGCAGTCAGCTTCTTCTTCAACCTTGGCTTCGTGGGCACCGTTCTGTACAGGTGAGCATTGACAGTGGTTACCCATCAGCAGACCGTTGCTTAGTCGGAAGCTGCGTTCCTCCATGCTTTATCTGATGTTTGGACTGCTCGCTCTTCTGAACCTGTTCGACATTGCAGCTATTATGTTGCCGTCCCTGCTCTGCTTGTCGTACGGTCAGTGGCTACTTCTCTAATTGCTTTCTGAGTGTGTTCAAACTGCAGATGGCCAATGGGTCTTCGGCCATTGGCTGTGCCGTTTGAACGCGTTTGCCCAGCAGTTCGTCTTTCTGGCCTCTCTACTCTCGCTCACTCTGATGGCCATGGAGCGTGCCTTGGGTCTGATCGGCCGTCATTTGGTCACTGTGCGCTTTTTCGGGCTTCTTTCCCTGCTATTCCTCGTCGTCCCTCTGTGCTTTGCGGCGCCCCTCTTCCTCCACGGGTTCCCCGTCTCCGTCTATCCGTTCCGTTACCTCTGTGCCATTGGCGAGTGCGTGCCGGTGAAATGATTTGACCTTAATCTTTGGCCCTTCCAGCGGTTCGCCCATCTTCTATTCCATGGCGCAAATCCTCGTCTATGGAGTGATCAATAATCAAATCCTTCCCCCCCTCCCCTCCACTAATTTGTAAGATCAGTCTCTTTAAGGGCTGTCTGTTCGTGCTGCTCCTCTGCTTCGGCTCAATACTCAAACACAAAAGAGCTGAGCGATCGTTGCCCGTTAAATCGCAAGATTACGGCGCCTTCATCATGGAGAGCCGTGCACTTGAGGAGCATATGATAAGTTTGGGCAAATGCTTTTTATGCATATTTTTAATTCACTGCTTAATTATCTTTTACCATATGAGCCGAACGGTGCTTTACCTCGTCATGGAATTTGCGATCATCCAGGGACCTTACATTTGTCTGGACTTTTTCATGCAGGTTGTTAATTAACCGAGCAAAGGTTTTAATCCGCGACGGTTTGCATTGTTCAGTTGCGCAACAGCCGCACTCTTGCGGAGCAGTTTGGCGCCACTTTCCTTATGGCTAAAGACGTGGACACTTTGATAACGCTGGTGAAATTATTCGAATTATTAATTAATTACCTTTTTTGTTCAGGTCAAACTGTTCCACCCACTGTTTGTGCCCCTTTTGGTCAATCCGTTGTCTTTTTCTCATTTCCGATCACCGAACAATTCCTATTAACATCACAGATTTTCGCCTCTTGTGCTGACATTTGGACAATGTTCGTCAATCTGCTTTGCTGTCGTCGTCACAACTTCGACCCGTCCCGAAGTGCGTGGAGTCAGCAGATTGACCACAACGGCTCCATCAACCCGGGTCCAGACAATGTGTTCACTGTGTTCGCCACCCCTGAGGGACTGCAACTTCGACTTCCCTACCAGCACTATCAGACACAACAACAACAGACACAACAACAACAACAACAACAACAACAGCAACAGCAGCAGATGACCATCGTCGGAGGACTTGGAGTCGGAACGACTTCAAAGGGAAACGGCGGAGGAGAGACGACGACAAAGAGAACGCTTAGGGGCAGGCGGAGGAGGAGGGGCAGGCCGGTGAAGCAGGCGTGGAAGTGAAAGCGGAAGGCCCTCAAACTCAGATAGAATTGTCTCACAACAAGAAGTGCTTTTTTAGATTTAAAAAATTTACATAAATTTCTAAACTATGCAAATTTCGACACAAATCCATCTCTTTCTCAAACACTCACGTCCGAAATGGTTGTTGTGCAACTGACCAATATGGGCAGAAAAGTTGTCATGGATACGGGGGGGGGCAATAATGCCCCCCGGGGAGTGTGTCGAGAGGCGGCGAGCGAGTGACCACTGTCAAAGCACTGCGAGAAATGTCCGAGTGCAGAAATCCGGTAGTCTTAGCGCCTCGGGGAAGGGAACGGCGACTGGCCTCTTTTAGGCCATTCATTGTACGGCGATTGCCAGCAGACGAATTCACTTTCTTTGGCGGAAGGCGTTAAATTCCATTCCATTTAAAATGCTTTTAAAACCATTCCGACCGACGGCCGTTGGCTATTCCCTCCGCAAGGGCACCGCCCCCCGAAGGGCACGGACAGTGCCAATACTCCTTCTTCTGTTCTTCTCCCTTTTGGGGATCATTCTATCGGAGGGGAGGAGGAATTGGCGCAAAAGGGAGGGGGAGGAGGGGGAACAGTTGACGGAAAACGGCGGGGGGAGGAGACGCCTCCGAAGACAGTCACTGCCGACGAATAATGTGCTGGTCAGTTGGCATTTGACCTCACAGTGCCCCCGGGTCTTGGTTTAGCAATTACCGGCAATTACCCATTTAAAATTGGTTGGTATGCCGTCTAGTACAAGTTTAAACCAATTTCGAGTTAATTTGTGCTTATTATCCTTCAAGGTTTATGCATCCAATTCGAATGTTTCCGTCTCCGATCGAGTGCAGGTTCTGTCCAAAGAATCTCAGATCCGGATGTTTGAGCAGAATTTAAACACTACAGTATGGTCAAATGCATCGCTTCTTCAGGCAACAGAGCCCGAAAGCTTTTGTGTCAAAAGATTTAGTTCAGATGTCTTTGAACGGTGATCAAATTGCGTTGAGTGCGTCGCAATCAATCGCTTTGGTGATGACTTTGGGCGGAGGTGCGCAAATGCAGGGCACTGGGGACACTTTGCAGGTGGGGGGGGGAGGGAATTGAAAGTAATTATAAAAGTGGTTGAACAGTTTAGCTGAACGAAAGCAGCGTGTCGGCCCTTGCGACCCAATCGGGGGACGTCGTCCATTCCCGACTAGAGGCCGAATTGACCGGCCAACACGTGAACTTGTCCTGGGCGGACTTGGCCAGCCGAACAATCGCCTTCAGGGCTTTGGATGCCCGAATGGCGGCCGTGGTGGCCACCGGTTGGTCGCGAGAGAATGCCGGGGAAGAAGTCCGAGTGCTGTCGGCGCCGGCGGAAGAGGGCAGGCAGAGAGAGCTGAGTGTTGTGGCAAATTCGCCTGAATACCAGTAAGAAGGAATCTAACTTCCAAACTCTCAAAGCAAATCCCTTGAGGGTTCAAATTCGACTGATCGGGGCGGAGGTTCGTGCCGCCTACCCACTTAAACTGTCCACTAAAGTTCCAAAGTTCAGTCCGCCCTCCTCTTCCACGATGCCCATCTCCAAATTCCCCCAGACCATCGATCGCTTCTGCTCAATGCCCTCGACTGGCGCGTCAATGTCCGGTCGGCCCTTTCGCCCTTTGAGCTTCACGCCACTGAAAGCCGACTCCAATTGAACTGTTTTGAAGAAGCGCTCTCTCTGGAACTGCTTCCCCACGCGATGGAATTGCATGTTAGGCAATTCTCCAGGTGACGGACGGGTTAGAGACGCAGACTCCGTAAATGCCATTCAGTTTTCTCGTTGTCCAATCTCCCTCAATGCCCGGCAAATTGCGCGTCAACGGGGCCACTATGAACGCTTCGACGCCCAATTCGCTGCTTCGGATGGAAATGTTTTCCCAAGAATTACGCCTTTCACTGAGTCGAAAAGGAAAAGAATCCGTCCACTCCCAGCAGAAGGGAAGTGATGGTGACCAATCTGTTCTGATCGATGCCGTTAATTCCCATCTTCGGTTGTCCCACTCCAATCACCCAACAGTAATTAACAACGTTTTGAATGGGAAAGTCTGTAAATTCCGAATTTTGAGGTTTCACTAACGGCTGCTAAACATTTTGTTGAAATGCTTGGAGGGAGGCCATTGCTGCGGATTTCGACGGGAAATGTTTCTGTGGAGATGGAGCTGAGAGACGAACGACAGACAGTGGTCGATCTGGACACTGACATTGTGCCGAAAGAGCTGATGGGAAATGAAAGTGTCGAAAACTCTTTTGGAATTGGTTCGGATGCCTTTGGGGAACAATTTGGACAAATTGTCCCCCAAAAGGTCCATTTGCGTCTCGGCCCACCGTTCCTATCCCTCCCGTTCTCGAAAAGAACCGCTCAACGCAGCTGACTTCCGCTTCCATTTTGTCAACCTCATCCCCACTCCCATCAATCGTTTTTCCGGCCTCGAATTTGTCCGGGACAACTTTTCTTCCTGCCACTCCCCAAATGGCCGACCCTTTCGAGCTGTTCACCTTCCAACACACATTCCCCACATCATCTGCAATGTCCACAACGGCACCGTCTCTTGCCACCTCAGGAAAAAAAATGAATGATTCCATCCCTGAATTTCCATCTCCAGAGTCCGAACTGTTCACCTTTCCTCCATCTCATCCACCGGACGCCGATTTTCTAGTCGGACAATTTGAGACTGTTCCAGCGGAAATTCAGCCGGGCACCACTTGGAGCTTATTCCCGATATCGGCCACAATTTCGGCACTTCAATTTCCCGAAGGCGGGAACGAACAACAACGGGTGGCCGAACAGTTCCCCGGCATTCGTCGCGAGAATTTGCTCATTTGGAGGCCAGAGCAAGTCATGGGAACGGATGAAGGCGATACAAACGGGAAATTGGACACGTATTTGGTAGAAGAGGAAGAGAAGAGACCGAGAAGAACACTGACGGACGACGGCAGAAGGGCGGAATTGGAAGTGGACATCGCCGTGGAGGGGGAGGAGGACGTCCGGGCGGAGAGGCTGAGGCGAGAGTTGGGGGAGGGCATCGAACGGATGTTGGATGAACGTTGGGGACAGATGATCACAACGAGAATAGAGGAGGGGACAGTTCAGCCGGAAGAAAAGGGGAAAGACGATATGGAAGAATATAAGAAGATAATGGGGACGGATGAGGAGATGGCAGGGAAAGAGGGCATGGACGATGAGAAGAGAATGAGGCTAAAGCTGAGAGTGACGGGCGTGCAACTGGAACATTTGGGACAGACGGACGGCGTCAAGGAGGTCGTCCGAATGCACTTCACGCTGGAAGGAAGTCGGACGGAGTTGATGAAGGCACTCCGGAGGGTCGAACGGATGGACAGAAAGCTGACGGAACAAGCACTGCTGCACGAGGTGATGATCATCGGCTCTCAATCTTTCTCAATTTTGATATTCGTCCCTCCACACAGGTACTTTCCAAGCCTCGGTTAACGAGTGACAGCTTTGACTTCTCTTCTTCCTCCTCCTCTTCTTCCTCCGTCTCCTCTTCTTCTTCTTCTTCTTCCTCTTCTTCTTCTTCTTCTTCTTCCTCTTCCTCTTCCTCCTCTTCTTCTTCCACACTTTCCGCCATTTCCGCCCATTCACTGCCCGTCCTTCTCGTCGGCTCACTCTGCCTCATTGCCGCCCTTCTCTCCATGCTCATTGTCCTCCGTCCGTCTGCCCGCGCAATTTCGGTGATTTTGCAACTTTCCCCTTAGGCCTCAATTTCCGTCGTATCTCCGATACGACGTCGTATAATACATTTTGTTTCAATTAAAATGAAAATGTGTTTCTAGTGGTACTCGGGAGCGTAGAATTCGACTATGACCTCCCTTGGACCAATTTCGAACCCCGAATCCAAATTTGAACATTTTCAAAAATTCTTTTGCAAAAAAAAATTTGGCTTTAAAATCATCCAAAAAGAATGAATTCGACCATTAATTTTCGACCAAATTATTTTAATTGATGTTAAAGCAAAATTTTTATTAACAATTTTCTTTAAATTACGGTAATTCATGACATCTTATTTATTATCCGATTTCGTATCGTTGAAATTTAATTGAAACAGAACTCAATTGCGATGTCGTGAAAACGATGAATTAGAAGTTTTTTTACACGATATGACATCTTATCGGAGATACGACGGAAATTGAAATAGCCCCTGGGGGGATATTTGTTCTATTCTTTACTCTTCAGAAAATAATGCGATGGATACAACGGAAGAACGAAAGCGAATTAAAAGTGAGGCGAATTGGGGGTAAAATGGGCGGCGGAGGAATTCTTCCGATGTGAAAGATTTGTATTTGTTCCGAGTGATCGGTCACTTTGTCAAATTCTACCCCTAATTCGATTTTATTTCCCAACAATGATCACTTTACTCGGATTCAATTACATTTTTACGCAATATAAACAAAGTGATAAACAAAAAAATGAAGACAAAATGTCACCAAAAGAATAGCAATTTGTCGCGCCATCGAACCGTTGCACAAATTGCCCTCGCAGGTGCACAGCTCCAACTCGCCTGCAGTTCGGGGACAAATTGCATGGAGTGATCGCATGCATGCATGCGTGCGTGCATGCGTGCGTGCGTGCATGCAAACAAATGTTTTAGCCTGCCCATCCCGCCCACCTTGGCTACTTCTGCTGATGCGAGTACAGTCTTCTCTGAGGCGTCCCTCCCCATTTGGAGCGCACCATCGCCAAACGTGTCCATCTCCACCTTCAAATTGTGTTTTCTCTCTAACCTCAACTGCTCTGACCTCTCTGGTGATCGCGAAACCAAAGTTTAAGGCAGATTCCTTCTGTGCACGACTGGCTACGAACGCCATGACGAAGGGCCGAAACTATCTGAGAATTTAGGGAGGAACTGACAATCGACTTGCGACAAGTGGAGAACGTACTGGAGTAACCAAATTGGACAGTTTGTGTGTGAGTATTAGGGTTGGACAGTACCGGTTAACCGAAAACCTACCCCCCCCCCCCCCCCGATAGGCGCCGCCGCTGAGAAGTTTTGAAAATTGTGACCAAATTTGTTAAGAAAATTTGTCAAAATCTGCAGGTTTGTTGTAATTTCGTTACTAGAGCATTCTGTAGCGTACGTCCATGGACCGATAGTGGCAGCGGCAAAATTTTTTAAAATTTCGATACTTTGTTAAAGGGATTTGGTGCCAAATTCAAAAAAGTTTACAAAATTAAAATAAACTTAAAAATAAGTAGCCCCACGAGGGTTCGAACGGGTGCAACCGGGCGGGGACGGGGAAAACCGGGGATCCCCGGCCATTCTCATCCCCGTTCCCCGATTTGCCCATCCCTGAAAACGGGGATCCCCGGTTTGTCAGTCCCCGGCCAGTTCGAACCCACAAACTAAAAGTCACCAACAACACCACATCGGTTGACACTAACATTCCTGTTTAATTCCCAAAAAAAAAACAGAACAGTCAATTTGTTGTGAATTTATATATGCCATTCAACTTTATATTGGGTGTGTATTTTAAAAATCATTTAGAATTAACCAAAAAAGTCCAATCGACTAGAACCGTCGGTTGGACCAAAGTACGACGGTTACAATCTTATCAATTGGGACTTGCCTTAAATGGGTCGGCACACTTTGCTGTTCTTGGCACCATTCGGACTTTCTCTAGCCAATTTCGCCAGTTCGGATCGCGCAGTTCGGCCATTAGTCGAACGGCGTCAATTGAGGAACAGCTGTAGCAGTGGAGGGGGGAGGCGGGCGAGGCCGAAAAGACTCAAAATTGGGGCAATCGAACAACTTCATTTTCAAAATAAACCTAACCAAAGGCGCAACGGTTGAACAGCGCCAAAAGCAACGAAAATATAAAGAATTTAAAACTCATCGTGAAAATGGACAGTCTAAGAGGACGGTCAACGAATGAATCATTCGTTTGACACCCCCCCCCCCCCCCATTTATCCCATTTCAACGAGAGGGCGGTCATTGTCGCGGGGTCACCTCTCATTGTCAATTGTCCACTTCGGTGTCTGTCTTCACACAATTTGAAGTTGGGAAGGTAATTTGACTCATTCTCGCGACAAAATACTCCCAAATTTTATTCCGTCTCGGGAAGAGAAAGTGAGTGATAATTGGGGGGACTTAATTGGAATATTGGCATTTGGGGCTACTAAAGCTTTTCGGGGAGGCGGGGGGGGGGGTAAATAAAATATAAAAATATGCGGGATTAAATTGGAGACGACAGTCAATCGAAGAACGTACAAAAGAGGCGACGATGAGGGAGGGAGGGAGGGAGGGGAGAGGGGGGGGGCAAATGTCCCGGATGTGATCATTGACCACTTAATCATTGCTAGTTCAGGTCATCAGCTTCACGTAAGAGTTGTAATTCGACACATCGCGCTTCAAAATCTCGCGCACCGGCCCCATCACACGTTCTGAAACCGATCAATTGGTAAGGGTCAAATTTGCCCAGCAGAAAAAACCGACCAAATCGCGCTCGGTCCAACTTGACGCACTTCAGCTGTGTTTTGGCCACAACGGTGGCCGCACGCGGGCGGTCGAGGAGAAGAGCGATTTCCCCTTCAAAGGATCGATAGATCAGACGAATTGATCAATTCAAGGACTGACCGAAGTAATCCGAAGGTCCCAAATTTCCGACCACTTCAAAAGAAGAGTCGTCGTTCGGTCTCTGCAACACTTCGGCTTCGCCCTCCACAATGATGAAGAACTCGTCGCCAGGGTGTCCTGAAGTGCCATTTAAGCAATGACCTCGCCCCCACCCCCTCTGTTGCAGACCCTGCTCCACCACGTGTGTGCCCGAGGGGAATTGGCATTGCTCCAACGCGTCCGCCACATTGGCTCGCTCCCACTTGTCCAGGTCGGCTACGATAAGCAGAGATGAGACGGATAAGCCCCTTCTTACGCCAACGCTACTTACCAAGAATTTGAACTTTGCTTAGAAATTCGTCGTATATTTTCCTCTTTCGCATCGTCGACCCCATCAGAATGGCTCGGTAGGTGAGCCGGTCGATGGCCCATAGTTTTACGGTGTCCGTCTTGGAAACTACGGTGGCAGCACGAGGAGTACCGTAAATCAGTGCCAACTCGCCGAAGGATCCGCCCTCCTAAACATTTAAGCATATTAATTTTGGAATTGTTCAAATTCCACCTTAATGCTCAACACGAACTCGCCGTTGACGAACACGTCGACCTCGCCGGTGTCGATCACGTAGAAATTGTCACCTTCCTCTCCCTAAAGGGCCATATGAAAAAACGATTCTCTCATCTTAAGTCCTCCTCCACCAAGTCTATTCAATGCATGTGAATTATTTGTCTGCCAACCTGCTCGATGATCGTCTCCCCATGGTGTTTCTCCACCGGAAACATCGCATCGAAGATGGCTTTCTCCTCGTCCAAGTCCAAGTGAGCAAAGAGCACATTTTTGCACATCGCCGCCCGCAGAGCTTTCTGCACCTCATCGTTCTTAGGGATCATCACCCGTTGGTAGTTGGCCGCCTCGTTCTCGTCCGGCACCTCTGCCGACACACCCAACCGACGGCGGTTGCCCTGAGGCAGTCGGGGCGGCTCCTCCAAAGTGTCATCATCGTCCGGCACAGAATGGGCCGTCTCCTGGGAAATTGAGGCGTTTTGTGGTGGAAAGTTTATTAAGTTCTCTTATAGGTGAAACCAAATTAAAATTTGTTTAAAAAATAACGCAGAAAAAGACCCAAAACCTCACTTTTAAAGCCAACCTTTTGGGAGGGGTACCGTTGCATTTGAGGCAAAGAATTGGGGACAAATGGGGGGGGGGGAAGTTGGGAGTGCGTGGAGAGAAGCGGCGGCGGTTTGCACAGCCGGGAAGAAAAGCGTCGCGCAGCCGATCCCCGAAAAGTTACCCCCCCCCCCATCAATCCCGCGAAATTGGTCCATTAAATTAGCTTTTAAATGCAAACATAGGCCGAAACGGCGCGTTGCCCGCTCTCGTCACGAATGAATGATTGTTCAGAGGACACACGCTTTCCTTGGGTTCACGCGAGTTACCACTTCCCCAAATATTCGAAAACCCTCCGAATCGGTCACACATTCACCTCCCCCTTACCCCTCCCCTCCCTTCCTCCCCTTACCCCTCCCCTCCCTCATCTCCTCCCCTTACCCCTCTCTCCCTCATCTCCTCCCCTTACCCCTCCCCTCCCTCATCTCCTCCCCTTACCCCTCTCTCCCTACTCCTACCTTGTTCGTCTTCTCAGCCAAAACCTTCCTCGGCAATCCCTGCCCACTTTCTCTCCGCTGTGAATGTTCTTCCCCCCTCTTCTCCTCCGCCTCGCCTGTGCTAATATTCGCGCGCCGTCGGCGTAAATTGGTCAGATGCTGACCCATTGACCGAATGCACTTCAACAGCCAAACCAATCAAATCACGCACTGCGCATTGGCCAGTGCAAATAATTGCCAAGATTAAGCGGGCGGAAGATTACGGAGGATGAGACGGTTTCGGATTAGTCAGCTCCTCTTAGGAAGGAAGGAATAAAAAGCATGGGAGGGGAAGGGAGAAAAGGGGCGGTGGATGATGAAGTCCAAGTCCACTGCCGACGATAGAACGAACGTTCCTCAGTCGGAGAAGGTGGGGCTGGCGGCAATAATCCTCAAGTCTCAAGAGGTGGGAATGAGGGTGGAGGTACGTGCTGAAAGTGATGGATGCTGAATGAATAGAATGGATGAACGAGTGTATGGACGGACGGACGGAGGGGAGAAAGTATCATCACATTTGTGTGCGAATGTGAATTAAGAAGCGGGGGGGGGCCAATGGAGGAATTCGGGGTCGGGTAGAGGAGGGAATTGCTGATTCGATAAAAAGGATTGGGGGTGTGATGGTGATGGTTGGGATGGTTGGGGTAGGGAGGGAGGGGAGGGGGCGTTGGGGAGGGGGGGATGCCCCACAATGAATGGGCAATGAGGAAGAGCGCCTGGATGAACGATGCAGGGAAGGCGGGAGCAAAGCTTATAAAAGGCGGGAATGGGGAGGGAGAGAGAGAAAAGAATTGGCCAAACCAATCGACTCGTAGACCGCCGCGGGAAGGGCTGTCCCCTTCCGCACCCGACACAAAAAGAGAGAGGAAGACGAGAAGAGAGTGGAGAGGAAGTGAAGTGAAAGGAGAGATGGAGAGGCCCGAAGAGAAGAACACAAAAGAGTGCAACCGGGGCAGAGAGAGCGCGTGTCGGGAGGCGGGGGGGGGGAATAGAAATCGATGTTTCCCCTCCTTCCTTTCCCCAAGCTTCCCTCAAGTAAGCTTCTTCTTCACATAGTCTCCTCCCAATTTATGCCGTCCGTTTGCTTTGATGGCCATAGAAAAGGCAGAGGAAAAAGCGACAGAGGGACAAGGGGGGGGGGCAGAGAAAGGGAATTTAACCCGTATTTTTCCGTGAGAAAAAGGCGAAAAAAGAGGGATTTGCTAATTGGATTTGCACCCCGAGGGGTGAAGGGGAGGGCGCGGGGGGTGGGCAGATGTTAGCAACAGCGCCGAAGCCGGAGGGGAGGAAGAAAATTGAGCCGATTTAAACAAAAAAATGGGGGGGGGAGGCGTTCACCATTCTTTGTTTGTTTTGGGTATGATGGCAACGGACGACTATTCTTCCCAGGGATGGTCTTTCAAGTTCCGGCATTTATCGATAAAAAAGTGAACGAGTTGAGAAATAGCCTAACCTGCGACTAATGAATGAGCCAAATCCATTGATTTTGTCCCTTCCGATTGATTCATTCTTTGCTATCACCCCCACAAAAGTCGTTAACACATTCACAGCGCCGATCAAAATCAAAATTGTTTGTTTCTCCCCAAACTTTTGTTCACTGCCACACCAACCTGCGAAATTTGGTGTTGGCGCTGCTGTTCGCCGGTGAGTCGATCGAAATGTTCGCGAAGAAACAGAACCGGGTTTTCTAAAGGGAAAATGATCATCCAACGCAATCTTTAGTCAACTGAATGTTATGGCTTAGTCGACGAAATGTCGGTGTACTCTGGCAAAATTTCGTATAGCCTCGGGATAGGTACCCAACTGACCACCCAAAAAACTTGCCCGGGTTTAAGCAGTTTTCGGACCAAATCCACTAACCGGGCTTGTGAATACAAAGGGAGACGATGGCATCCTTCACCAATTGTTGGATGTTATGTTGACGAACGTAGGCCTGAAAATGAAGATTCTTTGGTTGGCACTCTGTCGGGCCTTGGGCAGTTACCTGACACGAAGCCAATTGCACATCTTCTGCACTTTGCCCCGACATTTTCAGCAGAATTGGGATAAATCGGCCCTTCTATTTCGATGTTCAGCGTCAAATATTTTTATGTGAATGGAGTGTAATGGCAATGAATGAATGAATAGGTGGAAAGGCTGTTCAGGGCGACTGTCCTTGGCGGTCGCGCGTTCGGCTGTACCGGGAGACTAAAAATTGGGCGATCAGTGTTTATGACGCAAATGTGATGAAAGTTTTGATGAGATGGTTGGTGCTGGGTGAGCGGTGGAGGTAACGGGTAGAAGTGGGGAGGGGTAGAGTTAACGAGTGGAAGTGGGGCTGGGGGGGCACGATGTGAGATGAACGCACGGATGATGGATGAGAAGGTGACGAATGTAAAAATGAAGGCCAAACGAACGAATGTGTTTCGCATGGTAATAATGCATCGAAAGTGAACCAACCACTCACAAATCAGGCAAGGACCCGGACAGTTTAGCGCCGGCCGTTTTGGCGCAATCAGTCATAACTCAGTCAATAAAATTGTTATCATTCAGAAGCTCTCCGTTTGTTAACTTTTGATCAAGCAAAGTTAACCGATTTGTCTTTACTTTAAACAGGCATAGCTTAAAACAATGGCGCGCGGAGTTATAAATTCTGTTGGTTAAGTCAATTTCTATTTGGGTTCGGGGTTCGGAATTGGTCGAAATGGATGTCTGAATCAGATTCTACGCCCCGGAATACCCCTAGAAACACATTTTAGCGTTTTTGTTAACATTTTTTAAAATTCAAATTTGGGCCCCAAAACCGAAAAGTACCAAAAAATAAGATTTGAGGGAACCAAATACGCCCATTCGCTATCGTCCTTCCGCCGTTAAGCAAAATCAGAACATTTCTTATAAATAAGAACAAATGGCAACCTTCGCATTAGAATGAGAGAAAAGTGAACTTTGGACCAATCAGAGTTAATTACGAATCTGTGAGTGCATTTACAAATTCTCACTGAACGATTGAATGCCTTATGGATCGCCAATCAGTTTGATAAAAGTAAATGGAAATCAATCAAAAGTTTTCGGGGACTTTCCAGCAGTAAGCTGGACCGATTAATCGATTTATTTCCAATATTTTCTCCAGGAATTCTCAAACGTTTCCCTCATTCCCCACACTTCCGCCGCTGCTTTTAGCTAATGTAAAGAATAAAATAAAATTCTCGAAGTGCCGGCCGGTGGCAGTCACACGGACGCACCAGCACTTTACACTTTAGCTAAACTAAAAGTGGTAATACTTTGGTTTGGCCCCCCCCCTTTTTTTGAAAAAAAATTTTTTTGTTTTCTAAGCCGTAAATTTTGAAAATTTTTGAATTTTTCGATCAAATGTTCGAATTCGGGTCTGGGGTTCGAAATAGGTCGAACGGAGGTCAGATTCGGATTCTACGCCCCCTAATGCCCCAGAAAACACCTTTTAATAGACTTTAAAACAAAAAGTAATTTTTCCAAAAAAAGGGGGGGGGGCAAACCAAAGTATTACCCTAAAAGTTACCCTTCGAAAAATTGTTGTTAACCTGAAATTACAGAGCCCATAAGCCATAAAATCCGATTTTTTTTTTTTTAGATTTCTTTTGACAGCACTGTTTTCGAACGAAAGAATTGGAAAATAATCCAATGTATCAGGTTGGCCGTATTTTAGAATAGGAGTAAATGAAGTTTGTTAATTACTTTAAATTTTAACTATTTGTAGCTTTATAAATTTTTGGATTCGGATATGTATTTAGAAGGATTAAAGTAACGAGACATTCATTGCATCGACCTAATTGGTCAACAAGGTTCAATGTTCTGAAGTTAGGAACAGCAGATGAAGCAAAATGTGTGGGGAAGGGAGGGGGGGGAGAAGCCTAAAGACAGAGGGAAGTTGAGTCTGGAAAGACTGACTGCCTGACACGACCTGTGCCAAAATTGAACGGGCCGAGACGGGCCAACTGTTGTTGGGAGAAAGACAAAGGGAAATTGCAAATAATGAGGGGGAAATCGAATTGAATTGCGAGAGGAGACGGAGGGTGAAATAAGAGGGTTGCTGAGAATTGAGAGGAACATCGCTCGAGTGTTGGGGGGGGGGGGGTGCGGGGAGGGGCAGGCGGAGAAGCGGCAGCACAGAAGGAGGGCAGAGGGACGGGAAGCATCAGAGAGATTGAGAGAGAGTTAGAGAAGGCGGGCGGGCGTCGTTTGCTGTGCATCCAATGCACGCACTCGACACAACGGCCTTCGCCCGCCCACCCCGCCATTGGGACAGCGCCGGAAGCGAAGGATGGGAGTTTTGGGGAGAGAGTCTTTTTTAACTATGACCGAAGAGTGCATAACGTTAAAGAGCGAAGAGAGAGCAGTCAGAAAATCGATAATTTGCTGGGCGTGTGCCGTGCGTTGAAATGGGCACTCTCTCACACTTTTTCATTTCTATGGGCAGACAGACACAAGAAAGACGGACGCGTGCGTGCGAGCAAAGCCTTTGCTTTCTTTTTGCTCTTAAGCAGTGCAGCAACTCTTTTTTCTCTTTCTTTCTTTTTGCTCTTAAGCAGTGCAGCAACTCTTTTTTCTCTTTCTTTCTTTTTGCTCTTAAGCAGTGCAGCAACTCTTTTTTCTCTTTCTTTCTTTTTGCTCTTAAGCAGTGCAGCAACTCTTTTTTCTCTTTCTTTCTTTTTGCTCTTAAGCAGTGCAGCAACTCTTTTTTCTCTTTCTTTCTTTTTGCTCTTAAGCAGTGCAGCAACTCTTTTTTCTCTTTGTTTTATTCCAGGGTTGCGATCGGGTAAAGACAATTCCCAAGTACTACAAAATGTTGATTTCCAGGCAATCATGAAGAATCGGTATCCCAAAAAAAAAAATTTTTTTTTTTGTTTTTTTAAACACATTCCTGGGATGAAATGTCGCGCTGAGTCCGAATCTGACATCTATTTCATCGTATCACACACAAAAACTAATGTTTCGGTGACACAACAAATTTTTTTATAAAAAAACATTTCAAAGATTAACAGGGTAAAAATTCGAAATCTGGTCCAGAATATTGTCAAACGCTACAACAGTCTTCCTTCCATACAACTGACGCCACTGAAATTCGTCCAGATAAGAGGGCAACATTTCCTCTGTGGTGCCACACATCTCTTTGTTTTTCTTTTTGGCGTTCTTCCAAAACCCCTCTACATGGTTTGTATGCGTGTTTGTTAATGGATCAACAAAGTTTGCGGAGTGATCTACGCTTGTATGCATGTACGGAGGAACAACGGGGATGTTGACAATGTGACTAGGCGGCGGGTTAACAGATGGTATTCAAATCTTTGAAATGTTTTTTTATAAAAAAATTTGTTGTGTCACCGAAACATTAGTTTTTATTAGAGCCCGGTAAAAAAAAATTTCCGGGAACGGGAACGGGAACGGGGTTTTCAAAAAGAACGGGACGGGAATCCCGAACGGGAATCCCGTCTTTTTCCCGTTCCCGTAGAAATCCCGTTCAATTTTTAACGGGAATCCCGCGGGAACGGGAAAAATTTTGAAAATTTTTAAACTAAGAATTTTTCGAAATTTTTTTTGGCGGGCACTTTGAGATAAATTTCTGATATACAATTGGAGGGTCCGACAACGCCGATAGGCGCCGTCGGAAAATTTTTAAAACATTTTTGTTAAGAAAATTGCTCAAAATTTTCGAATTTTTTCCGATTTGCGAATTTTTCAAAATTCAAATTTTTGAGAATTTCTTTTCTCGAGGTGGAGGGGGGGGGAGGGTCGGCGGTGCCGATAGGCGCCGCCGAGAAAATTTTGCATTTTTTGCTCAATTTGATAAGAGATTTGCTACCAAAATCTTAAAAATACGGTAGTTTTTTAAGCTTTTGAAATCTTAATTGATTCAGAAAATCAGAAACCAACAGAATATGGGACATTTTGGGTGGGTTCGGCGGTGCCGATAGGCGCCGCCGTTAAAAAATTTTGAAATTTAAGCATTTTTGTGATGAAAATTGGTACAAAATTGTTAAATTTTTGAAAACATTTCGCCAAGAAAAATAAACGGGAACGGGAAAAATACTGAAATAAAATTTCCGGGAACGGGAACGGGGTTTTCAAAAAGAACGGGACGGGAATCCCGAACGGGAATCCCGTCTTTTTCCCGTTCCCGTAAAAAATCCCGCCCGGCGAAAAAGACGGGAACGGGACCGGGATTCCCGTACTTTTCCCGCGGGAATCCCGTTCCCGCCGGGCTCTAGTTTTTATGTGTGATACGATGAAATAGATGTCAGATTCGGACTCAGCGCGACATTTCATCCCAGGAATGTGTTTAAAAAAACAAAAAAAAAAATTTTTTTTTTTGGGATACCGATTCTTCATGATTGCCGATTTCCAAGTACATGACGGGCCAATTTTACGTGATCCAAGTACACTCAAAAATTGTCTCTGCAAAATTTTTTATATTTTTTACGTTTTTTTGTTAAAAAACTGTTTCTAAAATTTGCCTTTTGCAAATTCTGTTTTAGGTAAATATCGGGCATACGGTCCAGACTCAAAATCGAACGAAATGCCAACTAAATTGTCTATCTAAAAGCAAAATCTTTAAGCTCAAATCAAAATGTTTCTTTTGTAAAAATTGTTTTGAAAAATCACCGCACAAATCGATTTCTCCAAAACTTCTCTAAACTTCACCAAATTTTGGTAGGCGGTAAGAAGTGAGCACTAGAAGCATGTCTGCAAACTGCCGAATCATGAAATACAACCTCTGAGCTGTGTTACATGCCTCAAAAATTTAGTAAAATTCAATGGCTAGGATAGGATGTCTAACATCACTCTGTCTGCCGCGTCACTAGAGTTTGTCTGTTAATTTATTTAAATGATTTTGGCGTTATGATTTGCACAAATGAATTAATTCGCTTTCTTCATTTTTGCCGTCCATTATGCGAAACGAGCCAACTCCGTCCCAGCCAACTCCGTCCCAGCTACAAATTTTAGATTCAAAAGAGTGATACTCTAAATTTTTCAAATTTCGAAAAAGCATAGGGGGGACCCTTTTGATCAACATTTTTGAAAAAGGTTTTTATTCTTAAATAGCCTAGAAATATGTTATTAATGCATTGATTACGAATTTAGAAAATCAAAATTGGGCATTTAAGACAGGTTTTGAACCGGTTTAAAATTTTAAAAATTAAGGAAAAACCGATTTTTGAGTAACTCCAAAGTCGGATTGGATTAGGCCTAAGCCTAACGAACTCAAAGCTAGGGTGACTTACAAATAAACCAGATCAATCCCCATTTGATTATTGAAATGCTTAGGGGAATTTCGGGCAATTACCGAACATTTGAATTTATTTATTTTGTTTACATTACTTCATTTGTTTAACTTTGAAAATGTGAAAATTTTTGTTTTTCTGAGGACGGAGTTGGCTGGGCCGGAGTTGGGACGGGACGGAGTTGGGTCGGGACGGAGTTGGCTGGGACGGAGTTGGGGACGGAGTTGACCCCTACTCTCCATTATAGGCTTTCAAGGTTACGAATTTGTCGATAGAAAATAAAAATTGAGAATTTAAAGCGGTTTTGAAAAACTTGAAAATTAAAGAGAAGCGTGAAAATTAATGAAAAACGATTTTAAGTAACAAAAGCCGGATAAAAAAAATGAAAGGCCTTGTAGCGGCCCGCTAACAGCGAGCATGCGATGTAGGGGTGGTAATTGCTGAACGTAAAACGTTATTTCTCGCTTGAAATGGCCGTTTTTATTTACTTAAATATTGAAAAAGTCTTAAAAATTTGTTTAATGATTTTCGGACATTAATTACTTCTCTGAATATCGAAATAAGATTTACTCAAATCACGTTACAGTACCCCCCAATGGACGATCAGTGCCGTGCGTTGTGCATTATCCTGTAGCTCATCGGAGAAAAGTCGCAGAGCTTAGCGGTTTTTTGGGTTTTGTAGAGAATTTTGTGGGCTATTCATCCCTCAAATTTTTCTCAGGAAATTTTTCCAAGCCCTCGGAGATTTTTCCCGTAAATTTAACCCCCATTTTCAGTGTATTTTGGGGTCTTCGGATCTCCATGAAGGAGATGTTGTGGCAACTTGAAAAATATACACAAATATGCAAAATATACACATGGAAATGCGTTCTAGAAGCTTCAAACCAAGCTAAAAACACGTTTTTCGTGCGTTCCAGGCTATTATCAGTTCAGGAAAAAAGATAGCTACGCTTCACTTCTTTCGCATTTGCAAAATCATCGGGCAGAAAGAATAACCTTTTGTTGGAGAAGGAGAATCGGTAGTTGAACATTTTTTAGGAAAGTTCGGAATCTTTGGCAAATGCCTAAAAATTGGATCCCTCCCTAGTTATTACTTGTTGCTGAAACGATGGACTTGGAAAAGAGCAAAGAAACTTTGTCTATCTCATTAACGGACTTGTGAAAAAAGAGAAATCTAACAACGGGCTTAAATATAAATATTTATGTTTAATAAAAAGCCTAAATTGTACGGGAGGCGGCGGCTGGTACGTCCGGTGCTCTGAAAGCAAAATCATTCATTGGCTTGCGTTGAAGCTGTCGCCGCCGCGCCGCCGAAGGTCGGCTTCGATTCCCGCCGGCGGGGCTACCATTTGCTTATCTCCACTTTAGGAAGATCAGACGTAGAAAAACAAAGCCCAAAAAATAGTCTTATGCTTCTCCAAATGTAAAGTGGAATTTGCTTGGTAATAAATTTGACATGGCTCTTTTGTCCATATCCACTAACTCAATTTGCACTAATAGTTCACTTTTGACCGTTGTCATGGCATCCTCCGCCGCGGCACCTCCCCCCTCATTAGCATTTCTTCCATTTTGCCCCTCATTATCATCATTTCCTTTCATTATCCGTTTAAGCCGTCCTCTTCTTCCCAAAAACTTAATTTATTTGCATGGCGTTGGATGGAAGCGTTTCGTCTCTTTCAAAGTCGGCACTTTCTGTGAGAGTTTAATGGATTCTTTCGCGACTTTCGGCTTTATGTGTCCGCCGTCTCACCCTTTGGCAGGTGTTCGTAAGGGTCCGTCCCCTCGCCCAAATGGAACGCCGGCGTGGGGCCTTTGAATGTGTTCGTGTTGTGGACAGCCAGGTCATGTCGTTCAACTCAATTCTTCTCTTCCCTCCAACTGATCTCAAATTTCGTCTATTCCACGCTTAAGAGCCTTCTTCTAGTAGACCCGGAAAAGCCCTCCGGAAATGCGCTCCGACAGAATCGGACACACGAGAGGGAATTCCGCTTTGATGCGGTGTTAGCACCGGGCACAGGTGAGGAGGAAGTACAGTCATTAGTTGGCACGGAGGGACTGGTGGATGGCCTTGTTCGATTCGGACTCAATGGAACAGTACTCGCGTACGGACCGACAGGTCAGGAAATCCATTTATTTGACATAATGCGTTATAAAGTGATCAGTTGTTGATCGACGACTCTCCCTCAGGGGTGGTTCAAAACCTTTCGATTTCGAGGGTTTTCTTTCGTTTCGATTTCGAAAATCAGATCCCTCAAGGCACTGGTAAAACTCACACAATGGTCGGCACTCGCGAACGGCCCGGCCTTATGACGAGAGTGACCCGAGCACTTTATGAGCAATTAGCCGAAATGGGCGATCGCAAAACTCGCGTTTACATTTCTTTTATGGTCTGTCTCTGATCACTTCTTATGTGATGAGATTGAATTTCCCGAAGGAACTTTACAATGAGTTAATTCGAGATTTGCTCAGAGCGGAAAAGAACGGTCCATTGGAGCTGTTGGAGGTTGTGTTGGACGGGGGGGGGCATCGTTTACGTCATTCATGCATTGAACAATCAATGAAGGATGAACGTGGAACTGTACATATCCCAGGTCTGAGTCGAGTCCGGGCGTCCAACACTTCGAAGCTGCTTCAATTGCTCCAGGAGGGAAACGCACGGAGAACGACGGAGCCAACCGCAGCCAATTCGTATGCGATTTGGGCGACGACGACTTTTTCTTTCTATCGTTTATTTAAAGAACATCATCCCGGTCTCATGCTCTGTTGATGATTTCATTATGGAAAGACAAAACCGAAAGGGGACGATTATTCCTGATCGATTTGGCCGGTTCTGAACGAGCAATAAATACTCAGGCGATTGACCAATCCTTGGACTGTGATCAGAATGCCCTAAGATTTTAGAATCAAGGCCAGCGACTGAAGGAAGGGGCAGCAATAAATCGGTCTCTGCTCGCCCTGGGAAATGTAATTCAAATAATTGGAAGAATTCGTTTGTTCGTCCCCTTAAAGGGTCCTTTTTGCCTTCAATTCAGGTGATTAACTCTTTGTCGAATGCTTCCGGGGGCCGCAGGCCCGCCTTTGTGAACTTCCGCGACTCCAAACTGACGCGTCTTCTGAAGGACGCGCTGGGCGGGGCGGGAGAGAACGGCGCGGGACGGACGGTGCTTATTGCACACATTTCGCCCTCCTCAACGGCGTACAACGAAACATTCAATACATTAACGTGAGGGTTGGGGGACGGAAGGGAGCCGATCAGTGATCGGCAAAAATTGATTATGTTTTGTTGTTCAGATACGCTAGCCGAGCCAAAGGGATCGCTTTTCGAGTGAAGCATTTTTAAATTCAAGTCGTTAGGAAGTTATCCCACCCAGCCCTTAGGACGAACTGCTTCCGCTGACCGCCTCTATTCTGACGCTTTGGAAGTGCTAAAGCGTGAGGTGGAGAAAGGCTCTGTCGCACATGCGGCATCGATGGGACAATGTAAAATATGCCACAAAGGGATTGCCGCCTTTTCCCGCTACCGTTAAGAATCCCGTCGCCCAATTAGCGGGAGCCGGAATCCCGTACTTTTCCCGCGGAGTCTCGCTCCCGCCGGGCTCTAATTTAATATCGGCCGCCCTCCCTGAATTTGAAAAAGTCCCCCGCCGGACAAAAGCGCAAAAAAAGGCAAATGCCTAAATTCCGATCAGACAAATTTCTGTTGATTTTTAAAAAAATTTATTCCTCCGGTTAAATATATTTTTGATAATGTAAGCTGAATTATTTGGGAATTTTGTCTCGTTTTTGGCATTTGTCAGGGACTTTTTTGGGGACTTTTTGTCGAGGAAGTTCCTCTCCATTTTAGTGGCTTTGGAGGCCACAAGTACAACGGACAGCAACAGAGACCGGAGGGGAGGAGAATTTGTTTGGACGCGGTCACCGCATAGTTTCGTGCCATCGTCCTCCACTTCCATTCCTCCTCTGATTAACATTAATTCGTCCACCGGACGTTCTCGGCATTTGAACATATCGGTCAACAATTCAAACGCCTCTCAACAAATGCCGAAATTGCCTCGGCTCGGCTCGTCTCTCTTTGACTCTCTCCGTAATCAACATTTGACCAACAGCGAACGGCAACAGCGCCTGAGGTCTCTGAACGAATTCACCAAAAAGGCATTTGTTGTTGTTTTTGTGAAGAGAACGATTGCTGCAGGCGAACACTGAACACTACGAGCTGGAGTTGGCCAGGCAAGGACGCTTGGCAATTCTGAAGGCGTGCGAAGCCCGACCGGCGCTTGTAGAGGGGGAGAACGCGTCGAAATACGCAAAAGTGGTGGAGAAAGTGCAGGCCGAATTGGAGGAGGTGCAGGGACAAATGAGCGAGTTGGGCGACCTCCGGAACAAAGTGGAAAGGGCGCTGAAGCAGGGTGAACAAACGTTGCAACAGCTCGAGGACAAAATGAGGTCGGGATCAACAACCAGAGACCTGCTGATCAGAGAGAGATCTACGACCAAATCAACGATGTTTCATCGATTTCAGAGTGTTGGCCAAAGATCAGCAACAACTGCAGATTGTCGATTTGGTGCACGCGCTTGCAAGACAACAAGCGGAAAGTGAACTTTTGTGGAATTTTTAACGGAAATTTTTCACACAATCTCTGCAGGGGCGGCGATTTACTCGGATTTTGCCCTCCAGGGTAAACGTTTACGGAGGCAAGAAGGCCAATTGGAACGAATAAAAAGATATGAGAGAGTGGCGGACCGATTGATAGAGGGCAACGAGTATTTGGACGGTAAGGCGTGGAGTCCGGTTGGATGAAAGAGTTATTCACCAGACTTTTTGAGATTTGAATAAAGTCTTGAAATGTCGCACAATTTGTTCATTAACAAAGTTAAGAGGAGGATAGAGTCGCACTTCACAGAGAATATCGCCTTCTGAAGAGTCAATTGGACAAAATGTTGCCGGTGGAGAACGGACTGCCGTCATGGAATGCACAAATATTGGAAAATGTGAAATTGTCAAATAATGACACACAGAAGTGGAGACAAAGCTACGGCATTTCTTTGTATGAGTAAACAAGATCGATCAGAGACCATAGATCGATGAATTATTGCAGCAGCAACGAAGACTTGGGCAAGACGTTCACCGTCGTACGACCGAAGGTCTTGCAGAGAAGGGATGCGCCTGAAGAGAAGACGACGATTCTGCCAGAACTGAAACTGACTGGGGAAGTGAAGACACCGGACGAGTTGGGGAGGCGCGGGAGAGGGAAAGGGACCTCTGCAAGATGATGAGACTGAACTGGCGATGATCAAATTGTAAGCGGACGATCGGCCACAGAAATGGCACCAATAACGCGAGGGGAATCAGTGGCCAATTGCCAGCAATCCATTCTGTTAAATGTCTTTTTTGCACGAGCATTTCTTCCATTTCGTTGCCTCATCAGAATAAAAAGGCCCATACTTCCGTCCTTTGTTTTGTTGTCCATCCAAATGCTTCGAATATCTCAAGTGGGCGGAGACAGGCGTTGGCGGGGGGGGGGGGGTCTCAGAAACGAATGTCCCCTCCTCCTTCTCTTCCCCATTAATTTGACCCTTTCATCCCCAAATCTTTCTCGAAGAAAGATTAAGCCGATCTTCCCCTTCCAAATTCCGCTGACATGTCCTACGTTCTGTTTTCGCTTATACTGCTCCAACTTCGTCTTCTGCTTCAACTCGTCCTCCTCCCTCCCAACTCTCACCAATTTCTTCTAAATTTGACTTCCTCCTCCTCCCCAACATCTCCTCGATGTCCACACCGTTGTTCATGTGCCCACTCCACCGTAATCTGTGCCGCATTGGCATTGAATCAAGTGCCAACTGGCATCCCTTCGGGGACCACTCGACTGTAACTTTTAGTTTGATTTGTTTTGTAACCGCAATTTTTTAGAGATTTGCAGGAAAATCGGATCCACCAAATTCGTCTGGGCGACTTTGATGGTTTAAGTGCACTGCGAACATTGTGAAATCCCTTAATTTTTCACGTATATTTGTCTTGTTTTTAGACATCTCGGCGACAATGCCATCGAAGAGATAGAGAAGGGCTCTCTGGATCCACTGACCTCTCTGGAGAGACTGTAAATTCGCGTGTCCATGACATTTAACCACCTTTCACCACTTTTTGCTCTCAATAGAATCAATTAACGTCGACGCCAAAATGATTTTTCGTTTTGAATAATTTGGTGGTGAAATGTCTCTGGACGCGTTTCTTACTCATCGCGCACGAATCACAATATCTCAGGCGACTTTTCCGCAACAAAATCCGATCATTGCCCGAAGGCGTCTTCGCCCACTCCAAGCGGCTTCGTCGACTGTAAGTCGTTTTTGGACATTTGGTGCTTTAGGGGCAATTTCAACAATTGTTATGCGTCCGTTATATGTTCTTATTTATATATCCATCCGTCCACCCACTTCATAATTAGTCCTCTTTAGCCCATCCAAATTCGTCCTCCTTATCGCCTCCCCATCTTTCCATCATTTGATCTCCCTTCTCTCATTCGCCCAATGGCACCGTTCCACTTCATCGATTCTGCGCGCCAATTAGTCAACCGCATTAATTAGGCATAACGAATCGAATATTTTGTGTTTTAAGGGAGAGGGGGGGGGGAGAAGTTGTGAAGGGAAAGGAAAATGGAAGGTGCAACAGTAAACAGAGAGCAATTTGGGATGATTGGAGGATTGGGGGGGGGGTGATTAAGTAAAGAAGGGATCGATCGGAGATGCCATGGGAAAGCCGGTGAAGCCACGTCAAAAGATGGGTACATCAAAGTTCGGAAGGAATAATGATCAACGCACAACGAACAATGACCGACCACTCACTTTCCCGTCTCGCCTCTCCGTCTCCGTCATTATTCGTTTATTCTTCTCTGTCACTTGGACAGATTGCTTCTGCTAAGTAAAGTTTCCGATCAGATCAACTTGACAAGCAAGCATATGTAGCTTCCTTCTGCTGTCCGTCACTCATTCATTTATTCCGAGATGAATGAGGCGATAAATGTGCTTCTCTTTTCTCTTCCCCTCCGCTCATTCTTTGCTTTGGACCCTCCGATCGCATCGAAAGTTTATTTAAGTCTGATTTGTGGCCACTCGAAAGTGAAATGGGCAGCAATTGTCTCGGGGGGGGGGGTGTTTGAATCTCTAATGGATTTTGTGGAAAGGGAGGGGAGGGGGGGAGGGGGGGGGGAGGGGGGAGGGGGAGGGGGGGGGGAGGGGGGAGGGGGGGGGGGGGGAGGGGGAGGGGGAGGGGAGGGGGGGAGGGGGGGGGGGGGGGAGGGGGGAGGGGGAGGGGGGGGGGGAGGGGGAGGGGGGGGGAGGGGGAGGGGGGGGGAGGGGGGAGGGGGAGGGGGGGGGGGGATTCCCTCGGGGATAATCCCCTAATAAATCGGGAGGGTCTCTTGATGGTTTTTGCAAACATTTTCAATTGTTTTCCCACAACGACTGCTTTTCAATTAATTGAGTCGATGCATTTTATTCACATAATAAAAGAATTCTTTAACCACCGTATCCCTCATCTACGTACCGTACCTATTTTGTGCAGGGATCTGACCGAGAACGGTCTGTGGTCACTGTCCGCAGAGCAATTGTCCGGTCCTGAACATTTGGTGTCACTGCAGTTGGACCGCAACCAACTCCAGTGCGTTGACCCCCTGGCACTTTCCCAGTGGCACTCTCTGGAATCCCTTTCGCTGGCGTCAAACGGTGACATTTTTAAAAATGCCAAAACAAACCATGAGAATGCGAATGCGTTAAGCTCTCTCCACTCTATCTCAATTGGATCTGATGGCAATGCCGAACCTCCGAACGCTGTCCAACCACCGCCAAGGCTTTTCATGCCATTTTAAATCCTCCATCTTTCAGGCGCCTCTCCGACAATCCGTGGCATTGTGACTGCCGTCTCCGCTGGTTGAAAAGGCTGAAGGTTGCCGCCCAAATTCGCTGTCACCGTCCCACCCATTTGTTTGGGCGTTCGCTGAATCAGATCAGCTCCCAGGCAATTCTTCAGGGAAAATCCTGCAAATTATTTTTTAGCAGTTAAAATGTTCCGGACTGGAGAAGCGTGCCAGTGGAGGGCTGCGCAAATGTCGGGACACGGATTGGTGAAGAAGGAACCACCGGAAGCATCGGCCAGAACTGTTTATTTCAGGTGCCCCTCGGGCTGCACTTGCACGGAGTCGGGTCCGGACGCGGTCGTTGTTGACTGTCACGACCGTCTTCTTCGCGGTGTGCCGCAACGCCTTCCCTCGAACACGGTGGAACTGTACGTCCTCCCAGCAACAAAAATCTCCCAATCTTTTGGTTTAGTCGACTTGAGCAAAATCGGCTGACCCGTCTGGAAAACGGGTCGTTTAGCCATGTGCCCAATTTGATTAGACTCGATCTCAGCAAAAACGCCATCGAACACGTGGAGGCCAATGCCTTTGCCGGGCTCCGTCGTCTCAGTTCCCTGTCCAAAAACTCGTCAAATCCTCTCAAACCCCAAAATTTAAGAATGTTATTTGCCAATAATCTGACCGATTTACCGGATAGAGTTTTTGATGGAATTGGTGCCTCTCTGCAAGTTTTGCTTTTGAATGGCAATCAACTCGAATGTGTGAGAAACGATCTCTTCAGAGGGCTGAATGAACTGAAAGTCAGTCAATGTGTCTGGATCATTGATCATTCCCCAAGAACAATTCCCTCCCTCAAATTTAGTTGCTGTCCCTCTACGACAATAAAATTCGTTCAATCACCCAATCGACTTTTGCGCCCTTTGCCCGTTCGCTTCAGGTGCCCTAATGACTGATCATTTGTCTAATTTGGTGTTTAGACTTTGCATTTGGCCCGGAACCCGTTGATCTGTGACTGCAACATGGTTATTGGCCGACCAGAAAACTCTGAGCCTTCGATCAATTTGAATTTGCAGGCTTGGATGGCCCATTTGTTGTCCGACCGTCCCGTGGAGACGAGCGGTGCCCGATGCCATTCTCCGAAAAGAGTCGCCCGCAAACGAATAGCAATGCTTGCCGCCGAACGCTTTCGCTGTGTGGGCGCGGAAAGACTGGTGACGCAGGGGGCGGGACAGTGCGAGTTGGACAGAGAATGTCCGGAACCGTGCCAATGTCGGGGAACGACGGTCGACTGCAGGTGAACGGGACAAACGAAACTTTGAATGATCAGACCATTTCTGCGATTAGATCAGAAATTAAAATAAAGAAAGATATAATCGAGATCGGGAATTCTCGTCTGTTTTTTTAGCTCGCGTCAGCTGTCCTCTCCTCCGTCCGCCCTTCCCCGCTTCACCACGTCCCTCCTCCTGCGCTCCAATCGCTTCTCCGGTCCGGGCCCTTTTCTGCCGGTCGGCGAATTGCCCAATTTGGTCCATTTGGACCTCAGCGACAACCAAATGACCGTCCTCCCGACGGACTTTCTCACCGGTCTTTCATCACTTCGGGAATTGTGAGCATTTCCTTATTAAAAAATAAATCAATCCATTCTTTGAAGGGACCTCGGCGGGAACTCCCTTCGGCGTCTGTCTGCGCATTCGTTAGGCCCGTCAGCGCTCAGTTTGATCACCCTGTATTCTCCTTAGAATGTTTAAGTGATCATCGGCTAATCGTTAGTGTTTGTTGATCATTCCTGATACAAACCGATCACTTAAACATTTTATCGTTCATTCTTCTCTTTTTACCCTTCCACCATTTCACCAGCCAACTTGACGAGAATGCTCTCCGATGTCTTCCGCTTGGACAGTTTCCCTCTCTTCGTTCCCTGTACTGATTCAACTTATTCCCCAGCTTTACCATTGTTTTAATCTTCACTCCCCGTCAGATCAGTTCGACAAAATCCGCTCAGTTCTCTCGATGGCCCCGTCCTGGACCAACTTGAACTGCTCGAACTCGACGGGTCGGCCCGTTTTATTTGCGACTGTCAGCTCCGACCTCTCATTCGCCGATTACGGAGAATGAGCAAAATTTGGACGGACCAATGGGAGGAGGAGGAATTTGGAGTCCCAAAATGTGCGGAGCCGGAGAATTTGAGAGGGAAGGAGTTGGCCGAATTAGAGGAATCGGAGCTGATCTGTCGGGGTCGGTTACAACAAGTTCGTAGCTTATAAGGCAAAGCCAGGACTGTTTAGATGGGACGTTGGGGGGACAATGTTCAACAGAGGGCGAGTTTTGTCCGTCCGGCTGTACCTGTCTTCATCAGCCATCCTTCCCTGTCGATCGCCTCTCCGTCAGATGTTCCGGTAACGGCCTGAAACACATTCCTTTTGGCATTCCGGAGGACGCCCGTGAACTTTTTCTGGATAACAACAGCATTGAGCTTCTCTCTGGCGATCATTTTACCCATCTTCCCCATTTGATCAAGCTGTACATTCCTTAACATTTTGAATTAAACCCCCGCATCTCCAGGGACCTTTCGCACAACCAAATTCGGCACATTCCCTCCGGCACTTTTTCCTCTCTGCCCCTTTTGTCCACGCTCATTTTGGCATTCAATCGTATTCAATGTCTCCATAACGGCGCTTTCGACGGTCTTTCCCAATTGCGCGTGCTTTCCCTTCACGAGTAAATACAAATAATGAATCAATGTTCTCCAATTTCAATTTATAAATCAAATCATTTCAGAAACGACATTTCACAAATGCCCGAGGCGACATTTGCCCCCCTTTTGGCCAATTTGTCCCACGTCGCTTTGAGTGCCAACCCGTTTTGGTGCGATTGCGAAATGAATTGGGCCGTACGATGGCTGCGCTCCAAATTCGTGGAGCCGGGTTCAATTTTTGTAAAGCCTAATAATTTTTTTCGGTTCATTTTAGGGATTGCCAAATGTGAAGGACCGCGAGAACGAAAGTATATTTAAATTTGCTTCAAACTTTCATAATTTCAGGAATTTACTTTTGCTGAATGCCGACCCATTGGTCGACGAGTGCCAAAAAGCGATCCCTCAACCGGTTCCGTCTGTTCCTCTCGAAGTGTTGTCCAAATGCCAACCCTGCCTGAACTATTCGCTTTGTGCCAACTCCGCCCGGTGCCATTCTCTCGACAACGGTCAATTTCGTTGCGAATGTCCACCCGGCTTCAACGGCACATTCTGCGAATACAAAATGGTGGAGGTGGACAGTTGCTTAAACAGGCCATGTCAGAATGGAGGGACCTGTGAAAAGATAAAGGAAGCCGAAGGGGCGGAGGACGCGGGGCAATTCCGATGCTTTTGTGGGTCCCAATACGAAGGAAAGCGTTGTGAACGTGCCAAATATTTGGCACAGTCATTGCCTTTGATAAGGCCAATGGGCGATGAAACTTTGTATGGGAGGGCAACGAGGGCGGAGAGGAAGGAACAAAAAGTGTTCGATTTGGAAAATCAATTCCAACAAAATTTCGGCGATTGGTCCGTGCCGAGAAAGGGTTGCCCCTTCGCTTTTAACGGTCCCAACTGTACGGAGAGACGCGCCATCGGACTGAATCGGCCCAATGCGTTTGTGCCACTCGGAGAATGGCGGGCTCAGCCGGAAGATAGCGGGGAGAGAGAGCTGGCGATGGTGTTCAGGAGTAGACAAAGGTCGGATGGGGGTGAGGCGGACTGAATCGAGATGGAATTCGTCGAGAATATTTGCCAATTCGTGCCCTTCTTCACGCTCATAAAGGTCCGGCGTGCTCCTCTTCGCCGGCGATCCCTCTTCGTCCTTTGTACTGCTCGAACTCGTCCAGGGTCGTCTCCGAGCCGCTGTTCAACTTTCAGCCTCCAACTTCCCTCCGTCTCAGCTCTTCTCCCCCAGCAGTGGCACGTCTCCATTTGTTAATCTCTTCCCTAACAAAAATCCCCCCCCCTCGCATCTTTCAGTGGACGACGGCCTCGCCCACTCCGTCCGACTTCGTATCCATGGCCATTGTTTGCTGCTCCTGCTGGACTCCCTCCCCGCCCTCTCCGTGTTTAACGTTGGCTCCGTCCCAATGTTTCCCGTCCATGCCGTTCCTCTGTTCGTCGGAGGCATTTCCATCTTCACATTGCTCTAACTAATTCCATTTACTCAAATTTTACAGGAATTCCAATCGAGTTGGGTCGACGCGCACTTGTGAATTTCTGTTTATCCGATAGTTCAAGCATTAGAGGTGACAATATTTGTTTAATGTTGGTTTCTTACTTATTTAGGCTGTTTTATGGACATTAGCATTAACGGACTCCCAATCGATTTGAACTACTCGGCGGCGATGGCGGACAATCAAACATTTCCTTCTGTTTTGGAATGTTCAGAGGCGGTCGATCTTTGCGCCGGAGATAAATGTGAGGGGAAAGGAAGAAACTGTCGGATGGACGAGTTGGAGACGGAAGGATGTAAATGTGTTGAGAGTTTGGGGAGTGGGGGGGACGAAGAGCAACGGCGGCACAATCGGAGGGGGCCGAGGCTTGGGAGGAAGTGCCGCGAACGACAAAGGCCACGAAGAAACGCATTTTGGGTGGCGGAAGGATGCCGGTGAATGGGCGGGGGGGGGGGGGTAATTGGAAACGCATTTTGGGTGGCGGAAGGATGCCGGTGAATGGGCGGGGGGGGGGGGGAATTGGAAACGCATTTTGGGTGGCGGAAGGATGCCGGTGAATGGGCGGGGGGGGGGGAATTGGAAGGGTTAAATGAAACTTCCATTAGATCGGTGCATTCTCTTCCCTTTTGTGCCGGAAAGTGTGCTGGCGATGATGGCCAATGTTGTGTAGCGACGCATAAACAAAAGAGGCGAGTCCGGGTGATCTGCAGGGAAGGAGATGAAGCGGAGGAAGAGCGGTGGAGGATGATCGAAGTGCCGAGAAAGTGCGGATGTTCGCGTGAGTGCCGGAAGCGATGAAATTGCCGGAGGCGTTCCTTGCAGCTCTTTCGCTCCTTCCCATCCCTTCCCGTGCTTTATCCTTTATCCCTTCACATTTTTTGAACTCATTTCATTCGTTTTCTTGCCTCAAATTTATTTAAATTGCATTATAAATGGAAATAAAAATAACGTCACAGAAAGAAACTCCCAATTTAGCGGACTAACCAAAATCGAACTCAGAAAAACACTCCAAAATTTTTTCTTCCATTAACACTTTTGGTGGGCGATGGGGGGGGGGGGGGTCATCCGATACTCTTCAAAAGTGTCACGCCTGCAAAAAACAACAAAATGGGCGGAAATGCCGAGAAATGGACGAAAGAGAGGAAAATGTATGAAAATGCTCGCCGGAGGGCATTTTCGCATTTTCCCTAATTATTATTCGTCTTCCCTTGCCGAAGGGAGGGAAAGGAATGGACCCCCCCCCCCCCCCCCCCTTTCTTCACTTCTCCTCTCACCGGATGCACTCGCCGCAGTTTTTGTTCATTCATTTTCTCCCATTTCATTCACCTTTCTAAGATAATGTAAAATGATGCGAAGCAAACCACCAACATATTAGGCTTGTGATGAGAGAATTAAGCCAATGAATGGCACATTCATTGCATTATCCCCTGGGGGGATGAACAGAAATGGGAGGGGCGTCGAATGGAGCCTTTTTTCCATGGTTTAGTAAAAAATATTTTCATTCGCTTTGAAAAAAGGCCAGAAAAAGTTGTGCCGAGAAAACTATGAAAAGCCCCGGTTTTTGGCATGTTGCCTTGAAATTTTTGAAACGCTTTGAACAGCTTATTTTTGTGAATTAATATTCCCCTCCTTTAATTCGTGTAACTGTGCTCCCCTCCTCTCCCCCCTCCCCTCCCCCTCTCAAGAACGGCCGAGAAATCGTCGAGACTATCTGAGCTTTAACGGGCGGCAGCGTAGCTCAGTCGGGAGAGCACCCATACCAAATTCTTTTTGGTTTGGTTGGCTGTGCTCAGAGTTATGGCGCTTCAAACTTTCTTGGGACCGAAATGGCGGGGCTGAACTTACCTAGCCCCATTCTGAACGGTGCCAAGTGAATTAGACAGCGATCGAATTCGACGGATCGATCCTTTGGGTGCGGGAACAAAGAGTGCCTATTTTTGTGCCGGAGATTACTCCCCCCCCCCTTTTACGCTTTAATGCACTTGGCGACCACTTTCTCCAAATCCCATCTTTTTTGGCTTTGTATTTTGAGCCCTCTGAAAGTAAAAATGGAAATGCGCAAAAAAGGGCCACAAAAAAGTCGGTGAAGTGACAAATGATCCCTAATAGCCAACGGCCATTATTTGAAAGCGGAACCGCCGCAAAAAATGGAGCCGGCGGGATAACTTTGGCTTAATGGTCGTTCGAGCAAAATAAATCGCAGTTTATTATTTTGCCAACGGAAGTAAAAGGACATTTTGCCATGCGAAGGGACGTTATTTTGTTACGGCGCTGAGAGTTGAGGACTTTTCGAAGATTTGCATTGAATGTTCAGCGTTCGGAAGCGGACGGAATAAAAGGGCAAGGCTTTTGGCATTTGTTTCATTTTTTGCCCTCCGGCGGCACAATGCCACTGGCCCATTATTCGTCGGCCATTGCTCCGTCCCATCGGTCGTCGACGTCGACCCGACCTTCCGTCTCTTTCACTCAACTTCCGCTGCGTCCGCCTTTAGCGCTTTCCTACCGGCAGCAATTATCGCGGAGACTCCCCCCCCCCCCCGGATACTCCCCCCCCCCCCCCCCCCCACCCCGGAGGATACTCCCCCCCCGGATACTCCCCCTCCCCCGTCCCCCCTCCCTCGCGGAGACCCCCCCCCGCCCCCCCCCCCTCCCTCGCGGAGACCCCCCCCCCCCCTCCCTCGCGGAGACCCCCCCCCCCCGCCCCCCACCGACTCATCCGTTTGCCTTTTCGCCGTTCCCACATGGCAAAATCACTGCAGGGCAACCATCCATCAGATTTGCTCTTCCCCTATTCTTCGTCCTCTCATTTTTGCCCCCGTTCAAGTTTCCCCTTTAATACCCTCCCACCCCCCCCTCCCCCTCCTCCCCCCCCCCCCCCTAATCCCCCCCCCCTCCCTTCAATTCCTCCCCAAATGGCCAAGTGCACTTTTATTTCCCATCAGTTCAGCAGCAAGGATGAGTTACTGAGCAATAAAATGATTGAGTTATAAGGGCCTTTTCGGCTTATGACTTCTTACTTTTGTCGACTATAATTTTCTGTGCCAATTTTTATCTTTGCCAATTAGGCCAAATATCAAATTGTGCAATTAATCTCTCCCATTAAAAAATGCATGCCAACCCGCTGCCCCCACCATATCACTTCACATTCACTCACAGTTACATTTACTCCTTCCCAAAGTCCCTCCTGCGGCAATTCCCCCCCCCCCCCCCCTTCGTGTCCCAATCCAATTTCCCCAAAATGAATGTTCTCCAGCCTTTGCCCCCCCCCCTCCCCTCTCCCCTCTCGCCAATATCGAATTCCCCCCCCCCCCCCTCCCTCCCTCCCCCTCCAGACAATTTGTCCAAATTCTCTCAACAAAAACCTTTCTCTAAGAAATTCTGAATTTTCAGTTGAACCAAAGAGCAGAAACTTTCCAATCATTTCAATATGGCCTCATATTCAGACGAACTGATGAAGGTTTTATTTATTTATTATCATTTATTATTTAAATTTAGGTTCCTCTCTGGGCTTGGTGGACTTTTGGCCTTTCGTTGGCATTGGTAATTTGTGTTGTGATTGAATCCAGCGAAATATTTGGGGTTTAGGTGGTCATCTTCCTCCTCCTCGACTGGCTTCTCATCCGGCGCAACGCCCTTTCCTCTTCCTCCGTTTGTTTTTCCTTCCGGCGACATCCCTCCGGCAAATACGGGGGCTATTCGTCCGCCTCCCATTGCACCGGAGGTGCCGGAATGAGTGGCCAGGACTATTTCGGTATTGGAGGGACTGGTGGTGGCGCAGGAGGCGGGGCAACTGGCGGCTCGGGGGGCGGCGCCGGAGGGGCCGGGCCCTTCGGACACCACAAACGGTCAACAAATTTGATCCTGTCAGTGTGAGTCAACAGACGGACAAACGGACGAATTGCCAATGCACGGACTAACGGGTGTCACTAAGAAGTCCTCCCCCTGGGGGGCTTTTGTTCGATTCTTTGTCACTTTAACCAACGGAACCGACAAAACGTTAAATAATTGCAAAATATTTATCTATTCATCACATAATTTGACAATAAATTGTGCATAATTCTTGCGTTTTATTCTTCGATGTTTTCGCCGTTTGCGCTTCAAAAGAATTTGCCCATTCCGACTAAACTTGGCCGGGGGTCGCGCTCCCGCCGCACTTTGATCATTTGCTGGCGGAGAATGTGCGAGTGGAAGACGCGGAACAGAGCGTTCAGATGCGATTCCTTCGAACAAAGCAAAAGTGCCAATGCCAATCTCAATTCCTCTCTCAGCTAACCTTAATCGGCAACTCGTCTTCTTCTACCTCTTCCCCCTCTTCCTCGTCTCGTTCATCCTCTTCAATTGCCTTCCGAGACGGAGACGCGGAAGACGCGGTGGAGGAAGCGGAGAACGAAAAGACGGCACGAGGGGAAGATGCCGGAGGGGTGGAGGAAGCTCGGGACGCGAGGAGAACAGAGTGGCTAAACGGTGGAAGGGATGGAGGAGGGGGCAAGGCTAATGGATGAGTGCCTCTCACCGGTCACCCCCGGGGGTCACTTTCTTTCGTTCATCAGCGTCTTTATCTCCATCAACATTATTTTCTTCCGGCGTGTACTTCATTTGGACCCGATCAGTCGCCGCTTCCGATCTCTGCCTCCCTTCTGCGTCCTTTCCGCACTCTTTCTCTCCTCCGCCTTCACACTCTCTCTCTCCTCCGCTCTCTCTGTTTCCTCCGTTCTCTCTTTCTCTTCCGCACTCTCTTTCTCCTCCGCCTTCACACTCTCTCTCTCCTCCGCACTCTCTCTCTCCTCCGCACTCTCTTTCTCCTCCGCACTCTCGACCTACTGACATCGACTCTCTGCTTATTTGTCCCTTTCTTTTGACCAAATTTCCGAGGGCTTTTCTGTAGAAGTTGGCTTGTCTCCTACGGGATTTGGGCTTTATGATGATTTTATGTCTATCCGGTGTCGGCTTTACCTGGAGGATATTGCGGTTTGTCGGAATTGACGAACCAACGCGTCGTTTCCGCCGAGTTGGCCAATAATCCGTTCGGATTCTATGCAAAAGCCAAAATGTCTCAGAGATTGGCCCTGACCACGGCACATTTCATTTAGTGCCCATTTTATAAATGTAAAGTTTCAGTGCCAGAATTTTTGCTAACAAAAATATTTTTGCTGGCAAATTGGGTAATTTTATTCCCGGACCAAAGTGTACAGCATAGAAATGGGCACTGAAATGAACTGCTCCGCCCCGACCAACCTTTTCTTCGCTGTTCAAACTCCCCAATAACGTTGCGCAAGTGCATGTTTTCGTCCACCAATTTGTTGATGATCGTCATGTACTGTTCCTTCTCGCGCAAAAACTGAATTGGAATTGGTTAACCGAAGGTTTCGGCATTTTGATTTTCGGGTACCTCTGATTCCGGCACTGACTGTGCCAAGTGAGTACGGAGTCGTTTGCACTCGCTCTCCAGCTTGTTCAACATTATGCGCTTCTCCGCTGCTTGGGCCACGCCTTTGTCCGACATCAATTTCCTACACAAAAAGATTTCAAGTTTAAAACTTTTTGAAGCCTCCAACAAATTGCCTACCCCCCTCCCCCCCTCAACCCACTCATTCTCGGCACTCTTTTCGTGCAGCATTCGCTCGTAAAGCAACACTTTCCGCTGCAGAGATGCCAATTCCAGCCGTGCCGCCGCGTTGCCCCCTTCGGCGCCGTTGTTCGCTTGGACTTGCAAAAGTCGCCCAATCTCCGCCTCCCTACGGCGACATTCGCTCTCCGCCATTCGAAGTCGAGTCCGAAAATGGGAGTTCTCTCGAAGGGCCGTTTGGTGCGCCTGACGAAGCATTTCGCGTTAATTTGAGATTGACTTTAATGACCTTTGATAAACCATATAAATAAATTAAAATAAATACCTTTTTGGCACTTAACAATTCCTCGCGAAAGTCGTCGCTTCTCATTCAGACTTTAGACCATCGTAATTTTAGCCAAACAGAGGGAAAGAATGGAGGTTGGCGGGCGAAAAACGGAGAAATGGCGCGGACGGAAATCCCCACAAAACTATTACAGTATGCCCTCGTCTCATTCACTGTGTCCCAAAGGTTATGGCCCCGTCAGGGAGTTCCGGATCCCCTGGGATTAGGTAAGTGCTGGATAATAGCGGCCAAATGGCCCACCCCCCTACAGCAATAAGTTCCCATGACAACGAAAGGTGCAACAACGAAGCGCGGAGGTTAAGAGAAGGCTTGATTGAAGGGGTTCAGGTTAATGAAGCTCTTTCGATGGCATTGTCTCAAGGGAATTAGTGCAGGGATGGGGACCCGGGCGTCCCGCTTTTTAGAAAAGCGGGATGCCCATGCTTTACCGATTGATTGGAATTTCGTTCTGTTTGATGCTCTTCACAAAACTTACAAAATTAGCCATACGAATTAATTGTTAATGCCAATTCGTCGGAGGCTGTGTAATGCCAATCGGACCAGCAGAAAAGAGAGCAGCACAACAAAGAGCGACTAAACAATCGCCGAGCGAAGTCAGTTTTTTGGAGGGAAAAGCGACGGCTTAAATTATTCACCAAATTAAACAAAAAGTTGAAAATGTAAATATTTTTAACGACAGAATAACCCCTTTTTTTACGCTTTGGGGTATCCCTTCGGGGGAGGGACGAGTTTTCGAGCCAAATTTTGACAGTTTCTGAAACTATTTATTTGTTGACTTTTTTTTTATCAACCAAAGCTAATCAATTTACCTTTTTCAAAAAAGTATCGCTTAAAACGTGTAAGTGCCAGCAATTTTGAAAGTCTATACCTTAAAGAAATAAGATGAAAGAATTTCAAGTAGTACAGTAATTATATGAAAAATGTACAAACTTGAAAATTATTTATTGTCACGAAATCCTTTAAAATAAAATTATTCTGATTTTCGATCTTAAATTGTGCTTTTGCTTTCTTTTTTGTTTTCGCAATTCCTTTTTGGGATTTTAGACCCAAAAAACTTTTTTTAGTCGGCATTTTTAGTTTCAAATTTTGATATAAACTTCAAAAACGACTAATAAATAACTATTTTTGTAGTCCGCGTCTTATTCGTTTGCCCTTTGCCTTTCTATTTTTAAAAAATATCATTTTTTAGAGGCAAAAAGTAAAGATTTTCCTCAAACCGCATCAAAAAATGCCGCCCACGACGAGAGAATATGTTAAGGTTTGTTTTGGAGTTTAATTTATGGCTGGCTAATATTTGTTCGTTCGTTTAGGAATCTCAATATGGCTTTGTATACGGAGTTTCTGGCCCTGGTGGGTTTATTTTACGCTATTTTCGACATTTATTTGTTGTTTCAGTTGTCACTGCCGAGAAAATGTCCGGCGCTGCCATGTACGAACTCGTCAGGGTCGGTCACTCCGAGTTGGTTGGCGAAATCATCCGACTGGAGGACGATTATGCCACGATCCAAGTCTACGAGGAGACTTGTGAGCCCTTTTACCAATCCGTCAAATTCAAGCAGTGCATTAAGCATCCGTCACCATCGGGGACCCCGTGTTGAGGACGGGGCAGCCGCTGTCCGTGGAGCTCGGCCCGGGCATTATGGGCTCAATATTCGACGGAATTCAGCGGCCGTTACATGACATCGCACAGATGACTAAGTCCATTTACATACCAAAAGGTACGTTTTTTTTGAAATTTGAAACCGAAAATTTGTTTCGATTATTTAGGTGTGAACGTAAAGGCGCTGAATCGCAGCAAAAAATGGGAATTTTTGCCGAGAAAGGATTTACGTGCGGGTGACCACGTGACGGGCGGCGACATTATCGGAATTGTCCACGAAACTGCGCTGGTCAAACACAAAATTATGGTTGAGCCAAAAGCGTGCGGAACAGTGAAATTCATCGCCCCGATGGGCCAATACACCGTCGAAGTTAGCCATTTTAGAGAATCTCCCGAATTTAATGCAATTCCGCCATTAGGACATAATTTTGGAAGTGGAATTTGCCGGAAGCATCCAAAAGCATTCGATGATGCAAATTTGGCCTGTGAGAAATCCCCGGCCGTCCGCCGAAAAGTTGGCGGCCAATTACCCCCTCCTCTGCGGGCAGCGCGTGTTGGATGCGCTGTTCCCATGCGTTCAGGGCGGCACTACCGCAATTCCGGGTAGAACAAATTAAGAAAAAATTAAACTCAAATTTCAATTAAACCCCCCCCCCCCTCTGGCAGGTGCCTTTGGATGTGGCAAAACAGTGATTTCGCAGTCTCTGTCCAAATATTCCAACTCTGACGCCATTATTTACGTGGGCTGTGGCGAGCGCGGCAACGAAATGTCGGAAGTGCTGCGCGACTTTCCCGAATTGACAATGGAAGTGGACGGAGTGACCACTTCCATTATGGAACGGACGGCATTGGTGGCCAACACTTCCAATATGCCCGTCGCTGCACGTGAAGCATCCATTTACACAGGTCAGTCCAAATATCTATCCCGATCACTTTCGACGGTCACATAAAAGAAAGAATGGCAATGGGAATCACTTTTTGACCACCCCCCCCCCTCCCCTCGTTAAACCGACTGATTTCAATTTTCCCCGTAGGGATCACGCTTGCCGAGTATTTCCGGGACATGGGTCTGAACGTGGCCATGATGGCCGACTCGACTTCTCGGTGGGCCGAGGCGCTGCGAGAGATTTCGGGACGTCTTGGAGAAATGCCGGCCGATTCGGGCTATCCAGCCTATTTGGCCGCCCGCCTCGCCTCTTTTTACGAAAGAGCGGGAAAAGTGAAATGTTTTGGGTCGCCCGAACGCGAAGGGTCCGTCACAATCGTCGGGGCGTAAGCAAAACATTCACCGCCAATTGACCGGCGACGGCATCCCTTTCCTTTGCGCAGAGTGTCCCCACCCGGCGGCGACTTCGCCGACCCGGTCACTTCTGCCACCCTTGGCATTGTCCAAGTGTTTTGGGGACTCGACAAGAAATTGGCCCAGCGGAAGCATTTCCCCTCCATCAATTGGCTCATCTCTTACAGGTGGAAACTTTGGAATATAATGCGGCATTGTGTGTGGGCAATGCAAAGAATGACGGGAAACAAACAAAATTAACACGAAATCTGAATGGTAATCCAGCAACTCTGGTGTGCGGTTTGCTCTCTCAAAAGTTGCTGAACTGTTGCACGGGTTGTTGTTCGTCAATATATGCGAGTTGCGCTTGTTGTGTCGCCTCCGGCAATGTGTAATTTGCCTCGGGCGGTCGCCTTTCCCTCCGTCTTTCGCCTGCAGCCCTTCCCTTTATGCAGCCGACCATCGCTGACAGACAAACGCACTGCAAAATTCAATGGCATTAATTTGTGTAAGAGGGCAAAGAAAAATGTTTTGTTTTTGGGAGAATTGCAAATTTCGGCCAAAGACTGTCCACGTGCGGTCACCGATTCGTCGCCTCCGTTCATATAGTCGATGTATCGGTACCAAATGACCATAAAACAAATGGCCAAGACATTGAACAAAAAGCAAAGAACGAAGCTGCCTTCAATTGCACTGATCATCACCAAAACCTTCCAATGATATTCCGTCTGGAAGAAGCGTTTTAATCGATAACTGAAGAACAGCCAAAACATTCTTTCACCTGATACAAAATCAATGCAGCGCCCGCAATAGAATTGACAAGTAGCAGGATGGTGATAACGGCCAGCAGAAAGGTGTTCATGTAGACCAGGTCGAGCACTTCGAGCTTCAAGGAGATGAGCAGTCCGACCAAACATATCAGCCACAGCGCCGAAGCGCCACCGTACAGAAAACACAGCGAGCGCAACATGGCCAGCAGATCGAATTCCGCGCGACCAATTCGCAATTGAATCGGACGAATTTGTTCAAAAGGCCCGTTGAAAATAGTCAAATTGGCATTTTGATCGCCAATCGTCGTGTCTGTCGAGTTAACTTCTGCCTTCGTCGCTGCTTCCTCCTCCAAAAGGTTGTTCCCAAACATTTCCAATTCTTCCATGCTGAACGTCTTAAAATACGGGGTTGTTTGTACGTTTGTTTGCTTAACCTGATTCTCTCCTTTTGCAAAAATCACTGCTCTTTCCGTGTCGTTGTTCATCACTGAACTCTGCGAGTCATTCAATGGCATTCTCCCAATATTTTCTATTCCTTCGTTTGTCTCTCCTTTATCCGTTTCGTTGTCATTTAGGGCGGTTAAGGCCTGCATCGACGGGAGTTTTGTGATCGTTTCAACGGCTTTATCATCGGCTGAATCAAACGAAAGAATGGCGTTGTCGGTTATGCCGTTGGTGAAGTATTTGTAACCACCGACGTGCACAAAAAGGAGGCTGACCAGAAAACAGCTTAGCACAAGGGTGCCTGTCTGAATGGCGAAGCTGACCAACCCACTCAGACGTGCCGGCACCCCGCAAATGCCGTCGACCCCTCGGCGGGAGTAGACATGGTCGTGCTCTCTGCTGGTCTCCTCCATTCTGTTCGGAAAGTTGCTGACCATCTGAGATTGTCTTCGTTGGTGTTGGAATTGTTCTTCACACTCAAATGTGCCGTTGCAGTTATTGTCGTTTGCTTGGATGTCTAACGGAATTAAATGTGCGGCGACAAATTCAATTGATGTTCTTCCACTTTGGCGATGAGTTGGCTGAGATGCTTCTGATTCTGGTGCTGCTGTGTACACGGGGGGCGGAGTTGTTGGAATGTCCGAGTTGGGAGTCTTCTCGTGTAGCGTCCACCAGTCCTTCTTCAACTCTTCGAATATCGCATCAATTTCTTCCTGTCCGAGCGTTGAAGCAGACGAGTATTTGTGATGCTGACGCCTCTTTGACGGTGGGGACGGGAAAGGTGCAGTTGGGATGCTGCAACTCTTCTTCTCCCTTTCACTATCTTCCGATAATTCTCCTTTTGCGTTGTTTTTGCTCTTCTCTTCGAAGTTCTCTTGGGAATTAGACGTAATTTTGGCACTTTCAAGTAATGACTTTTTTAGAGGGTCCCGGCCGGCATCTTTTTGGTCTGATGGAAGGTGAAGGAAATAATGCGGAGGGACGGAGGGGAGGGGTAAAAGAGACCAACCAATTCTTTCTCTGGCCACTGAATTCGTTCCGCGCAATCCTCTCGGCCGTTGACGTCGCGTCCCTCTCACTTTCGCACCCTCTGCCCACAATTATCCGCCCGTTGATGAAGTGTCCGGGTAACTGTCAATTAATAAACTAATAAGTGGACCCTGAGGCTTCCTATTCAGCGGGGGGGGGGCATATCGCTTATTCGACTCCCCCCCCCCCCCTCCCGTCCGTGTAACTTGGCCTGTTTCCAAGGACAACCCGCTCAATAAGACAGAGAGCAAGCGAGTGATTGTTGTTGTTTGTTGCCTGCCCCTCCCCTCCTTCTGTCTTCACTTGAACGATTCCCTCCCCCCCCCCCCCTCCGGCGGCGGGGGGTTCCTCTTTTTATCCTTTCACACTTCCATGGTTGGCCTCCCCTCCCTATCGAAAGGTGTGCTTTTTGCTGTTTTGGGTAATTGTGGTTTATGTGAAAAAGTTGGTTGCCATTTTGATGAGTGAAGGAAACTTTAAAAAATGTAAAGTAACGGAAAGATGCAGTGATTTTGCTTTTAGGGGTGCGCTTCGTTCCTTGTGAAGCATTTAGCCCACTCAATCATTACTACAGCGCTTATGCTTTTGAATGTTACTATTAGTATAAAAAAAACGACGGGGCGGCAGTCTCGTCTTTTACCAACTTAATTTTCAATTTTTAGCAAATATATGCGTGCCCTTGATGATTACTATGAGAAGAATCACACCGAATTTGTTCCACTGAGGACTAAATGCAAGGAAATTCTACAGGTGCTTTTTATGGGAGCATTTTGATCAGTCATTTGAATTAAAGGAGGAGGAGGATTTATCAGAGATTGTGCAATTGGTCGGAAAGGCGTCGTTGGCCGAGGGCGACAAGATCACTTTGGAGGTGGCCAAGCTGATCAAGGACGACTTCCTGCAGCAGAACGGTTACTCCAGCTACGATCGCTTCTGTCCGTTCTTCAAAACCGTTGGGATGCTCAAAAATATGTAACGGGGAGAATGGAAACAACGAATGGATAGAGCTGACTAAGCTTTTGAAGGATTGGCTTCTACGACTTATCCAGACATGCGGTAGAGACGACGGCACAGTCGGATAACAAAATTACATGGAACCAGATCAGAGATCACCTCGGAGACCTCATTCACGAGCTGTCTTCGATGAAGTTTGAGGTGATCTGATGGAGAGGGGCTGCTAATGGTTAGAAAATGAATTTCCCGGTTAGGACCCATCTGAAAAGAGCGAGGAACAAATCAAAAAGGACTACGAGGAGTTGTATGAGCGAATGCAGAACAAATTCCGAGCTTTGGAGGATGAATAAACGAACTGTGATGATCGGTGATGACTTTCCAAATTCATTCACACATTTTATCCTTAGTGTGTAGCGATGGAAGCATTAAAACAATTCGATTGCTTTTTGGGATGGGTCGGAACAATTGGCAACCCCGCTGGCGAAAAGATCACTTCGCGCCATTATTCTCCAAATTCAAAAAACGCCTCAGCGAGCTGTAGTTGTGGTAAGCGCCACAGAGTTTCCACCGGCACGGGTGGGCGCTGCGGCGATTTGCTTAAACGCGAACGGTTAGATTATGCCGTCCCAAAGTTACCGTAGGCCTGTGGCAATGACCGGCGCTGGAGGGCGTAAAGTTGGAGAGGTGACTGTAAACTTTGGGTGAGGGATTTGGGGTAAGGGCTTAGAATGGGTGGAGAAGGCTCCTCGATGACGTAAGTGGCGGGCACGACCGAGCTGAACTGATCGAACGGCTAAAAAATGTTTTAAGAGGGCGGAAGACGAATGATGGCATAAACTGCTGGGGGGGGGGGGTCCCAACAAGGCGAACGAGAGAAGGATGTTCCCGTTGTACCGGACGTTTATTTCACAGCACTAATTTGTAAGCAATTAACTTACAGCTGCTGAAACGGATGATGGGGGCAGAGCCATGCTGAGAAAGAGCATCGCCACCAGCATGGAGACGAACACCGGCGAAGGAGCAAACATCGAAGCCAGAGGGGACAAGGAAAGGAGGGAGAAAGAACCAAAATGCACGGTGGAAGGAAGTGCGCCGTAGGGGATGGATGATGGAGGTGGGAGGAATAAATGGGGGAGATTTGATTGGATTGGCCAAATTAACCAAGGAACGGGCAAAGAGTGCGTGGGGGTGGGTGGGTGCCTTGTGGCTGTCTAATGGGAATGCTTTGCGATGAATGTTTGCCTTCCCTCACTTCGGCGTTCACTCATTAAATTTGGCTACGGCGATAATCATTTTTCGGAATGTAAATGATTCCGCGAGAATTCAATGAACCAAACGAACGGTTTTTTGCCTTTTGCATTTACTTTTATTAGGTTAACGTTCGTTCGCACAAATGGACGGGCAATTAAATTCATTCTGAGAGATTGGACGGACTTTATTGAATATCCGGGACTTTTGTGTCTTGGACAATCTCAAGCAGTTCAATCGTTTCTGGCGGTTCATCCTTCGATGGCTCCGGCGCGAATTTCCCCGTTTTGTGTCCGTGGGCCCGGCCGAGGATGAGCGGAAGGCGATTGGAACAAATGGTAAATGTTTTCCAATTGGTCAGCCACCCAATACGGCCTCGGCCTCGGCCTCAGTCCATTCGGCGATCGGCCGGTCGTCGCCATCGCGCCGCCATTGGATATGGCCAACTTCCATTGCGCGGGCACATTTTCAACATCAATTGGGCGCTTTTCCTTTCGCTGATGCCTTCCCATTGCCGGCGGATGCGACTCATCTTAAATAATGTTGCCGTATAATTTGGAAGAAAATTTACTTTTGCAATCGTGTTTATATTTTTTTATTTCAATTTTGGAGAACCAAAAAAGGAATCGTTAGAATAAATAATTTATTTGATTTTAAAAACCATAAATATTGGACCCAAAAAAGTTTGCCCAGAATGATTCTACGCATTTTGGAAGTAAAACGGGACGAAAAAAAGGAAGGACAGTGCGGGGCTTACAAATATTTTCCAAATTCATAAAATATATTTTGTTAGAATTCATCTATTGTTAAGCATATTTCTAGAATATATTATCTTTTTGGGGGTGGGGGGGCTCCAATTCGAGCGCCGATATGCGCGGGTGTGCAATCAAATCAATTCCGATCCCGGGTCGAGAAGATGGCAACGGGAATTGCTGAAAGAGATGCGATAGCGCCCCTCCCCCCCCCCCCCCCCAGCAATTAGCAATTCAACATTGGCGTGCGTGTTCCAATAAAAGGGCCTCCGGGGCACATCCATCCCAACTCCTTGCGTCGTTTGTCCTCTCTAATTGGTGGGGAAGGCTTCTTCCAAACCCTCGGGGCTTATGCCCAAAGTCTTCCATCCCCCCAACGAACATCCATTGCTTTTGTGTTTGTTTCTCTCTTCTGCCTTTATTCCATTCCATTTAATTCACATTCCCCACCCTCAGATGGGAGAAATAGCCCCCAAGGGGTCCCTTCGTCAGTGCCCTTCCCCTCGGCGGGTGCCAATTCCCAAATTTTCAAATTGTGCCCTCCCCAGAAATTAACTCCGTTGGCTCATCCCTCGGCTACTTTTGGATGTGAGGAACGTAAAGGGACAGTCCAACAAACAACTCACCCGACCAACCCATCGGTCCTTTCCGCGCAATTGGCCTCAGATTTCACTGAATTTACCATTCAGTGCCGTAATTGGCTCCCCCCCCCCGGCGATCCTTTTGCACAGTCAACCCATTCATTTGTCGCTTCCACCTCGGGTCTCTTTTGAAGCAAATGAATGAGTCGGATTTATTTGTATTGAGTTAAATAGGAGGGAGGTCAACTCATCACATCATTAATCAGTCAGTGTTTGTGCCCTCCGGGGGGGGGGGGGAGGGTCAGCTGCTCTTTCTTTTTCTATTTCAAAGGGAACGCAAAGCGTTCGTTCTTAACATTTCACACGCCCTCGGGGAATTGTCTCTTTGAAGCGAAAGGATTTGAGCGCCAAGTCACCGATCCACCAGCTTAAATTTGAAAAGGGTTGCCAAACAAAACAAAACTCGAGATTTTTCAGACTCGAAAATTTTGTTTCCCCTCGGGAAACGCTCTTAAAATTTGTTTCAAATATTTTGACAAAAACAGGCCAAATTTTCTCACTCCTTCTCACAACTTCCCCTGGGGCGCCCTCCCAATTCCCAAAAATAGACAATTCCTCTCAAGAGAGACTACCTCAGCCTCGACTGTTTCTCGGCCTCCACTATCAAGGAAATTCTTCCGGGCCATTTCCCCTCCCGTCCCTTACATCCCTTCCCTTTCATCCATCCAATCCTTTGCTCCCCCCCTCCCCACCCAGCCCGGTCCCGCCCCTTTTAGATTCAGGTCCCCCTCCCCCAACTCCCCCCCCCCCTCAGCCCCGCCCTGCACCTCCGCCCCCAGACTCAGCTCCCCCCCCCCCCCTCCCCCGCGCCCCGCCCTGCACCCCCCCACCCAGACTCAACTCCCCCCCCCCCCCCAACTCCCCCCCCCCTCCGCCCCGCCCTGCACCCCGCCACCCAGACTCAACTCCCCCCCCCGCGCCCCGCCCTGCACCCCCCCCCCCCAGACTCAACTCCCACCCGCGCCCCGCCCTGCACCCCCCCCCCCCCCCCAGACTCAACTCCCCCCCCCCGCGCCCCGCCCTGCACCCCCCCCCCCCAGACTCAACTCCCCCCCCGCCCCCCCCCAACTCCCCCCCCCCTCCGCCCCGCCCTGCACCCCGCCACCCAGACTCAACTCCCCCCCCCCGCCCCCCCCCAACTCCCCCCCCCAGACTCAACTCCCCCCCCCCCCGCGCCCCGCCCTGCACCCCGCCACCCAGACTCAACTCCCCCCCCCGCGCCCCGCCCTGCACCCCCCCCCCCCCAGACTCAACTCCCCCCCGCGCCCCGCCCTGCACCCCCCCCCCCCCAGACTCAACTCCCCCCCCGCCCCCCCCCAACTCCCCCCCCCCTCCGCCCCGCCCTGCACCCCGCCACCCAGACTCAACTCCCCCCCCCCCCGCCCCCCCCAACTCCCCCCCCCAGACTCAACTCCCCCCCCCCCGCGCCCCGCCCTGCACCCCCCCCCCCCCAGACTCAACTCCCACCCGCGCCCCGCCCTGCACCCCCCCCCCCCCCAGACTCAACTCCCCCCCCCCGCGCCCCGCCCTGCACCCCCCCCCCAGACTCAACTCCCCCCCCGCCCCCCCCCAACTCCCCCCCCCTCCGCCCCGCCCTGCACCCCGCCACCCAGACTCAACTCCCCCCCCCCCCGCCCCCCCCCCAACTCCCCCCCCCCCAGACTCAACTCCCCCCCCCGCGCCCCGCCCTGCACCCCGCCACCCAGACTCAACTCCCCCCCCCCCCCGCCCCCCCCAACTCCCCCCCCCCCAGACTCAACTCCCCCCCCCGCGCCCCGCCCTGCACCCCGCCACCCAGACTCAACTCCCCCCCCCGCGCCCCGCCCTGCACCCCCCCCCCCAGACTCAACTCCCCCCCCCCGCGCCCCGCCCTGCACCCCCCCCCCCAGACTCAACTCCCCCCCGCGCCCCGCCCTGCACCCCCCCCCCCAGACTCAACTCCCCCCCCGCCCCCCCCCAACTCCCCCCCCCCCCTCCGCCCCGCCCTGCACCCCGCCACCCAGACTCACTCCCCCCCCGCCCCCCCCCAACTCCCCCCCCCAGACTCAACTCCCCCCCCCCCCGCGCCCCGCCCTGCACCCCCCACCCAGACTCAACTCCCCCCCCCGCGCCCCGCCCTGCACCCCCCCCCCCCAGACTCAACTCCCCCCCGCGCCCCGCCCTGCACCCCCCCCCCCCAGACTCAACTCACCCCCGCGCCCCGCCCTGCACCCCCCCCCCAGACTCAACTCCCCCCCCGCGCCCCGCCCTGCACCCCCCCCCCCCAGACTCAACTCCCCCCCGCGCCCCGCCCTGCACCCCCCCCAGACTCAACTCCCCCCCGCGCCCCGCCCTGCACCCCCCCCCCCAGACTCAACTCCCCCCCCCCCCCGCGCCCCGCCCTGCACCCCGCCACCCAGACTCAACTCCCCCCCCCGCGCCCCGCCCTGCACCCCCCCCCCCAGACTCAACTCCCCCCCGCGCCCCGCCCTGCACCCCCCCCCCCAGACTCAACTCCCCCCCCGCCCCCCCCCCAACTCCCCCCCCCTCCGCCCCGCCCTGCACCCCGCCACCCAGACTCAACTCCCCCCCCCGCGCCCCGCCCTGCACCCCCCCCCCCCCAGACTCAACTCCCCCCCCCCCGCGCCCCGCCCTGCACCCCGCCACCCAGACTCAACTCCCCCCCCCGCGCCCCGCCCTGCACCCCGCCACCCAGACTCAACTCCCCCCCCCGCGCCCCGCCCTGCACCCCCCCCCCCAGACTCAACTCCCCCCCCCGCGCCCCGCCCTGCACCCCCCCCCCCAGACTCAACTCCCCCCCGCGCCCCGCCCTGCACCCCCCCCCCCCAGACTCACTCACCTCCCCCTCCCCCGTTGACCTCAGTGGTCCTCGTTGACGTTTTCTGTTCTGCAGCACTTCCGCTTGTACTGCTCCCGCCGACATCGGTCGCCTCGCTCTCCACTCCGTGCATCTTCCCTCTGATTGTGAGCCGATTGCCATCGTTCATCCGTCTCCACACCCCGACAACCTTTGGCCACCTCAGCGTTTTCTTCTTCCGTCTCCTCCAACTCCGACTTCTGTTGCTGTTTGTCATCATCCTTCGGAGAAGCAAAAGTGAGTGAGCAAATCGGAATGCCCGCGAGGGAATTGCGATGGTTTCCCTTTTCACCCGCGAGGGCCAATTTCATCAGACAAAAAAGAGCCGGAGGAGCGCCGATGACGGGCAAATCGGCGCCGCTTTTTGAGGCGTAATGCGCGGCGGTGCATCGGTCAGTCGCTTTTTTGATATTTTTTGTTGCCAAATTGAAAGAAATTTGATAATATTTATGAAAATGCCAAAGCCTTCCCTTTCCCCGCGTTCACTAATTATTCCGAACGATGCCTTTCCAACGAGTCAGTCCCTTTTTGTATTCTCTCACAATCATAACGGGCGCGGTAAATTGCTCTCCGACCATTTTCGGAAAATTGCTCTCGGAAAATTTCTCTCCAACCCGAAAAATTGCTCTCCGTGAGAAAAAATAAAAATGGCAAAATTCATCCCAGAATTTTTCTATTTACCTTTTCTTTCATCACCTGCTAGCCATAAACAGGAAAGAGTGGCTTAGGCCTAAGCCTAACGCGCCCCGAGCCAGGGTGGCTTAGGCCTAAGCCTAACGCGCCCCGAGCCAGGGTGGCTTAGGCCTAAGCCTAACGCGCCCCGAGCCAGGGTGGCTTAGGCCTAAGCCTAACGCGCCCGAGCCAGGGTGGCTTAGGCCTAAGCCTAACGAACCCCAAGTCTCTAACCTTTCCCCTGTTAGTTCTAATTCAGTCCAAAAATATTTTAAAAATCGGAAATAGTTCAAATGTCTTTAAAAATTGTTTACTCCTCCATAGACACTCACCGAATGTTATAAGAAATCATTTACAAAATTCGGGTTCAAACCACCAGTATTTTATTTTTTTCTCACGGAGAGCAATTTTCCGCGGTGGAGTGAAATTTTCCGAGCGCCTTTCCCGAACATGGTCGCAGAGCAATTTACCTAGACTCATCACAACTCACTTCCGCTCGTTTTCCCTGCTTCTGATCCCTCCTTCTGCTCCTCCTTTCCCTTTCCGCGCTCCTCCTCTCCCACCTTCGCCATCATCTCCCTTCCTCCCCTCTATTCTTTTCTTCATCTGCTCCTCCTTCTCCCCTTCCATCTCTCTTCCTCTCCCACCTTCGCCCTCAACTCCCTTCCTCCCCTCTATTCTTTTCTTCATCTGCTCCTCCTTCTCCTCTTCCATCTTTCTTCCTCTCCCACCTTCGCCCTCAACTCCCTTCCTCCCCTCTATTCTTTTCTTCATCTCCTCCTCCTTCTCCCCTTCCGTCCCTTTTTCCATTACTGTCCGTTCTGTTGTGGACCGACGCACGACGCAAAGATTGAAGTACAGTACCAGCAAAGTCCACGCGCACCCTATCAACAAAATGCCGCCTCCCGTGATCAACGCTTGTTTTGGAAATGAAAGCGATCCAACGCTTATTTTAAGCAAAATGCCCCTCCCCCCCCCCCCCCCCACTCACCGACCACCCACCACTGTGCACGCTCAGCCACTTCCAGTTGGGCCAATGCTTAAATGCGTCCAATTAATTGCCCATTCAATTACCAAAATCCACCCGAAATGCCAACGATTGGAATTTGAAGGAGGGCGGACATTTCGGGTAGGGAAAGCAGCGAAAGATCGGCGAACAGAGACTAAAAAGGGGGGGGGGAGGCAAGAGGGGAAACAAACGAAACGGACTTTGGCAGGGACCATTTTGCCGTTTAGTGAAGCGCTGAAGAAGAGACGAAGAGGACGGGCCGAGGGCGTCGTGGAGGAGGACAACCCGATGACCTGACATGGCAATGATCGTTGGGGGGGGGGGGCTAACAAAGAAAAGCTCCCCAAATGCTCGTGGAGTTTCTGGATGAAACATTTGGCAGTTTTTGCATTTGCACTTACAAATAAGCGAGGGTGATCTATCAGTGTGCCAAGTTTCGCCCAGAAACTCAACGGAAACTTGGGGACCTTCCCTTTGTAAGAGCAATCTTTTGAATGATTCAACCGATGACCCGATTCTGATCTGATCAGGTCACAGTATCAAGTAGCAGATCATTAGTGGAAGTTCACTTTCCCTCACTCCATTCTCTTTTTGCACACCCAAATTCCCAGATGAGAAAGGAGATGAGTCTAACCGCTTCTGCTTCGGGTAGGACTTTGGGCTAAAATTTCGTTTACTGGCCCCAATTTTACACAAAAACTCTCTTTACAGCTTTACTCTCCCTCTCCTCTCCCTCCTCTTTCTCTCCCTCCTCTCTCTCTCCCTCCTCTCTCTCTCCCTCCACTCTCTCTCCCTCCACTCTCTCCCTCTCCCTCCTCTTTCTCTCCCTCCTCTCTCTCTCCCTCCTCTCTCTCTCCCTCCTCTCTCTCTCCCTCCTCTCTCTCTCACTCCTCTCTCTCCCTCCTCTTTCTCTCCCTCCTCTCTCTCTCCCTCCTCACCCTCCTCTCTCTCTCCCTCCTCTTTCTCTCCCTCCTCTCTCTCTCCCTCCTCTCTCTCTCCCTCCTCTCTCTCTCCCTCCTCTCTCTCTCCCTCCTCTCTCTCCCTCCTCTCTCCCTCCTCTCTCTCTCCCTCCTCTCTCTCCCTCCTCTCTCCCTCCTCTCCTCTCCCTCCTCTTTCTCTCCCTCCTCTCTCTCTCCCTCCTCTCTCTCTCCCTCCTCTCTCTCTCCCTCCTCTCTCTCTCCCTCCTCTCTCTCTCCCTCCTCTCTCTCCCTCTCCTCTCCCTCCTCTTTCTCTCCCTCCTCTCTCTCTCCCTCCTCACCCTCCTCTTTCTCTCCCTCCTCTCTCTATCCCTCCTCTCTCTCTCCCTCCTCTCTCTCCCTCCTCTCTCCCTCCTCTCTCTCTCCCTCCTCTCTCTCCCTCCTCTCTCTCCCTCCTCTCTCCCTCCTCTCTCTCTTCCTCCTCTCTCTCTCCCTCCTCTCTCTCCCTCCTCTCTCCCTCCTCTCCTCCTCCTCCTCTCTTCTCTCTCTCCGTCCTCCTCTCGCTCTCCCTCTCTCCTCCCTCTCCTCTCTCCTCTCTCTCTCCTCTCCTCTCCCTCCTCTTTCTCTCCCTCCTCTCTCTCTGCCTCCTCACCCTCCTCTTTCTCACCCTCCTCTCTCTCTCCCTCCTCTCTCTCTCCCTCCACTCTCTCCCTCCTCTCTCTCTCCTCTCTCCCTCTCATCTCTCTCCCTCCTCTCTCTCTCCCCCCTCTCTCCCTACCTCTTCCCTCCTCTCTCCACTCCCTCTCTCTCTCCTCCTCTCTCCCTCCCTCCTCTTTCTCTCCCTCCTCTCTCTGCTCTCCCTCCTCTCTCTCTTCCTCCCTCTCTCTCTCCCTCCTCTCTCTCCTCCTCTCTCTCCCTCCTCTCTCCCTCCTCTCTCTCTCCTCTCCTCTCCCCCTCCTCTCTCCCTCCTCTCCTCTCCCTCCTCTTTCTCTCCCCTCCTCTCTCTCCCTCCTCTCTCTCTCCTCTCCCTCTCTCTCTCTCCCTCCTCTCTCTCCTCCCTCCTCCTCCTCTCCCTCATCCTCTCTCCCTCCTCTTTATCCCGCCTCTCTCGTCTCCCCTCCTTTTTCCCCTCTCCCTCCTCTCTCCTCCTCCTCCCTCTCTTTCTCTCTCCCTCCTCTCTCTCCCTCTTCCCCTCCTCTTTCTCCTCCCGCCTCTCTCTCTCCCTCCTCTCCCTCCTCTTTCTCTCCCTCCTCTCTCTCATCCTCCTCTCTCTCTCCTCCTCTTTCTCCCGCCTCTCGCTCTCCCTCCTTTTTCTCTCCCTCCTCTCTCGTCCCTCCTATTTCTCTCCCTCCTCTCTCTCGCCATCTCCCCTCCTCTTTCTCTCCATCCTCTCTCTCTCCCTCCTCTCCCTCCTCTTGTCTCTCCCTCCGCTCTCTCTCCCTCCTCTCTCTCTCTCCCTCCCTCTCTCTCCCTCCTCGCCTCTCCTTCTCTTTCTCTCCCTCCTCTCTCTCTTCTCTCTTTTCCTCCTCTCTCCTCCTCGCTCTCTCTCCTCCTTCTCTCTCTCCTCCTCTCTCTCTCCTCCTCTCCTCTCCCTCCTCTCTCCCCTCCTCTCTCTCTCTCTCTCCTCTCCCCTCGCTCTCTCTCCCCTCCTTCTCCTCCTCCCTCCTCTCCCTCCTCTCCACTCCCTCCCTCTCTCTCTCTCCTCCTCTCTCTCGCCCTCCTCTCTCTCTCTTCCCTCTCCTCCTCGCTCCTCTCCCTCCTCTCCTCTCTCCCTCCTCCTCCCTCCTCTCCCTACCTCTCTCGCCTCCACTCTCTCCCTCCACTCTCTCCTCCTCTCTTCTCCTCTCCCTCCTCTTTCTCTCCCTCCTCTCTCTCTCCCTCTCCCTCCTCTTTCTCTCCCTCCTCTCTCTCTCCCTCCTCTCCCTCCTCTTTCTCTCCCCCTCCTCTCTCTCCCTCCTCTCTCTCTCCCTCCCCTCTCTCCTCCCTCCTCTCTCTCTCCCTTCTCTTTCTCTCCCTCCTCTCTCTCTTCCTCCTCTCCTCTCTCCTCCTCTCTCTCTCCTCTCTCTCCCTCCTCTCTCTCCCTCCTCTCTCTCCCTCCTCTCTCCCTCCTCTCTCTCTTCCTCCTCTCTCTCTCCCCCCTCTCTCTCCCCTCCTCTCTCTCTCCCCTACCTCTCTCTCCCTCCTCTCTCTCCCTCCTCTCTCCCTCCTCTCTTCTCTCCCTCCTCTCTCTCTCCCCGCCTCTCTCTCTCCCCTCCTTTTTCCTCCTCCTCCTCTCTCTCTCCCTCCTCTTTCTCTCCCTCCTCTCTCTCTCCCTCCTCTCTCATCTTCCTCCTCTCTCCCTCCTCTCTCTCTCCCTCCTCTCTCTCCCTCCACTCTCTCCCTCCTCTCTCTCCCTCCTCTCTCTCTTCCTCCTCTCTCTCCCTCCTCTCTCCCTCCTCTCTCTCCCTCCTCTCTCTCCCTCCTCTCTCTCCCTCCTCTCTCCCTCCTCTCTCTCTTCCTCCTCTCTCTCTCCCCCTCTCTCTCCCTCCTCTCTCTCTCCCTCCTCTCTCTCCCTCCTCTCTCTCCCTCCTCTCTCCCTCCTCTCTCTCTCCCTCCTCTCTCTCTCCCGCCTCTCTCTCTCCCTCCTTTTTCTCTCCCTCCTCTCTCCCTCCTCTCTCTCTTCCTCCTCTCTCCCTCCTCTCTCTCTCCCTCCTCACCCTCCTCTTTCTCTCCCTCCTCTCTCTCTCCCTCCTCACCCTCCTCTTTCTCTCCCTCCTCTCTCTCTCCCTCCTCTCTCTCTCCCTCCACTCTCTCCCTCCTCTCTCTCCTCTCTCTCTCCCTCCTCTCTCTCTCCCTCCTCTCTCTCTCCCTCCACTCTCTCCCTCCTCTCTCCCTCCTCTCTCCCTCCACTCTCTCCCTCCTCTCTCCCTCCTCTCTCCCTCCTCTTTCTCTCCCTCCTCTCTCTCCCTCTCCCTCCTCTTTCTCTCCCTCCTCTCTCTCTCCCTCCTCTCCCTCCTCTTTCTCTCCCTCCTCTCTCTCTCCCTCCTCTCTCTCTCCCTCCCCTCTCTCTCCCTCCTCTCTCTCTCCCTTCTCTTTCTCTCCCTCCTCTCTCTCTTCCTCCTCTCTCTCCCTCCTCTCTCCCTCCTCTCTCTCCCTCCTCTCTCTCCCTCCTCTCTCTCCCTCCTCTCTCTCCTCCTCTCTCTCTTCCTCCTCTCTCTCTCCCCCTCTCTCTCCCTCTCCTCCTCTCTCTCTCCCTCCTCTCTCTCCCTCCTCTCTCTCCCTCCTCTCTCTCCCTCCTCTCTCTCTCCCTCCTCTCTCTCTCCCGCCTCTCTCTCTCCCTCCTTTTTCCTCTCCCTCCTCTCTCTCTCCCTCCTCTTACTCTCCCGCCTCTCTCTCTCCCTCCTCTCTCTCTCTCTCTTCTCCTCTCTCCCTCCTCTCTCTCTCCCTCCTCTCTCTCTCCCTCCACTCTCTCCCTCCGCTCGTCTCTCCCTCCTCTCTCTCTTCCTCCTCTCTCTTCCCTCCTCTCTCCCTCCTCTCTCTCCCTCCTCTCTCCTCCCTCCTCTCTCCTCCCTCCTCTCTCCCTCCTCTCTCTTCATCCCTCCTCTCTCTCGTCCCCTCTCTCTGTCCCTCCTCTTCCTCTTCTCTCCCTCCTCTCCTCCCTCCTCTCTCTCTCCCCCTCCTCTCTCTCTCCCCCTCTCTCATCCCTCTCTCTCTCTCCCGCCTCTCTCTCATCCCTCCTCTCTCTCTCCCTCCACTCTCTCCTCCTCTCCTCTCCTCCTCTCTCCCTCCTCTCTCTCTCCCCCCTCTCCTCTCCCCTCCCTCTCCTCCCCTCCTCTCTCCCTCCTCTCTCCCTCCACTCTCTTCCCTCCTCTCTCCCTCCTCTCTCCCTCCTCTTTCTCCTCCCTCCTCTCTATCTCCTCTCCCTCCTCTTTCTCTCCCTCCTCTCTCTCTCCCTCCTCTCCCTCCTCTTTCTCTCCCTCCTCTCTCTCTCCCTCCTCTCTCTCCTCCCTCCCCCTCTCTCTCCCTCCTCTCTCTCTCCCTTCTCTTTCTCTCCCTCCTCTCTCTCTTCCTCCTCTCTCTCCCTCCTCTCTCCCTCCTCTCTCTCCCTCCTCCTCTCCCTCCCTCTCTCCCTCCTCTCTCCCTCCTCTCTCTCTTCCTCCTCTCTCTCTCCCCTCTCTCTCTCCCTCCTCTCTTCTCTCCTCCTCTCTCTCCCTCCTCTCTCTCCTCCTCTCTCTCCTCCTCTCTCCTCTCCCTCTCCCTCCCTCTCTCTCCCGCCCTCTCTCTCTCCCTCCTTTTCTCTCCCTCCTCTCTCCTCTCCCTCCTCTTTCTCTCCCCTCCTCTCTCTCTCCCTCCTCTCTCTCTTCCTCCTCTCTCCCTCCTCTCTCTCTCCCTCCTCTCTCTCTCCCTCCCACTCTCTCCCTCCTCTCTCTCTCCCTCCTCTCTCTCTTCCTCCTCTCTCTCCCTCCTCTCTCCCTCCTCTCTCTCCCTCCTCTCTCTCCCTCCTCTCTCCTCCCTCCTCTCTCCCTCCTCTCTCTCTTCCTCCTCTCTCTCTCTCCCCTCTCTCTCCTCCTCTTCTCTCTCCCTCCCTCTCTCTCCCTCCTCTCTCTCCCTCCTCTCTCTCTCCCTCCTCTCTCTCTCCCTCCTCTCTCTCTCCCCGCCTCTCTCTCTCCCTCCTTTTCTCTCCCTCCTCTCTCCCTCCTCTCTCTCTTCCTACTCTCTCCCTCCTCTCTCTCTCCCTCCTCACCCTCCTCTTTCTCTCCCTCCTCTCTCTCTCCCTCCTCACCTCCTCTTTCTCTCTCCCTCCTCTCTCTCTCCCTCCTCTCTCTCTCCCTCCACTCTCTCCCTCCTCTCTCTCCTCTCTCTCTCCCTCCTCTCTCTCTCCCTCCTCTCTCTCTTCCCTCCACTCTCTCCCTCCTCTCTCCCTCCTCTCTCCCTCCACTCTCTCCCTCCTCTCTCCCTCCTCTCTCCCTCCTCTTTCTCTCCCTCCTCTCTCTCCCTCTCCCTCCTCTTTCTCTCCCTCCTCTCTCTCTCCTCCTCTCCCTCCTCTTTCTCTCCCTCCTCTCTCTCTCCTCCTCCTCTCTCTCTCCCTCCCCTCTCTCTCCCTCCTCTCATCTCTCCCTTCTCTTCTCCTCCCGCCTCTCTCTCTTCCTCCTCCTCTCCTCTCCTCCTCTCTCCCTCCTCTCTCTCCCTCCTCTCTCTCCCTCCTCTCTCTCTCCCTCCTCTCTCCCTCCGCTCTCTCTTCCTCCTCTCTCTCCCCCTCTCTCTCCCTCCTCTCTCTCTCCCTCCTCTCTCTCTCCCCTCCTCCTTCCCTCCTCTCTCTCTCCCTCCTCTCTCTCTCTCCTCCTCTCTCTCTCCCGCCCTCTCTCTCTCCCTCCTTTTTCTCTCCCTCCTCTCTCCCTCCTCTCTCTCTTCCTCCTCTCTCCCTCCGCTCTCTCTCCCTCCTCACCCTCCTCTTTCTCTCCCTCCTCTCTCTCTCCCTCCTCACCCTCCTCTTTCTCTCCCTCCCTCTCTCTCCCTCCTCTCTCTCTCCCTCCACTCTCTCCCTCCTCTCTCTCCTCTCTCATCTCCCTCCTCTCTCTCCCTCCTCTCTCTCCTCCTCTCTCTCTTCCTCCTCTCTCTCTCCCCTCCTCTCTCTCTCCCTCCTCTCTCTCTCCCTCCTCTCTCTCCCTCCTCTCTCTCCCTCCTCTCTCCCTCCTCTCGCTCTCCCTCCTCTCTCTCTCCCGCCTCTCTCTCTCCCTCCGTTTTCTCTCTCCGCCTCTCTCCCTCCTCTCTCTCTTCCTCCTCTCTCCCTCCTCTCTCTCTCCCTCCTCTCTCTCCCTCCACTCTCTCCCTCCTCTCTCTCTCCCTCCTCTCTCTCTCCCTCCTCTCTCTCTCCCTCCACTCTCTCCCTCTCCTTCCTTCTATTTATTTTTCGCCATTTCCAACTCTTTCAACTCTCGGCATATATTTCGATTTTCACCCCCCACCCCCACCTCTCCCCCTCCCATCCCCCATTTTCCTTTGTCCCAACTCACTTGAACCCGAAAAGGGAATAGCGTGACTGCGCCGGACCTTTCCCCCTCATTAGCCGACATCGCAGATTTAGTTTTTTCCCCTCCGGCATCGTTTCTTCTCACAATTTGCCCTCTCCCAAAAAGATGCGCTTTCATCGCTCGCCAAAAAGCCATGGCACAAATCATCTCCAATCGGCGCGCGATCTGTCCAACATTGGCACCCACCTCTTCTGAACGGTCAATGCCTAATTCTGTTGGGGAAAGCAAATAAAAACTTCAAAAAAATTAATTGAAAAATTGCCCAATTGAACGATGAATTCCGTTGAAGGCCTGTCCGCTGAAAAGGGCTTAAACTTTGACTCACTCCGAACACTCAGAATCTTTTCAAAAATAAGCAATTTTAGCATAAAGTAAATCCAACCCTTCGATGAGGCCAAAACTGTGCTTTTGAGGACAATTAGCAGAACAATTATACATTTGCATGACGATGGGTGCGGTGTTTTGTGCCATTTGGCCATGTTTAGCGGGAAGTGCGGGGGGGGGGGGGGGCTTTTCTGTCCCGTCGATTGGCCGCTGTCCCTCCCCCCTCCCCCCCTCCTCCCGTTCCCATGTCCCAGGCGGTCAATTTTCTTTCTCCTCAGCAACCCATCATCTAAATAATCCTCCATCCGTTGCCATGACACCAAACGACCCCCCCCCCCCGACAACCTCTCCCAATCATCCGTCCTTCTCATCCCCTCCCTCCCCCCCCCCATCATCCGTCCTTCTCATCCCCCCCCCCCAATCATCCGTCTTTCTCATCCCCCCCCCCAATCATCCGTCTTTCTCATCCCCCCCCCATATCCGTCCTTCTCATCCCCTCCCCCCCCCCATTATCCGTCCTCCTCATCCCCTCCCCCCCCCATCATCCGTCCTTCTCATCCCCCCCCAATCATCCGTCTTTCTCATCCCCCCCCCCAATCATCCGTCTTTCTCATCCCCCCCCCAATCACCCATCATCCGTCCTCCTCATCCCCTCCCCCCCCCATCATCCGTCCTTCTCATCCCCCCCCCAATCATCCGTCTTTCTCATCCCCCCCCCAATCATCCGTCTTTCTCATCCCCCCCCCCAATCACCCATCATCCGTCCTCCTCATCCCCTCCCCCCCCATCATCCGTCCTTCTCATCCCCTCCCCCCCCCAATCATCCGTCCTTCTCATCCCCCCCCCAATCACCCATCATCCGTCCTCCTCATCCCCTCCCCCCCCCCCCATTATCCGTCCTCCTCATCCCCTCCCCCCCCCATATCCGTCCTTCTCATCCCCTCCCCCCCCCCATTATCCGTCCTCCTCATCCCCTCCCCCCCCCCATATCCGTCCTTCTCATCCCCCCCCCCCCAATCATCCGTCTTTCTCATCCCCCCCCCCAATCATCCGTCTTTCTCATCCCCCCCCCCAATCACCCATCATCCGTCCTCCTCATCCCCTCCCCCCCCCATATCCGTCCTTCTCATCCCCCCCCCATATCCGTCCTTCTCATCCCCCCCCCAATCATCCGTCCTCCTCATCCCCTCCCCCCCCCATATCCGTCCTTCTCATCCCCTCCCCCCCCCCCCCAATCATCCGTCCTCCTCATCCCCTCCCCCCCCCCAATCATCCGTCCTCCTCATCCCCTCCCCCCCCCCCATATCCGTCCTTCTCATCCCCTCCCCCCCCCCAATCATCCGTCCTCCTCATCCCCTCCCCCCCCCCATATCCGTCCTTCTCATCCCCCCCCAATCATCCGTCTTTCTCATCCCCCCCCCAATCATCCGTCTTTCTCATCCCCCCCCCCAATCACCCATCATCCGTCCTCCTCATCCCCTCCCCCCCCCATATCCGTCCTTCTCATCCCCCCCCCCATATCCGTCCTTCTCATCCCCCCCCCAATCATCCGTCCTCCTCATCCCCTCCCCCCCCCCATATCCGTCCTTCTCATCCCCTCCCCCCCCCCAATCATCCGTCCTCCTCATCCCCTCCCCCCCCCCCAATCATCCGTCCTCCTCATCCCCTCCCCCCCCCCCATATCCGTCCTTCTCATCCCCTCCCCCCCCCAATCATCCGTCCTCCTCATCCCCTCCCCCCCCCCAATCATCCGTCCTCCTCATCTCCTCACAATTCAGATCCGGGTTCTCACTGGAGATCTCTGAATTGATGATCCTTCCCCCCTCCCCTCTCTTCTCCCGCTTCCATTTGCTGTTTGGGCTTCCATTTAATGGACAGCCGTTCTTCCCCCTCCCCCATACTTCGATTGTTCTTGCATCGATTTATCACTTCCTGCGGGCCAGGGCCATCCCAACAATTCCGTTCCCCCCCCCAATAGTTTTGATTTGTTCAATTGAAATATGTCTTAATTGTTTAATCCTCCTCCTCCAATTGGTCGGTCATTTCTCTTTGAATAAGTTGGCACAAATGCCGTCATTCTCTTTCACTCTCTCCGCCCGACTTTTGTCCGTCCCTTGCAACTTTTCCTTTCGCGAATTCAATTCAACAAAGGCGCAATTAGCCAAAGGCTCTGTTAAATTTTGGTAAAGTCAAAAGGGCGTAAAAGTGGGGGCTGATGTAAAGAATTTGGGGCAAGGCAACTCCCCCACCCCCCCCCCCCGCTAATTACCCCCACCCGCGGCACCCATTCACTTTGGCTTTTTACCCCCCCCCCACTCCACCCAAAAATACATTAAAAGAAAGGCATTTTCTTCCGTTTTTGCATTCTTTCCCTGAAAAGATACACGACCAGAAAATGAAATTTCTTGGCCAAAAGGCCATTCATTTTTTAGGAGGCAATTTCCTTTCCTTTTGCCTTTTTCTCGGTCATTTCTTTGTCTTTTTGCTTCGCTCCGTCATTTTCAATTCAATTCATTCGTCTCCCCCCCCCCAAATGACTTATGCTGCATCCCTTTTGTTTTACTTTCACTTTTTCCGATCTTCCCAATTTGTCATTAATCAGAATGGACTCCCGTCCCCTAGGGGGATACATATTCCTCGGCACTTCCGCTCTTCCCACTCCACCCCCCTCCCCACTTCCATCTACCCCCTCCAATTAGGCCACGCCTTTTGCTGTTATTGCTTTATCCATCCCTCTTCTTTCCTCCTCTTCCTCCTCTTCCTCCTCTTCCTCCTCTTCCTCCTCTTCCTCCTCTTCCTCCTCTTCCTCTTCCTCCTCTTCCTCCTCTTCCTCCTCTTCCTCCTCTTCCTCCTCTTCCTCCTCTTCCTCCTCTTCCTCCTCTTCCTCCTCTTCCTCCTCTTCCTCCTCTTCCTCCTCTTCCTCCTCTTCCTCCTCTTCCTCCTCTTCCTCCTCTTCCTCCTCTTCCTCCTCTTCCTCCTCTTCCTCCTCTTCCTCCTCTTCCTCCTCTTCCTCCTCTTCCTCCTCTTCCTCCTCTTCCTCCTCTTCCTCCTCTTCCTCCTCTTCCTCCTCTTCCTCCTCTTCCTCCTCTTCCTCCTCTTCCTCCTCTTCCTCCTCTTCCTCCTCTTCCTCCTCTTCCTCCTCTTCCTCCTCTTCCTCCTCTTCCTCCTCTTCCTTCCTCCTCTTCCTCCTCTTCCTCCTCTTCCTCCTCTTCCTCCTCTTCCTCCTCTTCCTCCTCTTCCTCCTCTTCCTCCTCTTCCTCCTCTTCCTCCTCTTCCTCCTCTTCCTCCTCTTCCTCCTCTTCCTCCTCTTCCTCCTCTTCCTCCTCTTCCTCCTCTTCCTCCTCTTCCTCCTCTTCCTCCTCTTCCTCCTCTTCCTCCTCTTCCTCCTCTTCCTCCTCTTCCTCCTCTTCCTCCTCTTCCTCCTCTTCCTCCTCTTCCTCCTCTTCCTCCTCTTCCTCCTCTTCCTCCTCTTCCTCCTCTTCCTCCTCTTCCCTCCTCTTCCTCCTCCTTCCTCCTCTTCCTCCTCTTCCTCCTCTTCCTCCTCTTCCTCCTCTTCCTCCTCTTCCTCCTTCCTCTTCCTCCTCTTCCTCCTCTTCCTCCTCTTCCTCCTCTTCCCTCCTCTTCCTCCTCTTCCTCCTCTTCCTCCTCTTCCTCCTCTTCCTCCTCTTCCTCCTCTTCCTCCTCTTCCTCCTCTTCCTCCTCTTCCTCCTCTTCCTCCTCTTCCTCCTCTTCCTCCTCTTCCTCCTCTTCCTCCTCTTCCTCCTCTTCCTCCTCTTCCTCCTCTTCCTCCTCTTCCTCCTCTTCCTCCTCTTCCTCCTCTTCCTCCTCTTCCTCCTCTTCCTCCTCTTCCTCCTCTTCCTCCTCTTCCTCCTCTTCCTCCTCTTCCTCCTCTTCCTCCTCTTCCTCCTCTTCCTCCTCTTCCTCCTCTTCCTCCTCTTCCTCCTCTTCCTCCTCTTCCTCCTCTTCCTCCTCTTCCTCCTCTTCCTCCTCTTCCTCCTCTTCCTCCTCTTCCTCCTCTTCCTCCTCTTCCTCCTCTTCCTCCTCTTCCTCCTCTTCCTCCTCTTCCTCCTCTTCCTCCTCTTCCTTCCTTTCCTTCCTTTCCTTCCTCCTTTCCCTTCTTGAACCCGCGCTTCCACCACCACCACCATTTGAACCTCCCGCATGATCGTCTCCATCTGAGCAAGGAGAAGAAGGTGGGTGAGTCGAGTCCAGCGGGGGGGGGGGGGGGGGGGGGGGGGGTGGGGGGGGGGAATTGGAATTGGAATTTGGGAGAACTCTCATCGCCGTCCCCGGAGACATTTTCAATTGAGGGCGGACCGTCGTTTAGTTTCCGCAATTTGTGCCAAAGTTCTGCCGATCCGTTTGGTATTTCAGCAAAACTTCCTTTTCACCTTGCTCCCCCCCCCCCATTCATTTTGTCTCCATTTACACTCAGAGTTGGTGCCAATTGACAAATTCTCTTTCCCATAACGGACCTTTCCCTCCTTCCCTACTTCTCCTCCTCCTTCCCTCCTCCTCCTCCTTCCCTCCTCCTCCTCCTTCCCTCCTCCTCCTCCTTCCCTCCTCCTCCTCCTTCCCTCCTCCTCCTCCTTCCCTCCTCCTCCTCCTTCCCTCCTCCTCCTCCTTCCCTCCTCCTCCTCCTTCCCTCCTCCTCCTCCTTCCCCCTCCTCCTCCTTCCCTCCTCCTCCTCCTTCCCCCCTCCTCCTCCTTCCCTCCTCCTCCTCCTTCCCTCCTCCTCCTCCTTCCCTCCTCCTCCTCCTTCCCTCCTCCTCCTCCTTCCCTCCTCCTCCTCCTTCCCCCCTCCTCCTCCTTCCCTCCTCCTCCTTCCCTCCTCCTCCTCCTTCCCCCCCTCCTCCTCCTTCCCTCCTCCTCCTCCTTCCCCCTCCTCCTCCTTCCCCCCTCCTCCTCCTTCCCCCCTCCTCCTCCTTCCCTCCTCCTCCTCCTTCCCCCCTCCTCCTCCTTCCCTCCTCCTCCTCCTTCCCCCCTCCTCCTCCTTCCCTCCTCCTCCTCCTTCCCCCCCTCCTCCTCCTTCCCCCCTCCTCCTCCTTCCCCCCCTCCTCCTCCTTCCCCCCTCCTCCTCCTTCCCTCCTCCTCCTCCTTCCCTCCTCCTCCTCCTTCCCTCCTCCTCCTCCTTCCCTCCTCCTCCTCCTTCCCTCCTCCTCCTCCTTCCCTCCTCCTCCTCCTTCCCTCCTCCTCCTCCTTCCCTCCTCCTCCTCCTTCCCTCCTCCTCCTCCTTCCCTCCTCCTCCTCCTTCCCCCTCCTCCTCCTTCCCTCCTCCTCCTCCTTCCCCCCTCCTCCTCCTTCCCTCCTCCTCCTCCTTCCCCCCTCCTCCTCCTTCCCCCCTCCTCCTCCTTCCCCCCTCCTCCTCCTTCCTCCTCCTCCTTCCCTCCTCCTCCTCCTTCCCTCCTCCTCCTCCTTCCCTCCTCCTCCTCCTTCCCTCCTCCTCCTCCTTCCCTCCTCCTCCTCCTTCCCTCCTCCTCCTCCTTCCCTCCTCCTCCTCCTTCCCTCCTCCTCCTCCTTCCCTCCTCCTCCTCCTTCCCTCCTCCTCCTCCTTCCACAAGTTTTTTGGGGGGGGGGGGGGGGGAGGGGAGGGGACGTTTCCACAAGTTTTTGGGGGGGGGGGGGGGGAGGGGAGGGGACGTTTCCACAAGTTTTAAAATTTATTTTCTTCCGTCTCTTTGCTTTCCAACTTAATTTTTGCGAAGAAACGCAATTTGATGGTTAAGAATAGAGAAGGGGGATGAGAAGATGAGACGAAGGAAGAAAATAGGAGAGGGAAGCGACTTTGGAAGTGCCGGGGTGGGGGGGGGGTGCCATGCCATCCTTCGTCATCAGGTGCCGAGAAGACACTTTTTACTCCCCCCGTTTTCTCACTTTTCTCTGCTCTTCTGCCCGCTCACTCGTTCGTTCTCTCACTCGCCTTCCTTCCCTCCATCCGTCCCTTCCTCCCTCCCTCCCTCCCCCCCCCCCTTCGTCCCCTCCCTTCCTCCCTTCCTCCCTCCCTCCCTCCCTCCCTCCCTCCCTCCCTTCGTCCGTCCCTCCCTCCGTCTCTGCTTCCCTAATCATGTTAGGGTCTTGAGAGCGGTAAAGGGGCAAAAGAGGCGAAAGTGCGACGACAACGGCAAAAAGCAAAAAGAGAATGGAAGAGAAGGAAATCCACTTTGCCTTTGCGGTTGCGCCGTGGGGAAGGCACTGCCCCCGCCCCTCCGGTGTCCTTTGGCATGGTCTGCGAACAAAAGTCTCATGTTTCTGCTGGGGCAGCATCGGTGCCCTTTTTTGTCCGTCCGATTTTTCGGCAATCTCTCCAATTGCGCTTCCCCATTAACCGGCAGAATCCGTTTCCTCCCCTCCCCTCACCCTTCCCTTCCCTTCACCCTTCCCTTCACCCTTCCCTTCACCCTTCCCTTCACCCTTCCCTTCACCCTTCCCTTCACCCTTCCCTTCACCCTTCCCTTCACCCTTCCCTTCACCCTTCCCTTCACCCTTCCCTTCACCCTTCCCTTCACCCTTCCCTTCACCCTTCCCTTCACCCTTCCCTTCACCCTTCCCTTCACCCTTCCCTTCACCCTTCCCTTCACCCTTCCGTCCTCCTGCTCCTCATCCTCATCCTCCATTCTTCCTTCCTTCCTTCCAGGTCCTCTCCGTGGGTATGCTCCTCTATTATTTGGCTGCCATCTTCAAGGGGCTTCATCCTCGAGTGGACGACGACTTTGTAGACAAATTAAACTACCATTACACATCGGCCATTATTTTCGCATTTGCCATAATCGTCTCTGCCAAACAATACGTCGGTCGGTTGGAATTTAACGCTTCCGTTTCGTTCGGTGAATGTTCGGTCTTTCCGTTTAGGCTATCCCATTCAGTGTTGGGTGCCCGCGCAGTTCACCGATGCCTGGGAACAGTACACAGAAAACTATTGTTGGGTGGAGAATGTGCGTGTTGGGAGTGTGGGGGGGGGGGGGGGGGTGTTGTGGGGGGGGGGGTGTTGGGAGTGTGGGGGGGGATGTTGGGGGGGGGGTGTTGTGGGGGGGGGGGGGTGTTGTGGAGGGGGGGGGATGTTGGCGGGGGGGGGGGGGGGTGTTGGGAGTGTGGGGGGGGATGTTGGGGGGGGGGGGGGGTGTTGTGGGGGGGGGGGTGTTGTGGGGAGGGGGGGGTGGGGGGGGGGGGTGTTGTGGGGGGGGGGGGGGGGGGGTGTTGTGGAGGGGGGGGGGATGTTGGCGGGGGGGGGGGGGTGTTGGGAGTGTGGGGGGGGGGGTGTTGTGGGGGGGGGGGGGGTGTTGGGAGTGTGGGTGGGGGGGATGTTGGGGGGGGGGTGTTGTGGAGGGGGGGGGGATGTTGGCGGGGGGGGGGGGGGGGGTGTTGGGAGTGTGGGGGGGGGGGGATGTTGGGGGGGGGGGGGGGGGGTGTTGTGGAGGGGGGGGGGGGGGTGTTGGGGGGGGGGTGTTGGGGGGGGGGGGGTGTTGGGGGAGGGGGACGGACGCTTATGGCTTTTTCATCCATTCAGACTTACTATTTGCCTCTGACCAACGCTTTTCCGTTGGATTACGGCGACAGACGGTAAATTCGTTTGGTTTGGGGGGGGGGCGGTCCGTTGACTGCTCAAAGCAAAAGTAAAGCTGCGCTTTTCTGAAGGTTCAGGTCCCGTCAGATCTCTTACTACCAGTGGGTGCCTTTTGTGCTGGCGTTGGAGGCGCTGATGTTCTACATTCCATGCATAATGTGGCGCGGACTGCTCCACTGGCACAGCGGTCGGTCTTCCATTTGGCGTGCCAAATGTTTGCCTTTTTGCAGGAATCAACGTCCAAAATCTTACTCAAATGGCGTGTGATGCGAGAATGATGGATGTGAGGGGGTGGGGTGGTGATTGGACGAGTGATCGGACGAGTCGCCCAATTTCAGGTGGACGCCCGGCATGCCACAGTCAGAACTATTGCAGGACACATGGAAGACACGTTGGAACTGCAGCGGGAGGTCGGTCAATCAACCGGTTTCACGAACCTAACCGGACTTAGCACACGACTTCCCTTCAGATTTACGACGTGTCAAATTTTTGCCTGGGCCGTCGTTGGAGCTCCTACGTGACGTTTCTGTACGTGTTCATCAAGATACTCTACCTGGGCAATGTTGTGATGCAAATTTTTTTGCTCAATCTGTTTCTGGGCACCGACAATCTCTTCTACGGCTTTCACATTCTGAAGGACCTTCTGCACGGGAAGGAGTGGGAGATAAGCGGCAACTTTCCCCGAGGCATTCCCCCCCCCCCACTCCCACACAACCGCCTCATAATTAAGTGACAATGTGCGACTTCGAAGTGCGCGTTCTCGGCAACGTCCACCACCACACGGTGCAATGTGTGCTGATGATCAACATGTAACAGAAATAGGACGTGACAAAGAAAAAGCCTCTCATGTTTTGGCGTTTATTTCGTGATTGAGACTCGGTAGTCTTGACTAGTATTCGGCAAATGGGGTTTTTCGGTATTCGGTATCGGTATTTCGGTATAAATACCGAAAAATACCGACCCAAAAAATCGGTATACCGACCGGTATTCGGTATTTTTTTGAAAATTTTGAATTTCAATTTAAAATTAACAAAACTTTTAACCAATACTTTAATTGATTATTGCCAATGTTTTGTTGAGAAAAATAAGCATCTCAGCTGTTGCTGGGTTCATTTAAGTAAATTTGATAAGAAAGTTTTTTTGATGAAAATCCAAAGCTCCCCTCCCGCCCCCTCCCTTTGGTTTGATGAATCCCAAAGCACTTTTTGTTAAGAAAATTGGCCCAAAAATTATTAATTTTGTAAAAGAAAGAGCTCCCCTATGGTTTTTTTCTCAAACCAACCACCCGGCCCCCGATTCTCGAGAATCACTAGCAAGTGATTGAACACTTTGTCCAATGCATCATCCATTAAAATTCCGACTAACTTTTAAATTTTTGAAAAAGGAGAAAACATCAATCAAGTAAAAAATTTTTTTTTAAATTCACCCAATTTTGCTAAAAAATCAAAAAATTTTTTCTAATTTTTAGAAATTGTTTACCAACAGTAGATGCTCACAGAAAGTAAAAAAACTTTCCCCGATGGGGGGGGGGTCCGAACCCCAACCTAACTACCCAAACAGCCTCCACCACTCACCACTACACCATCCTAGTCGAGATTGACACAAATCGTTCAAAAATATCCATTTTCCAAAATACCGAAATACCGAAAAATACCGCGGTATTCCGAGATGGCTCGGTATCGGTATTTCGGTAAAATACCGAAATCTCAAAATTTTTTCGGTATCGGTATTTCGGTAAAAATACCGAAAAAAATACCGCGGTAATACCGAAAAATACCGCGGTATTACCGTACCGTGCCGAACACTAGTCTTGACAATGTCAAAAACTGTCTTCGTCCTGATCACCTTCTGGAGCTGATCGATCTGACCCTCCCGAACCCGCACAGGTTCAACGAAAAGATCTTTCTGTTCCTCTGGTTCTGGTTCTTCATGGTCTCTGTGGTGTCCTTCTTCTCTCTGTGCCATTGGCTGCTTATGTCCTTCCTTCCCGGACAGCACATGAAATTTGTCCGGCGTTACCTCAGAGCAACAGATTTGGCGACAGATCGCCAATCAGTGAAGAAATTCGTGCACAAATTCCTCGGCGCTGATGGCGTTTTTTGCATGCGGATGATCAGCGGTTGGTCTACAAACATCAAACATTTTGTCCGACTTTTCTTGACAACCAAATTTCTGAACGGATTTTCAAACATTTTGTCCGACTTTTCTTGACAACCAAATTTCTGAACGGATTTTCAAACATTTTGTCCGACTTTTCTTGACAACCAAATTTCTGAACGGATTTCCCTATGCCCCAATTTGCCATTTCAGCACATGCCGGGGACATAATGGCGACGGAACTGATCGTCGAACTGTGGCACAGCTTCAACGACCGTGTCCGCAAGTCGCCCATCGAAATGTTCGAGGGCGGCGTCTCCCAATCGCCCTCCAAAATGGAGGCCTCCTTCAAGACGTGGCTGCTCGGCCAGAACCACAGCAACAGGTACGGAAACAGCATAGGATCGGCGGCTGCTCACGCATATCACTCCTCGCGTGACCATCTCTGACAATGAACGCATTGGATGGGACGGAGGACCGGATGAGACTGTCGGACGATGGGTTGGACGTTCCGGAAGATGCCGTTCATCCCCCTCCCCCTCCTTCATTCATCTTCCTCATCCCGCCCGCTGATCTCCTCCTTTCCCATGTGAGTGCGCTTCCTCTCCCCACCAACATTCACCCGTTCGTTGTCCGCTATCCATTGGCCCGTTCTTTTCTTTCGTTGCACCTCCCCCCCCCCCTTTCCTCTTCCTCTTCACCGCACTTTCATCCTTCCGGGAGGCGGATGAACATCCATTGACCCGTTCTTTTCTTCCGTTGCACCTCCCCCCCCCCCTTTCCTCTTCCTCTTCACCGCACTTTCATCCTTCCGGGAGGCGGATGAACATCCATTGGCCCGTTCTTTTCTTCCGTTGCACCTCCCCCCCCCCTTTCCTCTTCCTCTTCACCGCACTTTCATCCTTCCGGGAGGCGGATGAACATCCATTGGCCCGTTCTTTTCTTCCGTTGCACCTCCCCCCCCCCCTTTCCTCTTCCTCTTCACCGCACTTTCATCCTTCCGGGAGGCGGATGAACATCCATTGGCCGGCAATCTTCCGTCCGTCCGACCCATCCCTTGCTTTGCTTCTTTCTTTCCTTCCGTTTCTTCTCTTCCTTCGGCCTCCTCCTAACCCACTCATTTCCCATTTCTTGCAGAAAACCTGCATTCGACGGCTCCAATCCGACGACGCGTGGCGGTGGTCGGAAGCGACGCAAGTCGGACGGGTACTTCACTTTCGTCTGAAGACGAACACGCCCATCTCCGCCTACCCTCCTCGTCTCGACGGTGCTCCCTTCTCCCCACCCAAACTGTCCTCCATCCTTTCTCCCTCTTCCACCATCACTCCCAGAAGCTTGATGATGCAAGCCGATGGCTGAGGAAAGAAACCAAACACTTCCATCCAACCCATCACTGCCTTTCACACTGTCCATCCGGAAGAATTCTTCGCCATTCCCTTCCACCCCCCCCCCCCTCTCTCTCTCTCTTCCGCTTCCGATCGATCTCTCTCCTCCTTCTGAAACGCTAGTCGCCATACAGGGCTGGCACGCGGTCCGAAAAATTTCGCGGTTTGTCAAAGAGAAATTGAAATAATGGTCTATTTCATTAAAAAAATCTAATTTTATACTTTCTAAGCATGATGATTAACGCTCGAGTTTTTAGAATATGTAAATCCCATTCATACCTAAAACCGGTATTCGGTTAACCGAACCGAATAAAATTTTAAATTTGTATACCAAGGAAAACATTTGACGAATGCCCATGCCAAGTATTATTGTTGGGAAATGGAAAAATGTTTAAAACACCGTACAATCGACTCGACTACGGCGGCGAATAGGGAGGGGAGCCGCGGGGGAGCCTCGAGGCGGATAAGTGCCGTGAATTGCGGTCCGCGCGCCAGCTTTGGTCCCCCCTACCACGCCGGCATTTTGTTTCCTCTATTTTAAAGCTTTGCCTCCCAATCATTCGTTCGTTCGTTCTGTTGTATTCTTTCGTCTTTCCCTTCCCCTCGCCCTTTCCCATATATCCCACCCCCCTGGGGGAAAGGAGGGGGGGGGGGATCACTCAAATCTCTCTCTACTCTCCAATTAGTACTCGTAAAGAAACAAAAATTTAAGGGATTCGAATTCATCCATCAACGTAAGCTATCCTTTATCGTCGTCGGTCATTTAGTCTTACCATTCAATCAAATCATAAATCATCGTGCCCCCATGGGCCAGTGAACGATTGAATGGGCGGGGGAAGGCGAATGAACAAAATCAAATTTTGTGATTGTTTTTTGTATATGTATATTTAAATAAGGATAAAAGAACAATAACTGTAAATGACAAAATTCGGAGATTTGGTGAAATTATTGAAGAAAGAAACCTTTGCGGAATTAGTGAAAACTCCGTCTGTTCGGTTTGTCGGCGGATGCTGGGACACAACGAACGGTCTTTGGAAGGGACTGGAGAGGGGAGGGAGAGAAGCGAAAGAGAGGGAATGGGGGGAGTTTGGCACGAGAAGAGCAGAGAGAACACAGAAACGCTGGAGGGCGGGGGAGAGAGAGAGGGAGAGAACGCGGACAGACAACGGACGACCAAATGAAAAATAATAATCGCTGCGAGCCATGCCGCGTACATCAGGGCTCAATCGGGAAATTTTGCTTTTGTTTTATTCGTAAACAATCTTTAATTTTAAAATTTGAATATGTTTAAAGGTGAAAGCTTGAAAACTTCTGGTCCCCTCCATTTCAAAGGGTGGAGTTTCTGGGGTCGTAGAATCCAAATCTGACCTTCGTTTTGGTCAGTTTTGAATCCCGCACCCGAATTCGAAGAATTGTTCAAAATTCAAAACCTCCCAAAAATCAATTTTGGCCCTCAAAATCATTCAAAAAGAACTAATTACAATGAAAAAGCATTCGGAGTTCGCGAAACGGAGTTCGACAACACCAAAAACTGAGAATTTTCCTTTCAAAAAGCGGGCACCAGCTCCGGTATTATCGGGAATTTCGCTTAACGATTTGTTTAAAACATCCATTTTGATCACAAATGCATTTCTAGAACATGTCTAATAGAAGCTCTGACGTACATTTACCCTCACATCAAATTTTGATTTCGATGGCCTGGTTGCGCGAGCATCACCAAAAAAACCCACCCAAACTCCAAACGCCAAAATACAAATTTTAACACAGAAAATCCACCAAAAGCGATAATATTTGTGTAAACAGCTTTAATTTTTTGTAAAAATGAGCGGAAAAGGGGGCAAAAGCGTCAGAGGCGATTCGGGGAGACAGATCGGGAAATAAAACCATAACAAATGAGCGAAAAGTGTGCACATTTCAAACATAAACTTTGTGTGGTATCCTCAGTTACTGGATGAATGGGGGAGAGATGATATAGGCAGCGATTGTGGGAAAGCAAAGAACAAGCGAAAATTCATCCAAATTACAGAGGAACGGAGGGGAGGGAACAAAGCACACCATAGAGAGAGATGAAGACAGACGGGCAATCAACAAACACCTATAAACCGGATGAACAAGGTCTCGCTCTTCTTCAACTGCCTTCAATTTTGCCTCCCTAAAAGCAATGATTAAAATAAACAATTAAAAGATGCGACAAAATATCATCCAATCCCGCAAGAGTTTCCTACTGACCCGAAAGCGGCATGTTCCAACTGTCGGCCACAAAAGAAGGCCATCCATTGCGCTGTTGTTGTTGCGATGGGGACACATTTAGCAGGTTACGGCCGGCGCCGATCGGTTGCGAAGATGGGGCATTATTGCTGTTGTTTCCGACAGAAGCCGTTGAAGATGGTGCGCCGATCACTCCCGCAGCCGGAGGGTGAATGACGCTTGCCGAACGCATTCCATCAATGACATTCCCACCACTGCCCCCAAATTCGCTGCCCAATGGACCGAACGATCGCCCCTGACCGAACAGCTCGCTTATGTTGTTCAGCTGGTCGCCCCAACCGCCACCCCACGTCTGAAACGAGCCGCTGCCGGCCACGCCAGAACCGCCAGCGTTGGTCTGCTGCTGTTGTAGCGGAACACTCGGCTGTCCGACCGGAGGCAACGGGTGCCCGACCACGTGGAATTGTTGTATTGGCGGGGGAGGGGCCGTGGCGTGGAATTGCGTGCCGCCCATCATCGAGGCTCCACTCAGCTGGGGAGAATGACGCTGACAGCCACTCATTTTCTGCTGTTGCATGGTCGTCGACGACGAAGACGCCAAGGGCACAGAAATTCCATTTTGATAATTTTGCGGACGGACGCCAATCGGCGCAATTGAGGCCAAATGGCCGGGCGGCTGGGCTTGAGGCGGAGGCTGAGAAAGCACCGCCACTGAACTTGGCTGACTTTGGAACTTGACCGGAGTAACATTGGCGGACGATGGGATGGACTGTCGCCCGGTTTGAGCGGTAGCAGTTATGTTCGGATGCTTAAACTGGTATACATTTGCTTAAATCTTTCAGCTATAGACTTTATTAGAAATTAACATATTGTAACGAAACACTGGAGAGCAGCTTTACCCTACCTACAAGTAAAAGAATAAGCAAACGTTTGCTCCCCAATGGGGAATTTATGGCAATTCGCACCTGGCCAAGCGCTGCGCCGGGATGGCCATGCTGCTGCGGTGCGGAGGCACTGATGTGGGAGCGACCCGGCGGAGTGATCACTTTTCGGTCCAAAGGCAGTGGCGAGGGAGGCATCGGCTGCTGAATGGCACCATTGCTGGGCTGTTGCTTCAAATATGAGAAATAGCCGAATTTCAATGCGAGAATTACCTGATTGACTAATGAAGATGACGGGACGGGCTGAATGGGCGGCAATGACATGATTTTTGGGCCCGGCGGCGGTTTCGGCACTTGAATTTTTGGCAGCTGTGAAAGTTGTTTTCCGTTCTTTATTGATTGGATGTGGCCCGTAAAATCATTTTTGGCTTGCACAATCAATGCTGTAACTTCCTCGCGCTTGTTCTCCCATTCTCCAATGTTTTTCTTTATGACCTCCAGGTCCGACGAGGACGACTTCCTGAAAGATTTATGTCTTTTGTTAGTATTTGGATGTACAGTTTAAATTAATTGCCTTTTTTGTCTCTGCTCTTCTAAAAGCTTAATCTGCTGTGAGCAATCGTCCTTGGCACGCTCCAACACCCGCAGGCCATCGTCCAACTTATGCTCCAGCAAATTCACTTCCGACCGTTTCACACGCTCCTGCAGATTAGAGATGGTCTGAGAACTGTTCTTTCGTTCCTGTTTAAGGAAATACCCATCCAATGTATAATTCCATTTCCTATTTTCTCACATTGGCCAATTGCTGCTCGCTTTTCTTGAGCGTCTGTGCCTTCTCCTCCAGCTGAGTGGTCAGTTTCTGCACTTCGGCGTACCTTCCGTTCAATTCTATGCTCAGATGCTTCTTCGAATCGGCCAGCGATTGCGTGTCCCTTTTGTATTTGGCTTGCTCATCACTCAGCTGACGCTGCACTTGCGCCAATTCTTTCTTCATCGTGTCCATCTTCTCATGCAACTCATTGTTTTCAGTGGCCAATTGACTAAAACTTTAAAACCAATTTAATTCAAAATTTAACAACTAAAAAAACGTACGCTTCAGATTTTGCCTTCTTCTCTAATTTCTTTATTTCGTTTTTACGCTCCTTCAACTGTTGAATCAGCTTTTCGTACTTTCCGTTGAGCGTTTGCAGGTCTTTGTGCAACTGCGACAGTTGTTCCGCTGACTTCTTCTCATTTGTAGTCATCTTCAAATGTTCGCTCTTCGAAGCTTTCAATTTATCCTCCAGAGTCTTGGTTTTCAGCTCAATCCGGTCCACAATGTCAGCAATGCTTCAGTTTTTTACATCAGTACACTTCACTTCTAGCCAAATTCCTAAATTCCTACCTGGCCTGATGCATTTGGTACATGATGGAGTTAAGTCTTGTGGCCAGAACCATTTCCGTCTGTTTCAACTCCTTCAGCAGCATATAATCGTGGGGGTCGTCCTCGAGGAACAGACGCTGAATGTTGGAGAAGTCATGCGAAGGTGGCTCTCTGTTCAACTCCACGTCTATAAATCCAAGTACTTGTGATATAACCAAAACAATTTTAAAAGCACCTCTTCCGGAAATCTCACTCACACTGACAACTGAAACGGTATCTTCCGGGTTGGTAAAGTTTTCATCGTCGGCACTCAGAGAAAGAAGACGTTCAATGCTAGTTCGCAAATCACGACTTAAGTAAATTCCAGTCATAAATGTTTGAGGATGAAAAAATACAAATTTGGGTGAGACTCCAATGTTTCCACGAATTCTGCCACCTTCTGTTGTATCGTTCGAGCATTGAGACAATTCAATTGAATCACACCCAAAGCAGCGGCTTCATTAAATTGCATCTAAAACAAAAGTTTCAATTTTCTTTTTTTTTCTCGCGTTTCAGGTGATTTGGAACCCCAATTTAGTAAAGTCAAAATTGACCAATCGAACCTCCTGCTCAGTAGTTCCTGAAGAAGCTGTGGCCGCGTAGAGTTGCTGTTGCTGCGTCTCAATGACCGAATAGTTCGCCGCCGCCGTCCCCGCTGCTTTGTTGTCTCCCGCATGATCATAGTTCAATTTGAGCACATTTCTGGCACTGTAGCGGAACCATTCTTCAATGTACTGCCGCGAAAAAATGTTCGCTCCTTGATTCGGATCCGTCGAATTTGTTTCAGTTGGAAACTGTAGCTAAACACATAAGATAAATAATTATTGTAAGATCAAAAAGCTCGGCACCTTGCTCAAATCCAAATCAGCTAACGCACTCAAGTTCTCCACAATCCCCGGAGTGCCGATGAATGGTTTCGCAGCAGCCGCAAAGATTTCCATGCGCGGATCGCTCAAATCCAACCCGCCAATGGCATTCATCGCCTGGGAGGCATCCGTTTGCAGTCGACCGCTCGCCACTTTAGGCATAAACTGCGGCAGCTGTTGCTGAAGAATGTTCTGCTGGTGTTGTGCCGTAAAGGTCTGCTGATGTTGTTGCACACTCTTTTTCGCGGCCGCCTTTTTCCGACGCGCTGGCGGCAGTGTGGAGACGTTTATGGACGCGTGCATTTGGTTCTGCTGCTGTTGGGCAGCAGCTGCAGCAGCAAATGCCGCCTGATTGTTCAGCACGTTCATGTAATCCTCCGCTGTGGGTTGACCGTGGCCAACCAAATGCTGCTGTTGTTGGATCTGCTGCATCATCCGAAAGGTGGCATCATCCGCGTGAACTTTAAAAATAAATATTCGCAAACAAATCCGTGCCAAAATAAAACCTTCGGCCGGCACTCGTCGCGCGAATTCAGTCTGACACCCCGACTCGGACGTTTCACGCTTCTCAATTTGGAAATGACCTTCCTTCAGGCAGGACTCGCAAATTTTATTTCGAATGACTTTGCTCAGGCACTTCTCACGGTCACTTTCGCGTTCGATCGAAGTAAAAGCCAACGCCTTGACCAACGCATTCTTAAGCATCAATTGCGCTTAATTGGATATCTGATTGAAATAAAGACTACTTACATCCGCCTCTTTGGGATCAATTTTCATCAATTCTTCCAAAAACGGATCGTGTTTTTCAAAAGGCGAAGCAATCATTTCCAACTTTGCAATTTGGTCCTTCAAACGCGATGGGCTTTTACCTCCTTCAGAGAGCTGCAAAAAAAAAAAGCAATTATTTTAACAAAACAAGCCCAATTGGGGAAGAACAACATTCTGCAGTTCAATCTGTTTTTAACAGAGTAGTAAAAAAGACTCAATTGTATGTTATAAGCAAATCTAAATACAAAACATAAAATAGAATTTCGATTAAGCCTATTGGAATTCGAGTTATAAATTTGTACAATTTGAACGTACATGACAAAGAAAGTGCTTAATCTGGTTGGGCAGCAACACTTCCTCCTCAATGTAGCGGTCCTTCATGAAGTCAAAATCATCTGAATTGAGTAGGGTCCCGTTGAAATGTCCGAGCGCGACCAAAGCCTTGCTGCTCAAATAACCTTTGCACTTTGTACCTGCAGCGCAGAGCATCTCCGTGGACGATGCTGACTTATAAAGACGTTTCTTTTTGTAGTGCTGCTGATGCTCATTGTCATCTTTAGTGAAAAATACACTGTTGTTGGCCGTTGTGCCGGTGGTCGATGTAGACACAAGCGACGTCTTCTGAATTTGAGGCTCAATCGGCCTTGAATTTTTGGTGGGCTTGAGCAGAGGCTGATCGCTTTGCTGGTCGATGGTCGATTTCTGCTGCGTGGTGTAAGGTGGCGTCCCCGCTCTTTGGTTCTGTTGCTGCCTGTCCACCCCCGTCCCGTTGTTGTTACTGACGTTGTTGTTGCCAGTTGTTACCGTCTCCTTATCCTTTGTGCTGGTTGATTTGTTTTTCGTCGTTTTGGAATTGTTACTCCGAGTCGTCGTACCCAATGCTTGCCGCAACGCATTGAGGTTGGTCGCCGAATCATCTTCGATTTTGCCCCCGTCTCCCCCTGAAAACAGTCCAATAAATTAAAACCATGACGGTCCGACCTTTTTCAATTCGCTGGATCGACTGCTTCAGCTTCATCTCGATCAGATGCGCTTTCTGAGCCTCCAATTCCGTCTTGCATTGAGGGTCTTTGTCCTTGCAGAACTTTAGTGCCTGTGTGTTGCACTCAATCGCCTTGTCAATTAGACCTCGGTGGCATTGCAAATCCGCTAATCGCTTGTAGTCCTGAATCTTCTTCTGGAACTCTTTGTGAGTCCTGAACAGCTAATATTTAAAAATCAAATTATATGTATTTTTACAGTATGTTTCTCGGCGGATCCGCCTTCACCGAAACCTCCAAAGTGACTTTGTCTTCTTTGATGTAACCTTGAGCCTCGTCCAATATGTCCTTAAAAAGTTAAATTGCAATAATTCGTTAAAAAGGAGAAACTTACCGCCCATGTCATAAAACATGAATATCCCCAATCGTTCTCTTTCGCAGTGTAGACATGATTAGTCTTCCGGGTGAAATTTGGAACCCCCGGTTTTTGGGAAATAAGCCTCAACTCCGCCGATGCTTGGCAAGACCAAGACCTTTAATGGACAATGAAAAAAATTAAAAGAAATATTAAATTTACTCGGAATATGCGTCAGGACAACATTGAAGAAAAAAGCCAAGACACTTTTGGGTACCCTTTTTCTGGACGACATGCTGTCGCGGCATAACCATTATACGCCTAAACGAGGAGAGAAAATTATTAAAGTTTTCATCTAATTTTGTTTCCATGCTTACCAAGGCACGCCCTGAATGTATTTGCAGGGTCCCCTGACGGTATCGGACATATGCCGGAAATTTTGAATGACGAGTTGCAGCATTCCGTCCGATGACGTTGAGCTGGTCGCGTCCGCCGCATTGACACTCATCGCGGCAGAAGCGGTCGTTGTGGGGACAGTCGCGGACAAAGAGGGAATTGAAAGTTGATGGGTTTGCTGCAGAGACGAAGGCACTTCCGAAACTGCGCCACCAGCGTTGAAAAGAAATGGAGGATGTCCCATCATCATAGTCGGATCCTCGCCGAGCGCCCGCAGAAATTTCAGTGGCGGAAACTCTTCGTTGTAATCCGTCTGAACTCCGATGGAAGACCGCTGTCTAAACCTAAGAACAAAAGATTGGACTGTAAACCCAACTCGAATCTGTAAAGATTCATCTTTCGGCAGCTTAGACTAACAATTCAGAATGTAGCATCAGTTGAGAAAGAGCATCCTCGTCACATTGGTCGCTCTCATCGTCTAAACAGTGCATAGATATTCAGGTCCTCAGAATAAATTCCAAAACCCAACCTCGTTCTGGACTAGAATTGTAGCAGTCCAGGTTAAACGATTTGTGGGGGGACGCTTGGTTTTCCTCTCCAGTCGTTCTAGTCCTCAACGAAGCGTTGGACAAGGAGTTGCTACCTCCGGGCGACGTTTCCCCAGAGTGGGATGTCATCATTAGTGGCGTTTTCGTGTTTCCGCAAGCTCAAAATTGCAAAATTCTCTACTGACTAGCAAACTTCCTGAGCACTAGCGTTTATTCCTGAATTTGGATTAATGTTGACTTGAAGTAAAAAAAAATATGGAAACAAAGAAAATCCAACTAATCATTGGAAACCAAAGTGTACAAATCAACCAAGCGTTATATAATCCAGTTACTGTCCCTTTCCTGTACGAATGTGTTTGTTGTTGTACATGTGAAAATCCATTTAACGTCCAGTGAACACTGGCAATGTCCATCTTCGAGAAAGAATCGCCGGCCCCAGCAACCCCATCCCCTTTCTCCCTCAACAAATTCGCCAACCAACCAGTCCAATCTGACGCACGCGTCAGCGATTCTCTGACCAAAGCATTTGCAATCTATCCCGTCTCTTTTTCCCTACGAATATCCCTTCCCGTTTTCTTTCTTTCCTTTACGTGTACTTGTTTCCTCCTATTACTCTCGCAATCGCACCGGAAGAGCTAAAACAGAGAAAAAGAAAGGCCGATAAAAAGAGAATCGTCCCAATGAAACGACAGACAACAGACAAAAGGATTATAGTGAAATCGATTGGCCCTACGGTAGGCGGCCTTTTGAAAGAGATGTTCACGAATTTTGCTAGACAAAAACAGAGCATAAAAACACCACGGCTCATAATGTAAGAACGATCGCGAACAGCGCATGTATAAAGGTCGGCCGTGAAAATAATCTTTTTACAAAGCATTTGCTGGAGGGGCGCGGACGCCAGCTGACTGACAAAGACGGCGGGAGAGGGGGAGGGGTTCCACCCACTTCTGCGATAGCACCCTGGCAGACCATACAAGTACAAATAATAAACTCTCTTGCCAACATTAAAGCAGATGTTCGACAACTTTCTCCTCCCCATATACAATCACAACGATATTTACAATACAGTTCGGGTTCAGATGCTGTAACATTTTACCGATAATATTTACGGTTCAGATGCTGTAACATTTTACCGGATAATATTTATTGTTCCGTTGACTGGCTTATGATTAGCAAGTCTTGAGGTTGTGAAGAAAAAAAGATAAATAATTGTAGGATACCCGTGTAATCAAATAAGTATTAGATAAAATATATGAAAAAATAAAAATGCTCTATTGATCAATCAATTGGCAATTGTTTTAGGAATAATTTTTTGTCTTTAATGCCATCCTTCGAAACGCACATCACAGTATCGGCAATCTAAATATTAATTTTTAATTGTTTATCTTAAAATTTAATGGAAAAGCCCCCCTCCAACGTAACCGGGGGAGGGGGGGAATCCCTCCCCCCAAAATGAAATTTGACAAAAAAAACAAGAGGGGGGACCCTTTTGTTTTTTACTTTTACAATTTTTTGGCCAATTTCTTAATGCAATAAAAAGCAAAAGAAAATGAATAGACTTTCACCCCCAAAATTTGTTCTGGTTACGTCCCTGCCTGCCCCCAATACTTAATTATATGCACTGAAATTGGGCAGAAAAATATTTACCTTATTTAACCAAATTTTGTCCCCCAAACACTTTTCAATGAGTTCGTCAGCTGAAAGATCAGCGTACTTGGCACTCACTTGCTCAAGCTGTAAAAGTGGTTTCATTGAATACTCGGGGAATAAATGAAGGTTTTGCCTTTTCTTCTGCATTTTTGAGAACGTAGAAGCACAGATGGTACGCTTTGTGATAAGAAAGAGCGTAAAGTTCGCACTGGGCGCAAACATAAAAGTCCGTTGCGAGATTGGACGGAGAGATTGCACCAATTCCCGAAGCCGTAAACGACGACAAAGTCTCGTAATCGTATTGCTCTTCAAGAGAAAATAACTGAATGGCACTTTCGACTTCTTGATCACAAGATGAGCACGCCTTAAACATAATGAACATTCCAAAGTTCCCTTTTTTATAACCTGACACCGTTCACTGCAATTGTCATCGGAGCGCTTAACTGCGTTTATACGCGGGTAAAGTTGAAGACAATCGACGAATTTGCTGGACCAAAAGGGCGCTTCCATTCGTATATTTTTGATACAGCGATTGATTCTCGACTCGATTTCGTTTAAAGCGTAAAGGTAACCAAAATCTGACAAAAGAGCGAATGAGAATTCCTTCTGCTTTTGTACCATTACCGTCGTTCTGTCGAATATGCTGTATAAACTGAAGTGAAACGGCGTGTTTCAACATCAGTTTCACAAAAGTATTCAGATGCCCATCAAATTGCTCGTCATTTGAGCCCAAATGGCCTTCCTCAAAATCGACACTCAAAGTCCTATGTTCTGAAATAATTAGTTGCTGATTATTTCCGAAAAAAACAGCCAACCAAGTCCTTCTTCGCCATCTGCAAAAAAGTTGGTTGCTGGGAACAAATCTTGCAGCGGAAAAGTCGGACAAACGACGTTTTCAGACCGGCTTTGTTTAATGTACTCAACTAAGCAAGAATATAATCAACCACAATTAGAGACAACCAAAAGAACCTCTGATAGCTATGTAATCGTCAACATAATGTTCACACCATCCGGAATACTAAATTGATTTGATTAAGTTTATCCATTACTTGTGAGGAATTACCGTAGAACTATTTTGGTAGCACGTCACTCCATCCAAAACGACGGGCAAATATTTCTGCAATAAATTTTGGTTGTCAATGCGCCAAAGAGCGCAGTCAGCTGCGAAAAGGTCTTCTTTAGGCAACAAAAAGGTTCCCCTCCTCGGCCGTTCGGTCGGCCGTTCAAACAAATGAAGTCGTGTGAAGAATTCCGCATTTTCAGGTTCATTCCGCGATGGTGGAGAAACATTCTGAAACTGCAGGATATTAACCATAAATGATAAAATGGCTCAAAACAATATAAACCATTCAAAGTTTGAATGCTCTCAAATCAACTTTTATATAAAATATATTGAGATTTTCTATAACATACAGATTGTTGCTGTTCCGGAACATCAAAATTGGACTGCTGCATTGGAACACTGCAGGATAATACAAGAACACTAAATAATGTGAACTAAACGTTAGTGTCCGCCTCCGGCCCAACCTCTCATCGGCTTCTGTTGAGTGCCTCCGACGTTTGTGATGCCATTTCTTGTGCCTTTTCTCTTTGTGTCGCTTATCCTTTTGCTTCGTCCCATGGAATTCCATCGTTTCTGACCAATCAACGTCTTTGTTCTTCTTTTTTCGCTTCTTCTCTTTGTGACTGGAGTGTTTGGGCTTGAGCGTCACGTGGTCATCATTTGCAGAATTTTCTTTTTTAGGGAGTCGGATGATCAGTTTGGGCAGTAAAGGGGTGGTGGATGCGTTTGGACTTAAGAATCGATAAAACGAAAAACAAAGGGTTAATAATTACCAGACATCTTCATTTGAATTGCCATTTCGCAATGTGCAGGTCGGGATTGGGATATCCGTAAGAACGGAATGATCGTCAGTTGCGAGCTCTGAAGATACGAAGCATGCTCGTGTCGCCTTCCGTTTTGCCCGCTCAGCCAAGATCGAATACACTGAATAAAAATGAATGTAAAGCAAACATTTTGATTAATCAATTCATGAAGATTGGACTCTCACGTCACAAAATGTTCATAATTTACCGGCATTAATTTTTTCGACAGCTTTTTCATGTGGCACTTCTTCAGAGGACGAATGGAGTTTAGTGTATTTGCGTTTTGTCTAAATTAGAGTGAAGAGAAAACAATAAAAGCCACGAAATGCATACTTTGGTCTGATGATCCTCCTCTTTTGCCAGTTTGTGTTCACGTCCTTGCGACAAACATATGGCGCCATGCAGCACTTCCGACAAAGAGCAGGAAGCAATTGGCAGTTCGTCCTCCTCAAACGAATATGCGTCGTCAATTCGTTTTTGGTCTGAGTTTAAAGCTGTAACAACAAAAAACTCCAAATGCGTACGCTGATTACCGTCTAATTGTGGTTGATCCAATGAACAGTTCTTATTGAGTGAGTAAGCACTGAGTTTGTAAACCGGCACTTTGCTCGTATCCCTTCGTGTCAATGAAACTTTGTTCCGAGAAAACTGTTGTATCGCTGTTTCGCATTTGATTTCCTTCGGTATAAATACTAAATTGCCTTCAGCTGCTGATCGACGCTCTGGATTTTCTGTTAAAATGATTCAGAATGACATCCGACTGATATTTGCTACTACCAAAGGATAAGAGTCACCCCCGGACAGATCGGACGGTCTGATTCAGACCTACCTTTAACTGACTTGCTGATCTCTACATGGTTAGAGACGCAATGGTTCACAAGTACATTAGACGCATGCTTTAAATTGTCAATGGGTGGTTCTGAGTGTTTAGTCTCATTGTCAGCTCCAACACTCAAAAGTTGTGCAATTTCAGTTGGACTTTCTGGTGGCGTAAACTAGGGTAGGACGTTAGATATTACCATTTTAGAAAGTAATGCATTTATACTAACCTGAGGTAATTCAAAAATGGGAGGACCCGACAAAAAATTTGACTTAGAAATTGATTCTTTTTTATTTGATCGTGTGAATTCTTTTGCCGGTGGTTGGGTTCCAGTACCACAGCTATTTTGACTTGCAACCAATGAGACCTGAACAAGCTAATTTATGATTTCATCGATTAATATATTTATAAGCCAACCAATCTGTCCAATTCAATATCCGCACTTGCTAACTCGTCAGTACGATAATGAAGTGGTGGCTGATTGTTGTTGTCCCCAGTGGTTTTTTCCAATTCTATTGATGCAAAAAAAGGTATTCGGTGAGATTGCGTTGCTTGAAGCGAGGTTGACGGTTTTTCCATGAAAAAATCTTCAAAATCATGCAAATCGAGTTCTGACAGTTCTTCCATAGACGAGGGGACCGCTGGATTAGCTCGATAGTTAGAGCATTCAGCACTTTTGCTAGCCTTTAAAGAAGTAAATTCCACAGTTACAAAGTTTTGATAACCGATTGGCCTTCTGCTGACGACTGTGCGATTGTTTGGCTTTGTGTGGAGTGTCCACCTCCAGTGGGCTGTGGGGTGTGCGAACTGCTAGCGGTTGATTGTGAATAACTTCTCAAAGTTTGCTGTTGGAACCCAACAGCACCTTGCGGAGACTGAATGCTGTTCTTCAGACTTTCATTGGACGGTGATCCAATTTTCGCTTCATTTTGTTGTTGAAAATCACCATTTAAATTGGAAAACCCAACGGATGCGGAGCTCAAATGCCCAAAAGACGGTAAATTTTGCATGGCATTGAGAGATGCCGCTGCATTGAAAGCGACAGCAGCGGCTGCCGCCTGTTTAATGTTGGAATCCATCCATGATAAATTGCTGTTCCGATATATTTCACTAAAAATGTGAGTGCTTTAAGTCAAAATACCATAAAAAATGTCAAAATACGACCTTGAATTAAGAGAAGATTGGAACATACCATACATTGGCAGCAAGGATAGCTTGGCCTAAATTAATGATTGTTTGTTTAAGAAATTGTTTCAAAACTGCATAATTTTGTCTTTCGTATGGGGGCGCATCTGGATTGTTATAATTTATGATGAAAGAAAACTACTCAAAATAAGAAGACGAATCTGTAGGGAGGACTTCTAATATAAACCCACTTGATCAAGCCATGCAGAGGAGCTACTTGTGCCAACTGCATTTGAAGAGCAATAATTTGTGCTAGTGCTTTGGTCCGATAAAGACACTTGGAAAGAGGGGTACGATGTCGTTTCATTGTAAAGCCCATTTGTTGGCGCTACTGAAGATTCGCTGTTTCTTGTAGCCAAATGTCGTAAAGTGGAGAATAAAAGGTCGTTATTGCCAGTTGGGTTGCTCAAAGCACCTTGAAACATATAACTCAGGGGCGTAGCCAGGAAAAATTTTCGGGGGCGGGGGAACTCTTTTCTTAGGGGTGCATTTTTGGTTTTTTAAAATCGATTCTTTGGGGTGTATTTTTTCCTTTTTATTGCATTTTTGTTAAGGAATTTTTCCAAAAAATGTTCGATTTTATGGGGTGTTTTTTCAAAAACGCAAATTTTTTTTGCGAATTTTTACGGAAGGGGTCGGCGGTGCCGATAGGCGCCGCCGGAGAAAATTTTTTTTGATTTTGATGACAATTTGTTAAGAAAATTGGCCAAAAAATTGTAAAAGTGAAAAACAAAAGGGTCCCCCTATGGTTTTTTTTTCTTCAAATTTCATTTCGGGGGGGGGGAATTCCCCCCCCCCCCACCCCCCCTCTGGCTACGCCACTGATATAACTTGATGGTAATAGTTACTAGTATGCACGAGATCTCGATCTCGAGTATCGTCTCGAGAAAAGTCTCGAGTTTTTTTAATTGATTTAATTTTTAGCACTAATTTATCAAAAATATGTAAAAAAGGAAAAAATGGAGTTTATGGGTAACCCGGGTTAAGCGTTAACTCGGGTTAAGCCCCAAAGACGAGCAAAGGAACTTTTAACTAGTTAACCCGGGTTAAGGCCTTTAACCCCAAGACGAGCAAAGGGCCCCAGGTACACCCCACTCCCGTCCTCGCAGCACTGCCATTACTGAACCAAAAATTCATTTTGAAGTCCTTTTTACGAGATTTAAATGAATTATTCGTGTTCAGCGCATCATTTTGTGAGGTAAGGCATTTTCAAATTTCACTGAATTTCTCTGGCGTAAGCATGAGATGAGGCCTTACCATTTGTGGAAACATTTTACTGTAATTATCCATGTCAATAATGATAGCCTGTTTTCTCACTTGAATTAAATGCTTTCCTTTGTTAGTTCGTGCACTTTGATCAATTGTGCCAAAATGGGGTCTAAAAACGCAAAAACGGCGAAATAGGGATTTATTCTCAAAAAGGCCGAAATAGGGATTTATAGGGACTAAAAAGTCGTTAAAATTTTTTTGAAATGAATGCTATTTCTTGGCGCATCCAGTCCGATGGTCGAAAGTGTTGTAACTTTCTTCAACCTAAACCGATTAGGTCGAACATAAACCAAATGAAAGCTTGCGATGAGTTAGAGTTATCATTTGGACAATGCTTAAAAAAGTTATGACCAAAAAAGTGAAAAACTCCAAAAATGGCCATTTTTGGAGGTTTTCTGGCCATAACTTTTTACATAATTATCAAATCGCTTAGTTTTTGCTTATTAATTGCTTCTCCTCATCGAAAGCTTTCATTTGGTATAACTTCGACCTAATTGGTTTAGGTTGTAGAAAATAAAGCATTCGGCACTCAAACACCTTTCGACCTTCGGATCGGTAGCCATTTACGGGCTTCTCTCGTCAAACCCTATCCGCAAAAAAATAGGTTAAACCATCCGGACCCTATTAATTACTAGTGATGCACGAGAGTCTCGGTCTCGAGTCTCGACTCGAGAAAAGTCTCGGGTTTTTTGGGTCTCGAATCTCGGGTACTTGGTCTCGAAAATCGAGACTTTTTTACACTCCTAAAGATGGCATTTTTGGTGAGAATTTGTTTAGAATTCTAAGCTTTAAAGATTTGAAAACATAATGATAAAATTCAATAACTTTTGCACAGCTTAGAATTCTATGTCCATGTGGCTCACTGGTTAAATTCTGTGTCGTATCATAGTTATCTGAGTTCTACCCCGAGTAATATTCTATTTTGTTCTTTAATTTTACAATTACCTACTCTTTTCCCTGATTCTTAGTCGGAAAACAAAAATAATTTCTCATAAAACGAAATAAAATGCTTTTTTTTTTTTTTTGCAAATCTTAGGCACATTTTCCTAATTGAATTCACTATTTCTTTCATTTTTTTCCCCGGCGGCACGGTCGGACCATTCATCTTCCTAAAAAACTTCAAAATTGTTTATTTCTTAATAGGGCTGTTGGCGGTCGGTTAACCGAACCGAAAACCGGCTTTTTTGACCCAAAACCGAAAACCGGGGTCGTAAAAGCCACCTCAAAAGAAAAATAGGCCAAATAGAGCCACTGGCAGGGCCGTAGCCTGAAAAAGTTTTCGGGGGGCAAGCAAAAAAAGTCGTAGGGGGTTCCCGAAACCGCCAAAATCCGGAACCGCTTTGGGACCGGAACCGCGAAACCACCAGAACTGAAACCGGGAAAACTGTGCAACATAGGATATTTTCTACCTTATGTGGGAATGATTCAGATCCAAATTAAAATATTATCAATCGATTCCTCTCGTCGAGCTGAGTACAAAACCGCAAAAAGTTTGCGCCGGGAACCACTATCAAGAAAGTTATGAGCAATCAAAAGTTGGCCAAAATGCGTTGGCATTGTGTTTTTTGAGTTTGTTTTGATAATTTATTGAAATTTAAGTACAATTTTAGCCAAATATTCAACTTTAGCTTAATTTCAAATTTATTCATCAATTTGAAATATTTTACAAGCTTTTATTAAATGTGTGCGAAATTTATGTGTGAAACGTCTTTTTTGCCCTCTATGTGTGAAACGTCCGTTTTTTCACTACTGTGTGAAATGTCCGGACACTACCTTCGACTACTACGCTAACGGATTGAGGAAAATTTAGGGTAAAGCTTCGTAATCTCATTTAGAAAAACCCAAAAGCCTTTTATAGGAAATTTATTAAGGGCTAAAAATGAATAATTTTACTCAAATATTAAGCGCGCTCGACATTAAAAGGGGTTTCGACCTGGTACTGAAGTCCCCATTTAACTGGGGACTCAAATATACAAACATTAAAATGGAAATTGCATTTCATGCCGCCATTTTGATGTCTGTTTTCACATCCAAATTGATTTTTAATAGAAAATTAAAATTTTTGTTCGTTAAGCAGAAGTATGATTCGGACTTTAATCATGACAGTGGATTGGGTGTTAAAAGTAAGAAACAATATGTATGTGCTGCTCACCTCCATCCACGGTGCCAGAATTAGAATGTGTGCCTTGGTGGTGACGCATATCGTTCGAATCCATTCAATTTGAAGACAAAATCATTTGTTTTTAATGTTTTTTGAATAAAACCCAGCGTTTCTTTTTTTCTAGAAATATTTAAGAAGGTCCCTCGTAAAGTGTAAAGGAGATTGTTGGCTGACATCTCCCTTCTTGCTGCCGTTGTGTCGGCGGTGTCCTCTCCCATCTAATCAATATATTTCTTCATTCTCTACTCTGCTCTTTTCTTTCAATGGCCATCTGTTCGCAATGCTATTTCTCTCTGCTCTTCTTCTGTGTCTGCATTATCGAAGGTCCATTTCAACTAACAAATAAAGGAATTTGTTGTGTATCGCTTCAAGATCTGGATTCGGACCGATTTATCGTGGGTCTGGATTTGATTCGGTAGCCCAATCCACAATTTAGGAAAAATACATTTTTGGGAAACCTTTTTAAAAATCAAAAATTTTTTCAACTTAAAAATGCACCTCTAAAAAATTGATTTAATTTTTCTGGGAAGGAGAGCCTGGGGAATAACTTATATGGGACTGGTTCGGATCCGAATAAAAATACTACCAAGCGTCCTCTCCGAACTGAAGACTCATTCCTCCGCCCTCCGTCTCGCCCCACTACTTGCTCCGTCTCCGCATGCTCGCTGTTGGCGGGCCGTTACACGGCCTTTCAGTTATTTTATCCGGCTTTTGTTACTTGTCATTTTTCCTTAATTTTAAAAATTTAAACCGGTTCAAAAATCGTTTTAAATTGTCAATTTTTAGTTATTGACGAATTCGTAATCAGTGCATCAAATAACGTATTTTCAGACAATTTTTAGAATAAAATTCTAAAAATTTTGACCAGAGGGGTCTCCCCTATGGTTTTTGGCCAACTTTGAGGGGCCCATAGTGGTTTGCGCGCAAAAATTTTTGCAGATTCGTGCTCAGCGCGGCGAGCGGATACATGTATGAATTGGCCGATTTTGTTCCAGGACCGTATAAGGTAGAAATACCGAAAGATGTAATTATTTTTGTGCGCATTTTTATTAAAAAATATTTTAAAATTTAAAAGAATTTTATTAATGGGGGAAGTGTATAGGACTATTGGAAAAACGATAAATGAGTGCATGCACTCAAGCGGGTTTGAACCCAACACAAACCTCCAGAATTCACGAAAGAAAAACACTAGGCCATGGATCCATGTGGTGACTCTTGTAAAAAAGAATGAAATTGTCAAATGCAAGAGCACGCATAAAAATAAATTTCAGCCCTGGTTGTATAGCGCAAAACCAGGCGGGGGTGGGGGGGGGGGGACGAGGCGCTCACACGGACCAAATGTCCCATAACGAAAAAGCGTTAATTGTAAGGAAATGTTGACCTACGGCACTATAACTTAACGAAGGAAATAGCAATTAAATATGGCATTGGAGCGTTGGCGTTATGTCAATGCGAAAAAAATGAGAATTACAGCAGAAAACGAGTTGGTCACACATCGAACAGTGGATTTTTTTAGACAGTCAGATTTTCCTAATTTTTTGCACAAAGCGTTCCAACTAAATTGGCTATAATCCTGAGCATAAATTAAATTGAAACAGGGCTTACAAAAATTTTTAATTTAGCAAACAAACGAAAAAAGTCGAATTTTTCTGAAAATGAGCGAAAATCACAAAATTGGGACATTGAAAAGGGAGGCAAAACGAAGTAAAGGTGGTTTTAAATATTTTTTAGAATTTTTAAAAAAATCTTTTTTAATCATCCATAACTGTTTTATCGAAAAATCAGTGAACTTCATCCTTACGTCTAGCGGGTTCGAACCCCTGGCTCAGAGCAAAAAATGCACTTTAGGGGGGGGGGGGGGGTACCAACCGAACTATTACCTCGTTTTCAGGTAAAATGACAACTTTTTACCATTAATTGATTAGGAAAATATCGCTGAAAACATCATTGAAGATGACGTGAGTTTTTTCTCAAAATTGATTACATCCAACTAAAATTCAGCTACAATGAAAGCAGCGAGTTCAAGGAATATTCGAGCTTTATGCGCTTTTTTTCTTCGAGAATGGTTCAAGCCGTGGTGCAAGCGCGAATGGGCAAAATGCTTCCCCATCCTTGTACACCAAATCCGGATCAAGCAGATTATTTTAACCTCGTAATCGATGAGATTGGAGAAATTTCTGCATATCTGAAGTCGACGATCGGCAAAAAGTGCTTTTTTTGTGATACTAAAAACGCGAACAAGTTGGCCTTTAAGCTATCCGCCCACTTCTGCGATTATGACGCTTGAGTTCATTTTGTATACGGACGATGGCGACACGTTACCATTGGAGGCTTGGTTCTGTCTGTTTCTGTAATTATTTATTTTCCATCCTTTTAGGGTTATTCGGCTTGACACTGAATGCCAAGATTGGCCAGCCCATCAAAGTCCTTGGACGTCCAGTGCTCGGACAACTTTTTATCACCAATTATCCAATATTCTGAGATCTCTGATAGTCGCTTCACGATTCACGCCTACATACCGCCATTATGTCCGTCAAGAACACTCCTCCTCCCACGGATCGGAAACTTTTGTCATCACTTATCGAGTTTATACGAATTAACAAAAAGATTTCCTTTATTTTTTGCTTTCAGGTATTTGAAGGCGAGCCCGATCTTGCACAGCTTGGAGACGAATACAAATTCAAGAAGCTCGGACAATTCCCAACGCCTTTTGGCGCTTTGTTTATTGAATTAAACTATAGAACAAAGATGGAAATCCAACCGCAGCCCTTTGTTGACGAAGCCACAATGGTCCAAAAGGTCGTTAATGCTGTCGGTAAGTGTTGGTAGTTCATTCCGTTCAGGCACGTAGTCAGGATTTTTTTTCGGGGGGGGCAAAAAGTCGATTCTTAGGGGTGTGTTTTTCCGTCTTTATTGCATTTTTGTTAAGCAATTTTTCTCGATTTCTGGGGGCGCGTTTTCCGTTTTACTCCATTTTTTGGGCAGGCTCGGCGGTGCCGATAGGCGCCGCCGAGAAAATTTTGAATTTTTGCCGCCGGAGAAAATTTTTGGAAATTTTAATGAATCTTGTTAAGAAAATTGGTCAAAAATTGTAAAAGTGAAAAACAATAGGGCCCCCCTATGGTTTTTTTTCTCAAATTTCATTTCGGGGGGGGCATGCCCCCCGTGCCCCCCCCTGGCTACGTGCCTGATTCCGTTCCAAGTAAATCACTGATCATCAATCTAATGGGTCTCCGTAAAAAGTTATGAATTTTTTAACGAATTTATTAATACTATAAAATGGTTAAAGCACTAGTTTTGCCCGTTTCAAAAACTTTCCTTTTGCTGGGGAAGGGTAGTTTTTTGTTTCTAGGGGTATTCGGAGGCGTAGAATCCGATTCTGACCTCCGTTTCGACCAATTCCGAATCCCGGACCCAAATTCGAACATTTTTTTGTCAATTCAAAAATTTCAGAAAATTAATTTTAGCCTAAAAATCATTCAAAAAGCGTCCGGTTTTCGGAATTGGTCGAAACGGAGGTCAGAATCGGATTCTACGCCTCCGAATACCCCTAGAAACACCTCTTTATTGCGGACTAAATACGTTCTGTTTCTCTAGATTTGAAAGCGTCTCTGTGTTTAGGAAATACTCCACTAATGGTAGCGGTGCCTCAGGAGGGTAGCGAGACAGTGCCGATAAGTCCCATCTCTACAGGCAATATCAACCTGTTCAGCACCAGTCCCATCAGTCAGGTGCCACTCACGCTGTGTTAGTGTAGGGTGGGAGTGGGCTGTGAATAGTAAATGGGGGGAGGCATAGTTGAAATGAGAGTCAGTCAAATGGGGATGAAAAAGCTTTAATTTAGAAAAATCTAAAGGTGTTGTTTTTTACTTTTATAAATATATTTTCTTTTGACGAAGAATATTAACTTAGATTTTACAGGATTTGCCGTTCACATCGTCAAACGATGGCCTTGGCATGTCAGTTCCTGCTTCAAGGCTTCGATCCTCAAGTGATACCGATGATCAGCCTCAAACAGAGAGTCCACGAGCTTCCAACAGTTTTCCACAACATTTATCGGCACATAACAAGGTTGACATTGTTTGTTCTCATTCTTTAACATTTGCAAATTGAATTTGAGAGAAAAAGGCACTCTTTTGTTTTGCAACATTCGTAATTTTGGACCAATATTAACAAATTTGTTAGATCTTGAAAAAAAATTCTCGGTGGCGCTATCGACACCGCCGGACCCTTACCTTTTTTTAAACCAAAAAAATTGCCGTATAAAAACGGAAAATATGTACACGCCGAAATATCGAACATTTCTGGGGAAATTGCTTAACAAAAATGCAATAAAAAGAAAGAAATACATCTCCTAAAATAGGTCCCCCCCCCCCTCCTAACTTTTGTTACGTCCCTGAAGAGCATAATAAAACATTACTAGGACGTCCTAGAAGTATTGTCATACCGTTATAATGAAACGAATGGTTTCATTTCAAATAAATCCGTTTCATAACAAAAATTCTTGTGGCACGGCTGCTGGGGATGGGGGGGGGGATTATTCGAGATTGACTAATTGTTTGTGTTCTTTAGGTCCGAATGCGCAATAATTCTTTTCCCTTTGCATCGCTTTTGCTTGAGTCACAAAGTTCGACCAGTCAAACGTTGCCAAAAGTACCGGAGAATGGTCATTTTTTGTCAATTTATTAATTGGCGGTTTCTTTTTTAAGACGCGGTTTCGGACATTGCCAAAGACAGTATCAAATATTCAAAAAAAGGAGTGCATTCTTTACAGTCGAAATTTCATTCGGCCAATGAATTGAGGCGAAATTCGTCGCTCACAATGGACAATTTTGGAGAAGCCAACCCCAAAATTGTCCCATTTCATTGCGGTAGGAAACTTGCCCCACTTTAACCATTTTCCGATGATTTAAGCGGGAAAGGTTTTGTTTGGTTGTGGAGAGATCGATGGCATTCAGCAAATCGGGAAAGATGATGAAACGGAGAAAAGACTTGAGGATGGCGAAAGTGAGGCCCAAAGTCGTGGGGAAGAGGAGGAGGAAGAGGAGGAGCAGTCCAGCGACAGTTCGTTCGTAAAAGTCATTGCTTTTGCGGACGGTATCAGCAGCGACGAATTGGGCACGGACCTTTGCGAATTTGTCAAGGAGGTTAAATTGGCGCCGGACGATTTGCGTTCCTTTTCCTCGGAGCCGGTGGTCAACCTTAGCAGACAGGTGGGCAGTGCTTTAGTGTTTTGACACTGCGGATATTTGTTCCTCTTGCAGCTTGAAGATTTTCGGGCCAAGAAGTTCACTTTCAACAAATTTGTTGCTGATGTTTCTCAAATGGAGGGAGAGCACTCGATGGTGCAGGAAGATGAGAGATAAGAAAATATTATTGGTTTAAACGTTTATCGGTAAATATTGGTGATGTTATGCTTTCTTCCACGCCCTAGGACATAATTTCTTTGTAGTCACAGCCAAATGTAATTATGAATCACTCATGTTCTGAGATTCGTAGTCGAGTGTGCGGTAGTTTGGCCAATTTTCCACATTACTCTAGCTTTAGTCTTTTTAGAAAAAAAAGATAGCAGATAATGTAATTGTTTTTTTTGGGACGCTTAAATCGGACTAGAGCCAACAAATTTACAGGGTTGATTGGGTATGGAATAAGGTTTTGGCGTTAATTCGGTGGGTCCGTCCCGGCATTCCTCCTTTGCCCGTGTTTATGCGTTTACGTATTTAAAATAAGCCGTCCCGTTCTTTTCCTTCACATTTTCAACCTTACTTTACACATTATTTTGATTGCCTTTACAAGAGTTTTTGTTCAACGATGCGTATTGTACATATATATTAAGAAGAAAACATTAATAAAATTGAGTGAGGAATGGTCGCTTGTTGGCTAATGTGCGATCGAATTGATGATTCGCGTGACGAATGCCATCGAAGTCCGCCCGTGTTTATTTCTTTGGATGAACTGATGGAGACGGGCGTTGAATATTTTCATGTATTTGTTTGGTTCTGCTCGCTGTTAGCCCATTACATACAACGGACATCGTTCACTTTTAGGTACCGCTTTCGAATGAATTGAACGGTTTAGCTGAAATATCGAAGTCCCGAGGGTACAGTTACCGCGATGAGATTGTGATAAGTGCCGAGCGTCTACCAAATTATGGGGAATGCATCCGCCGCTTCTTCGATGAGCATTTGCATAAAGACGAGGAAATTCGCTACATTCGGGCGGGGAGGGGCTATTTCGATGTGCGGTCGAAGGATGTGAGGGGCGGGTACGGAAAGAAAGTGCCCGATGAATTCCTTCCTTTAGGACCAATGGATTCGAATTCTGTCGGAACCCGGCGATCTGTTGGTTCTGCCCGCCGGAATTTACCATCGGTTTAGCGTTACAAAGGAGGTACTCAATTAGCCCTGATCGCGGGTTGACGATTTCCGACAAAAATTGAATTGCTGATTGTTGGTTTACTTTTTGGCTCGGGAATCGACAAAAATTGAATTGCTGATTGTTGGTTTACTTTTTGGCTCGGGAATCGACAAAAATTGAATTGCTGATTGTTGGTTTACTTTTTGGCTCGGGAATCGACAAAAATTGAATTGCTGATTGTTGGTTGAACCTCTTCATTTCTTTTTTCTTTTAAGAATTATGTGGAGGCGATTCGATTGTTCCGGGGCGAGCCCTTATGGACGCCGTTTAACCGAAGTGACTCGGCTGTGGAGGAAATGGAAGTGCGGAAGAATTATTTGGCAGGATGAGGCGACGAACAAATGAAATGAATGATTGAGAGAGTCTGTCGTTCGATGTCTTTGTTTTGGTTATATTGGCTAATATTTTTGTTCTCCGCCAGCGGCGGTCATAAATCCCTCCAGGCAAAATTCCTCATAACGCCAAAAACATTCAATTTGGCCCTGGGAGTGATTTATTGACTGTGACGTTGATGGGTTTTTGGGAAGGATTTTTCCATTTCGTTTTCCGGCCACACTCCGCTCGCCGTCTCCGCGCAAATTCAATTGTGGCTCACCCCGCCTAACTCATCCCTTTTTCTTCACCGTCGGGAAATTGTCCAGAAATTGAAGGAGGACAGACTTCAGATTTTCACGAGTCTTAGTTCGGACGCGAGCCCTATTCCCTGCTCTTTTCTGTTCCCGCTTAGTCTAAAGAGATTTTTTATAATTCAAATCTCCCAATAATATCCGTTCGACTTGATGGTGGCCCGACGAGGGCGTCCATTGATCCGTGCCATTCTTTTTATTGTCCGTCTTCGGCGTGATGCTCAGGAACAGCAACGACGACGGACGACTCTCCGACGGATGGGCGCATTGGCACAGACGGCGGGGAGGGTCCGCCAGGGTCAGGGGATGCTTTCAGTTGTGGGCGCTACGGGGAAGAGCGGGGGTAAAGCGGGACGTGGAAGGGAGAAGACCAAGCTGAACAGGTTGGGAGCTCGGCGATTTGCTTAATTTGTTTTCTTGACGACATCCCCTCGGGGGAGGGAGGGGCCGACTCTAACCGAAAAAGCATGGTGAAGGAAATGTGCTGAATGGAATAATTTTTTGTTTCTCTAAAGGTGCGAGTCAAGCCGTCAGCAGCGAACAGTGCCATTCGCCGCGCGCATCGGCCGCGAACTTAGCCGCCAGCAGCGACATCGCAACAGCGCCCCTTCAATGCTTTTCCTGCGCTCGCCAACTCCCCAACCAACACAAAGCTTCTCGGGATCGGCACAATCACTGGAAGACCGTGGGAGAAGCGGCGAGCAAAGCTGGGCAGAGACATCCATCGATTTTGGTGCGTTCGGGAAACTTTTGGCTGGAAGAGGATAGTTCCAATTGGAAAGCGGGAGAATCGGAAATTAATGTTGTGCCCTTTGCCTTCACTCGGACGGGAGAGGGACAATTCGATCAGAGGCAAAAGCAAAAGCAGACTCCGGAAGAAAGTTACTAAACTCCCCCAACCTTTCCAATGTTTTGCAACATCGCTTCAAATTGCGTTATTGAAGGAGGGAACTTGCATATTTTTGGGTTCTTTATTATGCCAAAACTGACGAGTTGGACGGTTGGAGGACTGTTGGGGGGGGGGGTAGCCTTTTTGGGTGATTTATGGAGGTCTTTGCGGCCAAATTGGCCTCTGCGTCCACCCGTTTCCGTCGTCCCATTATCTCAACCCCTCCCCCCCCCCCTTCGGCCCCCCCCTCTCCCCCCTTCGGGCCCCCCCCCTCTCCCCCCTTCGGCCCCCCCCCCCCCTCTCCCCCCTTCGGCCCCCCCCCTCTCCCCCCTTCGGCCCCCCCCCTCTCCCCCCTTCGGCCCCCCCCTCTCCCCCCTTCGGCCCCCCCCTCTCCCCCCTTCGGCCCCCCCCTTCGGGGGCCCAACCATCTGCGCTCTTCGGCAAAACCAAACCACAACGCCGTCGGTCTCCTCGGCACTTCCCTCCTGCTGTTGGGGTTCTCTCAGTGTCCAATGCAATTTCCCCCGGGGCCGTGTGGGGGACTAATTGAGTAATTTTCCTTGCCAATTGCTTCTCCCCTTCATAATGTCTACACCCCTTTTTGTGTTTACACTGAATTTCGCGCATTGTGAGAAATTTACGCTCTTTTCTCCCTTTTCACCCTTTCAATTACCCCCCTCCCCGCCCCCCGCCCCCGCCCCCGCCCTATGGCTCTTTTGCCCGAACAATTGTTAGCCGTTTGTTCAGAAACATTAGCCTTTTCACTGACAAACTTCAATCAAAGTCCCACTGAACAGCTTCTTTCCTTCGAATGCCTCAGCCGTACCAACTCAAGTTGGACAAGTCCAACCAACTCTCCGTCCAACCCTCGGCCGCCCATCAATTGGCTGCGCAGTCACTGTTTCGGCACAGGACCGCCTGGGGAACGGGTGGCAGTCTGGACGACTCCAAAAGTGACGGGGGCCGAATCAGGTGGGAAAAGAGAAAGGGTAGGGGGCGGCTTTAGTGATCGGAAATTTGGTAGAAAACGGTATGATTATTTTACAAATCCCAGGGGTTTGCTCGAAATTTGCTTTGCGTCCCCTCGCACCTTTCTTTGAAGGTCCGATCGATGGAATGTTCGCCATCCCCTCGAGGGATGGTCAAATCGATAGATCCCTCCACGAAAACGGAATTTATCCTTTACGGTTGGATCCTTACACTGCGCACATTCCGCAGAAGTTTCCTTCTCAAATCCCAGAAATCCCGAAGTAATTTGTTGATTTTTAAGAATGAAAACACTTCCAATTTTGTATCTTTTAGTAATTCCTTTGAATTTTTACCTAATAATTTTTGTTTTTACCTCTCAGAACGCCCAGTGAATTTTCCAACAAATTTTGTGAGTTTTGTGCTAATTTGAATATTAAGTAATTTAATCAAACAAATCAAATAAATCCCTTTTATTATTCAGTCCATCGGCAGGGAAGCGTCGAGGCGGGCGGCAGAGCTGCCAAAAGCGGAAGGGCTCCAGATTGGGAAGGGCCGCGCCGGAAGCTGAAGGCCGGCATGGTTGGGATGGTCGGTGAGTGTCCTAATTTTGTTGCCAATTAATGCCTTTTGAACTTTTCACATTTCGATTTGAATTTCAATAATTTAATAGAAAGTGCCAAATATATCTCTCAACTTTTGCGCAAAAGGTGCACTGAGTGCGTTAGAGAAAGGCGATTTGGAGGCATTGGGTGCCGTTTTGTGCCGAAGTCGGGGGAACGGCGACCAGAACGGCGCAGCGGAGGAGTTCCGGCCAACAGAAACTCTGTCCACGGGAATTTACGCACTTTTCCCGCAAAAAGTTACTCTTTTGGATGTTGCGCTAATGTTGGGCAGAAGGGAGGCGGCGGAAATGCTTATGGAATTTGGGGCCCGGGACGGCGCGGAAGTGCCGAGCGTGGAGCAGAGGCGTTCGGCGGTGGAGAGAGTGGTGGAACAATGTGAGGGGAGGGCAGCGGAGCTGAGAGAACGGGACGGAAAGGTGCGGGGGGGGATGCCAATCTGTGCAAATTTGAATTTGGCCCCACTTTCAGGACGAGGAGAAGCAACTCCACCTGCTGATCTCCCAGCTTACCGTTCTTCGCCAAATGCGCTGCCACCTGTCCGGTTCTGGCCCGATGCTCCCCTCTCCCCCCGAAAATGTCTCTGCCGAATGCGTCTCCCCCTCGGCGGCACTCCTCCGTTTGGCCCTCCCCTCCGGTTCGACGGCCGTTGTGCGTCTTCGCGGTCATTCCATCCGATTTTTCCATACCGTTCGTTCCCTCCCCCCCCCCCCCAATTTATAGTTGAATGGAGCCATTGTGCCCAATTTTCCACCATTGACGGCTGTTTAGAGGTGGACGACATCCGCCACCAAACTTTTCTTGTTGATTCTCTTTCCCTGGGCCACGAATTGGCCTTTCGCGTGTCGGCTGCTTCCATTTGGGGCTGGGGTCTTCCCGCCATGGCACGGCCTCCAATATTGCGAATCTCAAGCAAGAACAATGATTAAAAAGACTATAATTATGGAAAAGTTTTTAGGTTGGACTGAATTGGTGGGGGAGGAGGGGGCTAAAGCGGAGATTTTGGACGGGAGACGGCTCGACTCGAAGGGTTAGTTCGTTTGCAACAAGTAAATGCTGCTAATGTTCGTTTAGAGCTGACCGAATTGGTTGAGAAAGTGGAGCGATACCGACAAAGTGCCGTTTGGTCGAAGTGTGAGTTGGCCGTTGGCCCTCTCCCAACCGATGCAATTTATAAACAAAACTTTGAAGTGTTCCAAAATTGTTCTGGGGAACGCGAAAAGAAACGACGGACCGGACTCCGCCATCTTTTCTCTGCCAGCTCCAAGTTTGTTAAGAACGTTCAGCGAGGACTGTTCCTGACCACCGTCTTCTACACGGAAGAACGCATTCTTTGCACAGTTTAGTGTTTTGAGGACAGTCGCATTATTCAATTCCATTTGAGAGTCTTTGTCCGTCACCTATTCAGATCATTCACTATCCGATCACTCACTCCCCCCCCCCCCCTCATTCACTCACTCTCCGATTCCTCCCCCCCCCCCCCCCTCTCTTAAAGGTGGACGACTGTCTTCCGGTGATCAGTGTCGATGAATGCGCCACAGGTCTGCCGGCCGACGACCTCCACTGGCTGATGAAACTGTCACTGTGCTGGGAGCAGTTGCCCCACCTGCAGGAGTCCTTCAGTTCCTCCACCGCCTCATCCGCCAATTCCCAACTCCGCTCGCGCCTTCTCGACGCGGCCCTTGCGATGCACAATGCCCTCGGGGTCAAAGGCGCGTCATTGACTCCCGGCAGTCTTTCCGAATGTCCCCGGGGCTCCGTTCAGACATCGGTCGGGTCCACCACGTGCCACTCGTCTCTCAGCCCGGGACTACTCTGCTGGTCACTGCCCGACTCGTCCCCGAAGGTCAATGCGGAGAGGCGCAGGGATTAGCGATGCGATGGATGCGCATGGAAAAAATGTTTCGGCGCCGCCAGGCGTGTCCCTCACTTGAGGTTATGGCGCTGGGGCCGGACTCAAACGGAATTTGCAGTTTAGTTTCTCTCCCGTGAACTGCTTCCACTGCTCAACTTCTACGAGTCGTCGTTGATCTCGCTGGAGCCAGGCCTTTACCTCGCTTACCTCCGTCTCCATTCGTCCCTCAATTCCATCCACGTTTTGGTGCCCGACACTCTCATCTCCTCCCTCCCATTTGCGAGTGCAATTAGCACTCTTTGAATATTGTGTATGTTCTCCAAAATGTAAGGCATGCGTTCCAACCCGCACGTCACACGCGAGGAATGGGCCCTTCTGAAGTCTCTGGCAGAAGCGACGGAGGAAAGCGAAGAGCAGCTCATTTTGGAGAGGGCTCTGCCGGAACAACGGCGATTCCACCACCAATTGACGAAAGCGGCCAGTAGGGTTGGAGCTTCAAATGCCTCCGAATGCATGCCAACCCTCGCCCATGTTCAGTTGATCCACGACCTGGAGCTGGACCCGGAACAACTCCAAGGGACACGTCTCTTTCGGCACCGTCTCGTCCAGCTCAACGAGCGCGTCTCCCTCATCCTGGTGATGCCGCGTGTGGAAGATGTCTGTCAAGTGAACACATATGTCCGGGGAGGCGACAACACTTCCGCGCCCTCTCCGTGCCGTGGATGCGTTTCTGTGCCGGTGCCCGTCTTCCAAATGAGTGGGTCACATCGTCAGTGATGAGAACGCGTCGGGTGCAGCAAACATGGACCCTCCTCACTCACTCCTTAATCATCCTCACTGTAATCCCCCCCCCCCCCACCTACGAACAGTCAACCTCGCCACCTACCAACCCGACTTCCTCTCCTCCTACTGCTCCCTGTCCATTTTCCTCGACCACTTCCTCACAGTTTGTCGTTTTCCTTTTTATTCCTTCACAAATCAGTATTTGCCTCCTCTCCGAAGATCACTCAATATGAGCAGCGCCAATGTTTGTTGGAGAATAATGCGCGAATGCTGGCGGATCAATTAGCGCAGCTGTCCGAATTCCAACAACAGCTCGAGACCATTTGGAGGTCTGCGCGATGGATCAGCGCTTTTGCGTCAGTGGCACGGGACCGCGGCAGTTTGCATCGTCACTGGGCACTTCCATTGGTGCGTTGGAGGGAGTGGTGGAAGGTAATGTTACTTCAGATACGTTTGTTGTGCTGTTCGGATGAGTGGAGGGATGGCCAGGGCAACGACGGAAGCCGGTGCCGTCACAGAAACAACAACAACAACAACGACAGAAACGTCTTGCCAAAGGCCAAGGACCTTATCAGCAGTCAAAGGACGACGGACGAGGAAAAGGCTAATTGCAGCACAAAGTGTCCTTCACCCCAACTGCTGGGCTGTGGCGCGTCGTCGGCCACACGGCTCAGCCACTCTCTGAACTCCTCACCAAACCTTACCCTCCAGCGACCGTCCCCTCTTGTTCTGTCACCAAATCTCTCCCCCCACAAAAGTTATCCGCACTTCCTGCTGCCCTCTCCTTCGTCCTCCGCTCCCCCCACTGTCCATACGTCTTCCCCCTCAGTGCCGATGCCATCCCCCGCCACTCTTTCCGCCATTGTCCGCGTTTACGCCTCTTATGAGTGAGTGTTTGGCAGGCACTTTCATCTCCAGCATTATTCCCCTTATTCGCTTGCAGAACGGGTCTTCCCCAGCGAAACATTTCCGTTCGGCTGCGCATCAGCGGGGAGACATGCGCGGGAGAGGTCGTTCAGTTGGTTGTTCGTCAGCTGGCCAAGGTCCGGTCTTATCTTTGGCCATTTCCATTTTACGCTCTTCAGCTTAACTCCTGCCGCTCCCCCAAAACATCCGGCCTTCCATCCCCCGACCCCGGCCAATTCTGTCTCGTTTCCGTTGTCGGAGTCCGTGAACGTCGTCTTCGTGATGAATTCCGTGTCCTTCTGTTGCCGTCACCGTGGGATAAGGGCACTCTTTGCGTTCGCTGTGTCCATTCTTTGAGTGCCGCCATCGATTTGGCCAACGAATCGGCAGTCTGAGAATTGTTTTGAGCACTTTGAGAGATCTCATTTTCATATTTCGAATTAAAGAAACTTTTTCAGACAAAAACAGATACATTTAACATATCGAAATCCAATAATTTTAATATTTGGCATTCCAGAAACAATTCCAAATCCACCCTAGTAAGCCGGAAACTTCATCAAGAAAACTATCCTTCAAAAAGTCAAAACCTTGAATTTCTTCTTTGGCCTCTCGTCCCCTTCCCCTGCGACCCCCCCCCCCCCCCAAAACGAAGCTTTGTCCCGATCACTTCCCTCGCTCTCAAATGACATCATCCATAATCTAATGACATCATTTATCAATAATCTAATGACATCATCCATAATCTAATGACATCATCCATAATCTAATGACATCATTGATCAATAATCTAATGACATCATTGATCAATAATCTAATGACATCATTGATCAATAATCTAATGAATCATCCATAATCTAATGACACATCATCCATAATCTAATGACATCATCCATCTAATGACATCATTCATCCATAATCCAATGACATCCATCCACATAATCAACAATCTCGTCCCTCAATTCTTCAGTCATTTGTGCTTTTCTCAAGACAATTACAACAATTTAAGAACGTCTGCCCACTCCACTCACCAAACATTCTTCACAGACCATCTCGAGAAGTTTGTCCACCTTCCGACTCAATGCCTCAATTTGCTCGTCCTTCTTCCTAAGTTGGGTCTCCTGTTCACGCACTTTGGCATAGAGTTTCTGATTGTTTGTTGTTTGAATCTTTGCATTAGCCGTCTCTGACCTCCACCAGTTGGCCCTGGTCCAATTCATCCAATACTTTTGGACGACCATTCCCTCCTCCGCCATTCGACTGTCCCTGCAACCCTCCGATTCGGTCCAAGTGGAGCTGACTTCCGCCTGTTCAACGGATGAACCGCGTCCCCTCAGGCAAAATTCTCATTCCGTAATTACCCCTGGAGCAAGATCGGCTAGACCCTCTGCTAGTGGAGGAGGGGCGAAAACGCCGTTGAGTAATGGCACTGTCAATTTTAACTCGAAGAATGGCAAGGAAAGTTTGGATGGCTCCTTCCTCGGCATTTGCCAAAGATTCGATGTCCTCCACGGAAAGGCGAATGCCCAAGTGGCATAAGACCGTCCTTTAAATGTAATGAGTCGCTTAATTAGTCACTTGAAACTCTGTCCACCAAAAATTGCACTTGCACAATTAACTGAGCAAAAACAAAGCACCAGCAAAACAACGCCACCTTTCCAACGTCTCCCAATTGTACTTCTTCAAAGCCAACGAATGAACTTGAGGAAAAGAGTTCGACGATAACACATAACGCGGCAAATGATGGGCGACAATCTCCGCGACAAGCGCTGAAACGAACGATAAGCGGAGGAGCGTCCCCCCTCCCCACCAAAGCAGTTCCCCCCCCCCCCTCTCCCAAACCCCCACCCCCTCCCCTCTCCCTCTCCCGAACCCCCACCCCCTCCCCTCTCCCTCTCCCGAACCCCCACCCCCCTCCCCTCTCCCTCTCCCGAACCCCCACCCCCTCCCCTCTCCCGAACCCCCCCCCCCTCTCCCTCTCCCGAACCCCCACCCCCTCCCCTCTCCCGAACCCCCCCCCCCCTCTCCCAAACCCCCCCCCCCCCTCTCCCCTCTCCCGAACCCCCCCCCCCCTCCCTCTCCCGAACCCCCACCCCCACCCCCTCCCCTCTCCCAAACCCCCCCCCCCTCCCTCTCCCGAACCCCCACCCCCTCCCCTCTCCCGAACCCCCACCCCCTCTCTCTCCCAAACCCCCACCCCCTCCCCTCTCCCCTCTCCCGAACCCCCCCCCCCCTCTCCCGAACCCCCGCCCTCCCCTCTCCCGAACCCCCACCCCCTCCCCTCTCCCGAACCCCCCCCCTCTCCCGAACCCCCGCCCTCCCCTCTCCCGAACCCCCCCCCCCCTCTCCCAAACCCCCCCCCCTCTCCCCTCTCCCGAACCCCCCCCCCTCTCCCGAACCCCCCCCTCTCCCAAACCCCCCCCCCCCTCCCCTCTCCCGAACCCCCCCCCCCCTCTCCCGAACCCCCACCCCCCCCAATTCCCCAACCCCTCCCCAATTCCCCAACTGCCCCCCCCCAATTCCCCAACCCCCCCCCAATTCCCCAACCCCCCCCCCAATTCCCCAACCCCTCCCCAATTCCCCAACCCCCCCCCCAATTCCCCAACCCCCCCCCCCCCTTAATTCCCCAACCCCCCCCCCCCCCAATTCCCCAACCCCTCCCCAATTCCCCAACCCCCCCCCCCAATTCCCCAACCCCCCCCCCCTTAATTCCCCAACCCCCCCCCCCCCCCCCAATTCCCCAACCCCTCCCCAATTCCCCAACCCCCCCCCCCCAATTCCCCAACCCCCCCCCCAATTCCCCAACCCCCCCCCCCAATTCCCCAACCCCTCCCCAATTCCCCAACCCCCCCCCAATTCCCCAACCCCCCCCCCCTTAATTCCCCAACCCTCCAACCTCCGTCAGAAAAATCCTTTGGGGGATTTCGAATCGGCCGTGACAATCGCTTCCCCCGAGTAACAAGCCACGCGATCGTTTCCTCCCAGCTTTTTGTGTTGGCAGAGGAAGAGGGGGTATTTGTGTTAGGGCGCATTTGAGGGATGGAGGGATTGTGACTTGGCACTAATCTGCGAATATGTATCTTTTTGTGGGGTATGACCTCAATTATCGATGAGAATGGAATGGAAAATGTAAAGAAAAGAAACAAAATTATTGTGGGCGTCCCCCCCCCGCCCACAATTTGTGCCGTGCCGTTGACACTTCCAGTGCATAACGATGAAGAAAAAGAAAAGAAAGGAGAGACATTGCTGGTGACGGAAAAGGCAAAAGAACGTTGAAGGGCCGGGGAGAGGAACGCCCACCGGAGGGCAAAAGAATGGGTCCCGAGACCCGTGGGAGTTTTCTTAATGCTTCCAATTGTCCCCTTCCATCAGTGCCTGGGGGGGGGGAGTGAGTACGGACACTCCCCCGGGGGGACAACGAAATGGGAGAGATGATTTTTCCTCCCCGATGATGTTCTCACCAATTTGATTCCGGTCAGTAATGGACGGAATTCCGTTTGCGCGGAATCAACTCGAAAGAAAGTTCTAAACCGTGGACTGAAGTGTCCCTTTCACTGGGGACTCAGTTGTCCACAGCTTAAGAAATGCTTAAATTGGCACAAAATGAATTTTAAGTTTTCTTTTCCCGACGATCTTTCAATTCCTCTAAAAAACCACTTGTTTTTCTCATTGTATTTCCACCACATATTAAACCTAATTAAACAAATAAACCGTAATTGCTAAAGATGCTAAGAAGGCCTTTTCTCCTTTCAGTTCCAGCAAATCTTGACAACGATTCATAAATATTGATAATGGACCAACAGGACATAGCCAATTTGCGGATTAGAACTCTGATGGAAGAAATTGAAGGCAAATTGTTGCAGATCAGAGAAACTATCCACGATCTGTTGATGTCACTCGAACTGCAGGAACATGTGCAATGGGCTGACATGGTGCAGAAATTCTGTTCCCTTTCTGGTATGTTCGCATCATTGCAACAAATCATGCGGAAGCCGGACCACAACAATATGGACGACAACGTGAAACTGATGAAAATGACACAATTTGTCCCAAAGAATGTTTCTCTTGAACTGGACGCAAATTTGACGGTTGTGTAGACTTTTTTTTTGCTTTTTGTTTCTATTACCATTTTTTTAAAGAATTTTACAGATGGAAGATTGCCTAATTTTGGCCATAATATTGTGCCGATTTTGTTGCGAACAAAACTTAAGCCGGAAGTGGAGGAAGACGAATTGAACATTGAGAGAGAGCGGTCGAAGGGCGACATACCCAAACAGGCGACAACATTTACTCGTCCAATTTAATATATTTTAATGTTTAGATCAAAACTTTGAATTCACACATCGACATGCTTTGCGGCAAGTTGGCGGATTTTACAAAGTTAGGGTTTTTATGCTTTGACGAAGCAATTGTTTTGTTTATTTAGGCTAAATGTGATGGATCGACTCGAGGCGCCGAGTTATTCTGAAGAGGAAACGACGCGATTAGTAAAGGCAATTTGCCTTGGGAATGGCATTAATGTAATTTTGTTTTGTTTTTAAGTTTAAATAAAAATATTAATTTAGCCAAAGGCCCATTCTGTTCATTCCGGCACAGCAGAAGGCAGTCGAAATGCGAACACTTCTCAAAAAGCGAAATAGTCAGCACCAGACCCGTAGCCGGGGGGGCAGCCCTTTTGTTTTTCAACATTTGTAATTTTTGGACCATTTTTCTTTAACAATTTGAGGCAAAAAATTCGAAATGTGAAGCAGAATTCTCAACAAAAAAATGCATATTTGATTTTTCCCCCAACTGCCCTCTCTCGCGGGCCTGGTCAGCACCAAAATCCTTGTCCGTTTTCAATGTCTTCTTTTGTTTAAATCTTTTCTTTTTGTGCCTTTATTTTTTATAAATTTGTTAACTTCTCGAACTTTTTTATGATATTTTTGAATTGTAAATTCATTTAAATTGACACAAATTTAGACGAGAGTTAATGCACACCAACTTGCCAGCTGTGGTAATTGATTGTGGCACTGGGTAATTTTAATTCGATAAATTTGTTTTTCCATTGGACTTTTGGTCACTTCCATTTTCAATTAAACAGCCTTAAGGTATACAAAACTCGGTTATGCTGGCAATTCGGAGCCCCAATTTATTATTCCATCGACAATTGCAGTTAAAGACGCAAATATTCTTAAGAATGTTGGGGGGAAAATCCCGGACTTGGACTTTTTTATTGGAGATGAAGCCTTATCTCCCTCGGCTGCCAATTATTTTGTCAAGGTTCGAAATTGAACTAACCGAACTTTTACAATTTTATTTCGTTCACTTTTAAATTGAAACTTAGAATCACTCGACGCATTTTTACAGATTTGTCCATTTCAGTATCCGATAAGGCACGGAATTGTCGATGACTGGGATTTGATGGAACGCTTTTGGGAACAGTGCATTTTTAAATATTTGCGAGCCGAGCCTGAGGACCATTATTTTCTGCTTGTCCTTTGGCCACTTTTTGACGCTTTTTAAACCATCGCAAATTTCAGACGGAGCCCCCTCTGAATACGCCGGAAAATCGCGAATTCACTGCCGAAATAATGTTCGAGTCTTTCAATGTGCCCGGCCTTTACATCGCCGTCCAGGCGCTGCTTGCCTTGGCCGCTTCCTGGCACAGTCAAGACAAGAACCAACGTTCGACGACGGGACTTGTTAATTAATGCATTTCCCCCTTTATTCATTCATTCATTGCGAGTTAAGGTGGTGGACAGCGGAGACGGGGTCACTCATTGCATTCCCGTCTGTGAAGGTTATGTCATTGGCTCTTGCATTAAACACATTCCCATCGCCGGACGCGACATTACCTATTTCCTTCAACAGGTTGTGGCTTTAACTCTTCATTAAGTACAAATCCTGGCTTTAACTCTTCATTAAGTACAAATCCTGGCTTTAACTCTTCATTAAGTACAAATCCTGACTTTAACTCTTCATTAAGTACAAATCCTGACTTTAACTCTTCATTAAATACAAATCCCTTAAAGATGCTGAGGGATCGGGAACTGAATGTTCCGAGTGAGCAGTCATACGAAGTTGCCAAAGCAATTAAAGTATTTTTTTGGCTTAATCATAATTTTATTTTGATAATATTTGTGAGTTTAGGAGCAGTTTTGTTACGTTTGTCCGGACATTCACAAGGAATTTGTCAAATACGACACGGAAGTGGAGAAATGGTTTAACAAGGTGTACAACGGTGAGAACAGTATCACCAAAAAACCTTTTGCGGTTGACGTCGGTTACGAACGTTTTATGGGTCCAGAAATATTCTTCCATCCCGAAGTATTTTTTGACATTTGGTTTATGGGAAAAAATGGAATTGACAAATTTTGCTTCAGTTTGTTAATCCGGATCACAAAATGTCAATTTCGGACGTTGTTGATCAGGCCATCCAGCAATGTCCGATCGATGTGCGCAGAGACCTTTACGAGAATATTGTACACAATTAATTTGGGGGGAGGCGTTATTTTCTCTTTTTTTAGGTTCTTTCCGGTGGGTCGACGATGTTCAAGGTGTCAAATTAAATGGAATTGGTCAATTTCTTTGACAAAAAATCTCAGGACTTTCCACGGCGTCTTCAAAGGGACATAAAGCGTCTTTCCGAACAAAGATTGGCGCAAAGTGAACATTTGTCAGGGGGCAAATTGAAGGTGAATATATTTCGATGTTTTGCAATTCATCGCCTCCCCCCCCCCCCCAAAACAGCCGAAGAAAATTGATGTAAATGTCATTTCCCATAAAATGCAACGGTACGCTGTTTGGTTTGGCGGTTCGATGCTCAGTTCGACGGTACGTTTTCGTGGCATAAGACAAAATAAACGCAGAATAATTTGGAATGTTCGGATATAACCAACCGTATAGCAAATTGGTTGTCAAAACGCGAGGGTTTTAACGTTTTTTATAGATAATTTTGAACCTTTAAAACGAATTTAGGCGGAGTTTTACCAAGTTGCGCATACAAAAGCCGAGTACATGGAGAAGGGCGCAAGTTGTGTTCGATACAATGCCATTTTTGGCGCACTCACTTAACTTTCTGGAATTTATTTATTATTTTCCCTAATGCTTTACACGATTTGGACATAATTAAATAAATTGTTTCAAAATTATAACAAACATATTCGGTGATTCCTATGCCACATTTTTCCTGAATATTGTAATATTCGTTTTATTTAAAAAGCAAATAAAAATAAAGAATTAAAAGCGTTTTGAGATGGAAGGACAGCTCGTTCTTTACGACCCTTCCGAATATATCGTCACAAGTCAGGGGAACACCATCAGTCGCAAAGCGAAAACAAATGGGACGCAAAATATCATTTTGACGGGAAATGTGAGTGATGAAACAACCGGACATGGCTTCCTGAGCCATGTCCGGATGGAAGGAATATTGTCATTTATTCTATCAATCGTTTTTAGTCCATTTTGATGAATGATTGCATTCTGCGAGGGGATTTAGGTTGGAGTAAATTTGTAACAAAATATCAATTGAAAAGCTGACCTAATATAAGCCTACATCCGGATGGGTAAATATTGCATCATCAGAGAGGCGTCGATCATCCGGCCGCCCTATAAATACTTCAGCAAAGGTAGTTCAGCAGGGGACACATTGACGGGGGGGGGGGGGGCCCCCTAAGGGAGGGATCCCCCAAGGGAGTGGGTTTCTTCCCCTCAGGGCCCCCCCCCCTAAGGGAGGGATCCCCCAAGGGAGTGGGTTTCTTCCCCTCAAGGCCCCCCCTAAGGGAGTGGGTTTCTTCCCCTCAAGGCCCCCCCCCTAAGGGAGGGATCCCCAAGGGAGTGGGTTTCTTCCCCTCAAGGCCTCCCCCCCTAAGGGAGGGATCCCCAAGGGAGTGGGTTTCTTCCCCTCAAGGCCCCCCCTAAGGGAGTGGGTTTCTTCCCCTCAAGGCCCCCCCCAAGGGAGTGGGTTTCTTCCCCTCAAGGCCCCCCCCTAAGGGAGGGATCCCCAAGGGAGTGGGTTTCTTCCCCTCAAGGCCCCCCCCAAGGGAGTGGGTTTCTTCCCCTCAAGGCCCCCCCCCCCTAAGGGAGGGATCCCCAAGGGAGTGGGTTTCTTCCCCTCAAGGCCTCCCCCCCTAAGGGAGGGATCCCCAAGGGAGTGGGTTTCTTCCCCTCAAGGCCCCCCCTAAGGGAGTGGGTTTCTTCCCCTCAAGGCCCCCCCCAAGGGAGTGGGTTTCTTCCCCTCAAGGCCCCCCCCCCTAAGGGAGGGATCCCCAAGGGAGTGGGTTTCTTCCCCTCAAGGCCTCCCCCCCTAAGGGAGGGATCCCCAAGGGAGTGGGTTTCTTCCCCTCAAGGCCCCCCAAGGGAACTAAGGGAGGGATCCCCCAAGAGAGTGGGTTTCTTCCCCTCAAGGCCCCCCCCCTAAGGGAGGGATCCCCAAGGGAGTGGGTTTCTTCCCCTCAAGGCCCCCCAAGGGAATGGGTTTTCTTCCCCTCAAGGCCCCCCCCCTAAGGGAGGGATCCCCAAGGGAGTGGGTTTCTTCCCCTCAAGGCCCCCCCCAAGGGAATGGGTTTTCTTCCCCTCAAGGCCCCCCCCCCCTAAGGGAGGGATCCCCCAAGAGAGTGGGTTTCTTCCCCTCAAGGCCCCCCCCTAAGGGAGGGATCCCCAAGGGAGTGGGTTTCTTCCCCTCAAGGCCCCCCCAAGGGAATGGGTTTTCTTCCCCTCAAGGCCCCCCCCCTAAGGGAGGGATCCCCCAAGAGAGTGGGTTTCTTCCCCTCAAGGTTCCTCCTCCCCAAGGGAGTGGGTTTTATTCATCACCCTCCCTATCCCCGATGACATGTTTATTTATAGGCTTCACTTACTTTTCTGTGCATTTTGGTGATTACGTTTTGATTGAGAAGGTTAGACGAATTCCGTCGTTCTTTTGTCGGTCAATTTCCAACCAAATTAAGGGCTGTGTGATTGTTGCCGCTTATGTCGGCAGTTTTATTCATATTGGGGAGGACAGCATTATCGGACAAAATTGTGTAATTAAAGACTGCTGTTTCATTCAGCCCGGCAGTGTGCTAATGCCCGACACTGTCGTTCCCCCGTAACTTTTGGAACAAATGTTTTTTTTTGTCAATTTAATTTTAGTTTTTCAATTGTTGGCGGAAATCCGGCTCGCGTATTGGCTGAATGGCCTCCGACCTGCCAGTCGCTGATGATCGATGCTTGTACAAGCTTTTTTGACAATTTCCAGCCGGAATCGGTGATGACAAAGAAAGGGTCCTTTACGAATATTACATAATTTTACGATTATTCTTTTGCTGTCCTATTTCAAAAATTGTTTTTTTAAATAAATTGTATATAAATTTTGTTTTAGAAATATTGGACTATTTTGAGTCATCAATCCTTTCGAATTGAATTTGATGCTTATTTTTGCATGCAATCAAAGTCTGCCGATTGGGGAGTTGGCGCGGCGCCAATTTCCTTTTTTTTGTTTTGTTTTTGGCCCAACTTTTCCCAACAGTTCTTTTTCATCAACAAAAGCAATGAATCCGACGATTAAATGGCTGAATTCTTCGGATGACGGACAGACTTCGATGCTTTTCCTACTCGATTCCGATTCCTATTCATTGTACCGAGTTGAGAAGCAGTGCAAAGCTGGTTCGGCAGTTTCGGCGAGCTTTTCAATCGATCCGGTGAGCGTGTGCTCTCCGCTGTTGCCTGGGGGGACAAGACAAGAGCAGGTCTTTTGCGAGTATCTCGCCGAGTTTACTGCGTTCGGCCGTGTCCCCTTAGGAGTTGGTCCGTTCCTTCGCTTTGGACCACACCGGGGAGAATCGACTGGCGATTGGTTTCACCAATGGGCGGATCAACATCGTTTCTGCCAATATTGACCCAGGCATAAAGTGTGATTAAATCAGTTAAAGACGGGCACAAACTTTTCTTTTTGTTCAGATATTTGCGTGGCGAAGACATTCGGGAGGCGCAGAAAAGCATTACTTTTTTGGATTGGAATTTCACCGATTCCTCTCGCCTTTGTGCTGCGTATGAAAGGTGTTGAACAGAAAGTGGTCAAACATTCCCTTAAAATTGAGCCTTCTAAAAGCCGCCCCGCCCCGCTTTCTGAAGGAGTCGTGGCGCTGACCATGCCGTTGTTGTGTACGACTTGAACCGCTCGTTGCGTAATGTGCGGGAAGTGCCGATGTCGGTTTTCGAAGCAAATTTCGCTGAAAAAGTGCTCGGTGTTTGTTGGTTCAAGTGGGTTTTTTTGCTTGTATTATCAGTCTAAAAGCCTTCCATCGTTTTTTTGAGGGAAGACCCAAATTTGCTTCTGATCGGCGGCACTCGCGGAATACGAATTGCGGACATTCGCGAGCATGGCAGCTTCCACAGCACTCTGAGCGTCCAAAATCCGCTGATGGGCTTTTGTAGCGAGCCCAACCATGGCCACCGGTGGCTGAGCAATGCTTCTTTTGTCTTTGAACACCTCCAACCCCCCCCCCCCCCCCCCTCCCCCTTAGGCTTTTTGTATTTGAACACCTCCAACCCCCCCCCCCCCTCCCCTTTTTTGTCTTTGAACACCTCCAACCCCCCCCCCCCCCTCCCCTTTTTTGTCTTTGAACACCTCCAACCCCCCCCCCCTCCTCTTTTTTGTCTTTGAACACCTCCAACCCCCCCCCCCCTCCCCCTTAGGCTTTTTGTATTTGAACACCTCCAACCCCCCCCTCTCCCCTTTTTTGTCTTTGAACACCTCCAACCCCCCCCCCTCCCCTTTTTTGTCTTTGAACACCTCCACCCCCCCCCCCCCTCCTCTTTTTTGTCTTTGAACACCTCCAACCCCCCCCCCCTTAGGCTTTTTGTATTTGAACACCTCCAACCCCACCCCCCCCTCCCCTTTTTTGTCTTTGAACACCTCCAACCCCCCCCCCTCCCCTTTTTTGTCTTTGAACACCTCCAACCCCCCCCCCCCCTCCCCTTTTTTGTCTTTGAACACCTCCAACCCCCCCCCCCCCTCCTCTTTTTTGTCTTTGAACACCTCCAACCCCCCCCCCCTCCCCCTTAGGCTTTTTGTATTTGAACACCTCCAACCCCCCCCCCCCCCCCTCCCCTTTTTTGTCTTTGAACACCTCCAACCCCCCCCCCCCCTCCCCTTTTTTGTCTTTGAACACCTCCAACCCCCCCCCCCCCTCCTCTTTTTTGTCTTTGAACACCTCCAACCCCCCCCCCCCCTCCCCCTTAGGCTTTTTGTATTTGAACACCTCCAACCCCCCCCCCCCTCTCCCCTTTTTTGTCTTTGAACACCTCCAACCCCCCCCCCCTCCCCTTTTTTGTCTTTGAACACCTCCACCCCTCCCCCCTCCTCTTTTTTGTCTTTGAACACCTCCAACCCCCCCCCTTAGGCTTTTTGTATTTGAACACCTCCAACCCCACCCCCCCCTCCCCTTTTTTGTCTTTGAACACCTCCAACCCCCCCCCCCCTCCCCTTTTTTGTCTTTGAACAGCTCCAACCCCCCCCCCTCCCCTTTTTTGTCTTTGAACAGCTCCAACCCCCCCCCCCCCTCCCCTTTACCCCCAACCCCCCTTAGCTTTGCCTGCCACGCCCATAACACGGTCTTTGTGTACGATCGGCGTTATTTGAGCTCCTCACCGTTGCATGAAATTGAAGCATGCGTAAGTGAAAGAATTATTTATTTATTTAAGTGACGTGCTCCTTTCGTTATTTCAAATTCCAATTTTAAGTCGAGTGCCAAAGCACTAAACAAATTGTCTTGGCACCGCCGGCGGCTCTTTCATTTGACTGCTTTGGCCAAGGACAGTGGCAATCTCTTCCATCTTTCCATTTCCTCAGCCGCCTTCGCCGAACAGCAAAACAATTTGGCAGGCCCTGCCGACCCATCCGAAATTTACAGACATTTGGACCCGTCGCAACGGAACGGTCTTGACGCCGCAGAACACAGCTACGCCGTCCATCTTTATTCGGTTGATGGCTTAATCATTCGTTAATTATGGGGATCTTTTTTAATTATTGTTTTAGGTGCCTGAAGTGAACGCGTTGGCGTCCTTCGACTGGCACCCGACTGTCAGCGAACGGTTGGCGCTGTTTTCTGCGCAAGAAAAGCGAATGGTCCACTCACAAACGATCGCCGCTCCAAAAAGAATTTGCATAATTAATGTGAATTGTGCGCGAGTGCTGTGACTTGTTAATTGTGTTCGGTACTTTCAGCTTCGCGAGGATGTGACTTCCGCAATTGGAGCCGGCGGAGACTTTGTCATTTCGGGGGGACGGAAGTTGAACTTTGAGAGCAGCGACAGATTCCTTTCGGAATCCGCCGAAAACAGCAACATCGTGGACATGGAGAAGCTGTTCAAAAGACGTATTCTCGCTGGTTATGGCTACGGGAATACGCTGAACCCATCGTCAAGTGAATTTAATTTCTTGAGATTTTATTGAACGCGTTGTTTAAGCATTGCTCGAATATTCGAGGAAAGCCATCGAAGAGGACCCTCTCGCCTCGGAGGATTTGCGCTTTTGTTGGGATTGGCTTTGGATGCTATTCCAATCGTCGGACGCGAGCGAAGTTCAGAAGAATTACGGAACGATGTGCAAAAGACGTTTTGGAGGCCGCCATTAAGACGTATATGCTTTAGATTTGCCGGCGTCAAGCACATTCTGAAGGGCACCAAGTCGAGTTCGACCATCAAACAGGACGAGATAACCTACAGAAACCGAGTGGGTCCACCCGTCGAAGGCAATGTTTTTTTATGAAAAATGCAGATTTTTGTCAACGAAAAACGACTCAAAATTTTGCGGATGTGCAATTGGCCCAACTACGCGGTTCGCGACGAGTGCAAGGCGCGGTTTGACGAGATCGCGGAGCAGGGAGGAGGGGTCTCCGGAATCACCCGCGCGGCGGCATTGGCACTTTTTTCGGTGCAAGGACTGCTCAGCAAAGAAGTGAATTAGGGTCGTGTGATTAACTGCAATTTGATGGGCCATCTTTCCTTAAAGCATTTGACCCATCTGAGCGAATACACTCATTCGCGCGAGTTTGCTGAGACGACGGGTCATTCTGCCGATTTCGTTGCCAATTACCAGAGAATGGCTGAAACGGTGCTGAACGTTCTGCAAAAATACGACGGCGTTCGGGTGCCGGACTATGAAAATGTTTGTGAGAAATTGGTGGGGGACGACTATTTGCTAGCGATCGTCAAGGTATAATGTTTTCGGTGGTTGAACGGCTTGGTCTTGAGTTCACATTCACTTTCAGTTCCTTGCCCGACGTGACAAAATATACAACCGCATTTACAATGAGATCTTCGAGAGTGTGAGCATTTACATCGGCACTTTTTGACCAACACATTTAGGACCCCTCGTTAATTCCATTTGCTTGCAGAAGATGGCACTGAAAGACAAATTAGCCTTTGCCGCCATTCACATGGACGACGACTTTCTCGGCACCGCTCTCGAAAAGCTCGTTGATCGGCTCACCTCCGAACGTCCCCTGAGCGCTTTGCTCGTCATTGGCCTCGACGATCAGCCCGAAAGCCATCAGCTGTTGCACCGGTCCACACAAATATTTATAAAGCAAATTCAAATATTCATTATTTCTCGAACCAAATTAATATTTAAAATAGACCAAACATTATTCAGTTATCTCGACCAAACCGGCGACCTTCAAACCGTGTCGCTTTTGCTCGCCACTGGCAATTGTTTCCGCAAATGCGCAATGCTTCAAGGGACGACGGTGACATCATCCGTTGGCGTCAAAGCGTCTGAACTTTTGGAGCGCGCAATGTGTGCACATTTTTGTTGATCCAAAATAGCGAATTTTTAGTTTGGGAGGGCGAGGGGGGGGGCTTCCGGGTACGATCGATCAATCTGCGGGGGGGGGGCTTACGGGTACGATCGATCGATCTGCGGGGGGGGGGGCTTCCGGGTACGATCGATCGATCTGCGGGGGGGGGGGGGGACTTACGGGTACGATCGAACGATCAATCGATCTGCGGGGGGGGGCTTCCGGGTACGATCGATCGATCTGCGGGGGGGGGGGGCTTCCGGGTACGATCAATCGATCTGCGGGGGGGGGGGGGACTTACGGGTACGATCGAACGATCAATCGATCTGCGGGGGGGGGGGACTTACGGGTACGATCGAACGATCAATCGATCTGCGGGGGGGGGGGACTTCCGGGTACGATCAATCGATCTGCGGGGGGGGGGGGGGGACTTACGGGTACGATCAATCGATCTGCGGGGGGGGGGGGACTTACGGGTACGATCAATCGATCTGCGGGGGGGGGGACTTACGGGTACGATCGAACGATCAATCGATCTGCGGGGGGGGGGGGGACTTCCGGGTACGATCGATCGATCTGCGGGGGGGGGGGGGGGGGACTTACGGGTACGATCGATCGATCTGCGGGGGGGGGGGGGACTTACGGGTACGATCGATCTCTGCTTGTTGATTAAAATAAAGCGACGTTTAGTGAATCGGAAGCTCGTGGCAATTTGAGAAGGAAAAGTTTGCATTGTTTCCGCGACTATGTGCAATTGCTAAATCGATGGAAATTTTGGTAAGAAAAAGTATTTGTTTTAAATAAACCCATATTTTTAGGTTGGTAAAAACTTTCATTTGTTTGTTTTTGAGACCAAAAAATGGGACGGGAGAAATCGACCGTTCGAAAGTGACGTCCGTTCAGGTGGGCGGGGGGGGGGGATTTGTTGCTGAATTCATTCCCAAAAACTATCGAATGTTTAGGCAGTAATTGCGTGTAACTTTTGTGCATTGCCCATTTATCCGACAATTGCCGAACGCATTGAAAGTCTTCGCGTTTATACGCCAAAAATCGCTTCCTTTTCACGCCGTCTGGGCCCAAATTCGAGGACTCGCACAATGTCATGTTTATGTCGAAAGCCTTTGCCTAAGGTCGGTCGGCAGTGGAAACTTCGCCCATTGACAATTCCCTGGGGGGGGGGGGGACGAGTAAATCAGAAAAGCGGTAAAATGACAGATTGGAGGGAATTCCATCGGATGTTCCGTTTCCCGGCCGCCGCGCCCTTGTCGGATTAACATTTATTTAAGTGCGTAATTTGCCGAAAACACCTTGGCAACGCGTTGGAGCCTGAGTCGGGGCAGTGCGATGAAGGGAACGCGGCCTCTGTGATCGATCACTGGGTGGTCTGGTGCAGCAGCTGCAGCCATGGCGGACACTTGGCCCACGTGCGCGATTGGTTCAGCGAATATCCGATGTGTGCCGCAAGCGGATGCGAGTGCAATTGTGTGAAGAGAGATCATCAGCTGAGGGACGAACTGATCGGCTCTTCTTTTGGAATGGGCGAAGAATGTCAATGAAAGTCCAAATTAAATGTTTCATTTAGTCTTGTCATCAATACCGGCCCGTTTATTGACCATTTCATTTGTATACAATGTGACTTTAAAGATACGAACAAAAAGAGGTTTAAAAAACTAAACAGACAATAAAAGGGAATAAATGCAATTCCAAGGCTTGAGGAATAATAAAATTAATTAATAATTATGAAAGAAAGGGGAAGAGAGAGATTACCCATCAAATGAGGGAATGAGATCATTATTCTAAAAACAACAACGAACTATTGCGGGTGTCTTGCAGCTAATTAATGTTTGTACACCTGCCTGGAGATTGAACTTCCAAACTTTGTCTTGTAGTCTTCGAACAAAATGTCGTTTAGATTATGTTCTGGAGGAATGTTACGCTTCCGATTGGATAATCTGACAGTGGCGGGCATTGCCGTTGGAGCATTATTGCTAACATCGTCCGGGTCCAATTTGTCACTGTCACTACTCCCAACAACGCCTTCAGCCCCCAAAATGCCAATGTCGGAGGATTGCTTTGGCACCTGAAGAAAATAGTAATGGCTATTCGTGATGCTGTGCATGTCAACGAATCGCCCACCTCCCTCCGGCCATTTGCCTTCGGCTTTCTCCTCCCACTTCCGCCCTGCTTCGACCCTTTGCCGTCAACTTCGTCCCCTCTCTTTCTGACATTGACGCGGACAAGAAGGCTAACTTTTGTCTCGTCACTGCAAGCAATTGTCGTTGCACAGTCTTGCGAGTCCGCCAATATTGCGACCATTTCGGCATCCATCGCCACCCATTCTTCCCTTTCTGCCCTCACTCCGTTGGCCGTTCCGTCCGAATTTCCATCGGCCATCAGCTCATTCTGTCCCTCGGGGCGTCCTTTTCTCTTCCCCTTTTTCTTCCGGTGATTTTCCCTCGACTGCGCGTCATTTCGCGTCATCCTATTTTTCTTCGCTGCTCTCGGAATTGGGACATTTTTGTATAGTTTTCGAACATTTTCTGCATTTATCTGCTAAAAGGTGCATTTTCAGAGAAATCCAATCAAAATTATGTTCAACCATTTGCTTTTGTCCGTTTAATGTCATCGAAAGTTTTGGTTCATTGGCCGCCATTGGCTCCGCCGCCTTTCGCCAAATGGGAATTCGCCCCGCCATTGTCAACGATCGGTTTAGCGGTGTTTTGATGTCGACGGCTTCGAACTCTCGAGGTGAAACTGACTTCGAAGTTCGACACGGTTTTAACGTCTCCCTAAGGTCTAAATGAGAGTTTAAAATATTTAAAAATTTGCAAATAAAAAAACTCACATTTTAAGGCTTCGTCATTTTCACCGTTTTGTTCCGAATGATTTGGGGGCAGAGAGCCGGTCCGTCTCAGTAAATGTGCGGCCAGCGGATTTCCCACCGCGCCGTCCTCCGCCGCAGCGCGGCACATCCGGTAATCCGTCAGACGAAATTTATATTTTTGCGCTTCTTCACTTTCCGCCGTCTCATCCCCATCAACGTTTGTTTTTGGTGTAAATTGTACACGGGGACGGTTTTCGGCGCCGACAACATTTTGAGTAAAGTTGGCAGTCAAGCAGCCGTCGTTAAAGGCCCCCGTTCTGCGTCTGAAATAACGAAATGGTTCAATTTCTTAGCTATTAACGGAATACCTTTCACACGTAAGACATTCGCAATTGCAATTTTCGTCACCAAAAAAGTTGTGTCCGTAATAGCAATTGATCTCGTCGCCAGCTTTTATGTCCCTGAGAACGTTGATCGTTGCGGTTTGTTGTTTGTTTGGCACGAACTTGCAGTTCGGGTTACAGTCGTGGTTAATGTAGGCGCCTGGGCCAAGCCAAAGTTGTGCACGCTTCTTTCTGAATTTCTCGTATAACTTTAAGAAAAAGTTGCTGGACTTTTTAAGAGCGATAAAAACAATTGTTTCTTCCCGCTCACCTTGTGCTGTACATCACCGAGAAGTCGTTGATGTCCTTGCGCAGTATTTCCACCTCCTCCCCTTTGCTCAGCTCACCGATCACCCCAAAAAGATTGTCGATAGTGTCCCCCTTTTGCCAATTTCGGGTCGCTATTAGCATCCCGCCACGTTTATTCTCCGCGCTGTATCTGTGGCAGGGCCGAAGCGTAAAGCCAGAGGAGACGTCGTACATCATCAGAAAGCGATGAAGCTAAAGCAAAATGGATGAAGCTAAAGCAAAATGGCAATTAGTGAAAGAAAAGACGCTCACATGGTCTCTGAAGTTCTGTACTTCCTGGTCCGATTTGCCTGCCAGAAACTTTGTAACAGTCCTTAATGTGAAAAGCGAATTCATCAGCCCATTTGCATCACCGCCATTCACAAAACTGCAAAGCATTTCGACCGTTTGCTTTCGTTCCTCCTCGAGCAATGGCCTATGACTAAATAAATATAAAAATTTGGCGTAATTCAAAAATATAAAACATACGACAAGCTCATTTTATGCGTTCGAAAGCCCAATATCGGATCCACGAGAATGGCTGTACAAAGATCTGAAATAAAAATTGGGAAATTTCATTCCCGACCGGGGCAAAGTCAACTCTTCGAGATCTTTCATTGCTTTAAGATTTTTTAAAAATCCAAAAAATTTTCCGTTACCGCTAAGTTTTGAATTCCGACACCCAGTAATATTTTTTACCGGGCTTTATTTTAGTAGAATATATGGAACGGCCATCAACTCGTTTTTTAACCAACTCGTTTTTGGATCAACTCGTTTTTTCTGATTCAACTCGTTTTTTTAGTAACAAGAAGCATTTCTGAGCAGAAAAGGTGTTTCTAGGGGTATTCGGGGGCGTAGAACCCGAATATGACTCCCATTTTGCATAATTCTAAATCCCGAACCTGAATTCGAACATTTTTTAAAAAATTCAAAAATTTTCAGAAATTAATTTTTGCTCTCAAAATCGTTTAAAAAGCGCACAATTACAACAAAAAGGCTAGCAATGATCGAATATGCTTTTTGATCGATTTTGAGCCCCAAAATTAATTTTTGAAAAATTCAGAATTTCTGAAAAATTTATTCGAATTCAGGTCCGGGGTTCGAAATTGGCAGAAAAGGAAATCAGATTCGGATTCTACGCCCCCCGAATACCCCCAGAGAACACCTTTTCTCAACTTTGAAAAATTTTTTTTTTTTTTAAATCATAGGTTAGATGATGTCTTATGGTAAATCTGATGTAATATTCGTGATCAGCGGCCCAATAACCCCCGAGTACTTCCAAGAATTGCATAAAAACCTTCAAATACCGCTCATTAAATGCTTTTTGTTACTAGAAAAACGAGTTGAATCAGAAAAAACGAGTTGAATCAGAAAAAACGAGTCGAATCAGAAAAAACGAGTTGAATCAGAAAAAACGAGTTGAATAAGAAAAAACGAGTTGAATCAAAAAAAACGAGTCGAATCAGAAAAAACGAGTTGATTAAAAAACGAGTTGGTGAAAAACGAATAGATATTTTACCGAATATATATAAATAATGGATAAGTAATTACCATCGTTTTCGCATAATTCCTTTGGTGTCATTTGGTGGCAACGACTTGGCCGTAATTGCAACATTGAAGAAGCAGTGCATGAGATCATTTGGGCTTAATTTATTTTAATATACCTAATTAAGGTGACGATTTTTAGTTAAGAATTCGAATAGGTAACTAAATATTTGATAAAAATGGCAATCCTAAAGGATTGCGGTCCCGACGGAAAACATTTATAAAATTTTAAATTAGGGATGCCCGGGCCCAAATTCGAACAATTTCAGAAGAAATTCTAGAGTTCTTTTCGACATCTCAGACTTTCGATCTTTAAGGATGTTTTGTGGAATTACAAGAAATTCGAATTTTAATTGCATTTTTTTATGAAAATCTTTCAAAAAATAAATGATCTTGGCAAGAACATCAAAAGTGAAGTTTATGCTTTTCTTAATGAATTTTATATAAAAAAAATGCTTTTTTAATGAATTTTATATAAAATGTTGAAATGTGCATAAAAATCAAAAAGATGCATTTTGCAAAATTGAGTTCTCGACCAGACGCAGAACTTCCTCCGCCAAACCCAACAATTAATATTTTTTCTTACATAAATATGTACATTTTCTTTTTATAGGCTCGTAGTTAATTATAAGTTCTTGTACGTAAAGCAAAGCGATGTCATCGACGGATAAGCTTCTTTCCATAACGAAGAGGATCGATGTTCAGGTAACTCACATTGATAGAAAAAAGTTAATCGAAAACGATTGAATTTCACTAAATGAATGAGAAATTTAAGGAAAGTCGCATTCAGCAACGGGACCTTCAACAGTTGAAGTACATAACAATTCGGAATTTTATTCAATAATATTTCAATGAAATTATGCCTTACAAATTAGATGTTTAGGGAACGTTATGACCAACTTTGTCTGCGTGACTCGGAAATGGGAGAGCTGATTAGCCGTGAGAAAGCGAGAAATCAGCTGCAGGTATAAAAGCAAGGAGAAATTCCTCCTGGGTTTCACCCGATTCGGGGACTTTTGAGAAATTCCTTAAACAAAAATGCAATAAAAGGGTTTCCCCCGTCTCATCAACACTCAATTCATCACCAATTAAGACCGAGACAATAACTTATTTCAACTTTAACTGACTCAGAAATTCTTAAAACCACTCGAAATTTCGAAGAGTTTAAGCTATTTAAGCAAACACTTTTTTAATTACATTTGATAAATATTCTTCTACCAAATCAAAGCTTTGATTGGACAAGTTTAAAAAAATTTAACAACAATGGCTTTAACTCTTTGAAATCTTTCGAGTGGCTTTTAGAATTTCTGAATCAGTTAAGGTTGAACGTTATTGCCCCGGTTTTGATTGGTTATGAGTTGGATTGACATCGCAATAAAAACCGGCCACCCTAAAAATTGAATATTTTTTTTATAGCCCCCCCCCCCCAAAAAATTGTTTCTGCCTACGGGCCTGTCCTGTCCTTCCAGTTATTGCCCTTTTTTTGAAATATTATCCACAAATATTTTTCTCTCTCTCCCTCAAACAATTAAAACCCTAGCAACTGGAGATTGAACGTCGTCAACAACAATTGGAGGAGAGTACGAATACTATTCGAAGATTACAAGAAGAATTGGAAGCGAGGAAAACCGCCAACGACGTTCGATGGGAATTGGAAGAAAGTGAAACTTCGAAGTCGGAAGCAGAAATTGTCGATTTGAGGGGGAAAATTACGGGGTTGGAGGAGCGACTCAAAAAGGCACTTAATAATTATTGGGTTTTGCATTTGTTTAACATCAAATTACAGAAAAAGATTGAATTGGAAGTGACGCTCGAGTTGATGAAGAGTCGGACGGACTCTTTTCAACGCGAAATTTCCGATCTCAAAGCTGAAATAAAGGCCAAAGACACAGAAATAGCCGAGCTGAGGGCGAAACAGCGGACAGTGGAAGCGACGGAGCAGAAACGGGAGGTATTAAAAGCATCATTTTATCGAACTTTAGGTAACCGATTTCTAATATTTTCAGTACCTGGACAAAATCAACCAGAAGTTGGGTTCCTTGGAGGCTCAAAACGAAAGTTTTCGGGGAAGGGTTGGCAGTTTGAAAGAAGAGAATCAAGAACTGACTCAGGTTTTTGTGGTAATATTTGTCGATTTTAACGGATTGAAGTTTAAGCGGTTCAAGCAGGCTGAAGAAGACAACGCGGCGCTCCAAATGCAAATAAATTCGTTGAGGGAACAATTAAATGCCTCCGAAGGGTTTTTAATTTATTTTTGTTCTTGTGAATTTTCACAAAATTCTTTATAGCTCAACTAATTACACTTTTTCGCGACTTACCGATGAAATTGAGCGGGTGAAGCAGCAAAAGGCGCAATTGCGTTGTGAGCATGTTCAGCTGAAACGAAAGTGTGCGGAATTGGAAGCCGAAACATCGAAATTTAGCGAACAGATGGTCAATTTAATCGTTATTTTTCGACAATAATTGTTACACTTTTTAGAAGGAGATGGAGCTTTTAAATACGACTATCAATGATTTGCGCAGCAAATTCGAATCGGTTGATGCGGAGAAAAAAGCCATCGAGACTGAAACCCAACGGCTCAAAGAACGTCTTAAAAGCACAGAACAAGACCTGCAGGGGAAAGTAGCATACGAAACAAATAATTAATTCGCTAACATTTCCACTGTTTCAGCTGGACAAAATGGAAGGGATGGTTCGTGCGAATGAGGAAAGCGAAAATCCGCGGCTTAAGCTTCTCCAATCCGAGTTGGACTTGCAAAGGAGAAAGTGCGACGGCATGAAACGGGCAATCGTCGAACTGGACGCGCAGTGCGAGAAACTGATGGTGTTTTTCCTTAATGTTCTTTAATTATTTTTTTTTAAAGACTCAACTTCGCGCAAATGATGCTGATAAGAAAAAGGCTCAGAGCGAAAAAGAATTGCTGAAGAGAGAAATCACAAAACTGAGTTCGGAATTGACGGAAAAGATCAGAATGGAGAATGAAATGGCTTCTCTGAAGGATCGCAACAAATGGCTCAGTGACAAAATTGCCTATTTGGAGGTGTTTTTTTTGTTTAAATTTTTATTGAACCAATTTATTTCCCAATGACAGAGCGAGCTCAAAGAGACGAGCAACGATCATCGGACGGTATCAGACTCTTTTCTTGGGCCAAAATATTGAGGGAAATCGTCGCATTGTTTTAAGGAGTTAGCAAATTTGGCCGATCAGTTAGTCGCTTCATCGGAGGGATCTTCGCATTCGGAGGGGGCGGAAAGGGTTGGAGAGGTGAGGGCGAAAATGCAATTAACCCACTAATGACATTATTAATTAAGGCACCGAAGATGGAGGCTCGCCTGCGTCAGCAAGAGGCGGAACTTCGCTCATTGCAAAGACAACTGGAACAATGCGGAAAAGAGGGCACTTCACTGAGACAGGAAATAGACAAAATTCGGGTGGAAGCGGTGAAAACAAAGCAGGAGAACACCATTCTGAGACAGGCGAGGGACCAAATTGAACATTAAAACCATACGAATTGAATTGGTACAATTTGCAGAATTTTGACATTTGCCTGAAAAAGGCGGAATCGTTCAAGTCCGAATTGGAGGCGCTTAAAGAAGTAAATGAGCAGCTAAAGTCGAGAAATGAAAAAGAAGAGGTTACAAAATTTTGTTTAAAGGGTAATAAATTATTTCGGTGATTAGAATTCTGCCAATGACCAATTGTACGAATTGCGGACCGATCTTGAACAAAAGGAGAAGCTAATTGCCTATTTGCAAAGCGTTGTTCAGCCAAAACAAATGCAAAAACTTCCGCGTCATCGCTCTTCGCTACTTTCCGATGGAACCGATCTCTCCGTCTGCTTTTGCTTTCCTTGTGACAATCTGTACAAATTAAGGAAATCGAAATGGAGTACAAGCAGTGTCTTCAGCTGGAAGCGGAGAGGAATCAGCTCAAAATGAGTCTTGAAAATCGACGCAAAGGTAAGAATCTAAAATTATATTATAAATATTGGACTTTTAGTGTTGAGTGAAAGGCAAAACGACCCGACTCCAACGCGAAAGGAGCAACCGGACTTCCCCAGTTCGCCGACGAGCGTTTCTCATTCACATCTGAAGCAATTAAAACAATCTCTGCTTTTTATATTATTTTTCTTCAGAAACAGTTCGACGGATTCCACTCTCAGCGGTCCCCGTTTCCCGGGCATAATGCGACATGACATTCCACATCGATGGAAGCGACACTTTGTCACAGTTGCAACGGTTATCGAAAGCGTTCTTTGTCTTCATCTCCCTCCCTCAATGATGTTTTCTTTTTTGTAGAATAAGTGTCAAGCGTGTTTGGACGGTCTCCCGTACTTTCGTCTTGTTTTCCGATGTCGCGACTGTTCTTTGACAGTTCATCCGCACTGCTTGAACAACGTGGTCAACACTTGTGGGCTTCCGACGGAATGTGCCAATTTTTATTTGGACACCCATTCGATTTCCTGTGAAAAAATGACTGGTTGGGTGAAGCTTTGGCGTCTTTCCGCCGCCTTTCATGGACCGGATGGCGCCGCTCGATGGCTTAACGCCTGGGCAGTGATCGATGACCACCGACTTTCTTTCTTCGACACTGACCAATTGGCAGTCAGTGAGGGGGCCGTGCCCTTCTTGACCATCGATTTGGACCGTGACCATTGGCGCATTTACAATCAGACAACGGAAAAGCCATTGGATGGTGTTCGTAGAGAAGAGATGTCACTGTTAATTGAACTAAAAATGCCAGAGTATGAAAAATATTCCTTCATCCGAAATAAAAATGTCGTTTTGCAGTTATATTCTGTTCATGCTGGCGCCAACGGTTCAAGCAAAACAGCGGTGGGTGCAAGCACTGCAATTGGCCACGAGGTTAGTTATGGGGACATCGTTTTGTGGACATTTTACGTCTTTTACTTCGACCTCTTCAATTTTAGTCGCCGTGTCTTTGTGCAGCGTCGTCCCTCCTCCACCATCGTCAGCAATGCTTTATTGTTAGCGCTCGATAAGCCTCGCGACCTGTGCATCAACTGCACGGTTATTCTGCGCGACGAATGGCTTCTGATCGGTGCCCAGGAGGGTTTGTTCGCGACGTCGATGGCCCAGCAGCAATTGCGTGCCCCCTTCCAAATTGCCGGCGTGTCCAGGATGTACTGGATGGAGTTGTTGCCCGAGTTCGACATGCTTCTCGCTATTTGCGGTTCTGCTCGTCACTTGGCCGTCGTCCACCTCCAACAGCTCCACCGAGCGTTCAAAGCGGAGCAGCAGCCGCGGGTGTACCTCACTAACATCGCCAACATTGAGCAGTGCCACATTGCGGTGGTGAGCAAACCGGAACATCATCGGGACAAACGGTTTTTGGCCTACTTTCGTTCCACTCTTTATTTGTTTGTGGTTCCAGATTTGTGTATATTGCCACTATTGACGAAATAATTATTCTCCACTATGTCGTCAAACTGGGTGTCTTTTCACCCATTAAGCAAATTAAAACGGAGGAGCCGTGCACATGCATTTGCTCGACTTCTTCCGGCTTCATTTTTGGGGCCGACAATTTTCATTTTGCACGATTTGAGGACAATTTTACGATGCCTTCTCCACTTGTGGTGGAAAATTGCCCTTTCGACTTTCCCGTCGCCGCCGTCGAAATATCGGACAACGAATTTTTGTTGGCATTCCATAGTGAGTTTCACTTAAATTATTAGATAAATTGAATGCATTGCTCTCGTTTCAGACTTTGGATTGTTCGTCAATTCGCAAGGGAAGCGGACCCGAAACAAAAACATTGAGTGGGAGAAGGTTCCGCTGGAATTCGGTAGGCCAATGCCGCACGCTAATCAATACAGGACTCCAATACAGTATACACTTCGCCATACTTGTACATTGTGTACTGTGAGTTCCTCGAGGTAATTCGCGTTGCTCCATACGTTGGACCGGACTCCAGGTTGCTCATTTGGTTTGCTTCAGCGATTGGGATTGGAACAACAACAGAATGGGGAGATACAGAAACATATTTTTGCATTTCATTTAGCACTATAACCGATGATCGCAATCTGTTCAAGTGTCGGTCGGCACATCGCACCGGCCATGGACTGAACTCGAGCGAAGTACTCTTTGCGGTTTCAAGCGTTGACAGAGTGGAACTCCATCTATTTGGCCATGCTGACGCGGATCAACACCAGCAGCAGGTCCTATATTTGTCCATCTTATGAAATTCGTTGCTTTTGTTTAAGGGCGTTAAGTCGATACTCAAACGAAAAATGAACGATGCATCCGTACATCATTCCACGTCGAAAAGGAAATACTGACAGTTACATTTCAATAAGTTTGTGTTTACGTATCATGTAGTATTTGGATTGGGTATTTTGATATTAACCATTCGTCGTTCTTTCTACAACTTTTATATGCATAAAAGTGAGTATCCGCACATCTTCAGACTTTGGATGAGAAATTGGGGAATTTTGGTTGAGAAATGCGTTTTTTCTTGGGTATATATAAGAGTACGACACGAATCCGAGCTCGGATTTTGCGAATGTCGAACTCCGAATTCGAACAATTTTCAATAGGCACGCGAAAAAATATTTATGCATAAGACAAAGGTTTCAAAAAAACGTGTAATAATGACAGAACAAAACAATTCAATCGTTAATGGGGTAGAATGTGCAATGTAAAAAATTTGTTGGATTTTGAACTTTCGAAAAATGTTCGAATTCGCGCTCGGTGTTTGCCATTTGCAATTCTTCTGTCGTTTCTAAAAAAAATACCAAACGGTGTGCCAAATGGTTGATTTTGATTTAATACAGCGGGTGCGAGATCAACTGAAACTTTGAGTACATGCCGAGGCACTTTTTGTTTGTCAATTGTAATTTGAAGTTGCCTCTCTCCCCCCGATAGTGGTACTCGGATAATCAGCCGAACAAACAAAAATTCGTAGTGTTAAACAGTAAGGGAAAAATGTAAAGTAACATTGGATTATTTGGATGAATTGAGGCACTGAATTAAGGACAACTTGGTTATTATTATACATCCATGTGATTGTGGAAATTAAAGGTGTTCTGGGACCATGATGCCTTTGGAGAGGTTCGTTGGAAAAGCACCGTTTGGAAATGCCGGATGTCATTACCCACATTTGTGGGCAGAATGACTCAGTCAGAACGTAGCCGGGGGGGGGGGGGAATTTCAGACAATTCGTTGGACAGAAAAAGTCGTGACCATCTGAATAGAGGCCGGTTAGTTTTTTTACCATTTCCTCCACCTCTCCCTGAACTTGTTCTGTCCTGAACACCAACTCGGCCGTTTTTGGTTCTGACTGAATCTACAAAATGCAAAACTGAAACACTAATCTGGTATGGAAAGGGGAATTCTTGGCAACGTTTCCAGCAAAAGTACGTATTCTGTCAGGCGATTGGACGGTTCAACCGGAAGCCTGGCCAACTTCCTAAAGTTGCCATCCAACTAATTGACTAAAAGGATTGATTACCAATGTAAGCCGAGTTTGTTGTACAACTGTTGGTTCTCACGGTCCAGTGTCTTTTCAAGTGCAGAAACGGTCTAAAGCACGCTGAAGGGCATTTAGCTAATTAACGCCCCCCCCCCAGCGCAAATTGCGTCAATTAATTCAGACTCACCCTTCTGTTCAAACAGACCACCGGCCATAGGGAAATTCCGAAGCTGCAACAGCAAAACAGCAACCCGCAGATCAACCAGCGCATGTTTCTGCTCACATTCCTCTGAAGAACGTAATTCACACGTCGCATTGTGTCGTGGAATTCTTCGGGCGCCAATTTCCCCGTCAGAGAACTCGGAAATTCCGTGCAAAAACGCGAATTAAGGCCAAACCTTTTAAGCAAAAAATGCGATATGATATTTTTCTTGTTGTTCGCAAAGAATTCGCTTGGAAAAGTGCCGTTTCTCACATTGTTAAATGTCCAACTCCGCGAATGACTATCGGTTCTGGAGTGCTCGTCCAATTCTGTTTTGGTAAATTGTCCAAGTCCTCGTCGCTTTCCATGCGCTCAATTTCATCCTCCATGGGGTATAAAACACAAACAATCAAAAAATAACCTTAGAACAAATTGGAAAAGTAGGGAAACAGATCCTTTTTACTTTATTTTTAGAGCCCGGCGGAAACGGGATTCCCGCGGGAAAAAGTACGGGATTCCCGTTCCCGTTATATTGTTGAATATTTTTAAAAATTCAAAATATTGGTGAATTCATTGTTGATTTTAAAATATTTATTTCCACTGCCGAGTTGTCCAGTGCCGAATTGTCCTTACTCCGAATTGGAGGGGTACTTTTTTTAAAGAACAATATTTGTTAAGAAAATTGGTGAGCATTTTTTTTTGTAAAAGTGCGTAAAGTAATTAATTTTTTATTAGAAAACATTGACTTCAAAATAAAAATCCATAAATTATCATTAGAGAGCGGATTTTCAGGTTTTAATCTATTTGTTTTTTGCGAACGGGGTTTGACGAGAGAAGCCCCGAAATAGCATTAATTTCGAATATATATAATTTATGCGGATCTGGGTCACTCTCGTATAAGATAGAAATACTAATTTATCCGAGGATCTGAACGAGACCATTAAACGTCGTCGGTAGAGATCGGAAAAGTAAGCTCACGAGGTACGCAAAATGACAATAAGCTCTGGTTCTAGGGCTTTGTGTTGGTGGGCACAAATTGATTCGATATGCCGTCGTATTATGTGATGGAAATGGAAACAAAGAAAGGGGAAATCAATGCGTGTCGAGATTCTTCATTTCTTGAAAAGTCTGCAACTTTTGACGAGCAATGTTCAGCAGGTCGTCGACGTTGTGTTTCTCCGCCATTTCGTTGAAGAATTTAATCACATCCGTAAAGTCCATTTCGTTTTCTATCAAAACCTCCCTAAATGGTCGGCAACAAATAAGGCCAATCAGTCTTTTGGGTTGCCTGTATTGGGTCAACAGTGCCAGTCCAAAGAACAGCTCGAAATGGCGTGAACAACTCATTTCCGCCGCCCAAATCACCTCCCAAAGCTGAAACACCTCCCCGTAGACCAATTCTAAAGAAATTTTGATGATAAAATGACGAAACGAAGATCAATTTGCCTCTTTTGAAGTCGAGCAAAAGCCATCTGTAGAAGACGACGAAGGAGTAATCGATGTTGCGCATCAGCTGGCAGTACAGCTCGGGGTCCATCACCTCCACAAGAGAACGCTGCAAAAAACTCAAAAATCTCCCGCCAAATTCCCCATGAAATAGCCGACATTCTGTTAAAGACGGAGATGAATTCCCGGGTTTTAAATACTTTCAGAAAAGTGCCAAAATTTTGCCCATTTTAGTCTTAGCCAGAGATGCCATCCGATAAGTGCCGTACGTACAAAGTTTTTCAGGCTCTCTTCCATGCCGCCGTTTTGGGTGCTCTGCGGAAAGTTCCGTCGCATTCGCCGCATCATTCGTTCGAAACAGGCCAAGGTTAACGCCTCGTCCCCAAACACCACCAAAAGAGGAGCGACCAAATCGCACATTCCCTGCACGTAACCGTCCTCAAGATCCAACTTCAGCCGACGATAAATGTAAGTGCAAATTATCCGTTGGAGAACATCCAAATTGTCCCGTTTGGAATAGAATTTGATGGTCCGATCACAGCGCTCGACGTCCTTTTGGATTCGGAGCAAATTGTCAGCAAATTCCTTCGCAAACGCCTAAAACATGAAAGGTTCATCAGCAGAAACTTCCAAATCACCCAATGGCACCTTTTCCGGCAATTCGCCCGACTTTACACCTTCAGAGAACACGCCACAAAACTTCTCAAAAACATCGGTGCTGCTCATTGAACCGTTTCCATTCGATGTAAAATGTTTGGGCGAAATGTCCACACTTTGCTGGCTGACTAAAGCTTCGACGCTGAAGAAGTGTTCCATTTTTTGCATGGAAAACCTTTTTCCAGCGCGAATTCGCCTTCCACCCGAGTCCACTCCCCCAAATCGCGTCGGTACGTCTCGCCAACGGCGTCCAACTCGACTCGTCCAAAGTCTTCGTGCCAATCGACCAATCGAAGCAAATAGGGCCACACTTGCGCCCTCAGCGATGGCTCAACCCCCCAAAAGTAAACTCTCGTGAGGAACTGCTTGTAGAGAATGATCTATGAAACGCAAAGCCCGAAAATTAAATTCAGAAAATGTCGGCAATTCGTTTTACCGTCTTTTCAGAACGACAAATTTTCCAGAACACTTGATTCACCGGCATTTCAATGCCATCCGAATTCGGCATAAACCCATCGACGGCCACAATGGTGGCCAGATTCAGTCGAATTTTGCGCAGATGTTGCGAATAAGTGAGCCACCCCAAGAAGGCTCTGGACAGAATCTGACTTTGCATGGCGTTCGTCGCATTGCTTAACGTCTCTCTGAAAATGTTTTAAAGTTTTGTTGAACAAATCGCAATTATTAAATTCGCCAAACCGCAGCGAAATCTTTTGCTCGTCGCCCTTCGATTCTTGCGTGGAAGAAGCGGGACTAAATTCAAATTTATAATTGGGGGGGGGGCGGCGACAGCACTCGCCTTTCTGTCGGCACTTTCTGATCGAGACTCGGCGAGGCAAAGGAAATGATTCGGAACACCAACTCAGACCCGGACTTTCCAACAAAAGAACTTTTGCCAGAAGGAAAATCCGCCGATTTTACCATTGCCAATGGACTTTTAGCGCTTGTGTCGGCACAGAAAGTTTCTAAATTCAAACTTCTTAGATTAAACACATTCTTTTGCCGCAAGGACCTGTGGAAATGCATCCAAAGTTAACGGAGTTTAACGGAGGGTCGATTTTAAACAGAGGGCCCAGGGCGCCCTCCAACGACTTCAAGAATGAGAAGCAATGCTGCTCCAGAGAGAAGGAAAAAGAGAACTGCTGCACGCCATCGAAATCGATGAGAACGACCGTTGTTGAGAGAGTGCCGTCTAAAGGGGGGGAGGGGAGATGCCATCGCCCAATTCTCGCAACTGCAGGCACTGACCGCGTCTGTGCAGGTGCAAATGGGAAATAGTCTCAAATCTTATCGACACCGGCGCACAGAACGAGACGTGATTTGGACTTTTCAGCGCATTCGTAGATGAACCGGACCTGAGTTTGGAAAATGCTGACCGTCTCTCACAATTGGGGGGGGGGGGGGGGATCTTAATAAAGCTTGGAGCTCCTCCAACCACTAAATTGGGACCTATTCACCCTAAACCGGGGATTTCCTGCTTATTTGTTAGCCCTGCTCTATTCATTCAACCAAAGGCGACTCGTACTTCGAAAGAAGAAGCGAATTCGGAATCCACTTGAGAAGAAGCAGTCGGTTTTGGTCGTGATGGAGAGACAAATACCCTGCAAAAGAAAGTTCCGCCCGAATTGGGCAATCCGTCGCTTCTCTTTACCAGGAATTTCGCTGTCGCCAGTGAAGGCGAGAACGTTGTTTTTCCCGAACAGAAAGGAAGTCCTCAGATTTTGCTGATGGAAAGTGAAAGCGCTTTCGTGGCTCGACGACGCCGAATTAATTTCCGGAGAAGGGACAACACTTGCCCCTCTCCTGAGAAGCTGTTTAAACGAAGTGATCGCATAAAGCCCAATTATTTAAGCCTTTCATTTTACCGCCAGAGGTGGCCTCCTCTTCGGCGTTCCTCTGAGAGTTGGAGCATTTGTTTCGGAAGTGCTGCTGACATTGTACATATTGTCGTTGCCCCCAAAGTCGCTGCACCAAAGCCCATCCAATCCCACCCAATTTTCGACTATTTATTAGTGCTAAAAAATATGATTAAATAATTCGTGGTCTGTTACCATAAAATTGATGCTCAAAAACCTGGCCCTGAATGACTAATAGCGATCGGAGAGAAAGCCGGGCGCAGGTACCCGGGGGTTTCCAGCTCACCCTGAGGTCCGGTCGGGTCCAAAACAAGAAAAGTTCGGTCTCATTCGGCCGATCGACTGACTATCTCCATGGAACTTTCCGTGCCTTGCTTACAGTTGCTGCTTTTTGTTTTCGTCTATTTTGCCTTACTTTGTGTCTGCCAACGAAGCAAAAGCAACTGCAATTTCTCCCCCCTCTTCCTTTTGTTCTCTTCTCAACATGTCTTATCACTATTAGCAACGTTATTTTACCCTCTACCCCCCCCCCCGCCCACCCTTGCCATCGATTTTCCACTTTTTTGGTTTTTCTTCTCCATTGTCCATTATCGGTCGGACCTTTTGTCCTTTTTCCCGTTACCGGAGATTGGCGCCGACCCAACAAGTTCGAAACGTTAAAACTTTTTGGTTAGTTGACCAAGTTAAATAACCTTAGTATTATTAAAATTGCCCCTCCCCCCGAAATCCAAGGGGCTGGCTATGGTCTCCTGCGCTGTTGTGCATTAATCGCTTTTACTTTACAATTAAAAAGCAAATTATTTACATGATAAAGTGAGGGGAAATACGGCGCACAGAAAATTTGTTTAGAGACGTAGCCAAAAGGTTTGTATGATGGCAACTAACAAAAAGACTAATTCTGTTGATGGCTTCCGATTGAATTTATCCCTGAATTTTGGTGACCTCGACTGCTGTTTGTCCTGCCACCTTTGACATATTTTGGACGGGGTTTATTAGCAAAGAGCATGTCCCTGGAGTAATAAAAGCCACGGTTGACCCAATGTCCGTAAATGGCGAAGGATGCGCCTGCAAAGAAAGTAGATCGGGTTAACTTGCTCAAGCATGGGTAAGTACTTTCGGCCTCGTGTCGAATTTCCCTGCTCCGGTACGGCCTCGCCCTAAGCTCAGCTGAAATAAAGCAATAAACTTTGATGAAACTAAAGGAAAGAACCTCTGTCGAATTTAAGTTTGAGCTGTTTGAAGTTCCGAAGCCGCACCATAAAACAGATCGAATGTTGGACGACTCGAAAAAGTCGTCTTAGTTGTGGAAGGGACCGTCTAAGCGACGGAGTCTCGACCATTCTCGCGGGTGAGGTGAGAACGCCCATCCCCGCGGTCATCCACGGATGGCTTAGACATTCGCGACTCGATATTCTGACTGCCGGATTGACCATCAACAGACGTCGGATCTGCGGCGAAAACGACTTGGTTAGGGTTCAACATTCCAATCTGTGGGCTCGGTAGCATTGATCAATCAAGTGACGTTTAAGGGATTCAGTAAAAAAGGCTTACAAATAGTTCAGAACAATTGGGATAAAGCTGATCTGTTCTGTCCCGGGTCTCTCAACTTCTGTTTGTGCCAAACCCACCAAATCCTTCGCCTCCTCCGACACACTTTCCCATTGTTCTTTATCAAATTCGTAACGGCCCTCTTGCACCAATCGCATCATTCGTAACTGCTGTCGATGATAGAAAGGGGCGTATCCGGCCAGCAGTGTGTACATGATCACTCCGAGCGCCCACTCGTCCACCTCCAACCCGTAGCCCTCCGCGTCCTCGTACATCTGACAGCGCAGCGTCTCGGGCGCCAAATATCCGGGAGTACCGAAGAGATCTGACGAAGCAGAAAAGATTAAAGTGAATTCGCCCAATTATTTGTGCTTAATGGGTCTAATCCATAAAATCCCCAAAGAAAGTGCTCGCCCGGTTGAAATTTGCACCTCTCAGTTTTTGGTCCGGTTCCAATTGTTTAGCGAAGCCAAAGTCACTGACCACCACGCGCTTGTCATCAATGCACAGAATATTCTCGAGCTACAAAGAAAGAATAAGCATTTAGGCAAATGTACCCATTGCAGATAAAATAAATTTGTGCAAATAAACAAACTTTCAAGTCGCGATGGATGATTCTTTTCTGAAAATAAATATAAATTAGAGCCCGGAATTTTGGCCCACCCGGATCTTTAACACAAAGAACTTTTCGTACTTTTTTTTTAATATGCACTTGCGGTTAATTTATGATATTAAGCCGTAAGGAAATTTTTTAGAACTTTTAAGATTTTAATTAAGAAAATGTGAGGGTTTTTTTTTTGTAAAAGTGCATAAAGAAAAAGCTTATTATAAAAAACTCGCTTAAATCATTCGAAATGTTAGAAAATTTCGAGTTTTTTTGTGGACAAAATCCCAGTATAGGATAATCCGAGGTTTGCTCAAAACCACGGATTCCGGATAATATGGTCCCAGGTTCTAATAAAAATATTCTGATCAAAAACTCTCCTACAACCAATTTGTTCGTCCCATTTACCAACCGAGTGCAAATATCGAACACCGTCAAACCTGTAAAACGGGGACAACATTGGACACATTTACTACGGAATAAAGGCCAAACGCACAATTGCCGCATGACAAGCCTCGTCCGTTTTTCACTGAATGTGACCGATTTGTTCAGCGCTTCAAACAATTCGCAACGGGCCAATTCAAAAATGGCGAACAAAAACGTTGGCGTTGTAAAAAACTCGTGCAAACAAACTGAAAGAAGAAAAGGTCAGACAATAAAACAGAATGTCAGAAAAAGCACTGATGGAAGGATGCCCGGAGAGCAACTTGAGAAGCCGAACTTCCGAAAGAGTCTCTTCCCCGAGACGCTTCGCCTCCCTCTCGGATTGTCTTTCTGTGCTCAAATCGACAATTTTCACGGCGTATTGCTTCTTGGATTCTGTCAATTTGAAAGAATTTGTTGACCAAATCTTTGACGGTCTCACCTTTCTCCACACAACGCCTCACAACAGAAGCGAGTCCCCGACCGATCACCTGAAAAGGTCCGCCGTCCTATTTAGTAGGTCCATAATTGGATGTTCTTAACCCCTTTCCTAAATAAAATGGAAGCTTCCCCCCCCCCTTCTGCCGGTGACTAAAACGACTCCCCCCCCCCCCCACCTCTTTGGGTTCATAGACAGTGTAAAAACCGCTTGACTGCTGTGCCGCCACTAAATTTTTGCAGCCGTAATAGAAAAACAAAAACAAATATCGAACTCAACTCACCCCGGATCGCCTCTTCCAGGTCCCTTTGCACGGTCATTTACCATCGGCTTACCCGCTTTTTAAACGTAAGTAAATGCTCAAATGCCAAAATACTAATATAAATTTAAAAATCGCAATAATTCCTTTCGATTGCATGCCATCGATAAATTAATGACATTGATATTAAACCTCTTTTTTATAATTGCATCCAAAACAAAACAAGCACATAAAATACGATGAGCAATAATCTGTTCACTCCTAACAAACATTTGGAGACGGGGGAGGGGGGGTAAAGTGAGTCACACAATAGCAAAAAAACAATACGAGGGGAATGAGAGAAGGGAATTTGAATTGACCCTTGAGGAAGCATTTGGAGTATCGGCCATTTGGTTATTAACAGCCAGAAAATTACCTATTTGCCAGTCTCAGCAGCAATAAAACAAATCCTTGTGGAAAAAGACTGAGTCAATTCCCTTAACAGCCGATCCGGCACGCGGTCGCCAGAGGCAACATTATCTGAAGGAAAGGCGCAGATTATTAGACAACACAACAGCCAAATCAACTAAACACAACAAACATTTCTCAATGTAATTGCCGAAGAGCGTTTTGATTGACTCATTTGTCGGGTCCAAAGTGAATATTTTGTTGAGGCATTGCAGCATCACAAGCAGCTAAGAAAATAGGTAATTATGGTTAGCAGCTGCTACTGATCACTTTGTTTTTGTGGAAATAAAGTCGAAAGGCGACGATCCACAGGTCCACGTCTTCGCACGGCATTTGCAACACCGGTTGAATGAATTTTGTTGCCTCTTCAAGCGGATCCTCGGGTTTCGACAGTTTTTTTGGGTCTAATGGTTCGGGCTCAATCACATCCAATTCGCCGTCCGTCCGTCTCTTCTGAAACAAACATTCTCGTTTTATTGTCATCAGAATCCATCCCCCCCCTACCCCCACTCCCACCCGCCTTCACCTGTTTCCCCTGAAACTGTCCGTTCTGCTTCGTCTTTTCTTCAGCCGCCTTCGCTTTGTTCGCCTTCCTCCTCATTTTTTTCAAATCAGAAGCACTTAAAGTTTCTTCGCCCTCTGTGATTTTGTCCACAAACTTTTGCGGATTTTCAATCATATCCAAATATATCTGAAATTTGGAAGATTACGAAACGATGGAACAAAACAATCAAACAAACTGAGGCGGCCAACTTCGATGCGCTGAGATAAAATTTCTGGACGTGAAGACAATCTTCAAACCGGAGGAACCTCACATAGGAGGAAAGGGACATTTTACGAAGGCAATCTTTTAAAAAATAAAATTAACTAAACATTTAAGCATAAGTAATCACAGTTATGGAAGTCGTATTGGTCCTCGTAAAAATTGACGAAATGCTAAATTCCGCTTATTTAAAGAGACACTAAACGGTAAAACGAACATCACCTACCCTTTCAATTTGATGACACTTCTTCAGCGCCTCCCCGTACTGTCCCAGATTCGCAAACGACCTGGCACATTCCAACTCGAACCACATGCACTGCATCTCCGTCAGACTTTCGACGACATTTGAACCCTCTCGCGTGAACTTCGCGCACATTTCTTCTGCTTGTTGAACATGGCCAGCCCTCAGCAAATATTTGGCGCATTTACTGTTTACGTAACGGTCGGCGGTGTCCAGTTCCTGCGCTTGTACCATCAAATCAGCCGCTTTCGCTACTTCTTTCGAGTGCTTAATAGTCTCAACTATTGATAACATTCAGAGGAAACCCTAACAAATCTCAGCTGTCGGAATCACCTTGCAAATTTTGGCCTTTGTCAGGTACAGTTCGATCAGTGTAGGCGTGTGCTTGAGGGCTTCGTCGATGTATTTATGAGCCCGTTGATAGTTTTTCAGCCAGTCAAAGTGTTGCGCCAGATAATAATAGATCCATAAAACAGTGGTGGGACATTCAGGAAGGTTCGACCCATCCAGAGAAAATCTGTTATAACCGTTCTCTTCAAACTTTCGCACAAATTCCAACAAAATCCGTTCAATAACAGAAATCTGAAACTTGTCATGTTAATTAAGCTTTGAAAAATACAACGACCTTCTGTGAGTCCGAGTAGAGAAGAACAATATTCTTAAACAACGATGGTATCCCTCGCCGAAAACATTCAATGAGATATGTGAACGTTTTAGCCTCAAACGCTGACCCTTCAACAGAAAAAAGTAAAACTCTGAAAAAGAAAGTGCATTCACCCACCACTCAAATAGAGAAGGTGAAGCAATTTCGGAATTGGTGCCTTCGGCCTTTTTTCAATTATCGCTTCGTATAATGAAGCCAACTTTGGGCGGTCGTTGAGTTCGTCTGTAATGTTGTTTGTATAAACCCAATGAGCATTTAAAACTACCGAATTTATGGCACTTTTCAATTTGTTTGTAATACTGCACACAGTCTTGGTTCCTGTCAAGCAAGGTCTGATAAGCTCTTTCTGCGTCCTCAAGTCGACCCAACTTCAGCAAAAGAGATCCTTTAAAACATTACCAGATAATAAAAACAAAAACGTTTTATATAAACTTTTTCTTTAGCAACCATTTTAAGAAAATAAAAGGTTGGATGATTGTGTTATTTTAAGAAAAAAAATTACCCCGATTTTCAAGGTAAGCGAGGCGGTCAAAAATGCACGTGGAATTCTCTTCGAGTTTGTTCAGAGCGTCTTCTATTCTCCCAGCCTCGGAAAGGATCATCACCTCGTAAAGCACAATCTCACTGTTCTCGTAATCAACTTGAGATGTTGGCTAAATCAAGCAAATTAATTTGGAATATTTACGTGGGTCTCCCCCGTGGCTACACCCTGCAGTTAGTACTTTGTTGTTCTTCTTGAACTCCTTTATGATTTCCAACGCCATGTCATACTCTTGTTGAAGATGGTAAGCCGATGCATAGCCAATCCATCCCATTTTGTTTGAAGGGCGCAGTTCGAGCAGTTTGTAGCGAGAGTCCTTAAAGCACTAAAATGCAACGAAAACATACGAAACAGACGGACCCTGTATCCTTCAAAGTCTCGCATTTGTACTTGAAGCAGCGACAAATCACGAAGGATTTGCATGTTTTCGGGTTCTATCCTCAGCGCCATTTTGTATGCTTTTATCGCTTCGTCATACTTCTTGTCTGACCGCTGGATCAGCCCAAAGACGTGCCAACAAATGTGCGACCTCAAGTCCGCCTTCAGCCCTTTCTTCACAATTTCCTGTGATTCTTCATGCTTTCCCATGCAGTTTAGTATCAATCCCTTCATTGCAAGAGTTTCTGAATTACTATATAAAAATCTCTTTTTACACATCGGCATACCTCCATGCTCAGCAAACGTTGGGTTCGTCATAATCTGTTTTGCACACCTCAAACCAACCTTGTACTGCTTTTGTTCGTAACATTTCTGAAATAGCCTTTTACGGAATTCTGGTAAATGAAACACCTTACAATTAATTTCTTGAAGAGTGCCTGTTCTCTGGAAGGAAGAGCCTGGCAGCTAGGACTAATAATTTGCTGATTAGACATTAATATAAATCCTTAAGTTTTTTGAATCTACAAATCAGAGTTGAGCTCCATTATGACATATTTCAAATGCTGAATACCGATTCGAACATTTGGTCATTACAATTTTCCGTCACTTCGCATGCTGATACGGCTTTTTGTGGTCTCTTGGGAGAGCTTTTTGTGAATTAATGTTTGAACGAATTGTTGGTAATAATAAATCTTTGGCGTTCTGTCAACAGTAAAAAAGAATTTACACTGAAAATCGCGGCGGCGATCGGTTCAGTGCCCACGGTTCAGTGCCGGACGGTTCAGTGCCGCACGGTTCAGTGCCGCACGGTTCAGAGCCGGCACGGTTCAGTGCCGTACGGTTCAGTGCCCACGGTTCAGTGCTCATTATAAATGCGACGTTTCAGTGCCAAGATTTTTTCCCCCGAAAAAAAATAGGTATCTCTTACAACCAATTTAATATCATCTTTGGCATTTGTGCCGTTGAACGACCTCAGAAATGCGTGCGCCGCTTTAGAAGCTCATTTGCCGGTGGAACTCCTTCCCGTCTTCCAGTGGTGCATTTTTTTTAAATGATTGTTCACAATAAAATTTACAGGTTTTTGCGCAACTACATTGGGCAGCCACGTTTCGATGGAACTCTCACGCGGCCGCTGTTCTCACCTGAGCGCTGGAGCGTATATCAGCGCACGTTGGATGGTGCTTGTCGCACAAATAACTTTGCTGAGGCCTTCCACCGCAAGTTGCAAAGCGCCTTTGGATGTGACCACCCAACGCTGTGGACATTTATCGACAAACTTCGGCAGGAACAGAAGGTGCAGGATGTGGCACACGCAAAATTCGAAGCCGGTCAGAATCCGCCAAAGAAAAGAAATGAAGATCGATTGGCTGATGAACGAATTCTGAGACTCGTTCAGTCGTATATTCCCTTTGACAATGCTATCAATCACGTTCCTGATCACGAATATGCCAACCTCCAAAATATCGACCCTTACTATAATATTATCATCTTCCTCACCGGCATTTCTCGCAATTACCTGATGGACGCCTAAAGTTTTGTTGATTTGTTGTTATTTTTTGCTTATTTGTTGATTACTGTTAAACTCTCGTTAAAATAAAATTGCGAAAATGCTGAATTCAAATTGGTTGTAAGAGATACCTACTTTTTTTCGGGGGAAAAAATCTTGGCACTGAAACGTCGCATTTATAATGGGCACTGAACCGTGGGCACTGAACCGTACGGCACTGAACCGTGCCGGCTCTGAACCGTGCGGCACTGAACCGTGCGGCACTGAACCGTCCGGCACTGAACCGTGGGCACTGAACCGATGTGTACCGTGAAAATCGAGTTGAGCGCACTTCGTATAGGTGCCACACTATAACTTACGCCCCAATAGATTTGGAAATAGCAGATTTGCACGCGTGGTCAAGTGGAATTCAAAAAAGTTGGCATACTGTATTTATGCAACACAAACAGTGAATTTTTACTCTGAGCCGGGGGTTCGAACCCGGGAGACTGTAAGGATAAATTTTACCGATTTTTTGATAAAAATAGTTATGGATTGGTTAAAAAAGATTTTTAAAAATTCTAAAAAAATAAACAAATGCTAATAGACAACATAGTAACAGTTTTTGAACCATAGATATCATTTTAAAAAATTTTTCGCCACCCCATAAAGTTCGAGCTGTTCAACCAACTGGGCATGCAAAACCAAGTTCACCATCACGTTCAGCACCCCAAAAAACCTCTCGGTGCACAAAATAATCACGATTTCATGCAAATACAGCTCTCAGAAGGCTTTACAAAAAAATGTTGTCAAAAAAACGTGAATTTTTGACCACTTATTGACAGTTAAAGCAGTTTTTCTGACCAGAAATGACTTTTTGCATGTGCTGTCCAGATGAACGTCGCCACTCCTTCCTCTTTCGGCGTTTGGTCTCCCTTTTATCAGCCAAATTTTTGATTTGTTCACTCATTTTAATCAAAATTAAACTTTTTTCAACTTGTTTGCTGAAAAGTGTTAAGAAAAAAGTTGCTTTGGGCTTAAAGCAAGTTGCTTTTGGGTAGACAATTTAGTTGGCAAGCTCTGGACAAAAAATTAGGCAAATCGGTGTTTTTAATCAAAAATTCTTGTTATCGATGTGTGGCCAACTCGGTTTCTGCTGTAACTCTGTTTTTTGCTATGACATAACGCCAACACCCAATGCCATATTTAATCGGTATTTCCTTCGTTAAGTTATAGTGTGCCATATGATTTCGACACTGAAGGATTTCGACACTGGAATTCGACACTAATGGTTTTCGACACTGGTGGATTTCGACACTGAACTATTTCGTCTTTTTTCACTGTTTTCCTATGATTTCGACACTAATGAATTTCGACAAACTTTGATTTCGACACTGAACCAAAATTTTAAAAATTCTCAAAGTTTTTACGAATATTATAATGTTAATTAAGCAGAAATCAATCATAAATGCAGATGAGAGTCACACGCACAAAGATAAACGAGGGGATCACCATTTTGGACTGGGTGTTAAAAATTTTGAAATTTTATGTTTCTAGGGTGTAAAAATGCGTAGAACACGAATCCGAGCTCGGATTTTTCGAATGTCGAACTCCGAACCCGAATTCGAACATTTTTCGAAATTTTAGCCCTATGAGTCCAAAAAGGTTAAAACCTTCAAAAAATGCACTAAAACGTTTGTAATAATAAGAAAACAAAATAATTTAATCGTTACTGGGTCGAAATGTGCAATCTAAATGAGAATTTTTAAAATTTTGGTTGTGTCGAAATCAAAATTTGTCGAAATTCATCAGTGTCGAAATCATAGGAAAACAGTGAAAAAAGACGAAATAGTTCAGTGTCGAAATAGTCCTAAGTTTTCTTAGCTCAAATCAAGTTTTAAGGTCACTTATTCAAATTAATAAATAAAAAATTTGGAATTTTGTCAAAATGAGTGAACAAATCAAAAATTTGGTCAATAAGAGAGAGGAAAGGCGACGAAAACGTAAAGAATCAGCGCAAGACCGCGCCCTGAAAATGCACGAAGTGATTAAAGGTCAAAACACTCAATTTTGAGCCATTAAAATTCGTCTAAAATGCAAATTTCATGAAATTTTGATATTTTTCAAAATATTTTTTTTCAAAATTCTCCTAACTCTACCAACTTTCGGTTAGAGTAAGCTGGAGTCACTAAAGGAATGTCTGCGAAATTTGGTCACGAAATACAACCTCTGAGCTGTGTTACATGGCCTCAAAAATTTAGTAAAATTCAATGGCGGGGATAGGATGTCTAACATCACTCTGTCTACCGCGTCATTAGAGTTGTCTGTTAATTTGTTTAAATGATTTTGGCGTTATGATTTGCACAAATTAATTAATTCGCTTTTTTTTTCCTTTTTTGCCGTCCATGATTTGTCTTCGTTGCAGGACATTTCGACACTGGACGTTTCGACACTGAGTTTAAAAGTTTCCAAAAGGGTCCTTTTTAGAGTTTCAATCCGAATCTGGCCTCAATTTCGACCAATTTCGAACCCCGGACTCGAACTTTTTTTCGAAAATTCAAAAATTTCCAAAATAATTTATGTGTTTCAGAATCATTCAAAGCACAAACAAAAAGGCAAGTAAGTAACAATCTAATTCATTCTAGTACTTTCCGTTCTGGGGTCACAAATTCACATTTACTTCAATTTTGGGCTTGGTTGTGGTCCAATCAATACAAATCGATGTAGATCTGGTCCGTTCTGGGGTCACAAATTCACATTTACTTCAATTTTGGGCTTGGTTGTGGTCCAATCAATACAAATCGATGTAGATCTGGCATGGCGCAAGTCGGAAAACGAGTGAAATTTTTTGTTGCTTTAAAGTTGCGACCCCAGGCAGAACTGAAAAGTCCTTCATCTTTTGAAAATTTTGAGCTCGTAAATTGTTTTTGGAAATTTCGAAAAATTGTTAGTATTCGGAATTGGTCGAAACAGAGGTCAGATTTGGATTCAACGGTCCTGAAACCCCTATTTTGGAGAGATTAAAAACTCAGTGTCGAAACGTCCAGTGTCGAAATGTACTGTAGCCTTTGTCTTGGCATTTTTTTAAACATATTATTAGGGCGAGGATATTTAGTTAAGAAAAATCTCTAAATAGTTGCGAAAAAGTGCCAAAAGTGGCCAAAATCCGGGTTATAAGCAAAAATAGTGATGAAAAAATGGGTGTAAAAAAAACAATAAAGGCTTAAAAATTTGTTTTTTACATGTAAAAATTATCAGGTAATAGTATGCTTTGTGCCCCCCCTTTTTTGGAAAAATTAAAATTTTTTTTAGTCAAAACAAATTTCCGGGGGTTTTCGGGGTCGCTGATCACGATTCGGACATTTATTTTACCCAATTCCGAACCCCGAACCCGAATTCGAACAATTTTTCGAAAAAAATTTTTTTACAAAAAATTAACATTTATTGCCCACAATTCAAATGCACGAAATGGAAAATAACAGCACAAATTCACATGATAAAAAGACTACTTACATGGGTAAATGTGACGAATATGATCCCACAATTCATAAAATGCATTCCGTGCATTTGAATTGATTTTGGGCAATAAATGTTAATTTTTTGTAAAAAAAATTTTTTTCGAAAAATTGTTCGAATTCGGGTTCGGGGTTCGGAATTGGGTAAAATAAATGTCCGAATCGTGATCAGCAACCCCGAAAACCCCCGGAAATTTGTTTATATGACTTAAAAAAAATTTTAATTTTTTCAAAAAAGGGGGGGGGGGCACAAAGCACACTATTACCAATTATCATTCAGTAGGTCTGCTACTTTAGGCAAGAAAAATTGCAAAAAGGCGGCTAAAAAGCAAGAAAGTCCATGTAAGAAAAAATTCGAATTTTATGTATTTTTTATAAAAAATTTTCAAAACATTAGTGAGTGATCTTACAAATTAGCAAGAAAAACTTTAAATTGTATTGCATTTTTTCTTGAAAATTTTTGTTGTATTTTCACATTTTTTTTTTTGAAAAACGCTAAATAGTGGCGAAAATAGTGACGAAAAGCCATTTTTTGCCAAAATAGTTTTGTCACTAGAAAACCCCAAAATACTTTTTTTTAGTTACGAATAGTGACATTAGAACGACAAAATTTCCGGCTAAAAACATGTTTTTCGTGCATAACTCGTCAAAACAAAGCTGCAGAAAAAATAGTTAAATAACTAAAAATCCTCACCTTACATATTATATGGTCTTTGTGCCATGATTCGGCTTTTGACTCAACACACATGTCCAGCAAACGCAGTGCATAAGCTATTTCGAAAAAAATGTTAGAATTTGGGTCCGAGGCTATAAATAGAAGATTCGGAGGAAAATATCGGTCATAGCGGCCAGAGCCAAAATCGAACAAAACACATATCAATCGACTCCTCTCGGTCTATAAGAATCCGAAAAAAAAAATTTGGGCAACCATTCCCTGAAGAGTTACAGACCCGGCACTGAGGTGTCTTTTGACTGGGACTCAGTTGTCCACAGATAAATTTTTCCTTAATTTTCAAGTTTTTAAACCGGTTCAAAACGCTTTACATTCTTAATAATTTATTTTCTATAATAAATTCGTAACTTTAAAGGCCTATTCAGTGATTTTTCTCATTTTTAATCAGTTGACAACTGAGTCCCCAGTCAAAAGACACTGCACCCCGGGTGTGTAACTCTTTAGGGGATTGTTGCCCAGATTTTTTTTTTTCGGATTCTTTTATTGTAGACCGAGAGGAGTCGATTAGTATATTTTCGTTCGATTTGGGCTCTGGCCGCTATGACCGAACGTGGGACCGAACGTCCCCGACCCGCCCTGACTATCATTTAATACAAAATTTATTACTCTTAATATAAATTTTTTTCGAGTTACAAGCTTCGAAATCGAAAGAAACTTCAATGGTGGGGTATATAGTAGGGTTGCACAGGACCGGGACTTTTTGGAAAAACCGGGACTTACCGGGACCAGAAAAACCGGGACCAAGATTTTCAACCGGGACCGGGACCAACCGGGACTTTTCAAGGGAGAAAATTTTTCTTTTATGAAGCACTAAAAAATTTTAATTTTCCGGCAACACATATTGTCGATCTTCTTGTCCTTCGATGTCATTGTCATCATCATTCTTTTTGAGATTCTGCTTTACTTTTAGGGAGGGTTGGGGTCGGCGGTGCCGATAGGCGCCGCCGAGAAATTTTTTTGAAATTTTGACTCAATTTTGTTAAAGAAATTTCTTCAAAATTTTAGCAAAATTATTTGATAGAGGGGAAAACAAAAAATAAGTGCTTACACTCAAGCGGGTTCGAACCCAACACATAACATAAGACTCACCAAAAAGGGGAACCACTAGGCCATCGACTTACTTGGGAGATATAAGAAAAATGGCTGAAATTGTCGGTCGATGATGCCATCATTAGGGGTGTACATTTAGTCCCGGTCCCGACTCGGGACCACCGACCGGGACCGGGACTTTCAGATTTTAAAAAGTCCCGTCCCGACCGGGACCGGGACCTGAAAAAACCGGGAAATCCCGGCCCCGTGCAACCCTAGTATATATGTAGTGTCGAACCATATTCTGTCTCCCGTTATGGTTATTTGAATTAGTGGTAAAATAACATAAATTTTGGCGCATCGTTATTTTTGTCTGCTGCTGGGCTTGTCCCATAGTGCACTATCGGACCCCGAAGCGGGCCACTAGCGTCTGCCCACCATTAGCGTCTCAGGGCCACTCGCGTCTGGCCACTAGCGTCTCGCCATTAGCGTCTCAGTACAAAAAGGTACTCCCGTCTCACGTTGCCTCCAAGCCCATAATTACTTCCTTTCTCAACCAAATTTGCTCAAAATGGTGAAAAGTGTTAATAAATATACTAGTTAATGATTGTTAGCAATTCTCTTTAAATGAAAGGCTTATAAATATTAAGATTCAAGGAAAAAAGAAAAGTGCTGAAGAAAGTTTTTTTTTAGAAATTTTTTTCCAAAATCGGGGTGTAACAAAAGTATAAAATCAGATTTTGTAAAGACTAGAACTTTTTTTCTAGGCATTTCAAAATTCCGAAAAAATTCATGCAAGCATAACTTTTAAGACTGATCAAAAAAGATAATTGCACCAACTTGATCAAACACCTCCTTCATGGAGATCTGAAAACCCCAAAATGCACTGAAAACGGGGTAAATTTACGGGAAAAATCCCTGAGGGCATGAAAATGTTTTGTGGGGGAAACCAGTATGCCGGCCTGATAGCCAACAAAATTCTCTACAAAAGCCAAAAAAGCGCCAAGCTCGCGCCTTCTAGTCTTTACAAAATCTGATTTTATACTTTTGTTACACCCCGATTTTGGAAAAAAATTTCTAAATATACTTTTGTTACACACTGTACATTAGGCGTTGTCGAAGAAATTACAGTGGAAATAGTTGGCCATACTTCAAATTTTTGGTCAAACTTTTGACAAAAGGGTTCTTTCTGTTTCTATGGCGCAATTGTGTCGGCGTGAATGCGGCGGCACGATTTCTAGCACAAGATTGCTTTGGTTATTTGTCTGACGTCGCTTTATCTATTATTGGATTTTCACTCTTGATGAGAGTAATCGAATTACCCATACTAAATATAGCTTTATGATTGTAATCTCTCGACTGAGTTACATGTCCCCAAACTTTGGGTTTTTTCACACAAAAGCACCCTGCTGGTTTCATGGCGTTGACATTTCGTTTAGCTGCTTGACAGGGGTGGGTCGAAACCTTTCGATTTAAAAATTTTTCGGACCGCACTGATGATGGGCAAAAAAAAAAAATTTTGTTTAAAGACATATTTGTTCCACTTTCGAAGGGTCTCTTTCGTTTCGATTTCGATAATTTCGAGGTTTTTCTTTCGGTTTTCTTACGAAAATCGAAATAAAAAAATTTCGATTTTGAAAAATTTCTCTTTCGACCCACCCCTGCTGCTTAATGATGCGTTAGCGATGAATGGCATTCAATTCCTTAGTTGGTCGGAAAACGAAGGAAGGGAGGAGTATTTTTTGTTTGGCTGTGGCAGCCTGTCAGTTTGATACAACAATAAGCTGAGAGAATGATGTGAAAGAATGAAGAAAAAGCAAACATTGGAAAGAAAGACGAGGTCTAGAGAACATTAGAAAGGAAGAGAAAGTGACAGATCAAACGCCCGAAGAACGTAGGGATATGACGAAGTGAATGAATGGAGTGGGACGCCCAACCCTCCACTTCCAATTGCCGCCCCATCCATCGTCCTTACAAATTAGAGCAAAGAACACTGCTGACGACGCCCCATCCATCCGCCGGCAATATATTCATAGGTATGTAGCGGGAGGGATGGGGGTATGAGTGTATTTTACTTTTATACTCAGCTGTGTTGTGTTGGTTGGACTTGAGGTGTGGCGGGTGGGCAGACTTCGTCGAGGGGTTGGGGGATGTGGTGACAGGAAACAACGAAGGACAGAGATGAGAATTGGGAGGAGGGATGGCAGCCGAGCGGCCGGCAGCCGCCCCTCCCCAATTCCATTGCGTCTCTCGCTTGCTGCACCATTCTCTCCTCACCTTCCACCTGCTGTTTGATAGTTCGTCCCTGCTGCTCGGGTGGTTCCATCCAACATCCGGAGAGTGGAATGTCCCTCCACCCCCTCCTTCCTCCCTCTCGCAGTCCATCCCGTTTTTTCCTATTCCTTTTTTGCCTCAGCCAGCAATGGTCGATCGTCTTTTTGCCATCTCATTTCCCCCGTCGTTAACTGAAAGAGGGGGTTTCTCTAACCCTAACACTTTTTGTGCACTGCCCCCCCCCACCCACCCCACTTAATTAATTGTTGCTTGTGTGATCATTCACCTTTCCTTTCATTCTCCAAAACCCAATCATTTAAGTGACTTCTCCGCCCTCCAATTCCTTTAGGTTCACCCCCCCCCCCCCAACTTCCATTGCATTGCTGTCCCATCTGCCCGATCTTTCATTCATTTGCATCACAAACCTGCAAAAGATGGTTAAGACGGATGACTTCATCTTGATGTTAGAGGACGGCAGCGGCGCCACTTTAACAACAACGGCCGTTTTTATGGAGAAAATGATGGCTAAAAGAACGAAAAATGTAGGCGATGATGGGGAGAGGGGGGAACTTTTGATGGATGTGGAGAACGACGACGTTGCACGTCGTGACGCGTGGTTTCCCGGAAGGTTTCTTCTGTTTTTTGAACTCTGACTATTTTCAATTTTCAGCCAATCGGCCGACACAAAGTGTTCCTCGGCGGAATTTGACGAATCGGATGAAAGCGGAGGCGAACAGAACGTCGGGCTAAGATTTGACAAGAACCGCAGACTTTCGATAGGCGGTAGGGCAAACAATCGGCCATTGTTCACGGAATCCATCGATAGCGAGCTGGACGACCGTCGACTACGCCGCCAAATCGCCAATTGCAATGAACGAAGGCGGATGCAGGTTGGGAATGAAATTAATAATTTTTCAGTTACAAATGTTCTTTTTTTAGTCGATCAATGCCGGATTCCAAGCACTTCGGCAATTGTTGCCTCGGAAGGACGGCGATAAAATGTCGAAGGCGGCGATTTTGGCCGCTACCGCCGAATTTATTCATTCGCTTCTGAAAGAAAAGGACAAATTGGTGGAAGAAAATTGCGCGGCCATAACAAAAAAGCGGCGGTTGGACACGGAAGGTCATTTGTCTTATGCTTATCAAAAGCGAGAGAAACTTAGCGGATTTTCTTAATGAGGGGAATAAGGAGAACTTTTTTACTTTCAGACTCGCCAAAAACGATTTTACGGGGAGAAGGCGTCGGACCGAATGTTATCGATTGTTTGCGCACGATTGGCAACCTCCGAAATTCACTGCAGAAAGAGACTCAGCTCAGAATGGTTTCTTTATCGTTGTATTTGCTATAAAACAAACATTTTTTGGGTTTTTAAAAACAATTCTAAAGTGTGAAGGTTTGTATGTATTAGTTTTTGTTAAAATCAAAACGCAAAAAGACAATTAATGACTTAATTCCCTTCAAATTTCTTGGAATAAATTAATTCCATTGTCGTTAGGCTTTCGAGAAGGAAATGGCCGAGTTGCGAAGCCAATTGCATCTTTCCACGCCATCGTTAACGGTCGGTGTTCTTCCGTCCTTTCCTTCACCCCGCTCGACCGCGGATTTCTCCTCCAATTCGTCCTCTTCCCCGTCATCCAATGCTCCCGGCGCGTTCCTTACGCCACCATCGGACTTGGCGAATAAGAGAGAGGACCTTCTAATCGAATTAGTGCGACAGCGAGAAGAGCAACAGCAGCTCTTCCGTCCCACCCCGGTACACCCATCGGATGTTCAACTTCTGACCTCGGTGATTACTACGCTGGCCAGTGTGCCCCCCAGTGGGCTGGCACTTCAACAGCAGCCGGACAATGGCACTGTGTTCATGCCCACGAAGGAAATACCAATTGGGAGGAATGGAGAGGCACCGCAGCCCATGGCTTTGACGGGAAACCATCAGGCGACGACAACCTTCGGGACGACGCGACCTCTTTTTGTTGTGCAGCAACAGACGGCAGGAAGCGCCGAAGAGTTCAATCCGGCGGAGAGTATGGGCGCGGACAGTTCGGCGGCGACCATTTCTCAGCAAAACCTGCAGGTTCTTTGGAGAATTTGAAGATAAAAAGGAACATTTTCTCTAATCCCCCTACTCCAAATTAGCCTAAAATGAGTGCAAAGGGCTACAATCGGGATGGAGAGTTTTATTCCGGTCGATACCCCTGAAATTTTCATTAACAAAACAAATGTTCAGGCGCTCGTTTTGGCAATTCAACATTTGGAGGGATCCACCATTGCGTCTTCTCCGGTTCAAAATGGTCCCCCGTCCGTCGTTACCTCCCCGATCGACAGTGACCTCGTGGTTCAGTGATCTATCGTTATGTTATTTTTTTTTATTATCGTTTTCATTGTTATTTTGTTGTTTTGTTGTTGGTCCATTCCTTTCAGCGTGGGCTCGTAGGTTAGGCCTAGTTTAGTCGGTGGTATGGTGAAGCGACCAGAGATCGTTAAACTGTCGGGTTTTACTCTACTAATTACAGAAAAAAACTGTTAAATTGGAAACCCTCAGCTTAATGATCCCTTTTCTTCATTTCCATGTTTTTTTGCAATGATTGCCAACTCTTTACTTTCCATTTTTTCAGACAAATTAGCTTTGATTCTTCCCCCTCCCCTCTTTTTTCGTTGTTATTGCTGTTATTTTTGCTAAATCTTTGTCTGTTGGTTAAAGCCTCATATCTTACGCTATTTAATTGCTGCCAACTCAGAGATATTGCAGGGAAAAGGACCTTCTCAAGTTAAGTTCTCCTTTTTCTTAAGGAACATTTTTTCCGAGGTTTTTCTGCTCAATTTGATAAAGTTGTTGCTTCTTCCAGTGAGAATAGTTGGTCTCACAACATTAAAGTTGAAATTTTAGGTTGTAAAAATGTCGTTTTGTTTCTAATATGTGCAAAAACAAGGACCATTCCGTCTAAACTCCTTCCAAATTTTGGAAAAGCTGGAATCTGGGGACGGGTTTTGATTAGACGTCAATCAAAAAGCCGCACGTCGTCAGCTCGGGGTTCGCTTTTTTCTATTCTTCGTTTTTGTTTATCCGACCCACTCGTCGTATACCGACTTCTGCTCGAAGTTCGAAAGATGGTGCGATTCCGTTGTTCCTCCGGCTCCATTTTTTGTTGGCAAATTTGGAAAGGCGCACTTTTCGGGACGTTCGCTGTCAGTTACTTCACTCGCCTGTTCCTGCTCAAATTGCCATGCGTCGTAGTCGCGCAGCGCCATTTGAACATAGGAAGTGACCTGCAGCGCGGGAAAAAAGAAACCGCGATCAGAATCGAAGGTTTCATTTTTGTTCATTTGCCCTCCACCCCTCACAAAGTGCTGCTCCTCCGTTCGCACATATTTCTGCAGCATTTCCAATGCCATTTCTCGCAATTCGACCAAATTGAGCGATTCACACTCGCCGACCAGCCTAAAAAGTAAAATCTGATCGGGACTTGAAAAGCATTCACTTGGCTAATTCGTCCGGCTTTGATGGAAGAGCTGTAAATTGTTAATCATCAATCTGTAAGAGTTGCGCGTTAGACCTAACGACGCCACACATCGCTCCTTCTTCAGGCGGAGATAGCCGAGGATGTGACGGAATGCTTTAGGGTCTCTGTCCAGGAAAAAATTTCCGCCTTTGTCCGTTGCAATTACTCGCGTCGTGCCCGGACGGAACCAATCGGCCAATTTGCTGCGCGGATCCGCCAGCAAATTTGACCGTCGTACCTGCAGATAATGAATTCGCCGAGTTCGAGGCAAGGCTTCGATTTTAAATGCAAAAGGATACAATTAACGAAGCCATTCTAAATCCGAATCTTCCAGATACAAACAATTCAAAGTGTGACCCTTTCCGCAATTTGTATTTCAACGTTACCATGTACTTCTTGCCCCCGATGTTGATGGTAAGAAGGTCGTCCGTATGCATTTGTCCCTGGGAAACGCGATGGGCTCCGCCGTAGCCCGTGTATCCGGTACGCATCACTTTTGCTGCAGGGTATGGTGATGGCTGTAATGAACAGTGAGGTGGTGAGGGGGGGGGGGAGTAAGGGTAACAGGGGGGGGGGAGTAAGGGTAACAGGGGGGGGGGAGTAAGGGTAACAGGGGGGGGGAGTAAGGGTAACAGGGGGGGGGGAGTAAGGGTAACAGGGGAGGGGAGTAAGGGTAACAGGGGGGGGGGAGTAAGGGTAACAGGGGGGGGAGTAAGGGTAACAGGGGGGGGGGGAGTAAGGGTAACAGGGGGGGGGAGTAAGGGTAACAGGGGGGGGAGTAAGGGTAACAGGGGGGGGGAGTAAGGGTAACAGGGGGGGGGGAGGGTAACGGGGAGGTAAGGGTAACAGGGGGGGGGGAGTAAGGGTAACAGGGGGGGGGAGTAAGGGTAACAGGGGGGGGATAGTAAGGGTAACAGGGGGGGGGGAGTAAGGGTAACAGGGGGGGGGGGAGTAAGGGTAACAGGGGAGGGGAGTAAGGGTAACAGGGGGGGGGAGTAAGGGTAACAGGGGGGGGAAGTAAGGGTAACAGGGGGGGGGAGTAAGGGTAACAGGGGGGGGGAGTAAGGGTAACAGGGGGGGGAGTAAGGGTAACAGGGGGGGGGGAGTAAGGGTAACAGGGGGGGGGGAGTAAGGGTAACAGGGGGGGGGAGTAAGGGTAACAGGGGGGGAGTAAGGGTAACAGGGGGGGGGGAGAGTAAGGGTAACAGGGGGGGGAGTAAGGGTAACAGGGGGGGGAGTAAGGGTAACAGGGGGGGGGAGTAAGGGTAACAGGGGGGGGGGGAGTAAGGGTAACAGGGGGGGGGAGTAAGGGTAACAGGGGGGGGAGTAAGGGTAACAGGGGGGGGGAAGTAAGGGTAACAGGGGGGGGGGAGTAAGGGTAACAGGGGAGGGGAGTAAGGGTAACAGGGGGGGGGAGTAAGGGTAACAGGGGGCAAATTTGCTTCGCAGATTTTTTCTTTATTTAAACAGCTTTTTACAAGCTCGATAAGGGTTAACACGAACTTTGGGGGGGAGGGTAAGGGTAACAGGGGGGGGGGGGGTAAGGGTAACAGGGGGGGGGAGTAAGGGTAACAGGGGGGGAGTAAGGGTAACAGGGGGGGGGGGAGTAAGGGTAACAGGGGGGGGGAGTAAGGGTAACAGGGGGGGGGGAGTAAGGGTTAACACGAACTTTGGGGGGGGGTAAGGGTAACAGGGGGGGGGGGGGTAAGGGTAACAGGGGGGGGGTAAGGGTAACAGGGGGGGGAGTAAGGGTAACAGGGGGGGGGTAAGGGTTAACACGAACTTTGGGGGGGGGGGTAAGGGTAACAGGGGGGGGGGGGTGGGGGGGGGTAAGTGTAACAGGGGGGGAGTAAGGGTTAACACGAACTGTGGGGGGGGGGGTAAGGGTAACAGGGGGGGGGGTAAGGGTAACAGGGGGGGAGGGATAAGGGTAACAGGGGGGGGGGGATAAGGGTAACAGGGGGGGGGGGTAAGGGTAACAGGGGGGGGGGTAAGGGTAACAGGGGGGGGGGTAAGGGTAACAGGGGGGGGAGTAAGGGTAACAGGGGGGGGGAGTAAGGGTTAACACGAACCTTGGGGGGGGGGTAAGGGTAACAGGGGGGGGGGGGTAAGGGTAACAGGGGGGGAGTAAGGGTAACAGGGGGGAGGGGTAAGGGTTAACACGAACTTTGGGGGGGGGGTAAGGGTAACAGGGGGGGGGGTAAGTGTAACAGGGGGGGGGGGTAAGGGTAACAGGGGGGGAGTAAGGGTAACAGGGGGGGTAAGGGTAACAGGGGGGGGGGTAAGGGTAACAGGGGGGGGGGTAAGGGTAACAGGGGGGGGGGAGTAAGGGTTAACACGAACTTTGGGGGGGGGTAAGGGTAACAGGGGGGGGGTAAGGGTAACAGGGGGGGAGTAAGGGTAACAGGGGGGAGGGGTAAGGGTTAACACGAACTTTGGGGGGGGGGGGGTAAGGGTAACAGGGGGGGGGGTAAGTGTAACAGGGGGGGGAGTAAGGGTTAACACGAACTGTGGGGGGGGGGGGGTAAGGGTAACAGGGGGGGGGGGGAGGGTGGACCAATTCGAACGCGAAACAGAACGGATTTGAATGGCAAAAGCAAAAAAGGAAGAGGCCGAATGGCGGCGGGTGGCTACACTTGAGAAAGGACAATCGCCAAAAATGGGAGGAAGGCAATTATTCGGATAGGGCGAAGTTGTTGACTTTCTGTCACACATTTCCCATTATTCTCACAAAAAAGAATTCCCCCAAAAAAGGGTTAAAGAATGCAAAGGCAATCATTTTATTGGTTGTGCTGTTTGTGTTCTGCTACTGTCCCCACCCCCCCCCCCACTTCGGCAAGGAATTGTATTCCCTTTATTTATTCTTAATGTTCAATAGCGTTGAATAAATAAATAAATAATTGACGGTTAATTGATCACTGATCAGACTGCTGTCTTCAAAAATTTTGATCAGTGTTGTATCGCCGCGCTATATGCCGCCCGCTGTCCGTGTCGAGGGTCCGTTGCCGACGGGCCGTTGACGGTTCGTGTGCCGTTTGACCACCATTTCTGCGGTTTAATTCTTTTCATAGTGTCTAAATGCCGTGCCATCTCACCCGCCATTCGGCCTCCGTATGTGCCCTCGACCTCCGGCACTTTCCCCGCTCCTCCGACTGTCCCCACTCGCCGCCCTTCGCCCCCTGGCGCCGCCCGAAAACGCCGGGATGACCGGCGACTGCACAGGCCTCTCCCCGCGACCGTTGGCCTTTTCCATTTCCTTCCGCCGGTCCTTTCGCTCCCACCACTCCAATTGGTCCCTCCCTTCCGGCGTCCTATTCTCGAGACTCCGCTGCCGTTGCTTTGTCGCCGTTCCATTCGAGTCGAAAAGGTCGGAAGGCATCGGTTGGCCTCGGGGGGCTATTAACAAAATCAAATTTAATTTCACTCCAATTTCTGACCGCCTTTTCCCCGCGGATTCTCTCCGTTTTTTGCCGCGCGCAAAGTCTCTTCGGTTGCCCTTTGGGCTGCCGCCAATTTGGCCATCTTCAACTCCACCAAAAGTGCCTTTTCACGCTCTCTCCGCCTTTCCTCCTCCAACTCCATTTGCATTCGTTGCTGGTACAGCTCGTCTCTGTGACATCGATCAATCAATCTTTGAACTCCAAAGACCGTGCCCAACTCCAACTCAGTCAGAAACCAACGGCATTTTCGCTACCCGAGAAAAGATTATTCGATAAAAATGCCCCGACTTTATGCGCTCCCTCTCCTCCATTTGCCAGTCGCGCTGTCTCTCTCTGATTCGCTGTTGCCGGTTTTCCTCAACTTGGGCCAGTAATTCCATTCGGTGTCTTTCCTGCTCCGCCGCTTTGGCTGTTTCTATCCATCCACCGGTCGATTCTCTTCCAAAAGTCGCGCCAAAATGAGCCTTTAAAGATCAATTTGTTGAAATAAATTAGAATAATCCATTAAACATAAACATTCTCAATGATTTGGATGGACTAATCGGCCAAAACAAAACATTTGAAAGTATTTAAAGCGTTATAACCTTTGTTTTCGCTTCAAAGGCTTGTTGCCACGTGTGCGAATCGCGTTGTTCACCATTCTTTGGTTGCGGATTTCCACGGATCCACGGCGAATTGCCCTCTCCAGGAGGGGGGACGACGAACTGGGGTGGAATCTAGTGCTGCACGAGACCCAAAAAACTCGAGACTTTTCTCGAGTCGATACTTGATATCGAGACTCTCGTGCAGCACTAGTGGAATCATAAGAACGAGGTGATGGTTAATAACCACGAGCTCAGGGTTATTTAACCATGTGGTTTATCATAAGAACGAACCGCCAGTTCACGGTTAAATCACCCGGGCATTTAACCACGAGAATCATGGTAAAATTCCTACCATAGGCGGTAGGAATGGTAAACAAGCAACCAACATAATGGTTAAATTTCAAAATTTCTTATGATGCGGGTTCGTGGTTAACTAACTAACCAGGTCATTTAACCATGGTTACCTAACCCCGTTCTTATGATTCCACCCCTGGAAGTGGGGGAGGGGAGGGGGGACATGGGCGAGACGGGAAGAAGCCCCGAGGGAATAACATTGAAAGGACCCAAAGGGAATGAATGTCTTAGGGATGAGTGCCCAAACAGCGTTTGTTGTACAATTCAGTGTTCAATGCTTACATCGGGAAAGGCACACACTTTTTGTGACTTCTGCTGATAGTTTTGGCCGTTGTTGGTGACAGTCGAAAGTGCCAGCAAAGGAGCGACGGCTTCGACTGGCACTGACGAGGACGGCATAGCAGGCACAGAGACCGGCTGGAAGAAGCGTTGGCCTGAACGGATGGAGAAATGAATGCCCGAACAGACTTATCGGGTTGAGACCGTTGATGAGAACGGAACGAATGCCGATGAAAGTGGTGCGTTCCTCCTCAGATATGCAATTGGAACATAATCACGGGGAACGGACTACCTCCACCACCACTTGGCGGTGCTCCGAACTGCTCGCTGCTGTTGGAGAGAAGGAACTTTCTCCGATGCCAGAAGAGGACGAAATGTTCGATGCATTTCTGTTGTGTGACTGTGGATCGGGCGGCGGCAAGTCACGACGATGGCGAGTAGCGGGAAAAGCTGTTGGATGATGGGGCAGCAGCTGGGGAGGGGGAGCGGGAGCAGCACGACGACGAATCGATGCGGAATGGGCAAATACGGCGGCGGGAGGGAGTGCTGGCAGAGAGGTGGACAGTGAAGATTGAGTGGACTTAATTAATTAACGGTAACAAAGGAATGCCGCCGATTTAATTATTAACCGGGTTGAACGTGTAAGTGCGCACCATCGCAAGAAATATACTGCAAAGAGAATTTAATTGCAACAAAATTTGACGAATTATTATTTTAATTCTTTATCCAACAAAATGGGCAAAGTCCGCCATCTTCATTTGCAAAGTTAGAAGTGGTCATCACCGAAATTTGCCTTCCTCCCCTTTTTGGTGCTTTTATCCCCCCGGGCGTTTCCCTCCGAGTGGCCCTTTGTGCCTTCCGCTGACATCCGAAGTTCGCCCTGCCCGACAATTTGGCTTCCCAATTGGTCGTTTCCATAACGACTTACAACAAATATTCTTTTCACCCATTTTTTACCGATTTTTAGCCAACAAACGAAGAAATCTCCCCAAATAACAAAGACGGCCGCCTCATTCTCGAGATTATCGCAGAAATAATGCAAAATGAGGCAAAAGTGCCAGGGGAACGTAATTTAAGAACAGAAATGTGCCGTGACGGAGTGGACAACGGAATTTCGTCGTAAAACTTTCATCCAATTTCTTCTCATTGTCAATTTACGATGGGATTTGGATAAAGAAAAATGTAAATTACAATATTAATTATGTACAGAGAACATTTCTGAATGTGTTAAAATGTGTGAATAATAAATGGCATTCTGTCCTTTCATCCCCTGCCGTTGTTGTTGTTGTTGAACAGGTTGGTGGGGAAGGTGCACGTCGTGGCATCCACCGGGGAGATAATGTTGAACATTTTGCTGAAGTAACGGACGAAATTGGAATTGGAGGCACAAAATTGGCAAATGAATGCCCACCTGATCCCGTTGACAACGCCTTTCTGTTCCAGGATTTGCTGTACCGCCGTTTCATACCTCTGAACATTTTGATGCAAATTGCATTAAGGCCATCGGACAGACAATAATCGGACTCAATTTTAAACTAAAAGCTGGCCCAACGAAACGAAACGAAACTCATTGCCGACTGACCTGTTTGTAGCTGACGGGGTCTCTGGCGAACACGTACACGGGGTAATTGCAGTTGGTGCTGACCACCGTGAACTCGTACTGTCCTCTCTCATTGGGAGGCCCGTTGAACAGCACGTGAACTGATCGGAGTCGCGATCAGTCCGGTAAAGCCCCTCCCCCCCCCCCCTTCCGATCGCCTCTTACTGTTCACATCTTCCTGATGAGCAGTCGTGCGGAAGATCAACTCGCCCATCTGTTTGATAATGGCGTATCCGGAGGTAATCTTCGGCTTACTGTACGGAGTGCCGTCCGTCGTGTGCTGAACGACCCAAAAATCTTTTGCTCTTTCCCTGCTGGTGAAAGTGTTACTCACCTCGAACACTTCGAAAATAGATCCGATCCCGCCGTTGTTGATGTCGGCCAACTTACGGTAGGAAACCAGACTGCACGCGCTTTGAGCAAGCGGCGGGCTGTACATAACCTGTGAGCAAAATCGGCCTTTCTTCAATCGGCCATTTCCACTAAAATCTCCAACCTGGTACCATTGGCCCATGAATGCGTCCAGGTTGAACTCAGTGACGGGCACCGGCTTCGGGTTGCACAACGGACTGGAAGGCTGCACGATCAGATTTTGGATCATCTCCAGATTCTCGCCGATGGCATCCTGCTGAGCGGCTGACAGAGTGATCGGAGTGGACGTGTTCAAATCGGGGAACAGAGCAGCCAGAACCGGAGGGAGGGAGACGGACGGGGGAATGGGAAGACCGATGGCCGAGGTGGAGTTGAAAGGATCGGATCCAGAAGACGAATTAATGGACGCTGAGGGGGACGGTTGGACAGAGCCGGAGGTCAGCGTTTTGTACAGAACCTCAAAATGGTTATGAATGGGCGCATGGGATCCGGTTTGGCCTTTTCAGCTTACATTGTTGATGAACTGCTTGCCGGGCAGTGGCGAATTGCTGCCTCCCAGCAGATTTCCCACAGCCCTCCCAATTCCGCCAGCGTCGGTCGGGGACTTTCCCTCTTTGTTCATGCCGAATAAGTCCAACACCGTTCCGATCAGTCCCCCGGGGGCCGGAGATTCGTCCGAAAGACCGCCGTACTGAAATCAATCCGTGACCATAAATTTTTGATGATTCGAATGGACCTCCGATGCGTCCGCCGCGTTTGAAGCGAGGGCGTCGCTCGTCTCGGAAACGGAATTTGGGCGTTCCGACTCTCCGGCAGGCCCAAGCCCTCCCTCGGGCACCTTAAAAAATGCTTAATTTTGTACCCAACAAAATGCGATCACTTCCGGCTTCGACGCAAACTTTGGGATCTCTGGCGACTGTCGCATTACCATTGGCTGCTGGCGTCTAATTTCGGCGGGGAGCGCGGAAATCGGAAATTTGGGCTGAGGGACGTAAGCGTAAGCTTTAACCCCCAAGGGAAAGTGCCAATTCAACCGACCAATTTGGGGAAGTCGTTGGGGATTCCGGCGATGGACGACTTGGAGGTCGGCGGGGGAGACGGCTCCTTTCTCCGCAATTCGCCGTCCGCACCGACCGTCTTGGCTTCGGAATGTTCTCCGTCGACATGCTGAAATTTTAACCTGAATATAAATATTTTCGGATGTTCGAAACTCACCACCGGATTGGCACTTTGTTGAAAAGCCAACATATTTTTGCCACCGCCGGTTCCGCCAATAGAAAAGCCCTGGTTGAAGCCGGGTGGCAGTTGGTACTCATTTGTCTGTGGGGGTCCGGACAGAAACTGTTCCACCGCCTTTCCAATCTGTTGAAGTTGGTCAGGAGCTTCGGTTGGACCTGGAGGGGCCTTCGGAGCTGATATCTATGAGAATAGTGTTTCTGATTTGGAATTTGATGGATTGAAAGAAAAGTCGACCTCATAAGTCTTTTCCGGAAAAAAGCCTCCGGGGCGGGGGGCGATTAGCGTGTCGATTAACTCCCGTGCGTGTCCGTCCAACTCGAAGTATTTGGCCTGAGAGGAGCAGTGTTATGGGCGTGGGTTATCTTTTCCATAAACAGAACACCCCCCCCCTTTGGATCTAATGATAATTAACCAATTCTGGTGGCACTGTGGGCTTCGGAGCGTAGTTGTGCCCGTTGAGGAGGGAGGCATCAAGTTGGGCATGGACAGAGAAGCGGACGGACTGTTGCAAAAAGAGGACAAAGAACGCGAAGGGGAATGAAAAGCACATCGATTGAGAAAGTTAGAGGTGGGCTAAAATGAAAATTGAATTATGGGAAAGGAAAAGTGTCAAATTTAAGTGGGGGGGGGGATTTGGGAGGAACCGGTCAATTGGGGAGGATCCGATGCGCGTGTGGAAGAATTGGTGAGAATGGGGTGACGTTCCATGCGATTGGGTTGGTCTGCCACCTCTCACTTAAGAGGGAACGGGCGGACGAGAAAGGAAAATGCGCTTGAGTGCGGTTGGGATGGATCGCCCGTCCCCTTGAGGGATTTGGAAGCGGATATCGACGGACGCCCGGGGCGCAAATCCAAGTGAAAATGAGAAGCATTGGAGAACTATTGTTGGAGGAGGGGTCACCAAAATCCCCCCCCCCCTCGCCCTTTCTATTCCATCCGATTCGGTGACGGCGAATTCGATTTCTTCGGATGCCATCGCGAGGCTTTACTCCCTCTCCGTCCATCCGTTTGCTTGGGAATGCTTTTTGTTAAGTGATTGCATAAGCGATAAAAGGCAATTGAGTGAATGACCCATATAAATACCCTCAGAGGTGACCCGAATGTTTGGGGGGGGGGGGGGGGGATCGTCTCCCGCGGAAAGTAACTCTCCCTTGCAACGAATTTGTTTCGCTTTTCCTTCGTCGCTTCCGGGATAAGCATAAAATATTTGCAGTCGAAGGATTCCAATGTTTGTGCGGATAACGGCTGAAATTTATTTACCAACCCATCCGGATTCGGCTTTTGTTCGCATCGTATGAAAAAGTTCGTTTCGATGTCACGGATATTTTGAAATAACAGGGAAAAGCCAAGAATGGCTATTCAAGATGTTCAGCATGCCAAATGGGAAAAGTTAAAAAGGGGAAAAGTGAAAAAGGGGAAAAGTGAAAAAGGGGAAAAGTGCCAAATGGGAAAATGCCAAATTTTGGCAGTTTTGCAAATATTTCAATGAAAATCGCTTGAACATTGCTGAAGCATACTGTATGTATTCTATTCAATTATTATTTATTGCATTTTCCTTAAGAAAAGCCGAATCCGGGAATTCGTTTTCTGTCAAGATCTTTAAGGGTGTCTGGACTCGGTCTCACTATGGCTCAAGCCCAGCAGCAGAGAAAAACCCGTGTACTTCTCGCTTTTTCTTTTTATCTCTTTTCACCAATTTTTGTTACGTCTTAACGATTTATTTTTAAGGTCTTTTTTTTTACTAAAATCGTTCTTTTTCTCTCTGTCTTTTTTTATTTTTGTTTTGGTTGCTTTATTTCGATGGATCGTCATGATTCAGCAGCGGCTGCGTCCGATGGCAGAAAGAGAATTGCTTCAATTTCACTTCCTCGTAAGTTTTATTGGCCTTTATTTAAAGTTGTTAATGTGGATGGGTCCGTGATTAGTCTGTTGGAAGCCGCCAAACAACTTTTCTGCTGATTGGACGAAATGCTCGGGTCGTCGTCATGTGAAATTCAGCACCGATCTTTGACCTTGTCCATCTTCTCACCCCCCCCCCGCCCTCTGATCTCGTGAAGGGTCCGTCCCGCCACTTCGCCTTCTCAAGAGGTGCATAATATGTGATTCACTGCACTCTTTACCCCCCTAATGGCTGATGTGTATTTTTGCCCTTAAAATGTTCATTCTTACAATGAACGATGGCCCCACAATCAACCGATTCTTTCTCTCCGCTTCTGCTTATTATCATCATTACCTTTCATTCATTCATTCATTTATCACCATTCAATCGTCAGCCGTATTTCCCATAAATCCTCCTCACAAGATCAGACCATCTCCAATAAAATTTGTTTTCAATTTTTCTCAATTATTGCTGCACATCTGAACAAACTGCAGCTGATTCATATTTACATTTTTATTTTAATGCAATTCGGCAAACATTTTCTGGCAGGCAGTTTAAGTTAAAAATGCCATCTCAGCATTTTTTGTATAAATGTTACAAATCGTTTTTCAAATTAGCTGTTCGTCTTCAGATTGATTACCGATTTAGTCAGTACTTCTGTTCTTTTCCGTCTCACCGTCTTTGGTTATGATTTCTCTGGAGGACATTGAGTCCCTCTTTGGTCGCTTCCAACAAGGCCGAAGGAGGGGCTTTTCCATTTCCACTTTCTTCGATTGTCGTAAGAATTTTCGGTGCAATGTCATATATCTTTAAAGGACATTGATTTAAATTATGGTTTCCTCACATTTAGCTATGCCGTGGTTTGGCATTGACATCGGTGGCACACTGACCAAGTTGGTGTACTTTGAACCCACCGATCAGGCGGACTTTTTGGAGACGGAGGACGAGCGAATGCGGGAGAAAACCATCCACCGTTATTTGACCACCAATAAGGCGTACGGAGAGACGGGAGTCCGGGATGTTCATCTACAGCTTAATGGAGTCAACATAAATGTGAGCCGACAAAACTTGGCTTTCTCTTTCACTGATGCGTCTTTTCCAAAGTGGGAGAGGGAATTGCATTAACCGGCGTTAAGCATTGTTAAAGGGTCGTGTTGGAGTCATTCACTTCATTCGTTTCCCTACCGATCGGATGATGTACTTCATAAAATTGGTCCGAAGCAAAGGCTTTGCCCAAGTCAGCAGTACAGTCTGTGCCACTGGTGGGGGAGCGATCAAATACGCAAAAGATGCTGAGGATGTAAGCATTTTATTTAAATTGAGTATTTTAAAGGGTGCTTAACAAAAGTTTTTAAAATAAGGACACTTTACAAAATGTTCAAAAATGCAGTAAATCTTTATTTTTTTCGCATGAAATTTGTTTCGACACCAACAATTTTTATTGTGATCATAATCCATTTTTTGTTTTACTGCATTTTTGTTAAAAAATTTTCAAAAAGGTGGTGCCGACAGGTGCCGCCGAAAACATTTTGAATTTTTGACTCAATTTGTTAAGGGATTTTCAACAAAATATAAATTATGGTAATTTTTTTTTGAAAGGTTTTTAAGAATGGGAAGGGCCCGGTCACCGGGAAAAAATGTTTGTAAAGAAAATTAGACCAAAAACGGCAGAATTTCACCTTTTTTTTGTTTGTGAGAGGGCTGGATTTAAATACAATTAAAATTGCTTCGAAATTTTCTCATTTAAAAATATTATGAAAATCTTCACAAAATTCGAAAAATAAGGACAAGATAAGGACGGAGGCCTCAAATAAGGACAAATCTTATAAATAAGGACAGTTACGCACTTTGTTCTAAACCCATTTTAATTAAATTAAAGGCGATCATTCGCTTACAAATTAGTACGATAATTACTGTGCAATTTGTTTAAGGAGTTGGGCATGTTCTTCCATAAGGCCGACGAATTGCAGTCGCTTATTAATGGCATTGAGTTTGTTGCGGCCAACAACGCCGACGAATGCTATTACTACGAAAATGCACTGGACGAACATCGCTGTCGTAAAGTATTTTGGCGTTGGTCCAGTGCGCGTTGCTCCTCCACCGACCAAAAGCACGCGGACGAGCCAAAGCCTGATGGACTCCAATACCCATACGTGGTGTGCAACATCGGTTCAGGCGTGTCCGTTTTAGTCGTTCGTGGGCACAACGATTTTGTACGAGTATCGGGTTCCAGGTTGGCTACTTTTTGAGCAAGCTTTTGCCAAATATGTTAATTTTAACCTGCTAAAACAGGTGGTTAGCTTCTCTTCACTTAAAATTGTCACTCATTAAGCATTGGTGGTGGCTTCTTCCAAGGCCTTTGCTTTTGGCTCTGTGGCTGTGAAACATTTGATGAGGCCATCCGGTTGGCGGCGAGTGGGGACAACACGAAGGTTGACAAACTGGTTGGGGACATCTACGGCAAAGGCTACGAGTCGGTCGGACTGCCTGAGGATGTAATCGCGGCCAGGTCTGACAATTTCTGATTGGATCACGTAATGCGCGATGTCTGTTGGCTTTAGTTTCGCAAAAGTTCTGACTAAAGAGAAAGCAGCCGCCGTTCGCAAAGAAGACTTGGCCAGGTCGGTGCTGGTCACCACCACAAACAACATCGGGTCAATCGCTCTCAACGCTGCTACTCAACATGGCATTGAACGAATTGTTTTTGTCGGTTCGTTCTTTTGGAAATGAGGGAGGGAGGGACTTCTTTAAATGAATTTTAGGTAACTTTTTGCGCGTTAATCCGATTGCCGCTCGACTTCTCTCCCACGCGATGGACTTTTGGTCGCAGGGCACCAAAAAGGCTTTGTTCCTCCACCACGAGGGCTATTTTGGTGCCGTTGGCTGTCTTGGCAAATTAGTGGATGTGACGAACTCGCGGAGAATGGCCAAAAGCAGCAATCGGACGGAGTCGACCACAGCGACATCTTCAACGCCCCAGCCCGCCGAGGCGGCGGCAAAACACTCCGGCAACGACAACCCGACATGAATGCGTTCTCATAGGGACAACTTAGTGTCTATGTATAATGTGCCCCTTTTGCCAGTTTATTTCATTCTTCCCATGTTACCGACTTTGTCGCCAGCATTCCCGTGATCGACCTGACATTATAAAAATGGCATACCAATTGCACAAAGCTTGTTGTCGGCCATAATCTTAACCTCTTCCACTCCCACTAGTGACAGTTCCTGATGTTCTCAGCTCTTACAAGCTTTCTTTTGACCATATTTATTGTATTTTCAAATAGTAAAGAAACATAGACAACCGCAAGGAAAAAGTTGCTAGTAAGGTGTAAAATGCTGGCCAAAACACCGCACCTCGACTACGTCGGCTAGTAGGTGGGGCGCCGTTCGTTTACTCCTCGATTGGTCCCATTATTTGCTCCGTCATCGCATGCTCGCTATTGGCGTGCATTAATGCAATTCGAAAAGCATGATTTCGATCACTACTTGCCTTTTCGTTGTAGTTTGGCCAAAATTATTTTTGGGAATTTTCAAAAAATTGTTCGAATTCGGATCCGGGGGTTCGAAATTAGTCGAAGTAAATGTCAGATTCAGAATCTACGCTCTCGAATACCCCTAAAAAATCTTTTTATGGACTTTGAAAATATTTTCTTTTTTTTTTGAGAATGGGTGGGAGGGGGATAAAGCACAATATTACCAAAACTATGTACTATTATATTACCTAAACGGCTTGAAATCATTCAAATATAGATTAATAATAAGAGCTTTCCAAATGGTTGATTTTGTTCATATTGAAAAGGTTATAGAACATTAAAATAAAGAGTGAAAGGAGTCGATTGGTATTTTGATTTGACGAGAAACATTTAACTCCCATAAACCACCCTAATTATATTTATCAAGGTATAAAATTTAGTATTTCTCACTTCTCCTAATGGCCGAGAAAGGTTACATTTGCGGTGTAGTCGAAGGCAAGAATTAATTTAAATACGACTTTTTATGCATTTCATTAAACTTCTGAAGGCTTTTATGGCCGTCCTTGGACAACCGAACAGCGCAAGCACCTTTTTACCTTGCTCCGCAAATTCGGCATGAACACTTATTTGTACGCCCCGAAGGACGACTTGAAGCACAGGGCGGAGTGGCGGCTTTTGTACACCCCGGAAGAAGCCGGTAAAAAGGGCATTTGGATCGATCGGCAAAACGAAATTATTTGTTTAGCACTGTTGGAATCTCTGATCAAAGCCGCAAAAGACAACGGAATAACTTTTGTTTATGCTCTTTCCCCGGGCATCGACATCGTCTACTCCAGTGCCAAGGAGTTGAAGGCAATTCGCGACAAACTCACACAGGTCTTCCTTCCACTTTCATTCAATACTTCCCGACATTCGACTTTATTGTTTCTGTCGAATTAAAACCTTTTTAAAAAGGTCCGTTCACTCGGCTGCACCGCTTTTTCGCTGCTCTTCGACGACATCGAAGCGTCAATGAATGAGATGGATCGCAAGCAGTTCTCCTCCTTCGCCTTGGCCCAGCTGACCGTCTCCAACTCCATTTTTGAATCTCTCGGCTGTTCCCCGTTCTTCTTTTGTCCAACGGAATATTGCGAGTCGTCCGCTTCTCCGTCGTTGGAGGAGTCCAACTACCTGAATCTGCTCGGGAGTAAACTGCATCCGGACATTCACATTCTGTGGACAGGTTTTCCATTTTATTAAGATTTAGTTTATATTATATTTTGATCACTTAAAAGGCCCGCGAGTTGTGTCTCGATTTCTCACCGTCGACCATCTTCAAAAAGTTACGAATGTTCTTCGGAGAAAGCCTTTGATTTGGGACAATTTACACGCTAACGATTATGACCCTAAAAGGGTTTTTATGGGCCCTTTTTTGGGCCGGTCGGTGGCCATAAAAAATGTGACTTCGGGGCTTCTGCTGAACCCAAATTGCAAATACGAGGCAAATTATGTGCCGGTGAGACTTTTCGTCTCAATAAATAAAAGAAGTTACCATTTTCAGTTCTTTACACTGGCGGAATGGGTCCAAAGCGGTAAGCAAATGTTTGGAATTTAATTATTTTATGAATATCCATTCGAAAATCTGACGACGCTTTTTCCATTAAGGCTTAGACGCTCCAAAGGTGGAGGAAGGTAAACAAATTGCACTCTAACAAATAAGTTCCGCTGATGTTTCTGATCAGATTCGAACGTTGTGCTCGAGTCGTCCGTTTCGGAAGAAGCCATGAAAGTGGTGGAGCGAAGCAGAAGCACGCGACTTTACCATCCGATCACTTCCCTCCGTCGGGCTCTCGACGATTGGCTTCCGCAGTTTTATCGCGGCCCCGGGCCTACGATTCCGCCGTTGAGCCAACGCGAGACGCAAAGCATTGCGACGGTTATCGGTCCGAGTATGATGAGGTCGTCTTCGGAGGTGCCACCGACACAGATCAGAACGTGCGAAGGTAAGAATTGCAATTTTTTGATTTGGAGAGAATTATCAGTCCCATTCAAAAAAAGTCCATTTTATGTTCAGTTTCCAAATATTTCAGGCAACGAATTTCTGACGGACCTTCCCCCTCCGATATACACCTCGCCAATTGGAAGTGCGACCACAGTGACTGTACAAGCGTTTCCCCTCTCGGAAGCGATCATTGGCGTCGTTGAGGCCCACGACGCATCATCGTCCAGTACAGAGCCCCAAACTGTCAATTCGCTTACTGTGAATTACAACGAGCCGATGGAAATTCCTATTTTGGGGGGAAAGGTGGGGAACGCAGAAGCATCGAAAATCCTTTGGACTTCGTAGGATATGTCGACGACGGACAGGGCGAAAGAAACCGATTCGATGGAATTCGGCGAGGAGCAGACAACGACGAACGGACGAATCGGCGATGGGCATAAGTCGCCGTTGGTCAGCTTAAATGGGTCAGACGTTGGCAAAATTAATTTGGAAAGCGTGGCACTGTTTGTCGACATGTTCGTTTTATTTAAATGTCTGCTAAAAACTTTCCCTTCGTTTTCAGTTTCTATTTGCCTTTTGACTATGGCAAACGAGGAGCCGGTCTGTTCAGCGAACTGAAATGGCTATACGAAAATGCCCAACTTTTGCACTCCGAAGGGCCCGAAAGCAATGAATGTGAGGAATGGCATCGTCGTTTCAAAGAATTCAGCAGAACAACCAACCAACTCACGGAGCTGTACAAGCACGTCATTCATTTGCCAAATAAGGCCATATTTTGTGTTTCTTTGACTGAAGTTTTTAATTTTTGTCCTTTTCACTTTTAGAGTCTTTTGCAAGAGATTTTCCCGTATTTGTGGGAGGCGCAGGGACTGTTCTCTGTGCTGTGCGCACTGCTCAAATGGATGCGTAAAGGCAATCTTCTCATAGCGCCGACGGGTGCCGTTGTTTTGCAACTGAAACTTCAAAATGATCAATTCGTTCTTTTCTAAGAATCTTCCACCTGGGGACTCGAAGACGTCGACGCCGACTCGGAGCCGTGGGCGCTCGGAGGAGGTTTTCTGCCCGACATGCAAAAGCTTGTGATTGCTTCTCCAAAAGTGGGGGAAATGTTTACGGTTAAATACGCAATCCCGCTGTCTCTCACTTGCTACTCCATCAGACCCGTCGACCTGTTGAGCCTGGACAAGGTTTCGTTCTCCGGTCCGTTTCTGTTCCTTTACTGAGGAGGTCATTAAGTTGGTGCTTTTCGACCTTTTTGCTTTGTCCGGTGAGAAAAACCTCGCCAAGTCCGTCACTTGCCTAGCCGAAAACGCCTCATTTCGCCCGGAGGAGTTCTTTTTTGACCTCACTTTTGCCCCCTTTCTCAAATACGGCGCCCCTTCCCATCACTTTGCGGCCGAATGCGCGGACGAAGACGCCAACGGCGAGGCCAATTCTAGTGACGGCGCTCTTTGTTCTTTGGCACTCGGCATTCTGAACGCGTCCGGCCTTGTAGAAAGCTTCAATTCCGAATTTATTGCCAAATTCCGGCAGAAATATTTGCCACCGCTTGTAAATGAGCAACAAATGGAAGAGGACACTCACTCGACAGGCGATGTACGTCTATACTTTGTGTTTATAAATTGTTCCAAACGCAGAACACTTCACTCGACGCTGAGATGATTGTGCAAAGGTTGACCATCCTGCTGAATTTGTCCAGCGACTTTCTGGCTTCGTACCCAAGTCTGGTCGAAATTCGCTGGCTGATGGGTTCGAATGAGGCGGTCTCAGTCCGACGTCTTTTACACTGTGTTTCGGCATCCTTGGCTTTAAACGGTGAATTCCATGCACTATCTTTTTTTCATTCCTCTAAGGTTCCAATGGGTTTTTCACCATCGTCGGTTCTGACTGTGGAGAGCGAATAGAATTGCTTACCCGCCTTGGTCTTCAGCCGTTGGTGCACCGCGACATCGACGGACTGAAAGACGGATTTGTGGTGATGGGCCACGCACTTTGATTCTTGAGAACGATAGTCGCACTGACAAACGTTTGCCGCCCTCCCCACTGCCATTATTCCACCCATTCCCCCCGGATGGCACACTCCATACTTTTCTTTTTCACAGTTTTTTTAATCCTATTAGGTGCCCTCCTCTGGTGATGTTTGGGATCTGAAATTTACCGAGACCCCAAAAATCCGAAACTTTTCTCGGTTCGAGACTGAGATTCTCGAACATCACTACCCTCCTCGCCCTTTCTGACCCTCCAAATGTTAAAAGATTTCACATTGCCTGGGAAAATAATCCAAAACTATGAGAAATCCCCCAATTTTTGTGAAATTTCCGGATTTCTCGCCATAAAGTGCGGGTCTGACATTCCGGACCCAAAAATGTCCGGAATCCGGTTACATCCCCGTTACATACAAACGTTTCTTTCTTCCCTCCTAATGAGCGGGCACACAATGCTCCCCCGCACCCGCCCCCCATCGTCCCACCCATCACTTTTATTATCAATGGTCGCTGACTGAATGAAGACAAATTCCATTGTTCCTAATGTCAAATTATCGAATCTTCCATTCCCTCAACCAAAAAATAGTTTGGACAAAGCTCACAATCAGCCGAGAATTATTTCGTTTTTTCTTTTTGCGTTGGCGTTCTCATTCTCCCTCACATTTTGGTGATATTTTTATCAAATTGTCAAAACACGTACATAAAACTGTCATTAAAAATTATTGTTAATCTTCATTTGTTCCAAATTGTGTGGAATATTTTATCGATCAATTACCTCTCGCTTTCTGTTCAAATTTAGTTACTTTTCGTTTCGCGCATTTCGCATGAACTTTAATTTGGCGCGGCGTCGATTAATGGCTTTGGGGCCTTTTTCTTCTCATCCCTCGCCTTCTTCGTCTCCCCAATCAATCAGGCCGAGGAGCAATGGAAGTGGCTCAGAATTCAAAGGACTCTTTCCGACGAAGCCGTACAGGCGGAAGTTCGGTCTCATTAAGGTAAAGCAAAAAACTTCACATTGCTTTCCGGGATGACGAAATATCCACCCCCCACCCGCATATTGTTTAATTGATTTGGCCATCAAATTGACTGCTTCCTTTTTTAGGTTTTAATGGTGGCGTTCATCAGTTTGATGGCAGGCGCTAAAGTGGCAGAAAAAGGCGCCTCTTTTTTGGAAGAGAGCGAGATATTTGTACATTCCGACGACGAGGACGAATGATTTGTGGCTCAAACCCAATTTTACTGTGTTTGTTTTATCAATATTGTGCAGAGTGCTTAAAGCTTTGAGAAGAATGCATAAATAGCTCGCTAAGACAATTTCGAATTTTAAGGGTTGCATTCGAAGGCAATACATTGTGGTGGGGGGGGGGGGGATTAACGGTGAAGGATTTGGCATCACCACAAAATCAGGTGGGCACACGAAATATTGCAAAGCCAAAGCGGCGATCCTCCCAAACGTCGTTCTTCATAACTTCAGCGTCCACTGTTTCACGTTCGAGTCCTGCCCCACACTCAGCAGCCGATTGTCGGACAGCCAAGCTACTCCGTTGATAGCACTCATCGAGTGAGCCCCGCGAATGACTAGCGGATGTTCGCCACTCTGTTGCAGGTCCCACACCATTACGTTCGTGTCAAGAGAGCCCGTGGCGATGTACCGGCTGAGGGGAGGAAAGCATCATTAAGCGATCCCTACAACGATTGGCGATAATTCAAAAAGCGGAGCCGACCCGTTGGTGGACCAAGCGCTGCAATTGATGCGTGCAGTATGAAAAGACCATTCCTTCTCCGAAGCGACTTTGAAGTCGTCGTCCACGCTGTAGGGCACCACCTTCGGACAATTGAACAATTTGAGGAGAATTTAGACTCTAATCTGTCGTCAACAAAGGCTGGGATTTATACGTGTTTTCAATCCCTGCCCCAGTCGTCACCGTAAAGGGCCAGCAAGGATTGGGAAAGACCGTTGTAATGGTTTCTTGAAAATGTACTACTTTTCTGGCAATATCCGTGGCCACCAAATGCTTTCCGTTCGGGCTGAAGTTCACGGAGGATATGGCGCCGGCATGTTGGAGCACTTTCTTTTCTTCTAACGCTCCACTGGAGGCCAAATTATACAAATGCACGCGACCATCCTAAAACTCGCAAAATGCGAAGAAAATGCCAAAAACGTTTGCCCTTTGTTCTTACAGTGCCCCCGACAGCCAAAAGAGTGCCGTTGGGATGGAGTGCAACGGAAGTGCCCTCGTATTTTGTGTCGATGGCACTCGATTGCTTCTTCTCGGAAAAAATAACAACGGAACGGTGGCACGCAATCGCCACTTTTTCCCCGTTTGGGCCAACGCTCGCCACACCGCGCGGTTGGGAGGTCAAACGGTGGGAAATGGACTGGGCATTCTCTGAGAGAGGGAGGCAAAGTTGAAGGTAAAACTATACAATAAAATAATTCATAAAAGCCATTGGCTTTTTGAAAGTATGCGGGACCCGTCTTATTACCCTAACGAACGGCTACACCCCACCCCTTTTAGTGAAAAAGTGCAAAATGAAAAGAGAAAATGAAAGAACTGCTAGCGTTTTTTGCGGCCAGGCCAATTCAGAGGACTCTGGAATTTCTTTTCTTTTCACTGTGAGCGGAAGGCTGTCCAAATCTTACCGACGGAAGCGGAAAGAGCGTTCTCTGTGAAAGCGACCGAGTCATCCCATCCGATGGAAATGAGAAGGCCTTCGGTTGTCAAACTCAGCCCGGACACCTGCGACTTGTGGATCTGAGAGCCCATCCGCTCCGAAGAGCCATCGGTGAGATTCCAACGGGCTAAAATTGTAACAGAGCAGAGAAAACTCATTATGTTTAATTCGAATTGCTTCCGAAAGTATCTTCCGCTCCCATTCCCAGCAATTTCTCAATGCTCACTGATGTGCCCCTCAAAGTCGGCGGTGAACGCCATGCGGCGGTCATCGGACAGTGCCAATGCGGTGATGGATTTGTTATGTCCTCTAATCACTCGGCTAATCTTCAGTGTCTCGGGGCAAATGTAATTGATGAAGCCGCTCAAAGACACACTGACGATCCAATGCTTCAGCCAAACCACCGCCAACTGCTGGTCTTCAATGGTCGACCCAAAGGGCACCGTCCTGAAAAGACATTGATTGTGATAACAGATTTGCGGGGAATGAATGGCCACGCGATCAGTTGGCGTCCGGGCACGTCCCACACTTTGACTGTTTTGTCGCCGGAAGCGGTGACCAGCTTTTTGCCGTCCGGATTCCAATTCAGCGCAAACACTCCGCCGCCGTGCGCGACAGTGCCTTTGCACGACTCGTCCACCAATTCGCCCACCTTTTCACCCTCCTGCCCATTGAAAAGAACGACCTGGAACCGATCACCGTTTTTAGAATAAAAAGCTTTATATCAGCCATTTCACCCCTTCCGTTACCTTTCCGTCCATCCCTCCCGCCGCAAAAAGTGACCCGTCTTTGTTGTAACGCACCGATTGGACAAAGCGCGAATGCTCATGGAAAATCTGCAAGAAGTCCACCCACAATCACTCGCCCATCCGTTGTTAATGTTCAGTCACCGTTTTGAATTTGAAGGGCGGGCCTTCGAAAATGGCGACGGTGTTATCCTCCGAACCGCTCACCAAACGATAAGGCCGCGTCGGGCGAAAGTCGACACTCTTTAGGGAGAAATCATTCATTCATTGGATAAGTACGAATAAAGTTCTTGTGCCTGTATTTGCCTCCCCTCCCCCCTCCCCCCGGGGGGGGGGGGGGGGTAGGCTCCGTTGGGAGGGGGGAGGGAACGGCTAACCAAACAACTCACATTCATCGGCCGACTTTGTCCTGACAAATTTCCATTGCTGGTACCCGTGTCGAAGAGAAAAACGTGGCCAAATCTTTAGAAAAACAAAAATTTTTAGTTTAAATAAAGAAATTTCAGAAACACCCAAATAAACAATAAGCAATAAATTAAATAGGTGCAGTGACCTTTCGTGCCCTTCACCGACCACCGCGACCCGCTTGCCGTCCTCAGACCACGAAATGTCGCGGATCGCGCCCGAAAGAAGAGCGTATTCCGACTTCAAAATGTGCGTCTAAAATGTTAAGGTCCTAATGCAAACCATTGGGGTACTCATCAACGTGCCGCCCTCGTCGTAAATGGGTCGGACCCCCTCCTCCCCCCCCCCCCACGTGCGCCGTAAGGGGGTTGGGGGTTAAGAATTTTGTCAGAATATTGGTCAATTCTTGGCACGCTTTACGAGAACATTCGTTTCCTTACAGAGACTGACCAAATGGTAGAGAGGTACTTAGGTTATGGATTTCTGGAGAAATGCCGTCCGGCGTCCCGGCTTTTCAAAAGGCCAGGCTTTGTTCCGACAATTATTCCTCGGTTCAAGCTCAAGTCCCGATCCAGGATTGGCAAAAACACAGCAACTGACTGATTGCGTCGTATCCCAGAAACGGATTTTGCCCGATTGGTCGCCGCTTGCAATGTAAAATCCGGACGGCGAATATTTTGCAACCGTCGTCAAAGTCGCGTGTTCCGTGTAAACGTCGCAATCGGCGATGTTCTGAACATTTTTTCTGTGCTAACAATAATATCCAATTAAACCATACATCCGCGTCCCGGATGAACACGCTGTTCCCGTTGCAGTAGAGAAATTTGGTGCCGTCCGGACTGGACGAAAGGACCAAAGGCATTCCGCGAACAGTGCGCGGCAAGGAGGCGTAAGTGCTCTCTGAGGACAAATCGGACAAGAAAGCCTCAGGTTTTGATCGTTTTTTCATCTCGTTGACTTTCTGTCCGCGGATGGTTTTTACCTTTCTTGAATTCTCCGTCCGGAGCAGCCATCTGATTCAGCTCAAGAACGTTGTTTTTTCGTTAAAAACAATTCCTTCAATCCTCGTCAGACCCGACAATGTGTGCGATCCAAAACTCCTTAAACAATGATTTTTTTTCAGTTATAGGAGATAATCGGAGAGAGTAAATGTTTAAAAAAAAGGAAAATCCAAACAGATGACACCCCCTCCCCCCCCCCTCACACACACCACAGCGCAGGAGGGAAGCCGAGACCGAACGAACGAGGGAAACGCCAAAGGGATAAAATCAATTGACATTTTTGTTACTGGCGAGATTCACTCGTTTAACCTCTGTTCATGGGATCAATCAATGTGAACTGAGTTTCCAACTTTATCCGTGAATTTATAGCGAAGAATCTTTGATGGACAAACAAATTGCGGTTGGTTATTCACGACGCGACGGTATACGTGTAGACAGAATGAAACTGCCTAACAGATTCTCATATTTGCATTGTGATTAAAAATTTCATTTGAAGGGAATGACAAAAGCTAATGAATCGAAGTTCGGTAAAACATTAACTTATTTCAAACCCATGAAAAGAAAATGAACAAAATTTCAATTAAAATTAAAAGCAGTGGACGGCTGAGCCCATCAACATTTTTTTCAAGCCAGGACCAATTCTAAGAACTGAATGCATCAGCCAATTTATGCGATTTGCACTGCTGTAGAACTCAAGGTTCAAAAGAGAAAATAGAGCCGGAACGCACGAATGTTATCAGATTGGTGATTGCGTCCAGCGGAGAAATAAAGAGAAACATCAAGAACAAAATCATGCATAGGGCAGACAGTACACAATAGTGTCAATGAATCCCCGAGTAGTCTAAACGGGGTAGAGCAACGATCGAATGTCATTGTTGGTATAATGAGAAAAAACTGAAGACGGATGAAAAGGAATGGGAAAACGTGTTGACAACAGACAGCTTTGCAAGTATCGAATGCTTTAACCGCCAAATCCACAATTACTTCCAACCGTCACTCGCTCCCATTCGTTCCTTCCCTCACAACTGTGTCGCCCTCCGCTCGGCCCGAATCTTCCTGAGCACCGCCTTAGCCTCACTATACACCTTTTCAGCGGTAACAGGCGAATCTGACAAAAACAATAATAATTGAGGCCAAACGGCTATTCACCTCCGAGTTCCTCCCAAGAATCGAGCACCGGCACAGTTTGTTCATCAGAAGCGCACATCGGAGACGTAATGGTTGGCATAGAGCTGTTGCGCGAAGAAAGTGTCGATTGGAACTCAAGCGAATCGCTTTCCTTCACCATCCCATTGCCCTTCATCGCAGTTGAGTCAACATCTTCGATATCGGACTCATCGTCTTGAAGCACTTGGAGAATGCTGGCATTGATCACTATGCTCTCCTCGTCGTCCGAAAACGACTCCGACGAATATAAAGGCTCATCAGCAAACAAAGAAGAGATAACGTCAAATGCAATCTACACAACGATAAATATCAAATGAGTGAAATTTTAAATATAAAAACCGATTTGGCTGCATCTGCAGACTCGTTGGGATTATGTTCGTCATCCAGATGAGAGTCAAATGAGGAAAAAATGTTGGACTGTGGCGGCAGAAGCGAGGGCGGACTTGCCGGAGAACCGAACAACTTGTAATTGACGATGTTCTCAGAAAAGCTTTTGTTGTCATTAGCCAAAATCGGCGACGTGAATGAAGAATGGCACACGTCGTCCCCCTCCAACATCATTCGCTCCAACTCTCTGTCCAACTGCCGGCCACGATCGAATTCCTCGTAATCTGAAATTCGAATATTTTCAGCAAGAATTGCTCAAAAACCAAATGGAGGAAAAATGGACGGCAACACGGAGAGTGGCGGCGTCAAATCCATCTTAAAATCAACCGCTTCATCAATTCCCAAATCCGGAGATTGTTTAGTCGGAATTGCTGTAGTAGTAATATTTGGCGTCCGTGCCCCATAGAAAATAGCCATCAATTTGGAATTGGTGAATAGATGCGAGTGTTTCACCTGCTCTTCGAACGACTCATTGATCATCGCCACCTTAAATTGAAAGCATTTTAAAATTTGCATTTCCCAAGTTCAACTTTTTTTGAGAAATTTGGTGATTATTTACTCATTCGAAAAGCTAGCCATGCTGATCAAGGGCGGAGCCAAGAATTTTTGGTCATAGTTAAGTTTATACCCCCCATGTACGGAGCCAGGGGGAGGCCTGGCCCCCCTCCCTCCGAAAATTTTTTTGAGAAAAAAACCGTAGAGGGTACTCTTTTGTTTTGCAAAATTACTCTTTTGTTTTGCAAAATTAATCATTTTTGGACCAATTTTATTAGCAAAGTTCGTTAAAATCTTCAAAAAAATTTCCCGGTGGCGCCAAATCTGATGTCAGATTCGTGATCAGCGAACTCGTTACCGCCGAGTACTTCTCTAAATGCATAAAACCCTCTTAAAATATCTTTTTTTGTGGGACCTGTAAACTTTTTTCTCGGCAGCGCCTGTCGGCACCGCCAACCCCCCTAAAAGTAAAGCAAAATAGCAAAAAAATTGCTGTTTTGAAAATTTTTTAACAAGAATGCAGTAAAACAAAAAATTGATTATGATCACCCGCATTTTTGAACATTTTGTAAAGTGTCCTTATTTTTGACCTCAACTGTCCTTATCCTAAAAACTTTTAGTTAAGCATTTCGGGGGGGGGGGGGATCCAAAAGGTCGATTCTTAGGGGTGTAATTTTGCTGTTAATTGCATTTTTGTTAAGCAATTTTTCCGAAAAAAAAGTTGGTAATACTGTGCTTTGCCCCCCCCCCATTTTTTGAAAAAATACAAACTTTTTTAAAAGCCATATAAAACAAGTTTCCGGGGATTTTCGAGGTCACTAATCACGATTCTGACATTTATTTTATCCAATTCCGAACCCCGAACCCGAATTCGAACAATTTTTTAAAGAAATTTTACAAAAAAATTAACATTTATTGCCCAAAATCGTGCACGAAATGGCCATTCGTTGTGAACCGTCACTACTTTAATTCAAATTTGTTGGCTTTTGTCCATCGATTCATGTTACTTTAAATTTCGTGCATTTGCATCGATTTTGGGCAATAAATGTTAATTTTTTGTAAAATTTCTTTTAAAAATTGTTCGAATTCGGGTTCGGGGTTCGGAATTGGGTAAAATAAATGTCAGAATCGTGATCAGTGACCTCGAAAACCCCCGGAAACTTGTTTTACATGGCTTTTAAAAAACTTCGTATTTTTTCAAAAAATGGGGGGGGGGGCAAAGCACAGTATTACCAAAAAGTTTGATATCATTAGTTCTCAAAAAAAAATCATTTTCGGGGGGGGGGGGGGCTCCACGCTGGCTCCGCCTCTGACGCTGGTTGTGAGTTAATTAATACGCATACCTCAAGGTCATTATCATCCAGCTCCTCATCATTTAAGTCTTTGGCGGTTTTTGACCGACACGCGACTTTTGGAAACAAACGGCATTGGTGATCGTGCTCCGATGATGACATTCTCTTTCGACCGACGATTTGCCCTCCCCTAAATGTTTTTGGTAAACAAATGTTAGAACGAATTACCTTAAGACTCTTTTAGGCACAATGGTAATCAACAACAGTTGAAGAGAAAATGAGACTTCAATACCCGCTCGCAAAGATGATGCATCCAACCCTTGTGGTTTTAGATTCCCACAACCTTCCACAGAAATAACCCTGAATTTAGGAAGTTCAAGCAGGAAATGAAACAAACCCAACAAAATAGACTTTATTCTGTCTTCTTGTTGGTGGTTGTCTAATTATTTGTGATCTCAATATTTGGTTTGGTTTTTAGATAGTCAGCAAGCACGGAATAACGGTGGATGTCTTAAGTGCAACTTGCAGCACCTAACTTTGAATTGGGTCCCCGAAACGCGAGTGTTCTCTGTTTTGCAGTTCTGTTCCGATCGCTAATTCGGTTCTGTGGTTGCTAATTTAAAAGGCGTTTGATAACCAGACAGCCGTGAGTTTTCATAGAACAAAAATATTACAACAATGATTTCTGAATGTGTGTTTCTCTTTTGTTTTTGTGATTAGGGAAAATTTGAAAAAGGGAAGAAATAATAATGACACGATGTATAAGGAAGGGGCATCGCGGGCGAATGAATGATGAAAGACAGGACACACGGCTGCAGGTAGGGAAGAATACCTAAGTAAGTTATGAAGAGGAGGAAGAATTGAGCAAATACGTGCACAACGTCCGTCACTAGCACCAGCACCAGCAGACACGGAGATGCATCCATACAATGAGGCAAACCATCAAAACACTGTTCGCGCTGTGTGTGGGGAAGTAATCGATTGGGCAGAGGAATAGAGAGAGAGAAGCGAACGGACGGGGGCCAGAGAGCGAAAGGTAACGCATTCCGCCAGAGGAGGAGGGAAAAGCATACATAACCTATTCATGGACATCAACAGACGGGAAAACCAATTGCTTTGCTCATTTGTCAGCATACATTTATACATATGTGTGTATGGCAGGGTGGAAAATACATTAACGCGTTGGGAGCTTATAGCTTTTGGCCAACAAGTGTCTGACTAATTTTTTCTCTGCCTGTCCTGTTTAGTTTACACCATTCACTGCTTCTCTTCTTGCCTTCGTCTGACCGGAATGCATTGTTAACGGCGTCATCATTTCGTCTTTTCCAGGGCACCGATTCGTCCTTGGATGCCAAGGACAGGCAGTTGGGAATGGACCAGGGATGGGCGCCGACGACCCCAAAAATTTCGGGTAAATGTTGATCATAGGGCCCAGGAAATGATCCACAATCAGATTCGGATTCTACGCCCCCGAAAACCCCTGGAACTCCCTTTTTCCCGGCTTTGTAAAACTTTACTCAGAGTGCTTGCCGCAGCAGCATTTGGTACCATTGATTTGTCTCGTCGAGAATAAAAATAGATCCCGCGGTATAAAATATTTTTCAATAACATAACCTTTATTTATGTAAAATGCAAAGAAAAAGAGTAAAACCCGGCAAAACAAAGAGATTACATCGACAATATGGACAAAATGAAGGGATGTGAAGGCAGACGATGGAGGGTTGGTATTGCTAGCTCCATTCAGAGTAACTGAAGAGTGATCTTGCAGTTTATGAACGTATAAAAGGCATAAATCTTTTGAAGTTGGATTTCCTATTTCGTTGCTTCGCTTGATCAGGAGGCTGAAGTAGTGCAAGCTGGGCAGGTGTCAGTTGACATAATGCAGAAGCGAGCGCAATTCCAGAAGTGCCATAAGGTGTATATGGCTGACCTAAGACAATAGACATTTAAACACCGTATAGAGATGTTCAAGTCATTTTGCAATTCGATTTTTGTTTTGGGAGAGGTCCCGATAAAATTTTGGAAGATTTAGCAATTTTGGTAAGAAAGTCGGTAAAGCCGAAAAATGTCGAACGCGTTAATAACAACCCCATTGCGCACGAATTTTATACGCAGGACAGGCGCAATATTATAACATCAAGGAAGTGTCTCTATTGGCGAGCTCGAATTTTTCTAAATTATTTCGTGTTAACTCTGTACACACCCCCAGTTGGTAGTCGAACTATCACCGTGTATACCCCCGTCTGGTAATTTGCACATGGCTCCACCGCACACGGCCCAACCTGTGGTTGCATAAAAAAGATTTCTTGATTTAGGGAGCCTATTGACTGTGTCTGTTCGACAATCTCCGAGGTCCAATTGCACGGATGCGAATGGTCTTGACGCCATTTCTTCAGTTTCATCGTGACGTCTCCGAATGTTGCGATACCTTTGAGTGGGAACAAATAAAGACACATAGCCAAAAGGAGCGCCCGGGGGGTGGGCAATAATGTTACATGTAAAATCTTTGGAGGTCTTATTTTGTTTTACAAAAAACGTCGGAGAGGAAACGTAAAAATGAATTTAGAACCGTAAATAAGTTGACATGTACCCCTAAACAATTATATGCCTGCGGAACTGACAATTCAATTCGCATTTTGATGATCCAAATCAATCCCGCGACAACGAGAAGAACAATGAAACAGCTGAAGGCATAATTGCATTAATTTATATTCCCTTTTGAACTTACGCCGCAAAAATGACGAAAAATAAAATCCAATTGATCGGCAACGATTGCGCAAAAGAAATTTGGATCTGACGAGAAAACAACGCGTCTGAAGCATTTCCCTGAATTTCTTTTCCCTACCTTTACCGGTGTCTCAAAGTCGCTGACTTTAACATGAAAAGTCGTATTTGTATCCGTTCCAAATGCAAATCCTTTTCATGGACACAAATGTTTGATTGATTAGTTATGGGACTTTACCTGGATCCGTTGAGCTGTAAGTGCGCTTTATGCCAGAGGCCGTGCACAGCTGACCGGCCATCAAATGTTTAGTGTGTGGCGGACGGCCTTCGAGCAGTTGGGTGGTCAAATTTATGGTCACTTTGGCCCCGGTGTCGCCTTCACATGTGATCGAAAATTGAACGTCCGTTTCACGCTTAACAGTAAAAATGCGGAAATGCAATATAAAAGAGGCTAGGCACTATTCAATGTAGTCACTTTATATGGTATGCTGAAGAAGTTGATCTGGTTGACGTATTTGTCCCGAATGTCGTTGCTGTCCAACTTGAACGTAAAAATAAAATCGATTGCAAGTTCATCTGAAAGAAACGGAAATGCATTGCATTCTTCGAAAAAGCAACAAATCTACAGGTGCAAGTGCCGCCATTTTTTGGGTCTCCGACGTATTTGGGCTCACATTTGTCACATCGCGGCCCAATTACTCCCTTTGTGGAGCAGAAACAATCGCCGTTGAGCTAAACGTTGCAGTTAAGGGTTATTAATGTGATGCCTTACTGGGTTGCAGAGAGTTGCTTGGCCGGTGCATCGACATTCTTAAAGGTTAACGGTTGATCAGACCCAAATCGAATGCTGCGCAGCTTTACCTTGGCATGTCCCACCATTCCTCGGGTCACCGAAAAAGCCGGGCTCACAGTGCTCGCAATGTTCACCCCTCGTCCTGTGTTGACATTTAGCACATCTCAGCCGTTTGGAAGTGGCATTCTCAGTGCAATTGCTGTGACCGTTGCACTGGCACTCTGTCGATCAATTGACTTTTCGTCCTTTTTCTGTCCGCAAAGTTTTAACCGGGTTCTCCAGTGAAAAACCAGTGGTCAGCTGGGCATTGGTTGGGGTCCAATACGCCCGAATTGGTCCCTCCCATGCATTTGCCCAATCCCGTTCCGGATCTGACAACATTAAGGCCAAATTCAAAAAAGATATGGTTGTAACTGTCGACAGACCCGTCATCACACCACCCACAGCGAGGGCCGATGGACTGGCAGTCGGAACAAGTCTTTTGTAGTTCGCAATCGAAAGGATCTTAATGTCGAGTGAATCATCGTTTTAAGTTTGGAAATTACTCATCAGACACGCCTGGTGGGTGTTTGCCGCTGTCACCCAACTTTGACACTGCCCGTAAGGAAAACTGACCATGTAAGTGTCCATAAAGACACACCTCTGAGTGCTCGGACACCACCTGGGATTACGAATATATGAAATTCTTGGAAAGCGAATGTTAAGTCGTACATGCACTGTGATTCGATGCAGGACTGGCACGTGGATTTCATGAAGCAAGGGAGAGGACAAGTGGCGTTTTGTTGTCTGTGCTGGTTGTACGATGGCAGAATGATCACGTCTTGAACAGTGATCGGGGAAGGAGAGTTGAGCATTATCGTCTGTTGAGGGGATAGCGTCGACGAGGGCACAAGTTGGTTGTTCGATTGCTGTAGCTGTGTGCCTGAAAGCGACACATCGTCCGCAATCGGTGTAAGTGACAGTCGTTCGGTTTGCATCCGATTGTGCTCCTCGATCAAAATTGCCTCGTCCGCCAACGACACGCAAATATGCTTGGTGTCGATGGCAAACCAAGTGCAGTGCGGGAGACGGTGGCACGAAAAACAATTAGTGGCCAAACTGCACGGACGCTGCACCACAGCGTCTTTACGCCGTTGTTTGGCTCCGCCGAACGGACAAAGCGAACGGTCGCTGAGCAAACCATCCGCACAATTGGCGTAAGAACCGAGACAAATCTTGGGAAGACGGCGCTGTTCACTCGGAAGCCAAACAGACCCCCCCCCCCTCCTCACCTGACTGCTCTCACACCAACCACAGCCCTTCTGAAGAAGACAATTGTTGCAGTCGCTCATCAAAGTGCAAGTGCGCAGTTCAACGGAATCTCTAAAAACCCAATTTAAATATGCCGTAATCGATTAATTTTACTTGTCTCCCACGGCTGTGCCGGCACAATGCTCTTGGTATGAGACCATTGCCGTTTCGCCCTTCGCAATTGACAGAAACGACTGCCGCAAGGAGACATTTGGCTGAGTTTTGGTGCATGATTTGTTGTGGAAAACACAGCGGACCCCGTTGGACAGGCGTTCACATTCCTCCGCATTTGTGGCCTGATTGTCACAATTGGCTGAACATGTGATGATTGGAAGAGACTATTATTATCCAAAAAATGCACTTAAGAGATTAAAGGAAATAACGTGAATTTTGAATTAATCAAAAACTGTCGAAAAATATTTCACCAGAAACCAGCAATCGGTTTTTTCGGTTACCCGGAGTGAACATCAACACGTCGTTAAGCATTTCTCCGTTGAACCCTCCAACGATGAACATGTTCCCTCCGCTCACAAAGGCACTGTGTCCGTAACGTGCAAGTGACTCGAACTCTTTGCTGTATATTTTTACGGGTCGTTTACAAACTAAAATTAGCGGAGTTCGACGTGTTCAGCAGCAACAATGTGACCACGACGACACTCACTTGTGTCAAAGGCATAAATTTGCTCAGAGTAACAGTCCTTCTTTCGAATGGTCGACGACTCATTGTGACTGTTTCCACCGACCAACAGCATTATGCCGTCCAAAATGACGGCCGAATGTCGAAACAACGGCGCTCCATGGCTTCCCAAATTATTCCTGAAACAAAAATTTATTTATGTTTTTGTTTTCAAAATAATGACCAAATCTGTCGCTTCGGGTCGTAGAGCAACAGCTCATCACTGATCGAGTAAGAGTAACTATTCACCGGAGCATTGTACCCGCCGTGTACCAAAACCATTTCCTCTCCATTCAATTCGCTGAATTGTGCCGACGCGTGGCCAAATCGGCCATGGACCGATGGGTCCACAGCACCCCACCGCCAACGTCCGGTCTCTGCCAAATGAGCAGAGTGCATGTTAAATTGATAATATTCATTTTAAAGCATTTGGAACCATTTTTAGAGGTCATTGAAAATTTAAAAAATAAACAAATTTAAATTGACTCAACGAAACTTGATTACTTATAAAAGCACTCACCAAATGAGTAAATTTGCGGTGTGAACATATACCCCTCGAAAGGGTTGTACCCGAACAAAATGTGCATTTCATTGCCGACCACGTGGGCCGTATGTCCGGCCGAAGCCATTGGAAGATCGAGTGCGGAAGCATTTGGAGACGACAGCAAATTCCATCGGTTCGACGCCATATCGTACTCCCAAAATTCGTTGATTGTTTTGTTTTGGCCAATCACACCGCCAAAAATATACAACTTTTTCTAAAAAATAACATTTACAATTGTAATGAACAGAAGATCGCCATAAACATGGTCAATAACCTTATGGAGAACCAACGAATGGTCGTAACGCGACGTTGGCTCTTCCCCTTTTGCCTTCACAGTGCGAAATCGCCGTTCGTGGACATTGTAAACGACAAAATCGCTAGACATCCGAGCCGAGTTGAACATAAACCCGCCATGGAGCCAGATTTCGTCTCTGACGACAGCGACGGATTTGTGAGAAGCGCGGGGAAGAAAGTGTTTAGCTGCATCCTCCGCGGGGACAGCGTCCCACACAGGGTTCAGCACCAATTCCTGACAAAGTTGGCCGTGGTGGTGCTTAGTGCAGCCGCACTGTTTGTCCTTACACACCGCACGGTTCAGAAAAGAAAAAGGAAATGTTTGCATTTAATATGATCGATTGTACAAAACCGGATAAAACCCTGCCTAAAAACATCCGATCCATTACTTTGCAAGGCCCCGCTTGGCCGTCCATCGTGAGCAAACACAGCTGATATTGGCACGCATCGCCCCAAAACCCGCCGTTGCAATTGCAGCGACCGCCCACGCAAAAGCCATTCCCACTGCAATTTTGTAGGCATTTTCCGGCGGCATAAGTGATGTTGAAGCCGGGCAAATTGAAGGCCAAATCGCTTGCAAAGTAAACGATCGCCTCGCCTGACCGCGCCACAATCTCTCGCCCCGCCAAACTTCCGCTAACAATGAAATGAATTATAAAACAGAAATTTACTCGTGGGATGAATTGGAAGGGGGGGGGGAGGCAAAAATCGATTCCGAGTTCCTGTATCTGACATTTAAAGATCCAATGACAAGGAAGTCAGATTCAGCTCCTCCGTCGGTTCTGAGGGGCCAGCTTTTTGATTACCCAAAAAGCTATTCCATTGGTGTACCTGAATACGCCCAACAAGTCCCCGTAAACGCCCTTTCCATCGTAAATGTACAGCATGTCCCAACAGCACTCCGCGAAGAAGTCGTCCAGTTTAAACAAAAGAGCGCCATTCTTCGCGTCCTCATTCTCAACCACCCAAATGCAGCGAGCTGAAGCGCCATAATTGTTTGGGCCATCAGAGATCAATCCATTTGGTTGTGACGACGACAATTTCTTCCTGTAATTGTGTAAAATAGAAAATTCTTCCAAACGGAGACACCTCACTCTCCCGACACAATTCTCACATTGCGGACCGCCCCAGCCATGGGGACAACGGCAAATTCCGTCTAAACAAGTGCCGCCATTGTGGCACGGAATATCACAGGGTTTAGAGGGCAAAAATGATGGCCGTCTTGACTGAAAGCTGGCTTCAACAACAGTGCGAGAAGATGCAGTCCAATGGAGGACAATGCCCGACAGGAGCAAAACGGCGTGAATGAAATTGAGTTGATGTAACAAAAGTTCGGCCAGTCGGAGAAAGCGCAAAATAGTGTCTGTGAAAGTGAAAGCGCACTCTGTCGTCGTTTGAGGTATGAACAGGGAAAGGGCCATGTTCAGCTGCTCGGTATGCAAAAACAAACGCAAGAGAATGGCATCAGAATAACACAGAACAGAAAGCAGAAGAGAAGGAATAAATATAATACTGCAAAATCACAGTTGACTTCAATATATTATGTAAATATTTACAACACAAGTCACCAAATAATAGGCTCTAAAATAATAAAATTCCAACAAATAAATTGTACATAAATTAAATTAATTAAAAAAGAAACATATGCATATGTACAACATAAATGCAAACGCTGAGAAAAAAAAACATGTGTATGTGTATTTATTATACACACAGAAAATGGAGAGGAAAGAGGCAACTGGTCTGCTTCCCCCCATTCTTTCCCTCTTCTCTGCTTCCCCCCATTCTTTCCCTCTTCTCTGCTTCCCCCCATTCTTTCCCTCTTCTCTGCTTCCCCCCATTCTTTCCCTCTTCTCTGCTTCCCCCCATTCTTTCCCTCTTCTCTGCTTCCCCCCATTCTTTCCCTCTTCTCTGCTTCCCCCCATTCTTTCCCTCTTCTCTGCTTCCCCCCATTCTTTCCCTCTTCTCTGCTTCCCCCCATTCTTTCCCTCTTCTCTGCTTCCCCCCATTCTTTCCCTCTTCTCTGCTTCCCCCCATTCTTTCCCTCTTCTCTGCTTCCACACGGACACCTGCGACCACTTCGCCATTTCGTTTCAATTCCATTTGCCTGCCGCCTCCCTCTTTTCGTCGACTTTTTCCGCTAACGACGTCGTTCACTTAAATGATGAATTGGTGCGTGTCCCCTGTCCGTCCGTTGTTTTTCTCTCGCTCTCCCATTTCTCGGTTCCTTCTCCAATTTTTTTTGTCAGCTGTCCTCCCGCTCCTTTGAAGGAAAATGCACTGCTTGCTGTCTGTTTTGTTTCCACTCACGCGACGACTTCAGCGTCAGCAATTGCAGTTTCGTTCCTTCGTCCGTCTGTGTATAATAGGTATTTTGACCAGCGCCATCCTTTGCCATCCAAATCGAAGAGCTCTTCCTTAGCAGCTGAAGGAACCGCAGAAGAGAGTTTCTTTGTAAAAGCGACCCCAGTCTTTACGCCAACTCCGGCTTCGCTTTCATTAATTTCCCAATTTTCACATTCTTCTGTCCTTTCTCGCCCGCCGCTGTGTACGACGTCCGTTGCTCTTTTCCTTCCCTCCTTTTATAATTCATTGACAAAACCGTAAACGATGTGTGTTTTCATTTATTTTCCGAAAAGTACGTAAATAAAACAACAGAATTTTGATTCCTTTTCTGATGAGTTGCTCTCAAATCCCCCAAAAAACAGCTCTTTAGATGACAAATTCTACTCTTCCGGTTGGAGGGAACGGCGTTTTTTTCACCAGTGCATTAGCGCACAGCATAGCAGGTTTTGTCGTAAAGTTTCTGGACACCAAAATGCTATCAGAGTATTTCACCAGGCTTTTGCACGTGGGCTGCTTTGTTTATTACGAGCCATCAGATTTACCAACACTTGCGATGGTATTCCTGCCCAAGTGAGCAACGATGGATTATTAGGTTTTCCATGCATTTCCGACTCAAAAATAATTAAAAACTCCCACAGAATTCTTTTCATTGTTCCGATCTACGCTTTTGACTCGTGGCTCAGTTTGCTCTTCTTCAGCAACGATGTGTACATATATTTCAACTCCGTTCGGGATTGTTATGAGGGTCAATCGTTCGCAGTTTTTGAATTAATGTTGCTAACAATTGGCTTTCAGCATTTGTTATCTACAGCTTCCTGAGTTTATGCTACGAATACCTGGGCGGCGAAAGCAACATTATGGCTGAAATTCGCGGGAAGCCCATCCGCCCAACAAACATTTGGACATTTACGTGTTGTCTGAGTGGGAGGCAATACACAATTGAGTTTTTGCGCTTTTGCAAAAAGGCTACTCTCCAATTCTGCATATGGTGATTAGGGATGGATGAAACATCCAATCATTCATTTTTCAAGCAAACCCGTAATGGCACTGTTGACACTAATGCTGACGATGGTCGGGAAATATGAAGATGGGAACTGGAGGTACACTGAGTTTTTCCAAAATCCTTATGAATTTAAAATAAAGTGGAATAGAACTACTATTTTGCATAACGCTTGATACTTGGAAAATAGATTTTTTAAAGTCTCGACAAAGGGTACATCTACGTTACTTTCGTTTACAATTTGTCCATCTCATTGGCGTTGTACGGACTGTTTCTGTTTTACACGGCCACCCGCGACCTTTTGCATCCCTACAACCCGGTCCTGAAGTTTTTGACTGTCAAATCGGTCATTTTCCTGTCCTTCTGGCAAGGTGAATTGGTTTAAAGCATTATGTAAGTATAAGTGAGTTTCTCAAGGCTTTCTTCTTGCCATTCTGGGCGCAACGTCGGCCATTGACCCCATCTACGACTCAGAGGGCAATGAGCTGATCGGCAGAGGCACTGTGGCGGCCGGCTACCAGAACTTTTTCATTTGCATCGAAATGTTTTTTGCCGCTATCGCACTTCGCTTCGCGTTCAGTGTGTCCGCCTACATTGATGCACACACTGGTGGGTTACCAGTTTTGCTTGTGAACAGCCAAGACTTTGTTTTTCAGTGACCGCCGGGAGCGATGTTCGACCAATGACTTTGCAAAGCATTTCCAGCTCATTGAAGGAGACGATGAATCCGAGAGACATTATGCAAGATGGTTAGGGATTGTTTAAAACTACAATCCCATCGAATTCCGTTTTTCAGCCATACACAATTTCCATCCCCAGTATCAGCAGTACACACAGGTGATGTAGATGAGTCTATGAGTTTACACTTTAGTTTCAGCATTCCAACCCTTCTCGGTCGGTAAGTACAATCGATCTACGTTTTGCTGAATTTATTCTCGCGATCAGTTTACGTGTTGTGGTATGTGTCGTTTGTCTGCCATTTTTAGACAAATGGCCAGGGCTTGCCCGCCTCGATTCCTTCGGACCCAGCAGCACTCGCGCAAACATCAACGGACCTCCGGCTTGCATCCGCAATTTATCGTCATAACGCAGAGCCCCATACCCAATCGCTCATCTGACAACCTTTTTGCAGCATTTTCTATTTTTAAACTGCACCTCCCATGGATTGTAGCTGAGATTTTACGAGGGGACAAAAACTCCGGTTTATTTTGTGAGCTGCTTGCTTGAAATTTCATGGACGCTTCACCCTTCTCATATCATTGGCTACATCTCCATTATTTTGCATCTTTCCAAACTATAGCCATTTTTGTTTCTGTTTTGTATTGTGTTATTATTTCTATGATACAATTAAAATAAATTCTAAGGCTAGCGGTACAGTCGATGGGTCAGCGACCGATGAGCGTCGTCCAGCCTCCGGCAGCGCTGGTGGAATGACGAATTATGCGAGCATAAATTCCTCTACAAATGCGTCCCAGACCATTCACTAAATATCTCTTGGAAGAATTGGGAGAACAAATTGCACGGGACGAAACAATTATTTAGCTACTTACGCATAATGTCTCTTGTAATTACCAACGATCCAATAACATCTAATCAATGGATTTAGTGGCTGGCGGATTCAGACAGATTCCTGAAATGCAAAAATTTCGTAACCCAGTGCATCAAACAACTTTCAGACAATAAGTATTTTCCATAAATTTTGGTTCCGAGAGGACTTTGAAACCATCCAAAGTGTACTTTACATCCTCCCTCGGTTTATGCCATGAAGAAAACGATACAATTTAGAAAGGTAGACCAACATACACAAACTGGTTAGAAACAATTCTTTATCGGCAACAAGACTACATAAATTTGTTCGTTACTCTTTCGTTTTCATCGAATCCTCAAAATTGTTGGTGCTGGTGGCGTCCGGCGGGATAAAATGGCGGAGGCGCGGACACGACGGCGTTTGGTGGCATTGTTAAGTTGAGGAGAGGCTGGACCGGCGAGCTTTGAATGATCATTCCCTGCGTCCCTGGGTGCAGTGGAGGAGGAGGGTAATGTTGTAAGATCACCGCTTGATTTGGTGCGCCGGGAGAAGCGTAAATGATGGATTGTCCTGTATTACCAACTGGATAGGTGGCATACAGCGAGTTTGAAGAAATTTGTGTCGGAACAACAGTTTGCGGTTGTTGATGGTAGAACACAAGGTTTTGTGTTGCAATCCCCTAGATCCAAAACATTATTATTTAGTTGTAAAACCATTAATTCAGAAACCTGAGTGGGCGCTGAAGGCACTTGAACAAAAGACGGAACCTGGCTAGACATTAGAGGATTTGTGTTTATAGTGCTGGTTGCTGAAGTTGTGTTGACAATGAGATCCTTGTACAACGGGTTTGAAGGAATTTGTGGCGGAACAACAGTTTGCGGCTGTTGGTGATAGAACACAAGGTTTTGCGTTGCAATTCCCTAAATCAAAACAATATTTAAGTAAAGATATAGATTATTTAGTTGTAAAGTTATCAAATCGAAACCTGAGTGGGCGCTGAAGGCACTTGAACAAAAGACGGAACCTGGCTAGACATTAGAGGATTTGTGTTTATAGTGCTGGTTGCTGAAGTTGTGTTGACAATGAGATCCTTGTACAACGGGTTTGAATGTGGCGGAACAACAGTTTGTGGCTGTTGATGGTAGAACACAAGGTTTTGCGTTGCAATCCCCTAAATCCAAAACATTATAATTTAGTTGTAAAACAATTAATTCAGAAACCTGAGTGGGCGCTGAAGGCACTTGAATAAAAGACGAAACCTGGCTAGACATTAGAGGACTTGTGTTGACAATTATATCCTTGGATTTGGGGATGAATGGAGCTGCGGCCGGGTTTAATTTAAATGCTTCTCTAAATAAATCAAATAAGAACAAACTTAAATTGGCATTACTTTTGCTGTTCTCCAGACTCTCTTTCTTCCTCCTTATTGTTAGTCTCGTTCATCTTTTCCTCAACGCTCGGCGAGTTTTTCCCTCTTTCCTCAGTCTCCTCTGATCCTTGTTCGCTTTTCATTTTCTTTTCCACAATTTCCGGATCGGGGGGAATTTGTTGTATTGATTGTTCTTCAATGTGCGGTTGAAAAGGGTGATTGTTGGTTGCAGCCGATTCATTAAGCGGCTTCACGTTCGATCCTGGTGTAGTCCTCGATTCATTGGCTATATCAGACCTCGCCCGTTCCGTGCTTGAAAACAAATGGATCACAATTAGAACTGGAATACTCAACTGGTTGGTATCTACCTCAAAGATTGAGTAGAATTCACTTCATAATTTGAAGGTCTACCACCAGCGTTTCTGTTTCCTTTTCCGCCTCCAAAATACGGGGTTTGATGGTACTGTTGCTGGTATTTTCGGGGCTGTTGTTGTTGATGATAACTAGACGTTGACTGATGTGACTTAGTGCTGTAGTGTCCCCGCTGCTGATGCTGAGACGGTTGTGTGTTTGAAGTCCTCCAATTTGTAGACGCCTGTTCAGCGCTTTTCTCCCAGACTGGCGCGCCTCTGTCAGGAGTCCATCGGAAGCCACTCAGTGTGCTGTTTCCAATGACTTTCCGAGAGCCTGAGCCTTCCTTCCCGGCTCTCTGTGTCCTTTGTTGTAGCTGAGGAGGCTGCTGCAACGACTCCGGCCGACTCTCCATCTTGAAATCAGTCGTCACGTCCAAGTCCCGCTCTTCGTCATCATTTTCGAGTAGCGCGTTACGTTTACTATCCTGACAGCCTTCAATTGCCTTCACTATTTGTTCAGCACGTCTGATATCCTCGTCAGTATAATCTTTGACCTCGACACTAAATGGCACGATCGTAAGTTCTTCCTACGTCTTACCCTACTTTGAATATTGAGAGAGGCTTTCGTCAAACGTTGACTTGCCCACAACTTTATCTTTGTTCATCTCAAACATTGCTTCCACCTTCCATCCATCCTCCCATACGTTTCTGCAAGACCGCTTCGTATCCTTTTCGTCCGTTTCAGCTAGCAAATCATCATGATCAAGCTCCTCCTCCTCTCCATCACCATTCCAAGGCAACAGTTCCGGATCCTTATCCTCCATGGCGCCATTTATTCCGGAAACAATTTCTCGGTCCGTCCGAAAGGCTACTCAAAAAAGCAAATATTCTGGCGCTGTCCATTTTGTAATAACATGCAAACCTTGGTGACTCTGCTCCTTTTCATCAATACTGCCCGTTAGTCGGACAACATTCGTCAATTTCAACTCTTTCTTAGTTGCCTCCTCGCATAAAATGAATTGACACTCCTCTAAAGTTGGCATCTTCTGAGCAAATGAGAGTGTAATGACAAACTGAAACTCATATTTAAACAAAATGCCAAACCCTCTTGAAAAAAAACCTCTTCCGTACACTCCTTCAAAATGCCAGTGTAAAGTTCGCCTTCTGACGTCTCAGCCACCACTTGGGTGCCCTGATTTTGTGTACAAAATGTAACAGCATAAGAAATAACAAAAATTACGATGAATTTGTTTTTGTAAATAGCAATTGTCAAGGGCCTGTCCATAGGGGTCGCAGAATTCAGATCTGACATCATTCAACTGATTTCAAAATTCTAAACTTGAACATTTGTTTGAAAATTCTACTTACTCATAAACTCATTTTTTATAAATAAAAAATGCACGAAAATTTGTAGAATGATCAGCATTCAAGACGTTAAATTAGCGACCGGCGGGAACGGAATTCCGAGCCGGGCTCCTAATCTATGTCTTTTTGCCAGGACTCCCAAGAAAAATTCTCTGAAAAGTATATCAACGCCAAGAAACGATTTTAGGTCTAAATAAATACATTTACTAAATTGTCTTAAATGTTGTGATTTCATAACTATTAAAATAATTTGTATGCGAAATCAATTTTTTTGATATTCTTCAGTTTTACCAAAAATAATCGGGACCAATGAAAGCCACCATTACCGGAAAACCAACCATTCGTTACCAAAAAAACATTCCTAACAAATAGGGTTGAGCAAAAGCGGTTTTAGGTAAAAATGATCATAATCAACCAAAGTCGAAATTCAAATCATATACCAACTGACTCCGCTCTTTCTCTAAAAGGAATTCGAAAAAAATTTTTTGCCGGTCTCAACTCCAAAATGAGTTATGACTAGGATGCTACTTTTAGGTTTTTACCGATTTTTTCCGCAGCTTAGTTTTGGCGAGTTAAGCACGAAAAACATGTGGAATTTCTCACGAAAAACGTGTGGAATTTCTATCTTATAAGATCATGTAGCGAAATCCGTCGAATCATATACCAATCGCTCCACTCTAAGCCTAAAGCACGAATCTGCAAAAATATTTGCGCGGAAGCACCTTGAAGCAAGTTATGAGCCCGGGATCAGGGATGGGGGTAAATTTATTTTGAAAAAACGGAAAAATTTTCAAATGAAATAAAAATTATTTTATTAAAATAAATTACGGAAATTTGGTAAAATTGAATAAATTATACGCTCTAAGCCTAACGCACGAATCCGTAAAAAGTTTTTTGGCGGAAACCACTTTGAAGCAAGCCCGGGACTGAAGTGTCTTTGACTGGGGACTCAGTTATCCACTGATTAAAAAATGGGAAAAATCACTAGGGTGGTAAATTATATGCACATGCATATTTTTTTCCTGAACTGGTAACAGCCTGAAACGCACGAAAAACATGTTTTCAACTTGGTTTGAAGCTTCTAGAACGCATTTCCATGTGCATATTTTGCATATTTTTGCATATTTCGCGATTTATGTGCATATTTGCATATTTGTGCATATTTCGCTATTTATGTGCATATTTTTTTCATTTTATGTGCATATTTTGGCATTTTGCAAAAAATTAGTGATCTCGGCAAGAAAAATTTGATTTTTTCATTTTTCTTAAGAAATTTTTTGAAAAAAGCGCAAAATAATCACAAAAGTTCAAAAAAATCGCCAAAACACTTGAAGTAAACGAAATGTATCTCATCAGCAATTTTAACCAGTGTTGAATGAATTTGAAGAATTTTGGGTAGATTTTATATTGAATTAGAAAAATTTATGTGCATATTTTTTCATTTTTATGTGCATATTTTGCAATTTTTTGTGCATATTTTATGCGCATATTTCAAGATTTTATGTGCATATTTTTGGTCACCCTAAAAATCACTCATATAATCCATTTCAAAATTACGCATTCATTGAGCATTTAAACCGCTGCCCTACGAAATGTTCGAAGCCACGAAACGTCGAAGCCACGAAATGTCGACTCAGCCAAAAACGACGAAATGTCGAAAAAAAAATAAATTTTTTTTAAAGTCGATAAAAAATTTTGTTAGGGGTATACAAGGGCGTAGAATCCGAATACGACCTCCATTTCGACCAATTCCGAACCCCGGACCCAAATTCGAACAATTTTTTGAAAATTCAAAATAGTTTTTCTAGTGGTTTTCTGGGCCGTAGAATACGAATCTGACATTCATTTTGCCCAATTCTGAATCCCGGACCCGAATTCATGCTTTTTGAGAACGATTTTAAGACCAAAATTGATTTCTGAACATTTTTGAATTCAAAAAATTGTTCGAATTTGGGTCCGGGGTTCGGAATTGGTCGAAATGGAGGTCGTATTCGGATTCTACGCCCTTGTATACCCATAACAAAATTTTTTTTATCGACTTTAAAACAAATTTATTTTTTTTCGACATTTCGTCGTTTTTGGCTGAGTCGACATTTCGTGGCTTCGACATTTCGTGGCTTCGACATTTCGTGGCTTCGACGTTTCGTGGCTTCGACATTATGTTAGCGCGCCCATTTAAACGGGGTTCGAATTTTAAATTTTTGAAAATTAAGGAAAAACCAACTTTTAAGTAACAAAAGCCGGACATAATAATGAAAGGCCGCTGGCGGCCCGCCAACAGCGAGCATGCGGAGACGGAGCAAGTAGTGGGGCGAGGAAGAAGTCTGATGAGCAAACGGCACCCAACTCGTTCCCCGCCAACTCGTTCACCCCCAACTCGTTCCCCACCCCCAACTCGTTCCCTTTTACCCAACTCGTTCCCCGCCAACTCGTTCACCCCCAACTCGTTCCCCACCCCAACTCGTTCCCTTTTACCCAACTCGTTCCCCTCTATAAAAAAGGCTTTAAACCCCTAAAAATTCTTCAAAATTAGTGGGAAAACACGAAGCCAAGCTCCTTTGTTGCGTATGTTGGATCCCTAACCCGAATTCGAACAATTTTTCGAAAAAAATAATTTGTTTTCAAACAAAAATTGGTAATACTAAGGTTTGTCCCCCCCCCCCATTTTTTGAAAAAATAAAAATATTCTTCAAAGTCAATTAAGAGGTGTTTCTAGGGGTTTTCTGGGGCGTAGAATCCGAATCTGACATTTATTTCGACCAATTTCGAATCTCGGACCCGAATTCGAACAACTTTTGAAAAATTTGAAATTTTCCAAAAATCAATGTTGGCCTCAAAATCGTTCAAAACCTTAAATTCGATCATTACTTGCTTTTTCGTTGTAAGTTTGTGCTTTTCGAATGATTTTGAGGCCAAAATTTTTTTTCGAAAAAATGTAATTTTTTGAAAAATTGTTCGAATTCGGGTCCGGGGTTCGGAATTGGTCGAAATGGATGCCAGAACTGGATTCTACGCTCCCGATTACCCCTAGAAGCACCTTTTAATTGACTTTGAAAAATATTTTTATTTTTTCAAAAAATGGGGGGGGGAGGACAAACCTTAGTATTACCCAAAAAATTTTTTTTAAGTCGTTTAAAAATTATTGCTAGGGGTTTGGGGGGTTCTAGGGTTACTATTTTGCTCCAGTTCCGAACCCCGGAGCCGAAATCGAAAAATTTTTAGAAACATTTTTTTTTCAAAATTGATTTCTGTAACAAAAATTTTCAAAAAGCATATTCGTTTACTCTTCCGATAATCCTTACACCCATTTTGTATCTCTTAACGATCTAAAAACAAAAAAAAACATTAAAAAAAAATTTTTTGTTCGACCAATTGTTCAAATTTGGGTTAGGGGTTCAGAAATGATGAAAACGAACGTCAGAATCGGATTCTACGAGCCGGTATACCCCTAAAAAGACCTTTTTACTGACTTTGGAAAACAAATTAATTTTTTTAAAAGTCGGGGTAAAGTGAACGAGTTGGGTAAAAGAGAACGAGTTGGGTAAAAGGGAACGAGTTGGGTAAAAGGGAACGAGTTGGGGGTGGGGAACGAGTTGGGGGTGAACGAGTTGGCGGGGAACCAGTTGGGTTTTTACCCTGACGAGCGCCACTGGGGGGCGAGCGCGCGGGGCCCGCGGAGCGGGCGCGCGCGAGACCCCCAGCCGGGTCACGCGCGGGGAGCCCGGAGTCTCGCCCCACCTACTGGCCGCCGTAGTCGAGTGTGCGGTACTTTGGCTGCTATTTTCCACCTTAATGTCTAACTTTTCCCCCTGCTTTGGTTTACTTAAAAAAGTCTGTTCCTTAATTTTCTTTTAAACCGGTTCAAACCCCGTTTTAAATGCTCAATTTTGATTTTCTAATTATGAATGCGTAATTTGAAAGATGAGTGATTTTTCCCATTTTTTTAATCAGTGACAACTGAGTCCCAGTCAAGGACTCATAACTTGCTTTCAAAGTGGTTTCGGCAAAAAACTTTTCAAGAGTCCAAAATTAGGAATAAACCCCGGACCCGAATTCGAACAATTTTCGGAAATTCATAATTTTTCAAAAATCAATTTTGGCCTCAAAATCATTCAAAAAAGCACAAAACCACAACAAAGCACCTGTTATGTATGACCTTGAAAATTTGTAATTACAAACTTTCTGCGGATTCTTACTCAGCTCGACGAGAGGAATTAGACCGGCCCAAACGTCCTCTCCCGTGGCCGGAAGAAAAATTTAAAAAAAAATACAATAAAATTCGAATTTTTTTTTTGTCGGGATCCTCCATAGAATTTCGTGCCTTTTTAGGCGCCTTTTGCAATTTTTCTTGTCTTAAAGTAGCAGCCCTACTGCTGATTGATAAATTTAGCAGTAAAAAACAAGTTTTTACTTTTTTTATTGTTATTTTTAAACTAATTTTTTGGTAAATACCCGATTCGCTTTTGGCCAATTCGCTTTTTACCCTATTCGCTTTTGACCCGATTCGCTTTTGGCCAATTCGCTTTTTACCCTATTCGCTTTTGACCCGATTCGCTTTTGACCCGATTCGCTTTTGGCCAATTCGCTTTTTACCCTATTCGCTTTTGACCCGATTCGCTTTTGGCCAATTCGCTTTTTACCCTATTCGCTTTTGACCCGATTCGCTTTTGGCCAATTCGCTTTTTACCCTATTCGCTTTTGACCCGATTCGCTTTTGGCCAATTCGCTTTTTACCCTATTCGCTTTTGACCCGATTCGCTTTTTTTGGGACCATTCGCTTTTTTTGGGACCATTCGCTTTTTAGTAAGAAAAAAGCATTTATGAGCGAAATTTGAAGGTTTTATGCAATTCTTTAAGTGTATTCAGGCGTTATTGAGGTAGCTGATCACGAATATGACATCAGATTTATCATATGACATCATCTAATCTATGATTTCGACACCTATGTTTTTGTAAAAAAAATTAAAAATTTTTTTTTTCAAAGTTGAGAAAAAGCTGTTTTTAGGGGTATTCGGTGGCGTAGAATCCGAATCTGAATGCATTTCCACCGATTTTGAGCAATAAATGTGATTTTTGAAATTTCGAAAAAAAATTCGAATTCGGGTCAGGGGTTCGAAATTGGTCTATGTAAATTTCAGATTCGGATTCTACGCCCCCGAATACCCCTAAAAACAGCTTTTTCTCAACTTTGAAAAAAAAATTTTTAATTTTTTTACAAAAACATAGGTGTCGAAATCATAGATTAGATGATGTCATATGATAAATCTGATGTCATATTCGTGATCAGCTACCTTAATAACGACTTAAAGAATTGCATAAAACCTTCAAATTTCGCTCATAAATGCTTTTTTCTTACTAAAAAGCGAATGGTCCCAAAAAAAGCGAATCGGGTCAAAAGCGAATAGGGTAAAAAGCGAATCGGGGTCTTGACAATTTTTTCGCACCTATTTTTGCTTATGATGAACCCGGTTTTTATTACCTATTTTGGCATTTTTTTCTCGCCTATTTAGGTACTCATTTCGAGATTTTTCTAAGTTCGAACATGTGATTGGTCTTTTTGTGGTGGACTCACAATAGACGAATTTATGAAATTTGATGTTTATGGTTTCCGAACACATCATCTCTGGGTTATTCAAGTATCAAAATTACATCAGCTTCATCTCTTTCCCTCCCATTCGGACAGTCTTCGAATTAAAGGCTAAATAAAACAAGAAATGTTCTTCGGTCTGTATGACGAAGTGCGCGACCTGACAATTCGCTCCCCAAATCGCTTCTCCTTGTACTCCTCGGTGTCCTCCATCTCGTTAAAGTTCCTTCCACCGCCTCGCTTCGCCAAATTCGCGACGTTCGACAGCATTTCTTCGGCTCCATTGAAGGCGCGTGCCCCGCCTCGTTTCCTACCATTGGCTCGCCCATCAAAGTTGTGATTATTTGTGAAAAAGGGTGACGGAGAGGAGTCCATCCGTTGCTGCTCCGCTTCATCCTCAAAGTTCTCCAACGGACCCATCAACAAAGACCGTCGTGGATGCTCAAACGAATATTTGGTCAGTTTTGAGCTGATCCGTTTATTACAGCTCACTTTGTTTATGGGAAGAACAAAGTGCGGTGCCCAATAACCGGCAGAATTGAAGGGTCCGTCCGCGTCTCTGTAATTTGGCATTTTTTTTATTGGACGAACATTGGAAAAACTCGGCTTTCCAAATATTTTGAAGTAATTTTTGACCAAATTTAAGATAAAACGGCACCCAAAAAAAGCGCGTCCACCGCCGCGTTTCGCCATCCATCCGGCAAACGGACTGTCGTCGAAGTGGCGTATGAAATAGCGTCCGCCTGCTAAAGTTGTGAACGATAGAATGAGTTTATGGGTCCTCTGATGTCCGGTGTGCACCTCTTTTCCACGTTCCGTCCATGTACCCGCCCCCGTAGAAGGGCCTCGCCCCGCCGCGCTTCTTTCCTTCCGGCACAAAATCGTCTCCATCCGGAAGGTCGGCCATGCGAAACAACCGACCTCCGGCACGTTTCAGTTCACCGGCCTGTTTTTCATCATAATCATCGCGAAAAGTCTGAATGCCACCTGACGAAACGTGAAAATAATGATGGACCAACCATACCGACCCTCTAAACACCTCCAAAGGCATGTCCGCCACTCACTTCTTTTCTCATAGGAGGAAGGTAACGCATCCGAAACAAACAAGTTGAAGGCGCGTGCTCCGCCCCGCTTTTCGTCCGGAGCGAAGAAGTTGAAGGCGCGTGCTCCGCCCCGCTTTTCGTCCGGAGCGAAGAAGTTGAAGGCGCGTGCTCCGCCCCGCTTTTCGTCCGGAGCGAAGAAGTTGAAGGCGCGTGCTCCGCCCCGCTTTTGTTCTGTCGCAAGTGCATCGACATCGGATTCAGAAGTTGCGACTCCAATGCGCGGAAGTATGAGAAGGGCTGAACTGATGGGAATGATTCTTTAATAAGAATGGATTTTATCTGCAGCATTCCCTCCCACCCGGTCCCCAAATTCGAATTTTGGGCTTTTTTGCCTAAAAATGTGAGCCCTTTGCTTTTTTCGTCTTTATAATTCGCCGCCCTCCCAATTTTACGCTTCACAAATGCCATCCCTCTCTTTGAACAATGCGTGCAGAGAACGGACAAATTCCCTGGAGAAATTAGTCCATATGGCCGGTGTTCTGCGAGTTAACTAATTAAAGGCGAGCGGAAAGGCTTAGACTACAAGCGCACAGCTTTTTAAAGGGACGGCATTTTTGGCACTCATTTAGTCGACCGTTCGTTCGGCCGGGACATTTCGTAAAAACATTTTGTCGTCATTTTCAAATCAATTCTTGCCGTCCTTCTTCCCCTCCCCTCCAATCCGTCCCCTCTCAAAAGGCCAGAAGCGTCACGAGCGACGATAGGCAAATGAAGTTTGCGGATGTAGTCGAGAGAGAACGCTGCCAACGCCGCCGTTGTTGACGGCGTTATTGTTGGATTGGGCACTTCGTTGAAGCCAATTTTAGTGCAAAATTTGTTTAACGTAATTCTATCACGGGAGGACGAGCAAAATGACTTCATTCATTTGACCCTTTTGTTGGAGGGGGGGGGGGGGGGCAAAACTGCCGCAGGGACAATATGAAGCATAAACGTTAAGCCCCCAAAACATTTAGGTAGCCAATTCCTTGTACGTTTTGACCCAACAGCAAAATGATAAAAAAATATCTTCGCAGAAAACTATTAAGCATTCATTTAAACGTGGGAATGTGAAGATAATGAGGGGGAGGGGAAGGGGGGGGGGATAATGGCATAAATTTAAATGGATGGAAGGCATTTGTGCTATCGGAAAGTGACCACAAACACTCGGGAACGACTGATGAGAGAATTAAAAGCAAAGTGATGCAGTCGTTGTACAAGAATGTGTGACAAATTTAAATAAACGAACGAATGACTCCATCCAATCTCTGAATGTAAAATGTAAATAAATCCATTTTAATCCAATATCTCTTTTTAGTGCCCTCGGGGGACTTTGGAAGCACCGCACAGATTGGATTTGTTTGGCCCGAGAGACCAAATTAGATAAGCCAAATTTGGGTGATAGAACAGCAATATCGACAAACAAATGCGAGGAAGAGTACAAATGGCTTTGCCCTAAGCTAGGCTTACCTAATCTTAGCTTCAGTACGGGACTGAATCGGTCGTGGTGGGCTTCGGACCGGTAAACCATAAAAATGTGCAATTTTTATTCTTTGTGCTCAAATTCAGTTTAAAAAGTGCCAACTTCGTCTCCGATTCTCGCTAAACTCACGCCCTTTACCACCCCAAAAAAGCTCAGCGAAAATTCTCATCCCAACGACACCAAAAAATTCGCTAGTGAATTTTCTTTTTGCTTTTTGCCCTCACGTCAAATCGGATGCGAACTTACGAATTGTTGCGATGGAAATGAGAAGAAACTTCGGCGACGTCGGTTGATGAGAAGGGCGGGGGGGCCGTCTGTGGCGATGGGCACCCCTATCGATTCCGTGCAGAATCATTGGAATCTGTCGGAATATCAAAAAGAAATTAGGGACAATGAACGCAGGAGATGGAAGTTTAAAAATGGAAGAGGAGAAGGAAGTTTAAAAGTTTAAAAAGGAGAAGGAAGTTTAAAGTTTAAAAAGGAGAAGGAAGTTTAAAAGTTTAAAAAGGAGATGGAAGTTTAAAGTTTAAAAAGGAGAAGGAAGTTTAAAAGTTTAAAAAGGAGAAGGAAGTTTAAAAGTTTAAAAAGGAGATGGAAGTTTAAAGTTTAAAAAGGAGATGGAAGTTTAAAGTTTAAAAAGGAGAAGGAAGTTTAAAAGTTTAAAAAGGAGAAGGAAGTTTAAAAGTTTAAAAAGGAGATGGAAGTTTAAAGTTTAAAAAGGAGATGGAAGTTTAAAAGTTTAAAAAGGAGAAGGAAGTTTAAAAAGGAGATGGAAGTTTAAAGTTTAAAAAGGAGATGGAAGTTTAAAGTTTAAAAAGGAGAAGGAAGTTTAAAAGTTTAAAAAGGAGAAGGAAGTTTAAAAAGGAGATGGAAGTTTAAAGTTTAAAAAGGAGATGGAAGTTTAAAAGTTTAAAAAGGAGATGGAAGTTTAAAGTTTAAAAATGAGATGGAAGTTTAAAGTTTAAAAAGGAGAAGGAAGTTTAAAAGTTTAAAAAGGAGATGGAAGTTTAAAGTTTAAAAATGAGATGGAAGTTTAAAGTTTAAAAAGGAGAAGGAAGTTTAAAAGTTTAAAAAGGAGATGGAAGTTTAAAAAGGAGAAGGAAGTTTAAAAGTTTAAAAAGGAGATGGAAGTTTAAAAGTTTAAAAAGGAGATGGAAGTTTAAAAGTTTAAAAAGGAGAAGGAAGTTTAAAAGTTTAAAAAGGAGAAGGAAGTTTAAAAGTTTAAAAAGGAGAAGGAAGTTTAAAAAGGAGATGGAAGTTTAAAGTTTAAAAAGGAGATGGAAGTTTAAAAGTTTAAAAAGGAGAAGGAAGTTTAAAAGTTTAAAAAGGAGAAGGAAGTTTAAAAGTTTAAAAAGGAGAAGGAAGTTTAAAAGTTTAAAAAGGAGATGGAAGAAGAGAAGGAACACAAAAACAAAAGGGCGGGGGGGGGGAGAATGGCAGATGGGAAAGAAAGTAAGAAGCCGCCTTCCTACGAGGGAAATGCCCCCGGGACTGCCTGGGGGGGGGAGGCTCCTCCCCCCCCCCCAGGCACTTACACGTCTTTTTGCTCCCATGAATTATTTGTCCCTGGTGAAGAATGTGAACATAACCGAAGTCCGAAAGAATGATGGAGTCAAACGCAATGTTATGGGAGGGGCAAAATCCCCTCGGGGGCGATCATCACTCTCTCAGTGCGTCAAAAAAGGAAATTGCCGAAATATGGTCGGCTCTTAGATTCTTCGTGTCGGCTTGTAAATAGTGACGATGACGTGCGTTGTTTTGGTGGAGGCAATTAGGCGTTTGGCATGAAACAATCTTTTGCCCTCTTCCAAATGGAAACGGTTGGGACGCTTGGCAAAGAAATTATTTGAGAAAATCACTCCGCCGACTTTCAATTTCAATTATTTTTTATTCATTTGTTGTCCAACACTTTAAAGACAATCGAAGATTTGTCACGATTGCTTTTTTTAGCAAAAGAAGAGACTTCGCCCCTTCAGCAGCAAAACAACAATTTCCTCGCCACGGCAGCGATTTACAAAACAATTTGGCAATAATTCGTTCGTTTATTCATTTGGCAGCTTTCTGAAAAAGTTGAAGCCGCGCGGACGCTTTCCGTCGGCTTCCGTCCATTTGCATAATGCACTTTCGATGATTGCCGCCGTTACATTCATTCGCTCAGTTGAGCTTTTCCGCGCGCCGCCGCTTCCGCCGTCGCCGTCGGCGTCGTATTCACAGGAAAAAGGCAATTGTCCGTTCGTCCGTCCGTTTCGTCTGCCCCATTCGACCCGGAAAGTTGTTGGCCGTGGCCATTTCAATTTATTTGCCATAATCCGTCAAAAAAGATGCGAAAGTGTTCTTTTGTTTGGCACCGAATGCTTTTCCTCCTTTGCGGCCTCTTTTTGTTGGCGTCGCTTTCGCAATTTTGCAATTCCACGCCAATCCATCAACAAAAAAGGCAGCAACAACTCTCTCTGGTTCGGACGAAAAAAAACGACAATTTTCTTTTAATCGGGCAAATTTCTTTCAGACAAAACGTTTTTATGCGTGGGACGAAATGTCCGCGAAGCGTTCACTGGTCCCTCCGCTGTCCAACGACGCAAAGTTGGCGATAGAACAAAGTGAGACGAACGCGGATGAATCAGAGCCTTTGTTGGAGAGCCATTCCGCCGGGTATATGGCATTTGGATGGCCGGGGGGGCGAGGGTTTGATTGGATAGGAGAGATCCCCCCCCCCCCTCTCCTCCCCTCCCCAACTTCAGTCTACCCCCCCCCCCCCCCTCTTCTCCCCTCCCCAACTTCAGTCTATCCCCCCCGCCCTCTCCTCCCTCCCCAACTTCAGTCTATCCCCCCCCCCCCCTCTCCTCCCCTCCCCAACTTCAGTCTATCCCCCCCCCCCTCTCCTCCCCTCCCCAACTTCAGTCTATCCCCCCCCCTCTCCTCCCCTCCCCAACTTCAGTCTATCCCCCCCCCCACTCCTCCCCTCCCCAACTTCAGTCTATCCCCCCCCCCCTCTCCTCCCCTCCCCAACTTCAGTCTATCCCCCCCCCCTCTCCTCCCCTCCCCAACTTCAGTCTATCCCCCCCCCCTCTCCTCCCCTCCCCAACTTCAGTCTATCCCCCCCCCCTCTCCTCCCCTCCCCAACTTCAGTCTATCCCCCCCCCCTCTCCTCCCCTCCCCAACTTCAGTCTATCCTCCCCCCCCTCTCCTCCCCTCCCCAACTTCAGTCTATCCCCCCCCCCTCTCCTCCCCTCCCCAACTTCAGTCTATCCCCCCCCCCCCTCTCCTCCCCTCCTCCCTCCCCCCCCCCCACCCAATCATTGTCTGTGGCTGACCCGTGACCCGTATCAGTTAAGGCTGGACTCGTGGAAGCGTTCCCTGCGACAGCGCCCTCTCATTTTGACCCGACTTTTCTTCGCCCCGTCGCTGAACCAATTGGACGGCATCGCCCAATAAAGCCACACCCGAATCAACAACTCTGACGATGCCCTGACAAATGCCATAACCAAAAAAAAGAGCGGCTTTCACAGAAAGAAAACATCAGCGGTTGGTTTGTCGTATCGTTCGTTGGATTCCATTGCTCGCCATTAAATAAAACAAAAACACTTTCAATGACGTCAGTTTCATAGCATCGGCCGGATTCAAATCACGCAGTCAATTAGTCGAAATTAGCACAAATAAAAGGAGACTTTTGAGTTTCCTGTTAGAGCGTCGTATACTTTAGGAACGACGCCAAGAATTGATTAAACTATTTTCTGATTAACGCGCAATTTTATTGTTTTCCAATTCTGTAAAAGAATTTTACCTCGTTAATTGATATTTATGGTCAACATTCCGACATTGACCCATTTCGAATTCGAATATTTATTGTCCGACAATTCCTCTTTCGACTAATTCCCCCCAAAGTCTTTTGTTTTTGGCCCCCACCCCCCTCCCCCCCGACCATTCCTCGAGAGAAATTTGAGCTTTTCGTCAAAGTTCGGGAATTGGCTGAGCGAAAAAGGCGTAAAAGCAATTAAAGCATTTGGCTTGAGAAAATGAGACGATATTTTGGAAGAATTTAAGGAACTCTCTCCCCTCCGGTCATTTCGCCTATTTGGCAATCGCTTAATGAAGGGACACTTCCCAATGAATGGGAAAGGACGAGTGGATTTGAGAAGTACGGGGATCGGATGAACAGAGCGCAGGGATGGACGGACGGCGGATGAGATACGATAAGAGGGGGGGGGGGGAGGTGAGTGGGAAGGCAAACACGGAAGCGCCGAAGGGGCATTCATTCTCCAAATTGGGCAAACCCCCCCCCCCCCCCCCCCACCCAAACCGGCATTCATAATAAAGCTTTGAATAAATGAATTCGGGGGATCCATATTGGCCATTTGCCGTTGGAGGAGCTTTTGTTTTCAAATCCGCTGGAAATGACGTCAGTGCGCAGCAGCCAAAATTGTCATCGGAAGCAGCAGAGGAAAAGCGACGGCTGTCTGAAGGGGGCAAGGAGGACAAAAACATTCGGAAGACGGAGCAGCAACAGCAGCAGCAGCAACGGAATGCTGACGGAGACGGAAAAGGAGGGCATAAAAGACGGAAGAGGGAAAAGCATCAGAAGAAGAGTGAACGTGACGAACGGATTAACGCAATCAAAAAGGACAGAAAACATTTCAGAATTCGAATGTACGCGATACCTCCGGGCTCTTTCGCCGCCCATTCGCCTCCGAACTCAGCACAATCGTCGTAAGCCGCGAGTGCTATTCACGTCGAAACAAGTCGTTTTGAGGGGGGGGGGGAGCTTAACTAAATTAATTAGGGGGCTTTTGGAGTTGAAATGTTTGAATTTTGAGGTGACTCGTCTGGAAGAATGCTTCGATCGGCAAAAATATGTGAGCGGAACGGAGCGGGAGAAGTTGGCGCGGGAGTTGGTGCTGTCCCCCACGCAGATTAAGGCAGGAACTGAGCTTTGATTGTTTGTTGCAAATATTAATTTGTCCAATTCTTCTCAGATTTGGTTTCAAAACCGCCGTTACAAAGTTCGCCCCTTTCACTTTTTCGCCCTTTGATTGGCGCCATTCACTTTCATTTTGTCAGTGCAAACGGATCGATCAGGATTTGAACCTCCACCGAATGACTGCCCAATTCAGCTCCATGCAGCAGCAGCTGATCAGCGGGGGCGCCGGGGGGCATTTTTCCCCGACGCAGCAAACGCAAAACGATTTTGGACGCGTCACTTTTCCCCGTATTTTTTCGCTTTGAACGATGTCAGCGATTTCGAGCGTTTTTTTAATTGGCGATGCGAATGGACCGATTATTAATATTCCGATTGGGTTTTATGTCCTTTTTTGGAGGTTTAAAATAGCGCCGAACATGAAATGAGTCAGAATGAATGAATGGCCGATCAGTGAGTGAATGCTATCGTTGTTGACGATTCCCCTCCGGCGACCATTCATTCTCTCCTCTCTGAAACGCGGCGGGACTTTGGGATGCTTATACTCTTCTGCGTAGTTAGTTGATCACTCTCCTTCAAACAAACACATTTCTTCCGTCATCCCAACTTATGCTCTCAATCCCTCCCCCCTCAAAGGCTGACGTCGTAAGGGACTAATAAAAAGTTGAGTCTGAAGTCGGGCGGGGGGGGGGCTTCTCCTCACATCCGCCACCGCTTCTTCTTTTCTTCCTTCCGCCTCTCCAACGGCCCATTCTTTTGATCTGTGCTTGGAGGGGGGGGGGGGGGGGGAGAATGGATTCGTTTCTTTGCTTCGGTGAGGTGGCGGGACGGGTGGGGAAGGGAATTCTTCGGCTTCTTCCCGCCCCATTCTTCCCTTCCACCTGTCCATTCATTTCCATTTTGACTGGAAGAAGCGGCGGAATGAGAGAGGAGGGGGGGGGGGGAAGGGGGGGGAGGGGGGGAAGGGGGAAGGGGGTGGGAGGGGGAAGGAGGGGGGGGAGAGGGGGGGAGGGGGGGAGGGGGAAGGAGAGGGGGAGGGGGGGGGAGAAGGGGAGGGGGGGGAGGGGGGAGGAGGAGAGGGGGGGGAGGGGGGGGGAGGGGGGAGGGGGGAAGGGGGGGGGGAGGGGGGGGAGGGGGGAAGGGGGTGGGAGGGGGAAGGAGGGGGGGGGGAGAAGGGGAGGGGGGGGGGGGGAGGGGGGAGGAGGAGAGGGGGGGGGGGGGAGGGGGGGGGGGAGAGGAGGGGGACGGCAGTTGCCAGTTTCCCTTCGCTTTATCCCCCCCCCCCCTCCCATTCTTTCATTAGCTTGATCCCCCCTCCCCTCCCCCCCCCCCCCCCTCGCCGATGGAACGCGACCCTTTCCGTCCATTTCCGCCCCTTTTGCCCACTCACTCATTCTTAAGCATCTGTCGGCCCCTGCGGATATTTTGGCGAGAAAAGCTAAGACAAAAAAAGAACAACTGATGCCCTCCTCAAGTCGAGTTGTCGACCGGCACGATATTTGGTCTTCCGACTAGGAGATTAGCTAATCTCCGTCCTCTCATCCATTCACCGGGGGGGGGGGGGAGCTTCCCATGCGATGACCGGGGGGGGGGGGTCAATTCTAAGTAACCGATCAGTGATCGCTGTCCAACTCACAAATCAGCAAATTATGTCCTTTCCCCCTTTCTCTGCTTTATTTTCCCGCCTTCATTCGTCCCAATAACGGCTACAATGGCGGAGAGGGAAAGAGTTTTTCAGGTGGAAGAGAGGCAAAAGGACGGTAAGGAAACCAACGCTGGAGGGAATCCCCTGGAGCGCATTGAGCGGTTGCTCACCTGCCCGATTTGTCTGGACAGGTGAATGGGGACGGACGACGGTTAATGGGCGAGGGGGGGGGGGATGGGGTCCCCCCCGGGCAATTGGGGGGGGGGGGGCGGTGCCCCCCGGGTAATTGGGGGGGGGGGGGGTGCCCCCCGGGTAATTGGGAGGGGGGCCGGCAATTGGGGAGGGGGGTTGGTTTGTTGAGAGTGTTCATCAACTTTTCAGGTACAAACAGCCAAAACTGCTCTCTTGCCAGCACACCTTCTGGTTGGTCACTTGCCCAATCCGCCGACCAATTATATAATTGTGCCCTCCCGATTCAGCCTTTCTTGCCTGGAAAGTTACGTGGAATCGTCCGGCATTGCCCGGCCCCGAATTCGATGTCCGGAGTGTCGTGGCGAGACCGGTAAACGTCGCCCCGAGCATTAATTGCTGTTTATTTTCTCTTTAGCTTTGCTGGAGGGGGGCAATGTCCAGTCTTTGCAGACGAATCTGACACTTATGGCCTTTTTGGAAATTCATCTGGAAGCGAGCGATGTGAATGCGGCCGAAATGCAGGCTTATGTTCAGAGGTAAATTTGAATTTGCAAAGTTTGCCCGAGGGAAAGGACGCCCGAGGGCAGCCTTATATGTTCAGAGGTAAATTTGAATTTGCAAAGTTTGCCCGAGGGAAAGGACGCCCGAGGGCAGGCTTATATGTTCAGAGGTAAATTTGAATTTGCAAAGTTTGCCCGAGGGAAAGGACGCCCGAGGGCAGGCTTATATGTTCAGAGGTAAATTTGAATTTGCAAAGTTTGCCCGAGGGAAAGGACGCCCGAGGGCAGGCTTATATGTTCAGAGGTAAATTTGAATTTGCAAAGTTTGCCCGAGGGAAAGGACGCCCGAGGGCAGGCTTATATGTTCAGAGGTAAATTTGAATTTGCAAAGTTTGCCCGAGGGAAAGGACGCCCGAGGGCAGGCTTATATGTTCAGAGGTAAATTTGAATTTGCAAAGTTTGCCCGAGGGAAAGGACGCCCGAGGGCAGGCTTATATGTTCAGAGGTAAATTTGAATTTGCAAAGTTTGCCCGAGGGAAAGGACGCCCGAGGGCAGGCTTATATGTTCAGAGGTAAATTTGAATTTGCAAAGTTTGCCCGAGGGAAAGGACGCCCGAGGGAAAGGACGCCCGAGGGCAGGCTTATATGTTCAGAGGTAAATTTGAATTTGCAAAGTTTGCCCGAGGGAAAGGACGCCCGAGGGCAAATTTGAGGCACGCCAACGTCTCGGCTGATTTATGCTAATTTCCTAACAGATTCAACATGGAACGGTGTCGTGTGTGTGAAGAAAAGGCCGAGTTGGCGTTGTGTGCGCATTGCGACCGTAAATGTTGCTCGGAATGTCGGACGGTATCGAATTTGGATTGATCAAATCGACGTTTTTATGATGAATTCTTCCAGGCCCATTTGGACATGCTGAAAAGGGATTTGGGCCGTTTGTTGGGACAGGTAAAGGGGCCGAATTCGTTCAAATTAACGGACAATTCACTAATTAACATAAATTGCCTAAAGCAAGTTCAAATTAACGGACAATTCACTAATTAACACAAATTGCCTAAAGCAATAAATCCTTCCGAAGGTCCGTCGGCTGTCGTCGCGCGTAATGGACGCCAGCAAAGGGCTGAGCCGCGGGTTGGAGCAGCTGTCGGCCAACGGCGAACAGACAAAATCGGAAATCCGCGAGTATTTCAATCGCTATCAGAAAGAGTTACGTCGTCGGGAGGAGAACTTTATCGAGCAGGTCGCCGACAAGAAATTTTGAGGGCAAATGGACAAATTTCAGGTCGACGTTTTCGTGCAGACGGAGGATAGGCTTATGCGAACGCTTCGTGACGCGTTTGACGTGGAGTGGAATAACCTGCAAGACGCGTGCATTTGGGTGGACGCAGCACTGAGCGGACAGAATGTTGTGCGCGACGACGAATTGACCCGGTTTAAGGTGCCCAAGTGATTAATGAATTTGGAATTACTATAAGGACTTAATTGGCTTTAAGGTGCCCAAGTGATTAATGAATTTGGAATTACTATAAGGACTTAATTGGCTTTAAGGTGCCCAAGTGATTAATGAATTTGGAATTACTATAAGGACTTAATTGGCTTTAAGGTGCCCAAGTGATTAATGAATTTGGAATTACTATAAGGACTTAATTGGCTTTAAGGTGCCCAAGTGATTAATGAATTTGGAATTACTATAAGGACTTAATTGGCTTTAAGGTGCCCAAGTGATTAATGAATTTGGAATTACTATAAGGACTTAATTGGCTTTAAGGTGCCCAAGTGATTAATGAATTTGGAATTACTATAAGGACTTAATTGGCTTTAAGGTGCCCAAGTGATTAATGAATTTGGAATTACTATAAGGACTTAATTGGCTTTAAGGTGCCCAAGTGATTAATGAATTTGGAATTACTATAAGGACTTAATTGGCTTTAAGGTGCCCAAGTGATTAATGAATTTGGAAGGTCCCTCCTAATTACTATAAGGACTTATCTAATTACTATAAGGACTTAATTGGCCAAAGTGCCCTAACATTTTACACACCTTTCAGACCGTCTTCGCGCAGGGCCTGGAGTATTTGCGTTCCTTCCAGCCCGACTCGGAAGAACATTTCGCAAAGAAAGTGCGCTTCTCTCCCGGCGATGATGCGGCTAAGTTGCCAATGGCAATTGCTAATTTTGGCGAGGTTCGTTCAAATAATTCAAATAAAATATTCCGACATTTTGTTCCAGTTGAACGTTTCTCTGCCCCAATTTGCCAACCGTTACCTTCCCCTGGAGCAACAGTATTTGCCTCGACCCTTCCGTTTGGGACTCGAATCCGAACACTTTTTGCGACCCGAGCAACGCATTGGCAAAGCGGACCAGCAACACAACCAGAGGGCCTTCCCTGCTGGTGGAGAAGGCCGATACGTTGGGGTGAGGGCGGAGGAGGCGGAAGGTCATCAGGAAAGCGCGGGGGCGCAGCGGTGGAGACGGCGGAGGGAGTTGGAGGAAGAGGTGCAATAGTTGAGCAAATCGGACAGAAACGGGCGAACAAACAGTCAAATTGTGAATGAACGAGATCGTCTCGAGGTCCGTCTCGTGATTCTTCGAGATTTTCGGACCGACAGTGAGTAACTGTCTCTCTCAGTAGTTTAGATCTCATTCGTTCTTTTATTTTTGGGATTTTGAACTTTTGATAAACACAGCAAAACATCGCCGGGTTTTCGCCTGTTCCGGTCTCTGAGCCTCACCAGACTGAATTATGCAGGCTTGGAGCCGTCTCAGGGCTGAAAGCACCGGGACTGGGTCGGCGTGGACTTCCGGACGCGCTACGCCCTCGGGTGCCATGTCGCCGCTGACTCTTCCGCTGATTACCGCCGGCGGGGACTTCGTCTTGCCGATGCCGATCAGTCCGGCATCAACAACTAATGCGATGTACACACAGCAAAAGCCAACAGAACTTAAGACAAAGGCCAAGGGACAAACAGAAGAGAATAAAGAGAAAGAGAAAACTTGCGGAAAGAGAGAAAGCGGTAAAAAGAGTGCAGAAATGGGGGAGACGGAGGAGAAAAAGGAAAAGACTTTTGAAGTAGAAAAAAAAGTTGAAGAAAAGTCTACAGAGAATGAGGAGACGGAAGAGAAAGCGATGAGAGTAAAGGAAAAAGTCGAGGAAAGAAATTCCGAGAAAACGGAAGGGAAAAGGGACAAAGCCTTCGAAGAAAATCACAAATCGGAGGAAAATAGCGCAAGAAAAGCGGAGACGGAAAAGAAAATCGCAAAGGAATCGCCAAAAGAAGCGCGGAAAGCTGTGCCAACGGAGCCGAAGACGGACATGGCACCGGCACCGGCAGAGGCACCGGCAGAGGCACCGGCACCGGCAGAGGCACCGGCAGAGGCACCGGCACCGGCAGAGGCCCCGGCACCGACAGAGGCCCCGGCACCGGCAGAGGCACCGGCACCGGCAGAGGCCCCGGCACCGGCAGAGGCCCCGGCACCGGCAGAGGCCCCAGCACCGGCAAAGGCACCGGCACCGGCAGAGGCCCCGGCACCGGCAGAGGCCCCGGCACCGGCAGAGGCCCCGGCACCGGCAGAGGCACCGGCACCGGCAGAGGCACCGGCAGAGGCACCGGCACCGGCAGAGGCCCCGGCACCGACAGAGGCCCCGGCACCGGCAGAGGCACCGGCACCGGCAGAGGCCCCGGCACCGGCAGAGGCCCCGGCACCGGCAGAGGCCCCAGCACCGGCAAAGGCACCGGCACCGGCAGAGGCCCCGGCACCGGCAGAGGCCCCGGCACCGGCAGAGGCCCCGGCACCGGCAGAGGCCCCGGCACCGGCAAAGGCCCCGGCACCGGCAGAGGCCCCGGCACCGGCAGGGGCCCCGGCACCGGCAGAGACCATTTCAATGGAAAAAACGAAAGGGGCGTCGACGGTGCCAAATGCGACAAATGCTGCAGAAGAATTGCTGCAAACGCCCGCATCTGTCGCCGGACGCGACTCGGTCAAATTGCCTTCGGAAATACCAAAAAAAGAAGCCGCAGCCAAAAAGTCATCGGTGCCAGCGGCAATGTTGCCGACATTTACTACGGCACCGACAGTGACGCTAAATTCAAAAAACGGGCAAGCCGGGGGGCCGTCGCATCAGCAGCACCACCGGGGAAGGCTGTTGATGGTGAGGAGAGGGCGAATTTGGAAATGGTCTTGATGATTTGTCGTTTTTCAGGTTAACGGGGGAGGGAGCAGTAACAGCAACATCAGCAGGATGACGGTGTGTGGTTAGAGCTGTTAATTTCTCAATTTTTTTGGAATGTCCAGACCCCTCGGCGAACAATGGCAGACGCAAACGACACAAATAATGCCGCTGGCAACGCAAACCATCGGAAGCCGCCATTGCCCTCCCGACAGTTTTCGGAGGGTGCCGAAAATGCAACGAAAGACAAAATAATGAAGAAAATGAGCGGAGGGGACATTGACCAAATTGGGGCGGAACTCTTTGGTCAAAAGAGGAAGGAATCTGAAGAAGAAGAAGAAGAAGAAGAGGAAGAAGAAGAAGAGGAAGAGGAAGAAGAAGAGCGGGAGACGGAAGTACGGCGAGGACGACGCATGCACATCCAGTCACAGGTCCGCATTATAGCGCCGAACTGTGTAAATCGATTAAAACCCCCGGGATATCTGCCGAATCCACAAATATTGGCAGAACAATCGCTTCCGCATTCACTGCCGTTCATCCTCTCATGGGAGGAGGAAGTTGGACATCGGACAGCCAATCCCCGTGGTAAGTGTTGGCTGTGAAGGGGAGAGGAGGAGAGGACCCTCCCCGCGGGGCTCGGGGGAATGGTGACCCCCCAGGGGGGGGGGCTGTGAAGGGATTGAAATGGAGTGAATATGTCTCTTCCCTTCTCTTGGCTTTCTTCCCTGACAAATCCACCGGAGAATGGTCTTCCGACCATTCGGCAACGCCACTCCAGTCCGGTTTGCTGAACCGATCCCGCACCAATCCGGATCTGTTTGCTGAACTGAGCGCTTCCTCCCGAGCAACTATAATGAAAGAGGCATTGGAGCAGCGGCCAAGGCCGAAGGCACGTCGAGAATCTCGAGAGGGAATGCCGCCGACGATTGTCCGTAGAGAGGACAGTGAAAGGAGGAGGCTGCCGAGTGGGATGAGGGATGTGGAAGCGGAGGAGAGACGGAAGAGGGGGGACGGGGACGCGGAGGAGAGACGGAAGAGGGGGGACGGGGACGCGGAGGAAAGACGGAAGAGGGGGGACGGAGACGCGGAGGAGAGACGGAAGAGGGGGGACGGGGACGCGGAGGAGAGACGGAAGAGGGGGGACGGGGACGCGGAGGAGAGACGGAAGAGGGGGGACGGGGACGCGGAGGAGAGACGGAAGAGGGGAGACGGGGACGCGGAGGAGAGACGGAAGAGGGGGGACGGGGACGCGGAGGAGAGACGGAAGAGGGGGGACGGGGACGCGGAGGAGAGACGGAAGAGGGGGGACGGGGACGCGGAGGAGAGACGGAAGAGGGGAGACGGGGACGCGGAAGGAATGAACTTCGAGCGGATCCGTCCCCGGCCGCGCCTTGTGCTCGGCGGTCGCGGAACCTCACCCCATCAGTGAGTTCGGTGCAGAAAGCACCTAGAGATTGGCGATGTCGAGATTCAATATCGACAAAAGTCCAACTCCCGAAACCCAATGTTTTTGTCGAATTCTGCAGAATGAATTGGCCCCGTGGGCTTTGCGTCCTTCCGCCCTCCCAGGACGGGCAAAATCTTTTCGCCGTGGCGGACAGCTCAAATCACCGGGTACAAATATTTGCCGCCACCGACGGCTCTTTGATTCGCACTTTTGGCAATTTCGGCAGCGGAGACGGCCAATTCGATGGTATGAAAAGTTTTGGGGCTTAAAAATGAATGCTTTTGCCTTAAGGCTGTTGTGCGCTGTGTGTGAGCGGCGTCCGCAAGGAATTGCTGGTGGCCGACCGATACAACCACAGGCACCCCCCCCCCCAGGGGTTTTTGAGTTTCGTCCTCCTTCAGGGTACAGGTGTTCGACTTTCGTGGCACTTTCCGACGGAAATTCGGATGCCAAGGCACTGGGTCGGGTCAATTCCAGCAATGTTGGGGCATTGCGGTAGACGAACAGTTTGGATTGGTCGGATTTAAATTTTGCTCGTGCAGACGTCGTTCTTTAGATTTATGTTGCGGACAAAGACAACCACCGGGTCCAAATGTTCGACGCCGAAGGGACTTTCCTCACTAAATTCGGCTCAATGGGCGACGGCGCACGCCAATTCAATCACCGTACTGCTCGAACTCGTCGAATCCCCAACAAATTGTCGTTCAGCTCTCTATTTGACATTCTATCCGTCAAAACGGCTGCTTTTCGTTGCCGACAGTGCCAACAATCGGATCAGTGTCTTTGCCCCCGATGGGACGCCATTGCGCCAATTTGGCGGCAACGGATCGGCGGAGGGACAACTAAAACTGCCCCGAGGCATTGTCGTTGACAGTCGGGTAACAAATGAGATTATTTAACCAAAAACATGACCAATTGCTTCTGGAAAGGCTTTACCTTTAAATGTACCATTTCAAATTCATCCACTTCAGGGCCGTATTATCGTTGCGGATTCGGGCAATAACCGAGTCCAAGTCTTCTCCCCGACGGGCACATGTCTGCGTGTTTTCGGCACTTGGGGCACCGCCTCGGGACAATTCAAAGGGGTGGAGGGCGTTTGTCTGCTGAGACAAGAGCAGCACCAGCTGGTGGTTGCCGACAGAGAGAACAACCGAGTGCAATTGTTTGCGTGAAGTCGATCAAATGAAATCATAAATCATAAAATATTTAATAATTCATAAATATGAGTGATCGAAGTCCGTCACTTTGTATGCCGGTTATTGCAATTTAATGGTTTAAAAACATTTTGTATAGCTTTGGTCAGGAACCCTAACAAGCCTAACTCTTCCAAATTCCCCCCCCCCCCTAACTCTTCCAAATTCCCCCCCCCCCTAACTCTTCCAAATCCCCCCCCCCCCTCTTCCAAATTCCCCCCCCCCCTAACTCTTCCAAATTCCCCCCCCCCTAACTCTTCCAAATCCCCCCCCCCTAACTCTTCCAAATTCCCCCCCCCCCTAACTCTTCCCAATCCCCCCCCCCTAACTCTTCCAAATTCCCCCCCCCCTAACTCTTCCAAATCCCCCCCCCCTAACTCTTCCAGATCCCCCCCCCCCCCTAACTCTTCCAAATTCCCCCCCCCTAACTCTTCCAAATTCCCCCCCCCCCCTAACTCTTCCAGATCCCCCCCCCTAACTCTTCCAAATTCCCCCCCCCCTAACTCTTCCAAATTCCCCCCCCCCTAACTCTTCCAAATTCCCCCCCCCCTAACTCTTCCAGATCCCCCCCCCCTAACTCTTCCAAATTCCCCCCCCCCCTAACTCTTCCAAATTCCCCCCCCCCCTCCAAATCCCACGACTCGTTCTCATTGAGTCAGTGAATTTCGTTCCAATTTGGTGCAAAACCAATTCCCAGCCCAATTCAGTTATGCCAACATATTTTTTGTGCCGTTAATGAGTTATCTGTCGGGCGGGGGAGGTCAAACCAATTGTGGTCGAAGTGAGCGAGGGATTCGGAAAGAACGCGCGAGTGAGGGGATGGGGCAAGTCGTCGGATGATCAGAGTGCCGCCCCCATCCTCCGTCCAGCTTCCCCCCTCCTTACCTCTGCAACTCATCTGTGCCCTAATCAGACAAACAAACGATGGATGGAAGTTGGGGATGAGGAAAGGAAGAAGTTGGGGATGAGGAAAGGAAGAAGTTGGGGATGAGGAAAGGAAGAAGTTGGGGATGAGGAAAGGAAGAAGTTGGGGATGAGGAAAGGAAGAAGTTGGAGATGAGGAAAGGAAGAAGTTGGGGATGAGGAAAGGAAGAAGTTGGGGATGAGGAAAGGAAGAAGTTGGGGATGAGGAAAGGAAGAAGTTGGGGATGAGGAAAGGAAGAAGTTGGGGATGAGGAAAGGAAGAAGTTGGGGATGAGGAAAGGAAGAAGTTGGGGATGAGGAAAGGAAGAAGTTGGGGATGAGGAAAGGAAGAAGTTGGAGATGAGGAAAGGAAGAAGTTGGGGATGAGGAAAGGAAGAAGTTGGGGATGAGGAAAGGAAGAAGTTGGGGATGAGGAAAGGAAGAAGTTGGGGATGAGGAAAGGAAGAAGTTGGGGATGAGGAAAGGAAGAAGTTGGGGATGAGGAAAGGAAGAAGTTGGGGATGAGGAAAGGAAGAAGTTGGGGATGAGGAAAGGAAGAAGTTGGGGATGAGGAAAGGAAGAAGTTGGGGATGAGGAAAGGAAGAAGTTGGGGATGAGGAAAGGAAGAAGTTGGGATGAGGAAAGGAAGAAGTTGGGAGATGAGGAAAGGAAGAAGTTGGGGATGAGGAAAGGAAGAAGTTGGAGATGAGGAAAGGAAGAAGTTGGGGATGAGGAAAGGAAGAAGTTGGGGATGAGGAAAGGAAGAAGTTGGGGATGAGGAAAGGAAGAAGTTGGGGATGAGGAAAGGAAGAAGTTGGGGATGAGGAAAGGAAGAAGTTGGGGATGAGGAAAGGAAGAAGTTGGGGATGAGGAAAGGAAGAAGTTGGGGATGAGGAAAGGAAGAAGTTGGGGATGAGGAAAGGAAGAAGTTGGGGATGAGGAAAGGAAGAAGTTGGGGATGAAAGCGCCAATTTCGGGCTTAGGCCGCGCAAAAGCGTTGGCAGAGGATTAACCTTTTGACTTTGGTGGGATTACCCGAGAAAATGGACGACGGGGCGGAAGAAAGGCTCGCCAGCTTTCCATCTCCATCATTCTGCGCCAACTCCTCGGCCACAACTTTTGCCCTCCCTCGCCTCGTCCGGTGGTCCGTCCCCTCGACGCCTCCCCCCCCCCCCCACCCCCCCCCATTTTTGCATTTTTAGCATTTTATTCCTTTCATCCCCCCCCCGTCTCATTTCACCTACCAAAAAGTGCCCTCCCACGCCTTCGACAACCTTTTGGTCTCTTTAACTCCGCCACTTTGCGCTCGATCTTCGGCGATAAGGCGCGTGTCGAGAATGAATGGGTTGGGGGGGGAGGGGGGGGGGGGGGTAAGAGAGTTTTGAGGGGAGAGGCAATGATGACCCAATTTAGAGCAAATCGCCAAAAAATGCGCGATGGAGAAACAAATTGCCCCCAAACCCTTTTTCCTTCCCTTTTCTGCTCCGATTCGGAAGATCGGAAGGTTGGGGAGGGGGGGGGGGGGGTGGGCTGCTCGATTACAAACTCAGCTCACTCAATTGGGGTGAATTCGGGGAGAGAGGGGAAGGTAATCCCCTTGGGGGGGGGGGGGATTGCGATTAGGGCAAAAGTCTCTCGCGCAACATTTTGCTCCTCTTTCCCTTCCAATGACATTTTTAAGGGATTTTAGGGAATTTAATGCAAATTTGGGGTTGGACGAACAGAAATTGAGTTAAGTGGAGACCTTTGGAGGTGGCCATTTCGCAGAGAGAAACGGATTCTTCTCGTTCTTCCCCCCCCCCCCCTACGTTCACTCGTCAATTTGCATTTACCCCCTCCCTCCCGGCGCTTTGTCCCCTCCCCTTCCCCCCCCCTCCCCCCCCCCCCTCCCATCCCCTCTCCTCCCCCCCCCCGTCTCCCCCTCCCCCTCCCCTCTCTTCATCCTCATCTTTGTCCTGCCTTCCATTGCTGCCCAAAACTTCCTTCTCACAAATCAGCACCATTTTTGGTGGCGATGGCCGATTCCGAAGATGGCGGCGGTCCACCCAATCGCACAATTTTTTCGTCCGTCTCCCAAGACGAAAATGCAAAACAGTGAAGGCACCCCCCCCCCCCCTCCTGCGCACTTTGCTTTCTTCCCCATTTTGGCCTGTCCCTTCCAACAAAAGTTCCTGGCACCACTCTTTCATCCTTACAGTACTTTCCATCCTTCCCTCATCTCATCCTTACAGTACTTTCCATCCTTCCCTCATCTCCCCCCCCCACCCCCCCCCCTCCCCCCCCCGTCCCCCCCCCCACCCCCCACCCATCCATCGTTGTTCAGTCGCCCATTGTGTCCGTTGGTCATCCATCCCCTCCCCCAATTGCATCCCATTCATCTATCCATTCAACCATTCGACAGGCTCTTCTCACCATAACTCTGGCGGGGAGGGAATTGGGGTGATTGGATCGGAGATGGACGGACGAATGGGACGAGGGCAAGGGCAGGTGGACGACAGTTCTTCCAGCACATTCTTCCACTCTTCCACCCCCAACAAAATTCCCCATTTTCCCTTCACTTTGTGCAAGAACATGAAGCATTGTTTTGTCACAACTGCCCATCATATTTAAAAGTGTTGGTCAGCAAGATGGGATGGATGGGACCGAGTCCGTCTCGCTGCTGCTGGACAATGATTAGGATGATGAGAATGGGAGGGGGGGGGGGGGGGGAGAAGCCTCCCCTCCCCCTCCTCCCCCCGCCCCCTCCCCCGCCTTCCCGTCTCCTTGTGGAACTTTCGGGGACTGTTTTAGGTCCGATTAAGCCTCACTCACCAAATTCCCCTCCTAATCGTCCAACTCACTCATTTTTCCCGGGCAAACACACTCGAGAATCCGCTTTCGCCAATTAGACAGGAAGAAATGGACGGTCGGAGGATGGCCGGCCATTTCACCAAATGACCGCCGCCGATTGTGCAAACACTTCGAATGGTCCAAAAATTTACAAATCTCTGACCATCGAACATTTTTTGAAATTGAATAAAACTTTTCGCATTTTCAAAGATCACAACAAAACTCCCATTTCAGAATTTTATGAAAATGAATCATTGAGAGAAATCGAAAATCCTTCCCATTTGGACTATTCGGACGAATTAAGCCAAAACTTTCCCGGGACAGATGCGAGGGTCTGCGCTTCCACCTATTCCCCCTGAATTCAAGCCGCTCCCCCAATTTGCCTAATTGCTCCACCGATGGACGGAGCCTTTTGCGCATCCGCTTGATGGATTCCTCGGAGGTCCAAGCGCCTCTTCAAACTCAAAATAGATCGAAAGCCCATGGCACATTCATTGGCTATATTATATCCGCCGTCCGCTCCCTCCGGGGCAACGAATGCCTTTCCTCGCGCTTTTTCGGCGGGGGAGCCGTTCCCTTTGCCTGCCCTTCCCCGCGTATTTTGTCCTTGGCAAAGTAATCCCCCGTTGACGTAAAACGGGGGGGGGGGGGGTGGACAGACCCATTTGGGCTGATTGGGAATGGCGGCTGTGGGGGGGGGGGGGGGAAGCGCTCGAGAGACTTCAAAACTTAATTGGCTGGTACAATCCAGCCTTTTTAAAGCTGTTGGCGGCTTCTCATTCCAATGGAATGAAACCTGCAAATCCAAAATGAAAGTGCAAAGTGGGGGAGGAGGGGCGTCTCCCTCCTGGCGCCATGGCATATGCCATTATGTCCTCAGGCATCTAGAAAAGGTTGTGCCAACACTTCAGCTCTTCCAAGTTGGCTTTGCTTGGTGAATGCTTTCCTTATTTTAGCCCACTCTTTCCCAAGCTATTGCCCTCGGGGTAACTTCCGCTGCCAAAAGGTGTTTTTGAATAAGTCGCCCAAAAGGCTAATTGATAAGAGAGAGGCGGGAGGGCATGGGACGGGACGGGACGGACACTTTCATTCCGAAAATGTCTGCTGGTCGGTCATGTGCTCAGGTCTTCAGTTTTGAAGCTTTTATAATTTTGTTTACTCACAACATAATCCACGTTGATTTGAGGTCGGAGGAATTAATTGAAATGGGTGATGACCGTCCACAAATAATTCCCCCCCCCCCCCCCCCACTATCAGTGCCCCCCGTCCCCCCCCCGCCCAATTTTTGTTTCTTTTGCTCCTCTAAATCATTTAACTTTTCCCTTTTTGGCTGTCCATCCAAAATTGACGATGTGAGAATATGTGAAATGGTTTTATAATCAAAACGTCCAAAGCAGCGAAGGCTCGTCGGAGATAGGCCAAAAAGTGATGGGAATAGTTTGGAGAGTTTGGAGAATTAAATTTGATTTTTTAAAACCATTTTTGAATGGAATGGGAGAGAATTGAAGATTCTAAAAATGTTTTGTTCTCGTGAATGAACACACAAACTTTTAATTTTTATTGGACACATCGGAGGCGTGGAAAAACAATGAAAGGCTAAGCATCATCCAGCACCGCCTTTCTACCGTAATCGCTGATCGTCTACCGTAAAACTTGACTTTCCATCATTTATTCCCTTCATAAACTTCATGTTTACGAGCTTATGGCCGAATTAGGGGGAATTGGTTGATTGTGACAATGAGTGGGGGGGGGGGAGAAGTTGTCTCCGAAATCGCCTCTCCGATAAGGTTGATCATCCCTTCTCCATCCTTCTCGACATTCATTCATTCCCCCCCCCCTCCCTCCCCCCCCCCTCCCCTCTCCCCCTCCCCTCTCCCCCCATCCATTCCCAACTCTCTCATCTTCTCAATGCCGCCGCCCCTTTCTGCATCAAAACTTTTGCCTTGCTGATAAGCGCAAAATTGGGACGTGGGCGAGAAAGGGTTTTTCCCCCTAAGCCTGACGATGAGATGACTCTTTTCCCGACCATCCGATCCCTTCCCCCTCTCCCCCCCCCTCCCATCTTCTCCCCCCTCGACCCCCCCCCCCTCCCCTTTCGCTCCCCCCTCCCCCCCCCCCCCCTCGCCCCCTCCTTCCCCCCCCCCTTCTCCCCCCTCGACCCCCCACCCTCCCATCTTCTCCCCCCTCGACCCCCCCCCCCTCCCCTTTCGCTCCCCCCTCCCCCCCCCCCCTCGCCCCCTCCTTCCCCCCCCCCTTCTCCCCCCTCGACCCCCCACCCTCCCCTTTCGCTCCGCCCTCCCCCCTTCTCCCCCCCCTTGCCCCCTCCTTCCCCCCCCCCTTCTCCCCCCTCGACCCCCCCCCCTTCCCCTCCCAGCAGCCCAACATTCCGTTCACCCACATCATCACCAGCATCCGTCCATCCCATCCCATCCCTTCCAGCGGCGGTCGGTCGGTCCTGGCTGGCCAACACCGCCACACACTCTTTTTTCCCAATTACTCACTTCCTCTTCATTCTTCCCGTCAACTCCCTCCCTCCTCCCTCCCTTCATCCCTCCCTTCATCCCTCCATCATATCATCGTCGTCATCATCCGATCCGCTTATGCATTGCCACTGAATGCCAAAATGCGGTGCAAACATATTTATGGGTATTTACAATTTCTATTTTATTTACTAATTCCCAAATGATGGACAAAAGACTGTCCATTTTTCTTTCATTTCGCACTGGCCGATTATTGCATTTACAATTCCCTCAAATGCTTTATCCAACTCATTTCTCAACGTTTGTTCGAGGATTAAACCTAAACCTGGCGCCGCCGACCGACTCGCCCATTTCCTTCATTTACTCCAATAATTCCCCGCCCTGCTCACTTTGCCTCAATTGCTTCCGCCCCCTCCCCTCTCGCCCGTGCCATCTTGCTGACTATGCCCTGCTTGGTCCTCCTCCTACTGCTTACTGCTTGGGGTCTGGCGCCTGCCATAGGCCCAACTAATCCCTTTGAACGGGCGAAATGGTGGCGGGGAGTTGGGCAGAAAATGGCGGCGGACAAAGCCCTAAGCCCCCTCTACAATGGGAAAACGGCACAAATGGGCCCGAATGGGAGAAGGGATTAGGCCGGACAGCAGGCGCGCCCGAGGCAATCCTTTGCTGCAATGGCAAAAGGACTGTCGGCCGTCGGGGTTTGCCACTCATTCACTCGTCGGTTTGGCAGAATATGGCCAACCGATGGGGGAGGCCTAAGCATTTGTGAGGCAGAAGAGCTTAACTGAAGTGGCTCAAATGGATGGGTTGGATGGCTGGATAAGCACCGGAGGGGATGTTTTGTGTCTTTCTGCTGCCGCAGCCGGTGGCATTTGACCTTTGTCGAAAAAATATCCAAAATTTGATTCGACGTTCTTTGCTTTTCAGCTTCCTTCCTGAACTTCTTGACCTTTAAACTTTCCCAATCAGCACATTTTGTCGACCTCTCCAAAGATGCTAACCGGCGGAACTCACAATCAGTCAACCGCCGACATTCGCTCATCATCACCAAAGTTACGGGCAGAAGACGAAGGAGAAGCGAGAGAAGAAGAAGCAGAATCGCCAACAGCGAAAAGGATGCACGTGGAGGAGGGGGACGATGGCCAAGAAGGGGGTCAGTCAATGCAAGCCTTTCAAATTGGGGGAATCGGATAGTTTGGGGGCTTTCGGCAATTCGGCCCCCCCCCGCCATTACTTCCCCTCCGTTACCCTTCCCTTACCTCTCCCAAGGTCCGTCCCCGCTTTCATCCTCCGCTCGTCCAATGCCAATGCCAATGCTTCATCCTCTTCCTTTCGTCTCCTCTTCACCAGCGACAAACGCGACTTCGCCTTCGCTTCATCGTGCCCCGATGATGGCACTTCCCCTGACAACAACGCCTCTTTCTTCCTCATCCTCCTCCTCGTCTCCTCCCTTTTCCTCAGCTTTCTCAACAGCGAATTTGTTCGGCTTATTCGAACGAATCGCCAACGGGACGGTTATTGACACGAATTTCGGTATGGGCGGAGTTTGGCCTTCTGCAGAAATTGTGTCGCAGCAGCCGCAAACACTCAAAACGAATTCTTCGACAATGGCAATGGACGAATTAACGGCGTTATCGCTCAGTTTAAATGGTGGACAACAACCGCAGACTCCGGCGACAATTGAAAAACTTCTGCAAATTTCTCGACAATTTTTGAGCGGTCGAAACGAAATAAGCGGCGATGGAATGGGCAAAAAGAACGCTCAAAAAAGGGCGATGGCCGTTGGAATTGGAAACGGCGAGACGTCGCCGCGGGGCGAAGAGAGTAACGGCACGGAAAGGGATGGGACGGCAAAAGGAGGCGGGGGAGGGGCGAGGGGAGGCAACGGCGACGGTAGAAAAAGGGTAAGCGACGATCGGCTCGGGGGGTCTCTTTTAATCGCTGCTGCATTCGTTGGTAGAAAATAAAAATTGAGAATTTAAAGCTTTTGAATCGTTGACTCGACCTGGGAGTGGGTTGAATGATATATAATTTATTAGGGCTGAATCGTTGAAATTTACCGGACTCGAGACCGAGAAATGACCCCGAGACTGAGACTCAAACAGTGGATGTCCGGCCGGGAAAAGTTTTTTTTCGTCAGCAAGTCCTTAATAAAAACTTAACTTTCAAAATTTCCCGGCGGCCCTTCATTTCTATGAGATTTGCAACCAAATTTTAAAAATTACGATAATTTTTTGGGTCCACGAGAAACATTTTTGAATTTTTTGGTAATTTTTTGTTAATATTTCGGGGGGGGGGGGCTCAGCCTAGGGAGGGCTTTAGGCCTAAGCCTAAGCTTAGGTTGGTTTGGACCTAAGCTCAGCTTAAGGTGACGTCCCTAGGGCCCAAACGGCAGGCCCAAACAGCGGGGCCCAAACGTCCTGCTCCCCCCCCCCCCCCCCCGAATGTTTTTCCTTCGCTCGACGAGGGGAGTCGATTGATATATAATTTCAGGAAAAACAAAATTTTTTTGGTATTCTTAACTTTTGCCATTTATTTTATTTGGCATTTCGCTTACCTTCCTTCAGCAACCGTTTGATTGCATTTTATGGTATTGTTTCTTCAAATAATTTTTTTTTGCCTTCCCTCCCTCGCCCGCCTCTAAAGCCCGTAAACTTTCCCCCAACTTTCAGAGTTACCCCTACACCTTTCAATTTTGCGTGTTATGTCAGAAGAATGTGCACAGCAGTAAGAAGCTTTCCTTTGCTCGGTCTGACCTCTCTCATTTTCTCCGAATTCAGGCAAATTGCCCTGTCACATTCGGCAATGCCACGTCGGCAAGCCAATGTTCCAATGTCCGGTGTGCGATTTTACGTCAACTTACTCCAAGAACAATGTGAAAAGTCACATGGTGTCACTGCACGGATTGGCGGTGAATTGGCCTTCCGACGAAGGGAGTCATAACAGAACAATTTTAGGGTGACCCTATCAGCTACATGGACCAGTACGCTTCCCAAGTGGAGGAGTTTATGAAACAGTGCTTTCCCAACGTCAGAGGTCGGTGATTTGGGGTTACTCATTTTGATACTTTTGTTCAGTCTGATTTAAAAGCTTGCATAAAATTGATGTAAATATTTGGTATTTTACTAAACGCTGTTCAGGTCGAGGGCGTCCGCTTCACGGGCGACTGTCTCCAGGTGCAAAACAGCAATTGGCCGTGTCAGCGACTACGGCAAGTTCAGCACGGGTAAAGCAGACGGTTGCGGCAAACGATAGCCGTTCTCTCGTCGTGACCATCTCTCCGCCGACGATGAGTCAGAGCCAACAACGACGACTCTCTCCAGCAACGGCAAATGCGGGGCCTTCCTCCTCACAGCAACGCAGCGGTGGACGACAGCAAAGGACGACGACGACAAACACTCAACAGCAACAACAAATGGCAGACGACCAGCCGATGGTTCGCAGACGGATTTTTCGAAACTGACAAAATAAAATATACAAATTCCTACGAATCGACAAATATATTCTTAGAGAGTATAACTTCAAACATCTTCCAACCAGTTCAGATGGTCGTCGGGCGTGCGGAAGCTCACCACCATCCACTGCTGAACGGTAATAATGTCGACGGAGGTGCTTTGCTTCCGTTCGATGCCACCGATGTGTACGGAGCGGCCATGGGAATGCTGAAGACAACAACGGGGAACAGAACGCCAACGTCGCTGGTTCCGAACAAAGACTGCTGTAGTGATCCGTCGTTGTCCAACTTCGGCAAGGGCGCGGCTTTTGGGCCGCTCCCTCAAAGGGATTGCGGGTGGGTTTTGTAAAGCACCAAAAATGTTATTCCGAAACATTAAGTTTTCTGTCCGCATTCAACCCGTTCATCTACCTACAACAGCTCAACAATTTGTTCGCACTTAACGCTGTAAATCCGAATGGTCATCAGCAACAAATGCCCGCCGAAGTTAAAATGGAGGTGATTGTTCTTGAAGTTCTTTCAAAATTGAGTTCATGTCCAATCTGAGGGGTCAATGAAACGAAACACATAAAAATCTCTCCTTTTTGTGGAGGAGTGAACTGTTCAGCCCCTCCCCCACACGCGCCCGTAAGTGTTCATCTACTAACCCTCTTTCGGCTTTAGCGGATTTATTCGGCATAATTTTATATTCAGACTGAGTTGGACATGCCAGTTGATGAGGACGCGCTTCACCAACAACAGCATCGGCTGAACGCGTCGTCGATGTTTTCGCTTGAGGAATGTCTAAATCTAAGCCAAAAGTTTCTGAAGGAGATGAGCAAATGCGAAGAACCGGCAAATATAGCGAATTGCGAGGCTAACGATGTCAAATCCGATGGTTTGGCCGCATTTGCTGCGCCGGCGACGCTTTGGAAATATTTACGCTTTTAGCCTCCAAAGAGCTGCTGATTTGCCATTCTTCCTCCTCCAATACGTCGCCCCATCCGAGCGGATGTTTCCCCACCAACTCCTCCGCCTCTGTGGGCGCCGTTCTTCGAGAGGAAGTGCCTCTTTACTTTCCGCACCAACTGAATTTGACCGTTTTGGACGGACCCGTTCTTGAAAAGACCGTCTTCAAGACGTTCGCAAATTCAGGCGAACTCATTGAGGTGTGTGGGGGGATGGACAGTGAAGGAGAAAATTTCAGAAAATGTTTTTAGAAATTTGATTTGTCCGTTTTCGAGCCGTTTTTGGACCAGAATTCGGGCTCTCTTCTCTCACCTACCCAACACCAAAACGTGACATCGGTGCGTAAACAGCTCGGTCTGAAGTCGTTTGAGATAATGTTCGCCGTTCATAGGTTCGGCCGACCTTTGTAGGTCATGACTCCTTAAAGTCTTGTTCAGGTTGGACATTGACGTGCTAAAGCCGGAGAATGTGCATTTGGTGATGCAAATTGCGCCGACCGACTTGGACATCCGTCGCTTTCGGCTTTTTGAGCAGTCCAATTCTTTGAATTCGTTGGACGAAGACGAACAATTTGTCGTTCAGGTGTGGCCATTTGTTGTTTCTTTCTATCTTTATTGACGCTTTAGCTGTCCAAAATTGATCGCCTCCGCGAGAAAATCTCCGTTATGGCACTTATGGGCGAATTTGACCAAAGGGTGGCGCAGCTGAATAAGGTAAATAGTAAATTGACCGCTTTTTGGTTATGGCCAAACGTTTTTGGCCTTTAAGCATTTACTCGCCCATTCCGTGGCGGCCAAATTGCTGTTCAATTCGGCCGAGTTTCACACCATTCTTCATGTGCTTTTGACCTGCGTTAATTTGGTCAACGGCGACTTCGCCTCCCAATTGGTCAAAGGCTTCCGACTCCTCCGCCTCCCCGAAATGTGCTCCTTCCGTTTCCCCGACGGGTCGACTCTTCTCAAAGTGTTGGCACAGATTTTGCGGAGACATTTCCCCGACGATTTGGACACTTTCTTAAAACGGACCAAAGTGGTCGAAGAAGCGGCCAAAGGTAGTCATTTACGTAAGCCTTCTCTTTCGAATGGCACCCCTGAGGGGCTTTTTTGGTTCAATTTAAATTTATCCTTTTCCAGTGGAATTTGCGCATTTCCTCCGTGAATTGCGTTGTCTGGAGAGAGGCCAGTCGTTGGTGGAGGAGGAATTGCAGCTTTGCCACGGGAAGAACCCGCAGTTGGCCAACTTTCTGACACACTGCGAATTGGAATGTGCCCAGCTCAGAGAATGCATTCAAAATACGAATGTAATTTGAACTGTTCAATAAATTTTATTAAAAAGTCAAGTCGACTCGTCGGACTTTTCCGTTCCGAATTGGAAAATTGTCAATTTCAAAAGAGGAGACCATTTTGACTTGTCAATTTTAGGGTTTATTTGTCTTTTTAGTGTCAGGTTTTGTCCACAATGGAATTCTTTGGCGAATGCACTGACGAAGCATTGGGCCGTGCCGGTGAGAACTTCCAAATGTGCCGGTGTCGGCAGGAGCATTTTTTCGCAGTGATCGCGCAATTCGCGCGTGACCTTCGCTCGTCGACTTAGACGGGAAGCGAAGCATTGCGGTGACAAAAGACACGGCGATCAGAAATTGGGGAGAGGAGAGAGAGAATCCGGAGATTCGATTTGTTTCTGTGTCCTTTCTTTTTTCGAATTCTTCTTGCAATATATTTGTGTATTTTATTTATTCACATTTACATCATCGATTATGCAAAAACGTTTTTCTGATTGCTTTCTTTGAACTGTCCTATCAATCCGTTTTTAAACATTGGCGTTGTGCTTATCTTTCCAATTGTCTCTCTTTTCTCCCAATTCAGAAAATCCCAATTTATTTTGTTTAAATGAATGTGAATATTGTATTATGCAAGTTACGCAAATAATTTTGAGTTCAAGATTATTCGGCGTGGCTCGGCTTTTTCGGATTGGGCTGTGGGGAGACCCGTTGGTGCCGATAGGCGCCATCGGAAGGAACTTTCTTTACGAACACTTCAGATTTTTTCTAATTTCCTTCTGCTTTTATTAATTAAATTGGTTTTTCAAATATCTCCGCCATGGTAATTGCTTAAGCTAAAATAAAAGCTCCGAAAAGATGACTTTAGCCAGGCAATGAGACGATTCGAGGGCGTCTGGAAAAGCGGAAGGATTGGATCCGACGAACTCGGGACTACCAGGGAAAGGCGACGAACATCCGGCAGCTGAAGAGGAGTGCTCGGGAACGGAATCCCGATGAGTTCGACTTCCACATGTTGCGCAGTCAAGTCGGAGTGAGTTGGGATAGTCGGCAGAACGAGGCAATTAGTGTCTGTGTGCAAGGGATGTAACCGAATTTCCGGACATTTAGCTGTGTACTGTTACAAATAAAATTAAATGATAAGCTGTGGGGCTTGTGTCGGGACTTTTGAGGCGCTTTTTGGGGTCCATCAAATAATGAGAGGAGATTTGAGTTTGTCGCACAAATACTATAGTTACACGTAGTTTCAATTTACTTAATTACCGTGAATGATTGATCGCTTTTTGTTGAGTTTGACGGCTTGCACCGGGATTTGGAAGCGGAGGACGAGGAGCAAGACGAAGCTCAGCGTCTTTTGGACGATGTCAACGACATCGAATACGTGCGCTTCAAATTGGGCATGGAGCGCAAAGTTAGCGTGGGACAACAAACGCTCTTAACGCTATGCCATCTTTCAATAACCCGCAGAAAATTGAGAAACTGAAGGCGGTGCTTCACTTCTGTGCCGGGGAAGGGTCGGCATCTAAGCCATTGAACAAACACAAAATTTTTGCGGAGGATGAGGATGAGGGTATCGAAATTGGGAGTTGGTAAGAAACAAAAGCACATTTAGCTCGGAGCTTCGACCCGTTGAAGTTTTTCAACACTTCCGAGCAATTTTTGGGCCGAACCTTCAATAGACCTTTCGCGAACGAAGCGAGCAAAACTCTCAACGAAGCGGAGAAAGGAATGCTCAAGGTCTGTGGGGACGCCGAACGGAAAGTAAAAATGGCGAAATTTCCCGGTACTTTTTGGTTATCAACATGACATGAGACCGGGTCAACGAAGTTGTGCTGGTGATTGATATGCAAATGATTAAACTATTTATGCATTCAGCGCGCTTTTGTTGACTTTTTTTAAATTTAATTTTGCACAACCGAAAAGTACCAATTTCCCTTCCATTCAAACTGTCGCTTAATTCCTAAGCCTTAACTAAATAAAAAGTTTTCTTCAGGAAACTGAGAAACAGCGGCGTCGTCTTTATGCCGAGCTCGGCAAACGCGTGGAAAGGGAGCGCGAGTTGGCGGTGGTTTTGCAGAAATTGGAACTGAAAAGGGATCTGGCGCAGTCAAGAAAGTCGGAACTGAGACCGAAACTGATCAGAAAAGGGGATGCGGGGAGGGCGGCCGTCTATAAATGGAAGTACGAAAGAAAGAAATGAGACGTTGCAGTGATCCCATCGATAAATTGCCATTGCGTTGGTTGTTTGTTGCATTTATGGCAGAAAATATTTTATGCATTCTTACAAATGGGAAGACCAATGACGTCGTGCCAATTATTATATGGCACTAAAAACGTTTCTTGCGTTCCCTTTATCATCCCCGACGGCTTGCGCTTGACGCCCGAAAATGGTAAAAGTCCATCGCTGTGACCGAAATGTTCCAACCGGCACTTGTCGTGGCGACGAAAAAGATGAAGAGGAACGTTATCGGGTAGAGGAAGAATTGCGTATTCTTCAGCGTTGGAAGTGCTGAAAAAAACAACACATGTGACGGAGGACCACAATTCGAATCCAATTGTGTTTTTCCACCGCCATAACAAACAAAAAAAATGGCTTCATTCTAATTTGAGCATTCGAACCGGTGTATCCGAGAAAGGTCACGTAGTTGTAATATACGGTGGCAATGCACCAAATAGAATTGCCGAAAAGACGCGCAAATAAATTTTGGTAGTCGATCAATCCTAAAAGTTAATGAATAACCAATCCTAAAAGCGAGTACAAAAAGGGAAACAAACCATAAAAAAGCAAAGGTAAGACGACGTGCAGAAGGACGAGCAAAGGGAAGAAAGCATTCAAATGGACGTCAAAACAATAGCCCCATTCGACCACGTCACAGTCCCTCGACCGGCGCAAATAGCGATTGGAAATGAGCCTAAAGGGACGAAACACTAACTAAAATATTTTAGTAAAATAAATGAAGCCAAAGGAGTCCCTGCCCCCTTCGTTCGGAAAGCGGGAAAGAAATCCGAGAACTGTTCTTAGTTTTAAGGAATGGGAAGGTGTGTAAATTTAAACATAGAAAAATCGAACAATTCCTTTTTGGGTGCGGCATATTATTCCTTTGTCTGAGCTAAAAAAAAATTGTGACCAAAGTGTTGTGGCGACGATAAGGCCAATTCCGATGCAGTCGATGAACACGGCCCAGAGGAAAAAAGCGCAGAACGAAGAAAATGACAAATTGAGCGACAAAGCGAACAGAACACTCGACCCGAGCAGAGAGAGGGCCAAAAGGACGAGGAATGCGGGGTCATCACGAGCCCATTGATCCTTGGCCTCTAAAATGTTTGATTTTCATAATAATTAAACGAATGAATCACGGCACTTTTTCTGTACATGAAATTCCTGTACACTTTCTGCGGGTTGATCAGTAGGTAAAGCATCTGCCAAGCGGCAAATTCAAAGTCCATTTGGCGAATGTGCACTAAACGACGGAAGAAACGGCTGAGTTTTGCAGCTGCTGTCATTCTAACGGCCGAAAAGCAACCGACGTTTGAGGAAGAACTAAAATCATTTAGAAAAGCTTTTGACAGATGCGATGAACGAACAATCTGCTGGCGTCGGAAGTGATGGACGCGGGCGTGGAGCACCCGCTCCGGTTCCAATAATAGTCCTTCCTCGCACCACCAGAAAATGAGGTTGAAGGAGACTGACAGGCGACTAAAACTTTTTTAAATATTATTTCCTGAAAGATTCGTAACCTTTCGGGTGAAATGGCTTCTTTCTGTTATCAGCCGCGTTCATAGGTCATGGAATCCGCAAAACAAAATTAAATGAATGGAAAAACAAAACAAATTTAAAGGAATGAAAGTTATGCCTTTAAACTTTAAGAAACGTACAAAAATGAGAAAGAATAATTTATGTAAAATGTGCCAATTTTACATCATAAACAAGAAAACCAAAGAGAGCGAATACCAAAGCCTAAGACACAAACGGGCCAATCCGAGTGAAATTGCAGCATCGAAGCCTTAAATCAAAAGTTTCACCAAAAATAGTCGAAAAAATGAACATCGCATCACTGCTGAGGCTGTTTCTTCTGGTTGGCGACAATGTAATGGTAGAAGATGACCAAAACGAAGATGGTGACGCCGAGCACATTAGCCATGATACCTAAACAGCTTAAGTTTTTTTAGGAGTAAACAGTTAAATACCCAATTGCATGTCCGTGATCATTCTTTTTATTCTCGATAGGCAATTCGCAGTGTAATAGTATAATATCAGCGCTTATAAGTCTAAGGCTTTAATTCTTGTATAAAAACAGGGTGCGTAACTTTTTTGACGAATTACGCACAAAACATGTTTTTAGTCGCGTCGTTTAACGAACCTAAAAATACCTATGCTGAGGTTTTCATGGAAGAATACAAACGTTTCCGATTTTCCTACCAAATCATAAACCAATCAATCTTCTCGTTCTCTAATGCACAAATTTGAAAAAAGTTTGTGCGTACCACTCACTGAACAAATTATGAATGGGGACACGATTTTTAGATTTAACCATTTTATGCGCTTTGTTTTGTCGAGATGTGCATGAAAAACATTGGTGTCCGTACGTTTTGCCTCCCCAGCAAAAATGGACGTTTTGCCTCCCCAGCAAAATGGACATTTTGTCAACTCATCAAAAACTTAAATTTCGGTCAATTTCAAACCCCGGACACAAATTCGAAGGTTTTTCAATTTCAAATTTTTTCGAAATTTCTTGGCCTCAAAAACATTCAAACACATGCTCAATCATTCAAGAAACATACCCTAGGCAAAACGTAAGGTGGCAAAACGTACATTTTTGCTGGGGAGGCGAACGTACCGGAGGCAAAACGTAGTGTAACCAAAACATTTTTTAGTCGGAATTTCGTCGTTCATTCCATTTTTCCCAAAAAACCAGGTTGTCTTCTGACCGATTTGAATCCATGAAATGACTTTCTTTGAGGAATATTGTATTATTTCAGGTCCAGTCGGAACTGTTCAAGCTTTTCGGAAAAGTATCGTTTGCTTGTAAAGCTTTTTTCACACAAAATCAAAAACAATTCAGGCATTTTACATATTAGCTAAATAAACTCAAAACTATAAAAACAAAACAAAAGTGTTCAATGCAATGGGATCGCTTGATCATTTCACTCTGCTGATCTCTACAAGCTTTTTCTGTTCAAATAATTCGTCTGCAGTGCAGTGACAGTGCCGAGCATAACTCCGAAGTTGACTCCGATAAGGACGCTAACCAAAACGGACTGAACAAAACGGAAAGACATCACCCGTAAAGAACGGGGACCAATTAACACATTTGCCACGCCAATGGCTCCGCCAAAGAGTAAGCCGAACCTAAAATAGGTGAACTCTGTCCAATATTTGTCATTCGCAACACCTTGCCCTACTTTGCGCATTTTCTGACTGTGTTCGGCATGACCTCACGCCATTCTCTCAGCAATTCCTTCGCGCCTTCGAAAGTCGATGGCAATAACAAACTTTTCTTGTATTTCTGCACGAATTCCTCTGCTCGGCTCCTCTCTTTACGTTCATTTTCGCTCCTATCCGATTGTACGTCCTTCCACTTCGCTAAACCCAATGAGTTTAATTAAACGCTATTTTCGAAAAAATGAGCGACTGTCAATTTTCTTCGATTGTTTAAAAACGGTTTCGAGAAAGCGGAATTAACATACATTTCTTGTTAACTGTTGACGCACCGTCAGCCCCAATAATACGCAAAAACTCGGCGTCGCCTTCTCTTTTTCTTTCTTCAGCCATCATTTTTTGCTTTTATAAAACGCAATTTATTTTCGATAAAAATTTAAGAATATATTGATCGACAGTGTTAGGACAACTTTGGCTAAAGAGCTGGATTTTGGAAGACAAATTTTCTATGAGACAAACGACAAATAAAAAAACATTTGAACAAAATGGTGAATTGAAATCCAAAGAACTTTCCACGAAGCGACACGCTTTAGACGACACACATTTGGAGAATCCGTTCCAACACGAAAGGATTCAGTCCATCTTTTAAAAGGCCGTCCAAAGGGTCGATGTATTGAAAATTTTTCTGTAATTAAACAAAATTGTGGGAATATGCTCGAGAAAAACCGACCGTCCCCTGATCGAATTCGTCATACAGTTTGAAAGGCCCACTGACACAACAGTAATTGGTCCGCTGATTGTTGAAGCCTAAGAATTCGAGTTTCAAAGAGACTATCGTGCCCTGCCCACCTTCAACATCGATGTTAATTGCTATGGTATTAAGTTGGCCGAGAGCGAAGTAGAACATCTGCGAGCCGTCCGAAAGGACCAATTGCGAACTCAGCGGGCTAAGAATCTCCGTGTACTGAGTGTGGCCTAAACTTAAATAATATAAGAACCATTTAAATATTCGACTATTTGGCCTTAAAAGGCACGCACTTGCCCATTGACTGACCGAGACAGTGCGCTTGGCCATTCAGCCAATTGAAGAGAGAAGCGACCGCCGTTGCGGCCAAACACTCCTCCAACACTTCCCGTCGCTCAATTTCCGAGTCGCAACGCCAATGCTCGTCCAAACGTTTGATCAACGAAGTGATGTCCTTGACGGCCAATCGACCAAATTTATGTGTTTCGCCTGAACAGAAAAAGATTATCAATTAATTTTAAGGAGTTAACAAGCTTTATTTTGAGTAAACAACGATGATGAATGGGACTTACCCGAGTCATATTCGTAGCCGGGACACTGCCAAAGCGGATTTTTGTCTGATAAAAGATTGTACATCAAAGGCGACAAGAGCACTTCATTCGCAACATCGACAGACGGCGGGAAAAGAGTCGCCTCGAGTTTGGCACGCTCATTCCAGTCGAAAAGCTAAACATTTGGGAGCCATTCTCACTCCTAAAGCACTTTTTGTTACCTTTTTCATGGGATTCTTCGCCCTCACCTGCACAATGTGCTTGTCGCGCATTGTAAAGGCGAGTTCGCCAAGGCGCCGTCTAAATTTGTTATAAAATGCCCGTTTATTAGCCCGAAAGTTTGTGATCTTATCAAAAAAAAAGAAGATTCATTAGGCGGCAATGTCTCAAAATCGGTTTCCGAATGTTTGCATAAGTTTGTTTTGCCGGACTTGGGACCTGTCATCGCCGGTGAACTTCGTCTTGCGAATTTGCGGCACCTCCTCCTCCTTTTCCCAAACGGGCAAATCCTCGTACAGAGAGAGAAAGCCGGCCCTCACCCAAAAAGATTCGCAACGGTCGCAGTGCGAAACCTTCGAATTTAAGCGCGTAAATGACCAAATATTGACTCACGCGATAATCGGCAATTTTGGAATTGCCATGGGCCATCGTCAGCTGGGCGTCGTCAACGAGCGACCGAAGGAATTTGGCCCGATTTTCGGCCCTTTCCGTCTCGGGGTGATTTTCCCTTTTGGCCATTTCCTCCCGTTCCAAGTGCAACGCCAAACTTTCGACGACACTTTTCTGCGAAAGAAAAGCAAAGTAAAATGTTTCTGGTTGATTCCGGCCCAATCGATTTGGTCTCTATTTATAAAATTCCATGAAAAGTGACAAATATTCCCCAGCATGGTAAAATACGGTCGATTTTGCAACCACAAAAACCCAACGAATACCTCAAATCTGGCAGTTGGCAACCTGAGTCCCTTGTAAAAGTCTTCAAACTCCTGCTCGGCCTCGTCGGCATTGGCCAGCCGTGTCTTCGTGGCATATTTGTAAAAGTCAAGCACGTTGAAGAAGTTCGGAGTGGGCGGAATGGCCCAGGCAGAACGCGGTTTCGACAGAGGTGCCATCCAAGCCCTTACAAACCAACGACTTTAGCATAACTGAATGCTCTTTAGTAACCTGTGCCAACGCTTCTCTGCTTGTTTCCACTCCCTCTCGTAAGGATTCACAAAATCAATCTTCTCCTTTACCGTTGGCAGCAAATTCACCAGGTCTTGCACCTCATAATAGTCCTGCAAACGCCACCCAACCAAAGACTCGTCGGCGGGGCTCTGACAGGTTTATTTCCATATTTCCCAGAAATTCCAATTAAAAAAGGTTTTACAATTGCTTCTTCGGCGACTATACTCGGCCGATCGGCAATTTTACGACGATACCACGGGGCCTTGACCATTCCCGGCGGCGGCTTCCAATAGCGCATATTGATAATTAGGGAGTGTAATTATCTGCACATAAAATCTTGAAATATGCGCATAAAATATGCACCAAAAATTGCAAAATATGCACATAAAATGAAAAATTCTCAAGGCATTTCAGAGAAAATAGGGGTATATTTTTCGTTATTATTGCATTGCCACCTTAGCTTAGGGTGCGTTAGTCTTAGGCCTAGCCTAAGACCAGGTTGGTTTACGCTAACAAATAAGCCTAACGAACCCCAAGCCATGGTGTCTTAAGGCCTACACCTAACGAACCCCAAGCCAGGGTGGCTTCGGCCTAAGCCTAATGAACCCCTATCTAACTTTCCCCACAGCGATTCGATTTTGGGGCTTTAGTTCGGAAAAGATTTGAATTTTGTCCTAAAGAACGCCAAACGAGAGAAAGTTAGAGAAAGAAAGGAAATTTGTTTAATTCTCTCGCACTCTCTATTTATTGGCACACATCTCGCTTTTTGAGTCGCCGTGTCCCCCAGTTGTTCTATCCGGGTTTGGGTTATTTTAAAAAAAGTCGGGTTCCCTTAATTTTCAAAAACCGATTTAAATTCTCATTTTTATTTTCTATTGCCGAATTCGTAATCAGTAGGGCCCGGATTTTTTTGTTAATTTTTTTCGTGGATTCCTTACCATGAGAGAAGCCCAAAGATAGTCTTTGTTTTGAAAAATTTTTGAATTAGGGCGCCTTTTTAGCACATATCAAAACTAGAGCCCGGCGGGAACGGGATTCCCGCGGGAAAAGTACGGGAATCCCGGTCCCGTTCCTGTCTTTTTTGCCCAGCGGGATTTTTTACGGGAACGGGAAAAAGACGGGATTCCCGTCCCGTTCTTTTTGAAAACCCCGTTCCCGTTCCCGGAAATTTTTTTTTACCGAGCTCTAGTTTCCGGGCCCTAGTAATCAGCGGTAGGGGACGACTGAGTCTGGGCTAACTGAGTCTGGCCGACTGAGTCTGGTTGGCAGGAAAAAATTTTTAAACTTAAATCTTGTAAAGTCAAGCAATCTAAAAATATAAAACATTCTTAAACAAAAATTAAAGCAAACAAGCATAAAAGAATAAAACAATCATTGATTCAATTCTTCATGTGATACTTTTTGGAAATTCCGGCAAGAAAAAGCCCAGCAAAATTAACTACCCACCCCACATAAAATCAATTTTAAACCAAAGAGCCATTTTATTTCGCCTCGCAAAAACCGACCCCACCCTCAAAAAATCTTACATCCAACTATCCAAAACAGCCAAATCCCTAACCATCCAACACCATAAAGCTTCAATACGAAAAACCCTCTCCAGCCAAACCAAACTATATTCATACTTGCGCAAATTTTCAAAAAATTATCAAAATTCATATTCCCTGCAAATAAACAATGAATTGATCTCACACATTCCTTCAATTTGTGAAATATTCGCCGATACATTCTTCAAGTCATTCCAAAACATTCCGCTACTCAATCCACCCTCAATCCACTGTACCTACCACAAAACAATTGATGATATCGATTTTGACGTTCTAAAGGTCTCACACGTTCTACAGCAACTACCCAACAAACTCAACAGTTCACCTGATCACCTCAATTTTCGCCTCCTCAAAAATTGTCACCTGGAACTCACTCCCATTCTCTCTGACCTCTTCCGACTATCCATGGACACATGTTTTATCCCGGACATTTGGAAATGCTCTCTCATTGTTCCTATACCCAAAAAAAGGAAATAAGCATGATCCCTCAAATTATCGCCCCATTTCTATAACCTCTTCCCTATGCAGAATAATGGAGAAAATCATCTATTCCCAACTATTACATTTTCTTAACTCAGTCAAATTCTTCCACAAAAACCAATTTGGCTTCCTCAAAGGGCGATCCACTACTTTGCAATTAATCTCTTCCATCCACCTCTGGTACAAATCAATTATGGAAAAACAGTCTATCCACACCATTTAAGTTGACTTTAAAAAAACCTGTGACTCCGTTCCTCATCGCTTCCTTATTTACAAACTTTCCCAAATAGGCGTAAGGGGCAAACTCCTCCCATGGTTCTCCAATTATTTAAATAATAGGAAATTCATTGTTAAAATTCAAAATCATCAATCTTCCCCTCGCAACATATTATCAGGAGTACCACAGGGTTCAGTCCTAAGTCCACTACTTTTTCTCATCTATGTTAACGATTTACCCCCAAATGTAAACCCAACAGTCCAAATAAAACTCTTCGCTGACGATCTCAAACTCTTCAAATCAACTCTCACCAATCACACCGATCATGCACTACAAAACGCTATAAACTCAATTTACCAATGGAGCTTAAACTGGGCCCTCCCAATTTCAATAGAAAAGTCATGTCTACTCCACATAGGAAACCCAACCTCCAATACTGTCTACCATATCAACAACCAATCACTCTACCCACAAGAATCCATAACCGACTTAGGAATTCTTATCGACAACAAACTCCTTTTCCACCAACACATTTCTGCAATTGTCAAAAAAGCATACTACCGTTCATACCAACTCACACGTGTACTAAACTCTTCAAACCCATCCATCTGGTCACAAGCATTTAAACTGTACATCAGGCCCCTACTTGAATATGGCTCAGAAATCTGGTCACCGGCAAATCGTAACCTCATCGACAAAATTGAAAATGTTCAAAAATACTTTACCCGCATTGCCTTACTCAAATCAAAACATTTACAACTATCATACCCACAACGTCTTAAACTTTTCAAATTACCTTCTCTCGAACTTCGCAGAAAAATAATTGATTTAACCACTCTTTTCAAAATTTGTACACGCCAAACACATCTAAATCCCAATGAAATATTAACCTTCTCACGCCGTCCCATTAGGAGACATCCCTTTCAGATTGTAGCAACACATAAAACATCCAAAACCCAAAACTCATTTGTTAACCGCAATATAAATTTCTGGAACACCCTTCCAAGACACTTATTTGAATCTGGTTCGTCAAAGCACTTCTCAAAACTAGTTCACACGCACCTTCTAACTTTGAATTTATTTCATTTCGATTTACTGTGACAGACACAAATCTCACATCTGTAAGTGACATAAGTCATAGACATTTGTCCTTGATGCTGAATAAATTAAAAAAAAAAATACAATCATTAATTCAATTCTTCATGTGATACTTTTTGGAAATTCCGGCAAGAAAATCGATTATTATTTGGGGGTTTGATTCTGCATGGCATATTGATGGTCGCCCAAAAAATGGTACTTGGGGTTCGTTAGGCTTAAGCCTAAGACACCCTGGCTTGGGGTTTGTTAGGCTTAGGCCTTAAGCCTATTAATGTAAAAACGGATAACAAAACGAAAAATTTTCCAAAAAATCATAAATGTTGAAATCATAGATTGGATGATTGATAAATCTGATGTCATATTCGTGATCAGCGACCTCGATAACCCCGGAGTACTTCTCAGAATTACATAAAACTGATTTTTTTTTTTAAATTCGGGGACCTATATAAGACAGGGTACGCATCACTTCAGTGCCCACACTTCAGTGCCGGACACTTCAGTGCCCACACTTCAGTGCCGGACACTTCAGTGCCAGCACTTAAAAAGGCTAAAACTTTTTTTAAACTCAACCAAATCATACAATCAAGATATCATTGGAAAGCTCTAAATGAGAAGAATCGTACAAAAAAAAAGCCAAGGCGGTTCAATCGTTTTTAAGAAGTTCAACGTGAAAAACACCCAATCAGGGCTTTTCATCAGTTTTATTGCAATAACTTTTTTACGAATTTTCTAATTGACTAGCGTTGGCTTAACAATAGCTTTTAAAAGCTTAGAGCTTTCCAATGACATTTTGATTGTTTGATTTGGTTGAGTTTAAAGAAAGTTATAGCCTTTTAATTGCTGGCACTGAAGTGTCCGGCACTGAAGTGTGGGCACTGAAGTGTGCGGCAGTGCGTCAAATACAATATTTCCAGACTCTTATCAAAAATATTGGCCAAAAGGGTCCGCTCAAAATAAGCATTGATGACGTTTTGCCAAATCTTTCAAATTAAATGTCTCGATGCCCTTGTAAGAATAGCAATTTTTACTATCGACAAATCGTAATTTAAGCTTGTGTAATTTTTCCCATTTTTAACAGTGGAGAACTGAGTCCCCATTGGAAAAGACACTTCAGTCCCGGGCTCATAACTTGCTTCAAAGCTTTAAATCCTACTAGCGGGTTAGGTGCGCCTAACGGCGCACCAACCGCTAGAAGTACGACATGTTGTAAACAGTTTTGATTGAAATACTTCAAAGCTTTTTATCCCTGGAATTTTCTTCTTTTGACATGTTTCCGCTTTTGGCACTTTTTCCTCTTGGCGTTTTAACCTTTTGACATTTTCCAACTTTTGGCTTTACCCACTTTTGGCACTTTCCCCATTTGGCATTTTCTCGGCTTTTGGCTTTTCCCCCGTGGCATTTCACCTTGTGGCATTTTTCCCTTTTGGCATTGCGTTTTAACCTTTTGACATTTTGCAACTTTTGGCTTTACCCACTTTTGGCACTTTCCCCATTTGGCATTTTCTCGGCTTTTGGCTTTTCCCCCGTGGCATTTCACCTTTTGGCATTTTTCCCTTTTGGCACTGTTGCCTCTCGGCATTGCTTTCTCTTGGCACTTTTCCCTCTTGGCACTTTATCCTTTAGGCATCTTCATCTTATGGCATTTTTCCCTTTTGGCACTGTTGCCTCTTGTCATTCTTTTGGCATTTTGCCTTTTGGCACTTTTGCCGCTTGGCACTTTTCCCTCTTGGCACTATTCCTCTTGGCATTTTCTCGATTGGCACTTTTCCCCGCTTTTGGCTTTTCCCCCGTGGCATTTCATCTTTTTCACTTTTTCCTTTTGGAATTTTCATCTTGTGGCACTTTTCCCTCTCGATTTTCCCTTTTTCCCCTTTTGGCACCGTTCCCTCTTGGCATTTTCTTTTTGGCACTTTTCCATTTTGACATTTTCCCTTTTGGCACTTTTCTCTCTTGGCTTTTCCCTTAAGGCACTTTCTTTCTAGCATTTTCCCTTAGGGCACGTTCTTTCTTGGCAAGGCACTTTCTTGCTGGCATTTTCTTTTAGGGCACTTTCTTTCTGGCATTTTCCCTTGGCACTTTACCCTCATTTTCATCTTATGGCATTTTACCCGCTTTGCACTTTTCCCTCTTGGCACTTTTCCCTTTTGGCATTTTACCTTCTGGCACTTTTCTCGATTGGCACTTTTCCCTCTCACTGTTCCCTCTTGGCATTTTCTCCCTTATTACCTTTTCTCCTTGGCTTTTCACCTTTTGGCACTTTTTTCTTTTGATTTTTGTCTTATGGCACTTTTCCCTCGTGATTTTCCCTTCTGGCACTTTTCTCCCAAGGCATTTTTCCCGCTTTTGGCTTTTCTCCTTGGCAGTTTTACTTTTTAACACTTTTCTTTTTGGCATTTTTCACTGCTGGCATTTGCACTTGTTGCACGTTTCTTTCTTGATTTTCCTTTCTGGCACTTTTCCCCTTGGCGTTTTTCCCGATTTTAGCTTTTCCCCTTGGCATTTTCCCTTAGGGCACGTTCTTTCTTGGCAAGGCACTTTCTTGCTGGCATTTTCTTTTAGGGCACTTTCTTTCTGGCATTTTCCCTTTGGCACTTTACCCTCATTTTCATCTTATGGCATTTTACCCGCTTTGCACTTTTCCCTCTTGGCACTTTTCCCTTTTGGCATTTTACTTTCTGGCACTTTTCTCGATTGGCACTTTTCCCGATTTTAGCTTTTACCCTTGGCATTTTCCCGGTTTTTGGCTTTTCCCTTTGGAATTTGACTTTCTCCCTTTGTTTAAAGGTTTTAACAAAAATCATTCGCCTTTAAAAATTTTTATTATTTTGTTTTTTTAATAAAAAAGTGATTAAAAAATTTTTAGTTTAATATTAAATAATTGAAAAAATTGTTTTAATATTCATGAATTGAACCCACACATTAAAGAGTGCAAGATAACGAACGCGCTTATCCACTACACCACGGGCTCGTCTGGTTGCATCACTTATTTTTTCTTTACCAATCCCCAATCTCTCCCCCCATCGTCTCATTCCCCTCTTTCTCCGGCAAAAGTCTCTTCACTTGTCACACTGCGTCTACTCTTCTTCACTTTTTTAGTACTGAAATTCAAACATTTATTTTTACGCGAAATTTCCCCGCTAATTCAAATCCCCAACCACGTCAGGACAAACAAACAAACGAACACGTCTCCTTTTTATATAAGGATTATTGAAACATTCTGAGGCAAAATGAATTTGTAAATCAACAAAAACATGCACAATTTTAAAATTCCGGACAAACCACTCCCATTCCAAAGAATTTCGCAGTCGGGAAGGCTACTCGTACAAACGATGGGGGAAAACAAAGACAGTATATATTATACAAAAAATAAAAACTTAGACAAAATCAGAATGGTGTAGTTTTGCCGCGCCCGTATTCGCTTGCGCTTCCCATGAATCACTTTCAAGACAACGCCGTGTCCCCAAATCCCCCGACGCCCGCCGTCTGTTCGGTGACGTCTACGACTTCATTTTGCAGTTGGACAATGAGAATAAGTGGGCAATCAATGTTGTTCGATGGCACTTCCGCTTTCTCAAGCGTCCAATTCCCCTCCAACGCTTGTTCATCCCGATAGAGCAGTTGATCAACCGGAGACTGCTTGGTCCGTTCGTAAATGCGCACCTTCAGATGGTCAATGGTCTCGTCCGAACACATCTGTTGACAAGTCATTGTTTACTCATACATGGGGGGGGCACCCTCCAATTACCCGAACTTTTATAAGTCCCCTGGACGCCGCTCGACGCGTCACTGCTGCCGCTGGGCCCGTTATCAAATTTTTGTTATTGTTTTTGGCAATATCCTCGCTCTCATCGCCCTTCTATAAAATAATCATTAAATATTACGTAAAGCTTAATTTGTTGGCCGAACCAATCTGATGTAAATGTCGGCGCCTTCCGGGTAAAAACACCGCCTCCCCTCTGCGTAAGCATTGGTGAATTTCGGATCATGATAAGCAAAAACCTTGGAGACACAGTCGAGACAAATATCAGCACTTAGAAAAAAGACAATTTAGTAGAAATCGGCCAAAATATTTTTACGATCTTAAAAGGTCTAAATTATTCGAAGCTGAACGTACCCAGTCCGTAGACTCAAATTCACATTCAACTCCTAAATATGGGAATAATAAAGAGAACAATCAAATGTCTTCTTACCTTGATCAATTCTCGGGCTGCCGACGTGTTCACGACCTTCAACTCGCCCCTTTTAATCGGTCCAGGCGGGACCCGATTATGTTCGCACAACGCAATGGCCACGTCGGAAATTGGGCTGGGTGTGTACGTCGAGTCGACTGATTTGCACTCTTCGACCGCGTTGAATTCCTTTTCCAATATGTCAGTTAACAATGTCGTTGGCAGAAAGGCGATGTCGTCCGCGTGGTCAGCAAAAGTTGAACCATTGTGCACCAGAAGAGGGGCAAGGAGTAGAAAATTCCAAAATAAAATGAAACTAACCTCCAATTCAATCCAAATCTGTCGCAATAAAGTGCTTCTGTCGCCGATGCGCCTTTTCCAAATGTTAAACGCCAAATCGCCTTCATCGTTTTGCCGTGTAAAGTCATCTTCCAGCTGAATGCACAAAATAAACGCCAATTCTTCTAAGTTTAAATTCGTCCATCCCCAATCAAACCCTTTTCTTGGCTTCTGTCAAAATCGTATCGGCCGGCAATTGCACGGGGCCCCTCAGATCACTTCCAACCCTCCGATAAATCAACGCGTAACACCCCGTCACGTCAGCACTTGCGTGGGGTTTATGCGTTAATTTACCCGAATAGCCCGGGGCCGAACGTTTTACTGTCACTTTCTGAAGTAAACAAAGGCAATTTGAATGGCAAAAAGCAATCACTCGCCTCGTCATTATACGTAAACCATCGGCCAATGACCGGATCGCGAATGATGTCGTAGTAATGACCGGAATTAGTGCTCTTTCCCTCGTGGATCATCACCGCACACAGCTCGTAATCCGCTACACCATCTACGTCCCTTTGCAACTCTTCGTTGGACAAAACGCGCGGATAATTAATGGCATTCTGCAGTTTTCGAAGATTGCCGTTGCTGAAAGCGTAAGAAATTAATAAAAAGTGATTTTTTTCATAAATCAACGGAAATAAATCACTTGCAAAAATAAAAAGATGCAAAACGGGAAAAGAATATTTAAAGACAAAAAAATGCAGTGCATGAAAATAAAAAGTTCAGCACATTGCACAATACATTTGTTAAAAGGCAAAAAAGCACAAGGAGTCACCGTCCGTTACCACTCCTCCCACTTTTGGCACTCCCCCCCCCCCGGCGTTGCCAAAAAAGAAGCAAAGCCTCACAGTTGCCCTTTGGGTGCCAGTGAAGACAAATAACTAACCTGCTAAATACATAACGATTCAGCTGAATGATCAGCACCTCGGGGAGTTGAGTAAATCTGCTGGATCGCGTCACAGAACCGCTCTCTCCGCACTGATCACATCGGTAATCGATCAGACTAATTTTGGTAAATTTCAGATTAAATGTGTTTATTCACAATTGTGTAAATCTAAATGAAATTCTCAAAAGTGTCTAATTAACGAATTGGGATAAAGCCAAATACGAACGGTTCAGCCGCAAAAAACGATTGTATTGCCGAGATGAGACTGTCATGGCCATCAATTCCAATTTGCAAAGAACGATATTCTCCGTCCGTCACGCTATTCCTATAGCAATTTCCACAGCAAATTGTCTGACTAATGCGACTCTAAAAATTGAACAAGTTCGAATCGCATAAAAATTGCGAGTTCCCACAAAACAAAACCTGAAAAAGTTGCCGGATGCCCTCGAGGATCGGTCTGCCGTTGGCATGGGCCTCGAGAGTGCGTTCAATAGTGCCGAAAAAGAGCGTATGGAACTCCTGAACATCTTGCTGTTGGTTGTCCAAACGAAGCAATTGAATAAAATCGTCTGCGTTCGTCGCTTCCTTTTTATTTTGGGGTGATATAAAAAAACAAGTGGCGCTCTAACGGTTAGAGGGCGTTTTTGCAGAAAACAATTGACAAATGAGTAGTATAAATAATTCGACAGTGAATAACATTATTCTCAAAAATGGAAGTCACTATTTTGTTTTCTTCTCTAACATCTGATACCTAAAGCTTGGATTGTAACGCTAAACAACAAAAAGTTTGTGATTTTCATTTTAAGAAATTTTAATATATTCGCCAAATTGTCCATACATCAAAAAGTATTGCAATTAAAACTTCTTACAAATCAAAAAGTATTGCAATTAAAACTTCTTACAAATCAAAAAGTATTGCAATTAAAACTTCTTACAAATCAAAAAGTATTGCAATTAAAACTTCTTACAAATCAAAAAGTATTGCAATTAAAACTTCTTACAAATCAAAAAGTATTGCAATTAAAACTTCTTACAAACGGAGTGAATTGCATTGCGATAAACAATTGCTGAAGACAATTCATGACGGTCTGCGCGTCCAATTTGGCCGTTGGTGACACGGTCCAATCCGCCGATGGACGCCAATTGTAAACGCATTGACGGAATTTGAGATCATTGAACCAAATCTAAAACAAAATTCGAATTTTGACATTCGGTCAATTATTTTTAGATAAAAGAGCCTAAAACCTGGAGAAAGCTGTTCACATAGCAAAAGTTTCCGGCGTTGGTCAGTCCGCACGGCTGTTTGGAAGGATCGCGACGGACCAAGACTTCGTGCGTTTGCTGCGACTGGGACAACAATTTGTCAAATTTCTCCAAGCCGAGTCGATGGAGGCAATAGGGATTCTTTTTGCAATTTTGCGTTCTTAAGTTATTCCAAATGTTATAAAATTGCAAAAAACGCTTTACTTCCGTTTTGGTGGCGTGTGCGCTTGACAATTGTCTTCATCCAGCTGATAGATTTTCCAACAAACTTCCCAACTCACCTCGTCTTCATTTTCCATTAAAACATCATTTTCCATTGCTAAAATTAACTCGAATAGAATATTGACCAAAAAAGCTTGAAGTTGACAATAACGGCAGGCCGCGCAACCGAAGAAATAATTTTGTGCCGGTTGAGCATTTCTTTAGTGGATAACTGAGTCCCCATTGGAAAAGAAACTTCAGTTCCACTAATGGTCCGGTTTCTCACATAATCGTCGGATTTCACTCAGAAATCATTCGGACAAAGCCATTTGGGTGTAATGATGTCAAATTCTGATTGCCCTGCGGCGCAAATGTCCGCGGCTCAAATGTGACGCAAATGTAGAATTTGCCCTGCGGCGAAAATGTACCAATATACTATTTATCCTTTTTGGACAAATTTTGGATTTTCGAGTCTGCGAAAAAATGCAAACTTGGGATTTTGTGCAGCCATCAAAGCAATCTTAAATCAATAGACAAAAGGCGTTTTTGGAGATTAAGCCACGGGCGTGAAATTTTAGGCTTAATCCAATTATTTACAGTCTTTCAGGGTTTCCGATTTCCTGTACTTTTTCTTTGGGGAATTTTATTCAAAACGAACCAAATGACAAGCGTTAGGATGGAAGACATTATACCGTTGGCGGACGACGGTAAAAAATAATGCATAATTAATTTATTTATCATTTATCTTTAAAACTATGTCAGAATCGCATCCCAACGCATTGGACAAAGTGGGGAACGCGAAGCCCGTGCTGCCATTGCCCGAGCAGGAGGAGAGAAAGGCTCGGCTGATTGCCCAAATACTCGAACTGCAAAACACACTCCAAGGTCAGCTCAAATGGCTTCGAATGGAAGCGTTCGGATCTATGACCCTGAAAACCTCCAGAAACATTTCAAAACTGAGCCAGATTTGGATTCTACCGTACTGTTAACCCTAAGAAACAATCTAAAAAAACGGGGGCGGGCTACCATCGGTACACTTGCCGATGTTTCTTTAAGCCTTGCATAACAGATCAAATGCAATTAAAGAATTGTGCGATTTTCTTACTAACCCAAAGTTAAGCAAAAGCATTTCATTCAGACCTAAGCCAACGCGTCGAAAATGTGCGCGAAGAGAGCACGCGCTTGCGTGCGGAGAATGTCGTTTTGGGGAAGTACATCAAAAATTTGATGCGCTCGACGTCACTCTTCCAACCGACGAATTCGAAGGAACAGCCGCCAAAGTAACGGAAATAATTGGTGGATAATATATTTGGCCGTGAGTAATATTTTTTGTGCTTTTGCAGTTCAGCGCTTTTAAATTTAATCAATGAAAACCGTTGCCATTTTATGTATATTTACTAAATTTGATTGGATTTTTAATTGGACATTATAAAAAGAGACCAAAGAGCACATTTCAGTGAATTTCATAGCATTCTCCATACGGGAAAAAAACAAATTGGTACTTAGCCGGAATTAGACTTTTGTTGGTGTGCCGAAAACAATTTTTGATTTTGAAAATGAAACTGCAAAAGTAACCTTAACACGTCATCATCTCCGTTGTTTTTTTAATTTATTTTTCGCTTTACGCTCGCATTTTGTCCCAAATTTGTGTTGTTCTGATCGGTAAATACCCTATTCGCTTTTGGCCAATTCGCTTTTTACCCTATTCGCTTTTTGTGTGTTATAAGTATAGGCACTCTAACCTTCTTACTGTCTGCGCTCTTTCTATTTTGTATTAGTTTATATAGACAAAAAGCGAATAGGGTAAAAAGCGAATTGGCCAAAAGCGAATCGGGGTCTTGTCGTTCTGATCTCTAGTCCTTTGCAACCCATTCTTGTGTCCCTCTGAATGACGTCCTTATGTTTGCAGTTTTTATAATTTGTTATTAACAAAAATCCCTGTTAAATAGTAAATTCTGGCTTTAGACGTGATTCGGTCGAAATGATGGCATACGACGAACGATTTTGGTGATTAACGTTAAATAACCCAATGGTTATCATTAAAAAGCATTCGATTTGCTCATAAATCAGTCAATTTAATCATATCCGTTTATTGGCCGTTTACAAACGGTGTTACTTGCGTTCATTAAATGCATTATTCGAGAAATAATTGCGTTGACGTAATTGGCCACGTGGGGAATGTTAGTGCAAAATTTGAGCGTGTCAGAAAACCGGGTCCATTCCGTCAGCAGGACGGGCGAGGAAGAAAGTCGGCAAAGGAATTCCGCCAGGGAAATTTCCAACTTTTCGTCTTTCAGCGAGCACAGCAGCAGAAAGGGGTTCCAGTCGGTGTCCCTTCAAGAAATAACAAATCCCATAAAATAAATTTGTTGAAAAGAAAACCTTATGACTGAAATGAGAACGTCAAAAAGAAATTGGTGTTTTATGAGTTCGTTCAGAATATGAAGGCTCAGGGCGGCCAATGCCCGCGCGTCCTTGACAGAAGTGCCCTTAAAAGCACCCGAAGGGTTCGAGAGTCTTTCTTCCCTTTTAAATGCCTTCTGCTGATGGTTGGTGACAATCCGCTGGACGGCACTTGAAAATAGGCCAAGAATTGTGTAGATGGCACAGTTTCTGTTCAAGGAGTCGTCGTTATTAGTGATCGCGAACCGGTTGAGAATGTTTTGGCCCAAATGTGTGAGAAGACGTGCGAGGAGAGTGAGCAGTCGGACACGAATGGGTTCGGAAGTGTCGGGCGATGTCAAAAGTCTATGGAACAGCGCAATTGGGTCATCCCGGAACTCCATCACTGCCAAGCAGGACACCGTCGGGTCCGCGTTCACTCCGTTGGTCAAGTTGCACAGGGCGAGCAGTACGGTGTCCACAATCTCCGCAGTGCCTTCCCTGCAAACCAAAATGCTTTTTGGATTTTGACCAATGGCGCATTAATAAGAATGGACTCATTATGTCACTATTTAAACGCTTCTTCTTTTTTTACTTTTGTGCGATTGAATGCCGGCAGAGTTCGCAATTTTTCACGTCACTGCCATCGTTGGGACATTTGTGCGTCACCACCGCCGGGGGAGACGACGTCGTCCAAACCGACAACAAAAACAGCAAATTGGGAATGGCGTCATGGGTTTGCATAAACGCCTAAAGCAAATGGTGTGCTTCAAATAACGGAGGAATGAATTCTCGTTGAGCGAAAGCAAAGTGATTCGAGACGTGGGGGCAGAAAAGAATGGCCATGAAAAAGTATGAACAAAATATGACAATTTAAGCATTTTCTCACAATGCAAAAACGTTACGCATAAATTACCTTTGCTCCGGGGTTTTTGGCCTGAATGTTGACCAGAAAGCCGGTAATATGTCGTACCAGCTCGCCGTCGGTGGACGCGAGCAATTGGATGGCCTTTTGAATGGCGCCGTCGATGGATTGGCTGGCGAGTTGGTCGGAATCAGAGCAGGAGGAGAGACAGCGGGCGATGTCCAGCAGCAGACGGGACGACCCGTGGTCCAAGCGCCGGGAAAGCGTCTGATAAAAACATTACATTTAATTCCTATCTTTGGGCTCTTCCATTTCTGCGTTACCTGAATTCCGTTCAGCTTCACAAAATGGTCGGCCATTGCACGTCCCGTGGGGTCGTCGACGAGAAGCAGCAAAAGCGTCGCGCACGCGTGGAGCATTGGTTCGTCGATGGACGCCTCGAACAAATCCAAACACATTTGCATTCCGTTCGACTGATGAAAGAAACGCTGTGACAAAAGGCAAAACCCATTTTAGTCGAATTCCGTCTCCTTCCAAACCTTAAGCTCCTTTGAGGGCCGAATCAGCAGGTAAATGTGTCGAAGAAAGCGATGGCGGAATCCGTAACTGTCCTGTTGCAGGGCCATCATCAAATCGCGGACCACGTGCTATGATAAAGATGAGATTTGAATCACATTCCTTAAATCCGCTAAGTTCTCGGACCTGTGTTCTGGCCTGGCGTCGGAAGAATTCGCCCATTGTTTGATGAGTGAACAAAGAACTGAGAATATTTGTGGCGTACCGCGAGTCGTTTTCTACTTCCGATCTGAACAATAAAAACATTTAAATGCAAAAGACAATCCATGAAATTAAGCCATGTAAAGGAAAGGACATGGAATTTAATGGAAATGGACTGTGTGTGTGTTGTGACCTCAAACAGAGAATGATTGTGTTGAGGAAGAATCCGCGGCCGGCACTTTCCAACGACCGAATGGCGTTCAGACAGACATTCCCGGCTGTGCAGATTTTACACAGCACATTCAGTACCAAAGAGCGCGTACTGCTCTTCGTATTCGGCCGCAAAATTATCTCAACGAGGTGTTGCACAATCGAAGAAACGGAAGCCGACTCGGAGCAGTACAAAAAGTGATGGTACTTCCCAACTCGGTACAGCTGACAGATGGCGTTGAACTCGGAAGACTGAAGTTGGCAACAAATAAAACGGAAACGCTCTAAAAAACCAACAACGACAAACTTCGTCCAATGAGCCGAGCTGTGCATGAATGAGGGACAGATAATTCCGCATCTTTTCGAAATGGCACGGGTCCATGTTCTCAATATGAGACGACGAATTATTGGACGACGACGGACCATCGCATTTTGCCATCTGAAATTTATGAAGCAGTCGCGACGGATACTCAAAACAAAATGATCAAAAGAAGTGCAAATCACTTGATGGAAAAGAAGTTGTTGGCACGGCTCCAAATTCATCAAATCCACCGCAACGGTCAGTCGAGTGTCCACACTAAGAGCACTGAGGTTGGTGACAGCGGATCCAGTCGAAATGACAGAAGGCGCCTTAATGTTCAATTAATCAACAAAAAATGAAAGCATCAAATAGTCCCATTATTATCCGCATGACTGTCGTTTTATGCTTATGCACTGTTTATTGAGTATAAAACGCACACTCGTCGAAGTGCTCGGCTGTGCTGCACATTCCCCGTGGTGTGCAACCATCCAACTTTCAGTCCAATCCATCGCATTTTTGGGCCTCGAAGTTGCAGTGCTCGGAGATGGGGAGGACGTCGCATCGGAGGCCCCGTAAATTTGTCGAAACCGTTTCATCGGACCCGGACTTGGACACGCACTGCCGCTATGTTCACTGCCCGTCCCACATGAACTAAAACTCCTCGAGAATATTCAAACAAAATCTAAAATAAATACGACGGGGGAGGGGCGTTGGCTCCTGGAGAGGGGCCAACCGGAAGTTGGGGGTGCTCGGTTCGGGAAAAATGGAGAAGAAAATGGTGAGCGGACGAATTCAGCGCATTTTGTTCTTCCATTCGCTTACCAAAACATTTTAAGCATTATAAATGTAAAAAAATAACAAAATGTATTTAATAATCATTAGGCACAAAAAAACAATCTGCCAAATTTATTCAAATTTCACAATTAAAAATGAGGTGAGTGATAAATACATATAAAGCGAACAAAGTAATATAAATTAGAAGAGATCTCTCCACTTGTGAATTTGGGGAATTAGAAAATGAAATATTTGTGGAGAAAAAGTGAGAGAATTGGACCCGATGCGACAATTCAAAAGGTCGAACATTTTGGGGGGGGGGGGAAGCCATCATCGCGCGCATTCATTCGTTCAGTCGAAAAATGTCACAAAATGAATAGTCCTGGAATTGATCCTGAAAAGGCCATAGAAATGCTTTTTGCCTTGGATTTCACCGGGTACCTCGCCCATCTGCAGCATTTCGAGCACTTCATCACACAAACGCACTTTAAATAATTTTGAAAAAAGAATCTTTGTGATATATTACCAATTTCGTTATTGTTCGAAATTGCGGAGTTGGAACTCAAGAAATGGACGTTGTCGACGCTGGACCATTGGGACTTCAGAACGGACTGAAAATGCAAAACAATAACAAAACAAAAAAGAAAAGAAAAAAGAAACAAAAAGAATAAGTTTAGGTATATTAAATATTAAGTACTTGTTTGCAAAGCTCTTTAATGATTTTGAGCATGGTTAAGTAAAGGTCGCTGTCCAAATTGCCGCCATTGGTAATCGAATGGAGCAATTCAAACGGTCGAAACGCCCCGTGGCTTAAACAAATGGACAAATAAATTTGAATATTTTTTGATTAAAGAAATTGCCTCATTGACGAAACAATGACGGCTAAATTTTGTCCGTCGACCGCGACAACCAATCGGAGGAGCACTTCGGCACAAATTTTCATCAGATTCTGAAGCCAAATTCTTTCTTTTTTTGGCGTCATAAACAATTTTTATGCGTTTATTTACCGATTTCCCGACATCGGTGGAATCGAAACGCAAGAACAAAAAATTGAGCAATGTTTCGGAGAGGTGAGGGCCCGGGGCAAAAACGCCGGGCAAAGCACCGGCCTTTGTGATTCTGTTCAGACCCTTAAAGAATATTTTGCATAAATCTTAATTTTTGAACATATAAAAGCGTTCATATCACTGGTCGGGCCCTAAATGGACGTCGAATTCCCCCAAAAAGAAATCCCCCCCCCCCCGCCTCGGCGATTACGCACCAACAAAACCGTTTTTTGCAAATCAAACACAGAAGCGGTGTCCATCCGGAGAATGGCCTGGTAAATGAACATTATGGTTTCGTTGTTGGCAATCTGAAACGATAAAAAATGGTGAAAACTTAACTTTTGTTACTTACGATTTTCGCCACGGTTTTCTGTCCGACACTTAAAGTCCCATCGGCTGACATTTCCTTGCACATGGCAGTCAAAATCACCAGAGAGTCGTCCAGTATGGACCTCTTCAGCCGAATGATTTTGTCTTTGTCCGTCGCCAATTCGCCCGCGTTCATTTCGCACATACACTGGCGCGAAAGGTCGGCAAAATGCTGCACGGCACGACCCTCGTCCATGGAGGCCAAATAATCCTGAGGCAAATGGTGAAATATTAATTAATTTATTAATTACCCCCCCCCCCCCCGCAGTTCCCTGTCCTACCCGCGCCTGCTTATTCAGAACGATTGCATTGCGAAGGAATGTCAAAGCATTCGAAATGTTCGACATATAAACGATAGGCTTCGATTCGCGCGTCGGAAAAGTGCCTCTGATGGAAAAATTGATGGCCACTGACAGATTTTGCGTTGAAATTGCACTGGCGTCGCTGACCAATTTGAGGCAATTCAACGGCTTCATAAAGTCTTCCTCCGAACAGTTCGCCACAGATGCCATCTTTTCCATTAAAACCTCAAAAAAATGTTGCTGACCAAAACCCCTTTATGGTAATATACAAAATTGGTCAATTAACACTAAAAAGCCAAAGTTTGGACAATTAGCAGTCGAATGGTTTCGAACATTTATTCCGGCAAATTTGACGAATTCCTCGGCGAAACGGACGTCCCTCGAGTCGAGCAGAGTGTTGAAAAAGCGCAAAGACTGGCCGAACATCTTGCGGTTGGCCGTCTTGTCCACAACGTTCAGCACCAACTTGATGACTTGCCGATCAAAAACGAATTGCTGAAAGAATGGCATCAAATATTTAAGCGAAACAAAAGTTTGGGACGCACTTTCCATTTCTCCGCCCCGTAGATGAGACAGCGGAGGATGCCCAAAGAGACGAATTTGAGCGTCGACTTTCCTTCCATTCGCAGAATCGTCAGAATAACGTTGAAGAATGGCTCCGTGCGCGCCCCGCTTTTGTCCTTCACCAGGGCCAAACATCGATGGATAACGACGAGGGCACACTGAAGGGCGTGCCGTTGTTGCTCATTGCCGTCGAGGGCCAACGGCACAATTCGCTGCAAAAGGCCGACGAAAACGGGCAGCACGGGCGCCTTCCGCTCGAGAATGGCCTCAATACGCGGGAAATGAAAATTATAATCGACTGATTCAGCAATTGTTTAAGCAACGCACCAACTCAAACTGTTTTTGGTTGATCAGAATGTCCAGGATGTCCAGAATGGCGTTGAGAGACTGAATTGTGTCACCAAAAAGTTTAAATGGCAAAATGTTCTCCCACCCGCTGATCGTTGAGCAAAGTGAGGCGTTCTATCAAAATTCTAAACGTAATTTGATAAATAATGCCAATTAAAATCTTCCCAAAACACACTTAATCAGCTCACGAAAGTCCTTTTGGTCGAATTCCGTCGAAATTTTTCGTTTTGCGATTCCCGTAGCAAAAAATTTCAGTGTTTTCAGCAATTGACCAAAAACCTCCTGAAATGGTAGGGGTCAATTCGATATTTAGCTAATATATATACAGTATTAAGCACAGTGTTCTATTCATCAACGCCTACTTGATCGGAGTTTTTAACGGCTTCGAGGAAGCACGTCAGAAACTTCTGCGTGTCTTTCTTCGGGTCCAGCGGTTCACTGACGAATTTGCTGTTCAGCTGCTGGGAGTTGAGCGTAAACGAACTGTCAGCGGAAAAAATGCTCAGTCCGGAGAGATTGCTGATCAACGAAGGGGTCTGGAAGTGAGGCGAGTAACAGTGAAATGGCACTAAAAGTGAAGAAACTGCCTTCTGGTTACTCCTCATATTCCTTAAATTTAATGCCCTGCTCCCCCCCCCCCCTATGATTTTGTCAAATTTGTGGGCTGTATTCGCTCTGAATGGTTGCCGCGCCTAAAAATGCATTGGATTTCTCCCGCTAAGAGCTGCCGATTGGTTATGATTCGAGCTAAAATATTAGGAGACAATATTCTTATACGAATTGGAGGGGGGGGGGGGGAGGGGAAATGAATGCACTGGTACTGACGGTGGACGGAGTCGGACTCGTCGTGTAGGGGCTGCAACCGTTCTGCTGAAACCATTGCTGAACGCGGGCGATGTCGGGCGGAGAGGCGAAGGCGGCCAAAGGGTTAAATGTCGGGTTGAGGAAGGGATTTTGGGAGAAAATGCTGAAATTTGCGCTTATAGTACAAAAATGCCAATCAATGTAATTTAATTAACGAAAAAGGGTTCAAGACAAAAGAGACGACATTACAATTAATCTTAGGTGCAATTTAAATCTCTTATGTTACAAAAACGTAAAACATTTTTGCTACTGTCCAAAAAAAAAGGTAACCAAGTTTAAACGGAAATGAGCGTTAATAAACGCCTTGACAACGCACGTGTTGGCCATTGCCTGAATGGACGGAGGCGACATTAATTGTGCAGCGAATAAAGGATTTGTTGTTGCCGTTGAGGTGGACGGAAATGCGTTGTGCGGCGATTGTCCCATTTTGCCCGCAGGGGATGACCGAACGACGCCAATTTCCGGCGACGTGTAGGCCGGCCGAACGGACTTATTGCCAGCCGCGGAAGTTGGGAAAGAGCAGAGTGGCGACTGCGACATTAAACTGGAGGATGATTTAGGGACAATTCCATTTGACAAATTATCATTGGGCCGGATGCCAAACCCAAACTTTTTATGCAATCTTGGGGGAGCAATTTTTGAAGTTTATTTAGGTGTGATACAATTACTCGTAAATGGCCACAAAGTGTTCTTTCTTTCTTATCCGACTTTATTTCCTGCGACGAGGGGGACTGCCCGAGGAGGAAAGTAAATGACCCCTCCCCGTCCCACCTATGCCAAATGCTATGCCATCATCGATACAACCCCCTCCCCCCCCCCCTTTTGCGTTGAGTCATTACTCAACGACTCAATGTGAGGGAGGGGCGAACCCAAGCAGAAGGACCCTCCTCCCCACAGCCCAAACAATTTTTGAATGCGCAAATTGGCGTCCTTTTCGTTCGCTGCCGGGGGGAGCGGACGATAAGTGAAGGGGGGAGGGGGGAGGGGGGGGGGGAAGGGAGAAACAAACGGAAAACGCTCTTTCGATGTTCCTTTGCCAAGCAAAAGGAGGGGAAACACATGCAAATAACCAAAAAGCCTATGAATAGGAGGACCCTTTTGGGCGAACATATTCAAAAAAACAAATACACCGAAAATGGAAAATTTAAAATATGAAATTCTTAGGCCAAATTGTGGAGACATAACACGCATGAATTTGGCGATTCCGAAATGTTCCAAAAACTTTTATTTCTGCATTATCAAATTTGCAAGTGAGGAGACAAATTCACCAAAAAAAGGAGTCACTTGTAAGTGAAAGAATGCAAAAAGTCTCCCCGAAAACCCGGACGTCCCTATTTCTATTTTTTGTCTTCACATCACTGAACAATCATTCAAATTTGCATCGTCCGGAGCATTTGTGACGGGAAATCCCCGAGAAAGTTCCGGTGGTGGCAACCCGTACTTCTGCATTTCCAACCAAAGCTGCGCAATTTTTGAAGCTTTTCCTTCCTTCGCCTGCTCAACATCACTTCCGCCCGCTTCGTCCTCGTACACATTTCTGAGCAGTCCAAGCACCTGAAAGGGTAAAATTCCAATGTCACCACAAATGCGGACCGGTTTTTCTCTAAAGCAGTTAGAATTAGCAAAGGAATTTTCATTCTTAGGATTTAAAAAAAGGCTCGTCAGTTAGTGGCTTAACCCAAACACACTCTGTGCTGTTCCTTGTAACGCTGCAATGTGCTGGAATCGAACTCTGCCGACTTCTCCTCGAGAAAAGGTCCGAATTTGCTGTGCAATTCCTAAAAAAGGAATGCTTAAAGCAAAAGTTAATTTGGATGATTCTTAACTAATTTAAATTGGTTCCGATTTAAAGATCGAACGCGTAAAAACTTGAGTTGCAAACAGCAGCAAAGAGAATTATTAACTGTGTTTTGAGTTATTTCTAGTCCTAGGGGCTATGAGTGCAGTTTTGTTAAAATTTTTGTCACAGTCACCACCACACCACTCCAACCAAAATTATTCAAGTACGGTAAAAACTGAACATTTTTGGAAAAAATTCGGATTCTAGGCGAGGGCATAGCCAGAGCTTTTTTTCGGGGGGGGGGGGCTAATTTGAAAAAAGTCAATCTGGTGTATTTGGGTTTTATTGCATTTTTCTTAAGCAATTTTTCCCCAAAAAAAGTTCAAAAATTGATTTCCGCCCATCCCTGCTGCTGTGGACTTGTGTTTTTCCTCCCGTTCTAGGATTTCAAACAGAACAGGGACAGAAAAGAATTGCCTGTTCTATTCTTTTTGGAACATAACAGATTAAAAATTAAATATGACTGGGTAATAAATTTGAATTTTTCTATTTTTCTCCAAAAGCTTGGTCTATTTAATGGTGAGTGACGTAGTTTGCCTGGTGATGGCTGGGATTTCGAACCCCGATTGTATAAATAATTTTTCCTGTCTTTTTATGAACTTCGATGGTAAAGGAAACAATTTCTAAAAATAGTTGCCTTTTTATTGGCAATTTAGAAATTGTTTTCTTTTGCTTCAGCGAATTCACTTCAACATATCCGCGTAGGGGTAAACCCATCTCATCCATATCCAACTCATCCATAGAGCATAACTTATTTCAACCTTAACTGATTTAGAAAGTATTAACGCCATTCGATAGATCTCGAAGAGTTGAAGCTGAGATCAAGTTAAACCTTTGTGATTGAATAAGTTTCAAAAAAGTTATGGCCAGAAAACCGCCCAAAAATCGGAATTTTTAAACTTTCTCAAGTGTTAAGGCCATAACTTTTTTGAAACTTATCCAATCACAAAGGTTAACTTGATTTCAGCTTCAACTCTTCGAGGTCTATTGATAAGACTTCCTAAATCAGTTAAGGTTGAAGTAAGTTATGCTCTATGGATGAGTTGGATATGGATGAGTTGGGCAGGGCCGTAGCCAGGGGGGGGGGCCAAGGGGGCCATGGCCCCCCCCCCCGAAATGTTTTTTGACAAAAAAAAAACAAGAGGGGGGACCCTATTGTTTTGTAAAATTAATAATTTTTGGGCCAATTTTCTTACCAAATTCCATCAAAAAAACTCAAAAAATTTTCCTGCCCCCCCCCCCGATTCTTAAAAAGGTTCAAAAAATTACCGTATCGTATTTTTTAATTTTAGGTTGCAAATCTCTTAACAAATATCGTTAAAATCTTCAAAATTTTCTGGGCGGCGCCTATCGGCACCGCCGACCACCACCCCCCCCCATCCCTGTTTTCAAAAAAACTTGCATTTTTTTAAAAATTCGAAAATAGGCGATCTCGATTTTTACGCTATCTTTAAACAAAAATGTTTATTAAAAAATTTAACGAAAATCGAATATTTTTTTTGGGAAAAATTGCTTAAAAATGCAATAAAAACGGAAAAATGCACCCCTAAGAATCGACTTTTTTGGCTTGGCCCCCCCCCCGAAAATTTTTTCTGGCTACGGCCCTGGAGTTGGGTATGGATGAGTTGGGTGGGACCCATCCGCGTATGCCAATGCCCGAATTAACTCTTGTCAGTGTTTCTCGAAAATTCCTTTCAGTATCCATTCGGCCATAAAAGCTCTTACAATTAGCGCAAGGGACCTTAATCGCCGGGTACATTGCCTCCTTGGAGACGGCGGTCTGCACAATTGTGTCCATCAGATCGTCCAAAGAGCCCTTTGAGAACGAAAGTTTGTCCAATTCCCTCTCCAACTCTTTGTCACAAGAATCGCCACCAACAAATGCCAAATTTGCGATGGATTTCGCAATGTCCAATTTGCCCTTCGATGAAGTGCTCTCCTCCGCCTCGTCCGCCTTATTTCTCCTCACCATCCCTTCAAGCATTGCCTGAAATTTTTGAGCCGCTTTTTGCGTTGCTTCGCTGTCGCCTTTCTGCATGAACTCGTCCAAATCGTCGTCATCATTCGCTTTCACCGGAGGCGGTTTGAAGTCGTTTAAGGCATCATCCAGCAACTCGACGAGTTTTGAAGCAGAATTTGCAGCCATTTAAAGATGTAAAGCTAAAATATGGGAACCGGCGAATTTCTACGGTGATGTCCTTTTTTTAAAAGATTCGTTGTTTATTAGGGGTATGCACGCGTCTTCTTCCGTCCTTTATTTGCTGAATTTTGAAGAATTTTTGTTTACTTTTGAATAAATTTAAGACAGATGCCAAATGAGTTAATTTTCGGGTCCCACCCAACTCATCCATACCCAACTCATCCATAAAGCATAATTTGCTTCAAACTTAACCGATTTAGAAAATCTTAACGGCAATCGAAAGATCTCGAGGAGCTGAAGCTAACATTAAGTTAAAGCTTTGCGATTGGACAAGTTCAAAAAAGTTATGGCCAGAAAACTTGATAAAATTTAAAAATTTGGCAATCCTGCAGAATGGGGGTCCCTAATTCATTTTTTGTTATTTGAGCTAAAAATTTATATCCGGGGGTTTTCAGGAGTGCTGATCACGAATATGACATCAGATTTTGTCTAATCATTGATGTTGTCTAAGATTTTTCATCAATTATTTGATTTTGGTAAGGACCTTATTTTCAAAAAAATCTATTTTTTTTTGCAAAAACAAACAATCAAACGAATTAATTTGGCTTTTTAGATATCAGATTCGAATTCTACGCATCAGAAAAGCCCGGAAACGATCTTTTAAATGTTTTTTTTTTGTAAAATTTGGAAAATCGATTTTTCGAAAAATTCGAATTCGGTCCCGGGGTTCGAAATCGAGCGAAATAAAGGTCAGATTCGGATTCTACGTCCCAGAAAAGCCCTAAAAACTATTTTCTAACGACTTTATAAAATGTTTTTATTTTTTGAAAAAAAAATTTGGGACCCCCATTCTGCAGGATTGCCAAATTGGAAATTTTTAAATTTTATCAAGTTTTCTGGCCATAACTTTTTTGAAACTTGTCCAATCGCAAAGCTTTAACTTAATGTTAGCTTCAACTCTTCGAGCTCTTTCGAATGGCTTTAAGTATTTTTGAATCGATTAAGGTTAAAGCAAGTTATTGTCCGATCTTGATTGGATGAGTTGGGTTGACGCCAAATGAAGAGAACATGTTAGAGATAAAAGGGAAAAGCGAGATAGTACAGGGGGTTTTCTCTGCTGCTGGGCTTGACCCATAGTGTCATATACGAAACGGGCCACTAGCGTCTGGCCACTAGCGTCTCGCCATTAGCGTCTCAGGGCCATTAGCGTCTGGCCACTAGCGTCTGGCCACTAGCGTCTCGCCATTAGCGTCTCAGGGCCATTAGCGTCTGGCCACTAGCGTCTCGCCATTAGCGTCTGGCCACTAGCGTCTCGCCATTAGCGTCTGGCCACTAGCGTCTGGCCGCTAGCGTCTGGCCACTAGCGTCTCAGTACAAAAAGGGCCACTCCCGTCCCAGCCACTTTTTTTATATTTTTTGGACTGCAAAATTTGATTAAATATAAACCAAAATTACATTTTCGAATACGATTTATAATTTTTTCATCTTTTAAGCTTCTAACCGCTTTTGAATAGCTTTTTTGCTTTGTCTTTGTTTATAAAGTGACATCGTTCAGTATACCACCTTTTTGTTGGTGGGACTTAGTCGGCTTTTTTTTGTACTGAGACGCTAGGGGCGAGACGCTAATGGCCAGACGCTAGTGTCCAGACGCTAGTGGCCCTGAGACGCTAATGGCGAGACGCTAGTGGCCAGACGCGAATGACCCCTACTTTGTCATATAGGCTTTCAAAATTACGAATTAGTTGATAGAAAATAAAAATTGGGTATTTAAATCCGTTTTTGAACCGGTTTAAAAACTTAAATTAAATAGCTATTTTCATCAACGGCTAAGTTAATTGCTTATAAAAATTCTAGAAAATTTGAGCTTCCTAATGATCAGGGCTCGGAAACTCATGGAAATCCATATTTTTTTTTGCGAACTGGGGATGGATGCCCTGAAATGCACGAAAAAATATTTTATTTCGTTGACGTAAAATTCCATCGGTTAATTCCTATTTATTGAATTGTTTAGGTGAACATTCTCATCGACACCGACGGCTTGCCAGTGGAAGACCGGCATTTTCTAATGCTTTGGTATTCTTAACTTCTTTTTTTCTTCATTACAAGTATTTTGTACTTTCTGAAACTTCAGGTTTGAACTGATGTTCCAGTCGCCTGCCGTCGTGGACGGCAAGGAGATAAGTTACGAGGAGGTGGCCAAGTTGTCCACTCGGGACTTGGTTTCGAACTCGGCGTCCGTTGGGGTTTCCGGAGTCTACGACCGCTTCTTGTCTTTGCGTCTGAGGGCCGATTCGGAGAAAGTTGGAAATCTTTCAAAATGGGCGAACATTTACTTGAAAGGTCAATTTTTGTATATTAATCAACGCCGGCCGATGTTTCAAGCTAAAATTCCAAAAGAAAGGTCCACAAAAATAAACTATTGTATATAAAAAGTTGGTTAATTTGAGAATTTGTTTAATTCCATCTATTTTAATCATAACAAATTTAGGAATCAAATTGTATCCGGATCGGGTGGCAATTTGTGCAAGGAATTTGGCCAATAATGCGGCGGACAGCAAACGGGACGGGAACAGTGTATGCCATTTCCTCAACGCAAATTCGACTTATTCAACAGGTACAAAAATAAATGCCCGGTGTGAGAAATTCATATGGAAAATGAAATTTTTGCATTTTGTTTGTTTTAGATTCCAATACGCGGTTCTACAGCTATTTGGGGCTGGAAAAGTTCCATAAGGCGGTGGCCAAAGCTGTCGCGGACGGCAAAAGTGATGCGGTGCTAGCTCGACTGGAAGCAGTTCGGCAGAAAGTGCTCGCGAGTCCGCTCAATGTACACTTTTCCGGAGATATGAGTCACATTCAACGCGAAGGATCGTCGGCGGATGTCGCAACGCAATGGGGATTCATCGGGCAGCAAAAACGCGCATTTTTACAAGTATTTATTGGGCGAGTGGAATATTGATTTAACTTTGATCACTAACTCAGTGCTCCGCCGACCATGGTGCCAGCATGGAACACTATGGCAAAAGCAGTGCCATTGCGGTTGGCGGTTCCGAAAGTGCCTTTCTGCTCCAGAAGACGCGGTTTGATGATGATTGGACTGGGCCGACTACGATGCCAACTTCTCATTCTCTCACCTTGTTATCTTTTCCCATGTTTTTTTTTGGTGTTGTTCAGATTTATTTATTCGTTTTATTATAAATATGATTCGACAGCTTCAGGTTGCCGGCTGTTCGTCAACTTTTTTTGTTTTGTTTTTTGAATTTAAAACATTCGTTATTGTATGCTCTTTTTTTAATGCCGCTGGGGTAGGCACTATGGTCAACACACCGGCTGAAGACAAAATTCAACGACAGACTGCATTGTTGGTCCAACCGTGACTAAATGTACGCCCCTAATGATGGCATCGAGCGACAATTTCAACCTTTTTTACAAAGGACATAATCTTCGGTTCTAGTGAAGCGTTTCCTGGCCCGTAGAATTCAAAATGACATCTATTTCTGCCGATTCGAATCCCAGACCCGGATTCGAACAATATCTGGGGTTCGAATCGGTCGAAATGGATGTCATTTTGAATTCTACGGGCCAGGAAACCCTTAGAAAAATGTTTTAAACTGATTTAAAAAAGAAATTTATTATTTTGCGGGCACATAACCCACAAGAACCTTTTTGAAATAAATTCATCGCATCTTCCTGAATTTTACTTCAATTTTCTTAACAAATATAATTAAAATGTTCAAAAAATTCCCCGACATCCTCCACTCTTACGTAACCAGTTTTTCCCCGAAATTCCGAAGCAAAATTAGGCCTAAGTCACCCTGGCTTGGGATTCGTTAGGCTTAGGCCTAAGCCACCCTGGCCTGGGATTCGTGGGGGAGCAGTTGGAGTGATTTTTAGGGGGGTGAGTTTTGTACCCTTTTTATTGCATTTTTGTTAAGGAATTTTCAAATGCAGTTTTTTTGAGCATTTTGCTTTACTTCTGGAGGGAGGAGGTCGGCGGTGCCGATAGGCGCCGCCGAAAATTTTTTGAAGTTTTGACTCAATTTGTGAAGAGATTTGCCACCAAATTTTAAAAAATGGTAATTTTTTGAAGCTTTTTTTAAGAATGGGAGAGGGGTCCGGCGAATTTTTTGTTGTGTGCTTTCCGCGTTAAAACCTCTAGAAACACTACTACTATTACTGGTAATACTGTGCTTTGCCCCCCCCCCATTTTTTGAAAAAATACGAAGTTTTTTAAAAGCCATGTAAAACAAGTTTCCGGGGGTTTTCGAGGTCACTGATCACGATTCTGACATTTATTTTACCCAATTCCGAACCCCGAACCCGAATTCGAACAATTTTTAAAAGAAATTTTACAAAAAATTAACATTTATTGCCCAAAATCGATGCAAATGCACGAAATTTAAAGTAACATGAATCGATGGACAAAAGCCAACAAATTTGAATTAAAGTAGTGACGGTTCACAACGAATGGCCATTTCGTGCACGATTTTGGGCAATAAATGTTAATTTTTTTGTAAAATTTCTTTAAAAAATTGTTCGAATTCGGGTTCGGGGTTCGGAATTGGATAAAATAAATGTCAGAATCGTGATTAGTGACCTCGAAAACCCCCGGAAACTTGTTTTATATGGCTTTTAAAAAAGTTTGTATTTTTTCAAAAAATGGGGGGGGGGCAAAGCACAGTATTACCCTATTACTTTTTAAACAATTTAAAACATTTTGGGAAAGAAGGCCCTAAATGCGGATACAAACCAATTTGTACCACTTTTAATAGGTTGCCATTGCCACATTCTGTTTTGAAAACGTAATTCCTAATTTAGATAAACAGATAATATTGCTCTTATAAGATAAAAATTGACTCAATGGACACCGGCGATAACTTTTTGACAACCCTCAAAATTTTAACCATTGGTAGGTTTTAGCAGATTAATTAATAATTTAGTTATTTTTTTCACAAAGGCGAAAGCGGTGTCGGGAAATCATGCCTAATCTCGAGGTTCGTGGACGACAAATTTGACCCTGACATGGCGGCTACCATCGGCGTTGACTTTCGCGTTCGTTCGATTACAATCGACGACAGAATTGTGAAGTTGGCAATTTGGGACACGGCGGGTCAGGAACGTTTTCGAACGCTTACGCCGAGTTACTACCGCGGAGGTTTGAAATCTTAGGGGAATTATCAATTAATTCTCACTTTCAGGACAGGGCGTTATTTTGGTGTACGATGTTTCCAGCCGCCCGTCCTTTAACAACCTCGACCATTGGCTGTTGGAGGTGGACACGTACTGCACCAAAAGTGACACCGTCAAAATGCTCGTCGGCAACAAAATCGACGCGGTTGGAGACGAATTGATTGGACAACGAATTAAATACTCCCAATTTAGGAGAAAAGGCTGGTCACGCGAGAAGAGGGTCTTCAATTTGCGAAGAGACACCGGATGTTGTTCATTGAGGCCAGCGCGAAGACGCGCGAAGGCGTCCAATGCGCCTTCGAAGAGCTCGTCGAAAAGGTCGGCCGGCTTCGCCTAACTTGGCTTATTTATTGTTAGTGGGAATAAATTCAATTTAGGGCTTTTACCATTAATTAACGGCAAATAATAGACGATCTTGCAAAGGTCGTACTGGTTTGTGTATGAATTGACCCAAAAATAGACTTGTGCCTATTTTCAGAACTTTAAATTTTCTTCTTTTTAATTCTGAACTTAAAAAGTGGGCTAAAATCCATTTGTTAAGATTCTGCAAACGCCGGGTCTGTGGGAATCGAATTTGATTGGGAGAAGGGACTTGCAGCTGAGAGAAGCCAATGAGAGAGGGTCCATGTGCAACTGCTGAAGACTCCTTCCCCTCTAAGTGTCTCTCATTATTTTGGGGGCGAGCATAACTCACACTTTGGCATTTTTCCGTTTTTGAAACAAATCCCAAAAGTTGGTTCAGTCAGCTTGGTATTTTGAGTGTTTTCTTCAAAAGCATCGGCGTCAAAGTGAGGGAATGTGCAGTCGATGCCAATTAAACAATATTTAATATTATATATTTCTATGTATATTCCATAACCGAATAATCGCCGATAAACTCTATTCGCTTATAATCCAAAAAGTTTTGTTGCTGAGCATAGCACGAAAAGTTTCAAATTTGTAATTCCCCCCCCCCCCCCCCCCCTCCTAATTAACCAGTTCATCCCCTCATCCTTCAAATCTTCCTTACCACGACCATAGCAATTTTCGCCCGTCTTCCCCCCCCCCGGACCCCATCTGATCCCATTGTCCATTATGTCCATTCATTCACCTCCACAACCTCCGAAATGCCCACAAAAGTCCCTTCGCCAAATGGGCGGCGTCGTCCATGGGCATTCACCCCCCCCCCCAATTCCATCCATTCATTCGCCTTCGCCCCCCCCCCCAAACATTGCAATTCCGACTGTTCCCCCCCCCCTCCAAAAGTGGGTGCCAATCTCGGCTATATGCCATTGTTGGCCAAACCACCACAACAACGTCCGTTATGTGCGCTTCCACACCTCTGAGGGGGGGGGGATAATTATTAGTCGATTTGGGGGACACAAAGACGAGAAAATGGGAGAATGGGCGGAGGAAAGGGACGAGGGGGGGGGGGGGGATTCGCACATTATTCCCCCCCCCCCCTCCGCTTCCGTCCGTCCATTTCCTTTGGTGCTCCCCAATTTTTCGGGAGAGGAACCGACAATTTTATAGGCCCAAATCACTAGTTGGAAGGTGGGCATTGTTGGACATGGGCACAGCCATGCAATCTGTTTTTGCCCCTCCCCCACTTTGGTGGTTTACTCATTAAGAAAAATCGTTCCTTTCGACGGCACATTTTTTAACACTCCCAAAAAGAGCATTTTGTGGAATTGGTTGGTTGGTGGACGAACATTTGAACGTGTTTTGAATGCGGTCCCGGCATCCCGGCAGGTGTTCTCACCCCACAATTTTCCATTCTTATGAGCGTCCTTGGATTTCGCCAGATTTTTCTGTTGTGTCCTTGGAAATAGGGTAGGTCCCGGGGGGGATCCCCGGTCAAACCGGGGACGGGGATACCGGGGACGGACAAACCGGGGATCCCCGTTTTCGGGGATGAGCAAACCGGGGAACGGGGATCCCCGTACGGGGATGGGCAAAATCCATTTTTAGGGGTGCATTTTTGAAAAAATGCAATTTTTTGGGGGAATCGAAATTTCTTCAAATTAAAGTGAACCCCTAAGAAAAGGCTTTTCTTATAGCAAGTATACACTACAAAGATTATTTTTTGGTGAGGAGAGCCCGACGGTGCCGACAGGCGCCGTCGGGAAAAATTTTTGGATTTTGGTTAAGAAATTTCACCAAAATTTTGGCAAAATTAAGAATTTTGCTTCAGAGAAAAAACTGGTTTAAGTAAAAGTGGAGGTTGCCCGGAGGTACCGACAGGCGCCGTCGGAGAAATTTTACTAAAATATTCTTTTAGTGGGGGAGCACACGCGACAGGACCAAAATAAATTTAAAAAACAGCTTGCACTCAAGCGGGTCCGAACCCAGCACGCAACATAAGAATTGAGGGAAGACAAACCAATAGGCCACCAATTCACTTGAGGGGACTCATCTAAAAGGATTGAAATCTTTTGTAAAAAAGCACATCTCAACCAAAATTCAAACAGTAAATCAATATAATTATTAAAATTCCTGATGTGATGGCCATCTTTAGGGGTGCATTTTCATCCCCGCCCCCTCCGGGGATGAGGACCGGGGATCCCCGTTTTCGGGGATGGACAAACCGGGGAACGGGGACGGGGATGAGAATGGCCGGGGATCCCCGGTTTTCCCCGTCCCCCCCCCGGGACCTACCCTACTTGGAAATCAACATTTCTGTCCTTGGGCATTGTCTTTACCCGATCGGAACTTTTTTCACTTCCTTAAATCTTTTTGGTCCTAAGATTTCCCACAAATTTCCCACATTTTGGATGTTAAATTCGGGTAAATCCATAAATAATTACCGACCGCTGTCCATCCCCCCAAAGGCATTTGAAAGGGTCGATGCTTTAATGCCAAGCCCAGCAAGCTTCCGGAAGCGATGAGTTCGTCCGGCCGATTGCCCACCAAACGAAGACGACGATGGAAAGTGTCCACACAAAGGCTCAAAAAGGAAGATGGCACACGGAGAGTCATAGGCAAGCTGTCGGGACAGTATTTGATGGGAGGGTTCCCATTGTAGCTGAACCGGTTGAGCCCGTATAAGCGTGGCCTACCCCCCCCCCCCCCCACCATCTACCGTACTCTCTTCCCTCCCAAAGTACAGTAACCCCGCCGTCCCCCGCCCCTTCTCTCCTCCTCCTCTGGCTGTTGTGTGTCACTTCGTGCTCCCCCGCTTCTGTCCCCTCCGGCCATTGTTCCCAGTGGGTAAACGACGAAATCCAGCAGTGCGTGCAGCCGGTGGCAGACTTTGCCAAAACGCTGAACAAGCAGCAACAGGTGCCGGTGAAAGCGGACAAAACGCGTCAAAACCCGCCCTTAAGACGGAAGAATCCTCTCCCTCTTCGATGCCAACTTCTGAGTTTGGCCAGGCTTTGCAGTGGCCCACCAAAATGGGGGGCCAAGTCTTCCGGGAATTGTGCAGGTGATCAAAGTCTGTCGATCGGACGAACTAAATGAACCTTGCTGGACTTCAGACTGATTAACGACTTCGAGCTTTGCGTGGATGGGTACCGACAGAAGTGCCGTCGGCACATTACCATTAGCCTAATTGAAGCGTCTTACGGATTTTTGTGCAACGAGGGATTTGACAGTGAGAGAAAAAGGGAATTTAGCCGACGTCCCTGGGCGTTTATTCAGCTTTTATGGCCTCGGCCGAGTGTCTGATGGACTTGGACCAGAGACCAAATGTGAAGCAATGCCACGATCGAACACTGAAAAGCATTGAGGAGGCGAACAACGACGAAGGCGGAACGGTTGCCACAAAACTGAACAAAATGTGCAGGTGAATGGCGATAACAATGATTAGGGGGGGGGGTGCACTAATGAGGGGCAATCTTTCAAAAGCAGCCGGCTTTATCTGATGGACTTAAAAGGTATAAATGTTTTAGTGCTCTCAACTATTTTTCGAATTGCGTTCGAACGCCAATCCGACAGAGTTGCGGCATCGACGCATGGAGAGTGATTTTCCGTGTGTTAAAGGACACCACGCGCACTTTGATGCCGCAATGTCAATTTGAGGAGTTAAATGAAGAGAAAGAAAGGGAGGAACAAAAGGGACGAGAAGAAGAGAATGGAAGGGGAAGCGATTGGAATGAAAAGGGGGGGAGGAAAGCATCGGAAAGTGATAGAAGAAACGACTGGAAGGAAGAAAAAGAAGTGGGGAAGGGAAGAGGCGACTGGAAGGAAGAGAAAGAAGTGGGGAAGGGAAGAGGCGACTGGAAGGAAGAGAAAGAAGTGGGGAAGGGAAGAGGCGACTGGAAGGAAGAGAAAGAAGTGGGGAAGGGAAGAGGCGACTGGAAGGAAGAAAAAGAAGTGGGGGAGGGAAGAGGCGACTGGAAGGAAGAGAAAGAAGTGGGGAAGGGAAGAGGCGACTGGAAGGAAGAGAAAGAAGTGGGGAAGGGAAGAGGCGACTGGAAGGAAGAGAAAGAAGTGGGGAAGGGAAGAGGCGACTGGAAGGAAGAGAAAGAAGTGGGGGAGGGAAGAGGCGACTGGAAGGAAGAGAAAGAAGTGGGGGAGGGAAGAGGCGACTGGAAGGAAGAAAAGAAGTGGGGGAGGGAAGAGGCGACTGGAAGGAAGAGAAAGAAGTGGGGAAGGGAAGAGGCGACTGGAAGGAAGAAAAAGAAGTGGGGAGGGAAGAGGCGACTGGAAGGAAGAAAAAGAAGTGGGGGAGGGAAGAGGCGACTGGAAGGAAGAGAAAGAAGTGGGGAAGGGAAGAGGCGACTGGAAGGAAGAGAAAGAAGTGGGGGAGGAGAAGGAGGCAAAAGCAATCAATGGGAAAAAGGATGAGGCCAACGGAAGGAATCGCGGCACGGCACGGAACAGCGTCAAACTGACGACCGCAACGGCAGCAGATCCCTTCGGAGAATGGGAAGAGTGGGAGGAGGACACCGCCGTCCCCCGCCCATCAGCCGACGACCACGCCGAACTTCACCACCAAATTCACTACGGATCTCAACTGAGTCGGAACGGTGCGTCGCCAACGGAAGCGGCGCCGGTCCGAACAGAGTCAAATTTCATTTTGTTCGTTCCTTTTCTTTTGTCCGTCGTCCTCTTCTCCTCCGCCCCGTTGTACTGTTTCACTTTCCTCTCATTTTTTGTTGAATTCCGATAATTAACAAATTCAAAGAATAATTAACACTTATTTTACACCATTTTTCGCGATAATGACAAAATTTTGCGTGGGATGGAACTTGTTTTTGTGCTCCAAACTTCTTCCACGGAAGCGAACGTCCCCCGGGAGCGGACGAATTCTGAAAAGGCCAAAACGCTTCCGCCAACGCCAAAGTAATGGGCTTTGGCTGCCAGAAGCCTGAAAGGGTTGAGAATGGACGGATTTGAGGGAATTAAAATGAAATATTTAAATATTTAAGGGATGTCGGGGCAAAGTCCAACAATTTGTGTCCTCAATAAACGGCAAACGCACACTTTCCCATCGTCCGTCAAAAGCGAGTCCATTGTGTGGTGGAGGGATGCGTAATTAAATTCGTTGTAAATCGTCTCGGAAGTGAGAATTAAATTGAACCTCAAAGTTTGCGGTAAAAGGGCAAAAGACAAAAATTAATTCACTTTTTTGGTCCGATTTTCCCCGCAATGTCCGCGCCCCATTCTCCGCCCACAAAAGTGCACTTTTCCCCGTCACTTTTTACTCCGTTCAATTCGAAATTCTTTTTGGTGAAACATTCGACGACAAATGAATTCTGTCGATGGAATTTGGGAATTGGGCCAAGCAAACAAAGCGGCGACTCACAAAGTCCTGAACACAAATCGAATTGGCAGCCTTTCGCAATGCCACGATGGAAGGCAAAGCGGCGCCACAGCCTAACTGCAAATGTTTTGGCATTATCACAAATTTGGGAATTTTCAGTCCGGCACAAACAATCCAGAAATGGACAATTAGACAGAAAAAATTAATAAGGAATTTATTTGCCGATCGATTCAATGATTATTGATTGGATGTTGGTTAGCAGCGAGCCTTCAGATCTAATCGATACCTCCAAAACGTCGATCCCCGTCATTGTGCTGTAATTGGTGAGGAGGAAATTGCACAGATCGACGGAACACTCCCAAACTTTGAGGCCACCTGTGACGATAATTCCATTTTCCGATAGAATCGGTTACCTCACCCTCGTAAACGCCGGCCTCCAAATCTGAAGGCCCATTGATTCCGACAATTTCCCCAACAAAATCCTTCGCTTCATTACGAACGGACCTTTCAGAAGCGTAAAATAACTTCGACCCGTCCTTTAACGTTACAAATTTCTTTATTATGTCGCTCATTTTCGCTAATAAATTATTGTTTAAAAATACAATTTATCTTTTTAATATATTAATGGCCTGTTTGGCAATACATAATCAGCTGAACCAAGCCTATCTTCACAACGATTTATTCGACCCTTGTTTAAATACTTTTGTTTTTACCATTTCCAATAAGTAGTCAATGTACATTATGCATTTAGAAAAGGATCGGTCAAACCAAAACCGAATTAGAAAGTCACAGATCAGTGAGTGGTCAATGTGAATGGATAAACCGAATAAATCCCGCGAAAACGCTTCGAACATTGTGACAGGCGTTTGAAGGTGGGAAAGGGAATTCAGAAGCTGCTAAAGACTCTTTATTCTAAGGAAATATCACAATAGAAGAGGTCTACACGCGTAAGAGTAAACGATATGAAGGAAAAATGCAGCAGAGCCGGAAGTGTTCTGTCGGACAAACAATTTAGGCTTCAGAGAAGCCGATGTTTAACCCGAAGTGAACACCTCCAAACTCCGTTGTGTCAGGGGAGGGGTGAGCTGCTGCTGATATTTCGATAGTTTTGTACTTTCAGAAAGGCGCTTGTTGAGACATTGTCGGAGCAACTCCGCCCATCAATCGCTGTTGTTGATGTTGGAAATTAAAGCTGTTGGTCGCCGACGGTGACAATTGGGGGGCATTTCTTTGTAAATGATGATGAAGTGTCGGATGGGTAAGGGCGTGCACCACCGACCCGGGAAGCCAAGCCTGACAACGTGACTCCTCCCGGCGTAACACGAGGCTGAGCTGTTCAGGCGGAAACTTACACACCGTCGCGATTACTTTGGCCAGCGTCTGCACATGGAGAAGGGAAATGTAAAATCATAGACCAAAAAGTGAAAGAAATCGGACTACAACAAACAGCTGGCATAAATTTGGATAAGACATGCTTTGGGAGGCGGGGGGGGGGGAGGGTAGCCAAAGAGTTAAAAGGAAGGAAAAAAACGCTCCCTTTTTGCCTTTTTCACCCCTCGGAATCGGTCGGGACTGCCATCAAAGCCATTTCAATTATTAGAAATTAAAATAAATAAATTCGCTGCTTACCACACTTTCGCGGCCCAATGTTTCGCGTTCTGTCATGTACCGGTAGAGAACATTCCGCAGATACTCCGCCTCCGTGGGCTCCGCAAAATTCAAATGGTCACTTGCGTTGCTGAGCTGGGCGCGGAACTCACGCTTCCCGTCGGGCGTTGGGGACTAAAATTTGCACGATGAAAGACGCATGTCTCTTTTACGACCAATTTTGACTTTGTCGATGCCGTTGTTCCCGTGCTGTTGTTGAACCAACGCTTTCAGTCTTTGCACCTCCCCTTTTTGCTCGTCCAGCCGTTGCCTTAACTCCAAAAGCTCGTCCAAATCCACACCATCAGCGAACGAATTGAACTGTTCACGCGAGTTCTGTCTGTCAATGCTGCTCCCCGGCTGGTCATGCTCAGCTCGTAATGCTTTCAATTCGTTTTCAAGCTTCTTAAATAGTTTTTATTTAAATAATAAAAAATTTACTCACTGAAATGCTCGCATGGGTCGCGGCCAACTCGCAATCCTTCTCGTTAATGTCGTGGTACAGCTGCCGAATTTCCGACTGCAAATCCGCGATGCCTTTCTGCTTGGCCTTTTCCCACTCCTCTGGAATTATAAGAAAAACGATCAAAGTAACATTTTGAATCACAAAGGTTATCACTTTTCAACAGTTCCATCTCGCGGAGATGCGTTCCTTTGTCCTCTTTCAACCGTTTCTCCATTACTTCTATCCGTCCCATCGCCTCTTCTCGAGCACGTTCCGTTGAGCTAAGTTCGCCGTTAAGCCGTTCAATTTCCGACACTTTTTCTAAAATATAAAATAGAAATAGTAAACGATTTCCTTCCACCTTTGAACTGAGCCTCGACTTGCTTCAACCCCTTCAACTCTCTTTTTACACTCTTCAATTCAAGCTTCAGGTGTCCCTTCTCCTCTTCAAACGAAACAAGTTGCTCTTGCAACTTATCATTCTGTAAAAAAAAAAGAAGTTAAAATTGGTCATCATATAAAATATTGGAGATTTTTCATTTTAATTCTTTCAGTGTTTGTCCCATGTTTGGTGGCAAAAATCCCAATGACGAGTCGTTTCTCGGCTAAGAACGAATAACCGACCTGTTCAGTCCGTTCGTCCCTCTCCCTTTTGATCGCCGCAATTTCTAAGTCCATTTCTCTCCTTTCCTTCTCCGTTCTTCTCAAAAGTTCCTCCCTTTGTTCCGTTTCCTTTTCCTCTTTCTTTTTCATTCTTTCCAAATTGGCGTCGATTGTCTCTTTTTCGACTTTCATTTTTTCCAACGTTCGCTCCAACTCCTCAACCTTTTCGGTTTCCTCTTTCTGAGCAAATGCGATTCGGTCAATTTGGCATTGAGATTCCTTAAAGTTCATTTTATCGAATAAAATACTATTAAAATAAACTTTTTTCAACACATCAATTTCCCCGTCGATTTTCGAATATTTCTGAAAATTTAACTTTTTAATGAATCTATTTCTAACGCACTTCTTCTGCAACTCGCAAATTCGCGTGCAATTCGTCAATTTGACTGTCCTTTTGAGCCAAATAACTTTCAAATTCATCTTTTTCACATTGAAATTGCACGAGTTTCTCGGATTGTTCGGACAGTTGGGTTTTTTGCGACTCTGACAGACGGATGAGGCGCGAAATTTCCTGAAATTGATTGTTGAATCTCTGATTGCCATCATTCACAATGTTTTGTTTTAATAATGTTTATTGAGTCGACCTCTTCTCTGGACTCCATTTGTTGTTTCAATTCCGCCAATTCCCTCTCCGTCTCTGCCAATTTCGTTTCCATTTTATCTCTCTCCGCTTTTTCCACAGCAACAATTGTTTCTCTTTCGCGCGCCACCGATGTCTCTTCCGATTTGGCCAATTCTTCTTCCTTCAGCCGTCCCAACTCTTCTTTTTGTCTATTGGAAAAGTCGAAGATTTGCGAATATTTCTGTAAAAGTATAATCTTTTAATGAAGCAATTCCCTAAAGCACTTCTACGGCCGCTTCCAAATTCGTGCGCAATTTCTCAATTTGATCGTCCTTTTGAGCCAAAGAAGTTTCCAACTCATCTCTTTGCGCGAGTTTTTCAGATTGTTGGGACAGTTGGCCTTTTTGTGACTCCGACAGGCGGACGAGGCGCGATATTTCCTAAATTTTAAAACTAAAGAAAATTGGTGTAAAACGATTAAAATCCTTCCATTTTGTGAAAATATCAATAACAACCTCTTCTCTGGACTCCATTTGTTGTTTCAATTCAGCCAATTCCCTCTCCGTCTCTGCCAGTTTCGTTTCCATTTTATCTCTCTCCGCTTTTTCCACAGCAACAATTGTTTCTCTTTCGCGCGCCACCGATGTCTCTTCCGATTTGGCCAATTCTTCTTCCTTCAGCCGTCCCAACTCTTCTTTTTGTCCATAAAATTGTTGTAAAATTTGCGAATGTTCCTAAAATTCAAATTTTTCAAAGGTTCTTCTCATCAGCTCATTTCCTACCCTTTCCCATTGTTCAATTCGTTCTCTCAGTTTTGAAAGTTCCCTGTCGTGATCGGCAACACTCGTCTTCCGCTGAAGGTCGCTTTCCTCCACCGCCAATTGCATTTGCTCCTCCAGCTCCTTAACACGACGGGCCCATTCTTCGTCCTAACAATAAGCCAACGAGCGGAAAAAATTATTAAACAAAAATTGATAACAAAACATTTACTTTTTTCTTTAATTCTTCTGAAAGAATTTGGCTGTGTCGTTTCTCCTCACTTTCTTTTACCAGCTAAACAAAAAAAAAAATTAAAAATGATTTAAAATTTAGATCTTTCCTTTTTATATTTTAAACTATAAAAATCCACCCGTCCTCTTTCCCCTCCCCGACCTTTACGCCCTCCTGTTTAGCCTGCGACAATTTCTGGACCATGTCCGCCTTCTCGTGTTCCAATGCCACAATGGCTTTCTGAAGCGCGTCCAACTTTTCCTGCCAAAGTGCGTTCGAATCGGTGTCTGAAACAAAATGTTTCTAAATTCCACGTCCCTCTGTTTCCGATCTGACCCCTCTGCTCCAAAGAATGGCATTTTTTGATCCATCCCTCGATCTCCTGGTCCTTTTGCTGCATTGCCGAATGCATCTCGGCCTTGTGAGTGGCAATGGAAATGGCCGCCTTCTCCTCACAAGAGCTCATTCTCTTCGTCCACTCCTCCTCTTGCCGATCGAAACGACCCTTCCACTCGGCACTCAACTTCTCCTTCGAAAGCTCGGCATTTTCCTGCTAAATTCAGAGATTTCCCAACAAGTCGCCAATGATTCCCAACTTCCTTCAGATGTTTGTTCTCCTCATTAAGCGTCGCAATTCGTTCTCTGTTGGCCGTGATCTCATCCTTACATTTGGTCAGCAACTCTTGCATCTTCAGCACCTTTCTGTTGGCCGTTGTCAACTGCAAATAAGCGTTCGATTTTCAAACCACAGCCGTAGGGGGAATTTTGTCAACCTTTTCATCGTTCAACTCCAAGTCTTTGCACCTTTCGTGCAAACCACGCCGTTCCTCCTTTAGCTTAGCTATTCTAGCCAACGCTTTGTCTTGTGTAGAGGCGAGCACCATCTGTGCACAAAAAATTGCCAACAGATAAAAGCACCAAATTACCTGGTATTTTTCGTTTTCCTTTTCTATTTCACGATAAGCACTCATCAAAACTCGATATTTCTGTTTATAATCCACAGCACGACCCTGGAGACGTTGAAGTATCGAAGTGATCTAAATGCAGTTCTAACGTCAATCAATGAACGAACGCTTCAAAAGCGACAGAATTATGAGATAAAAACGCTTTTCGGATAGTTCAGAGAAACGAAATGATGGTTTTTATTGCATTTTCGTATTTGTTTTTTTAAATGTTGCTGTTGTAACCTTGTCATTTGGCACATTGTCAAGACTGCTCAAATCGGCCACGCTCCCCGCGTTACTCTCCACGTCAGAGGAAATTGGGTCCAATGTAAACGAAGGACTTGTTTTAACTTGAGACGAAAAATTGAAGTTGCTGAACGAACTAAAGTCGTCGAGAATTGCACGTTATGAAAAAATGTCAAACCTTTCATTACTTTCGATCGAAGCATTGGACAGACGACGCTGTCGGTTTACAATTGCGGAAGACGACGGTGTGGCCCCATCAGCAACCGAAACGGATGATAAAGCAACGTCGATGTCGGGCTGAAAGTCGGGAAAATGGGATTGCCACGACAATGGTACCTCTTCGTCGTGAAAACTGATTATGGTGTCATCATTGTTCTCTGGTGAGCCCACATTTTTGTTTGGTTTCGAATCGGACAGCTGAACGGCACCCAATGAGCTGCCAAGCAATTTCCGACCCCTCCCACTGATGTCGCTGCCCGCATCACTCTACGGGGACAAAAAGAATCACAAATAATCCATTTATCAAATTCCCACGTACAGCATTGGACCTGACTTGGCTGGCCAGGTTTTCACCGTATTGCGAAACTGTGGCTTGAAGACGTTTGGCTTCGTCCTCCAACTTCGATCGAAGTCCTTTGAACATTCCTTCGTTTATGAGTTAAAAAAACGATAATTTGATGGGTAAAAAGTAAAACGAATAACAAATAATATCCAAATAAAGGCAAACGCTTAAGTTTGAAACGTTTATTATTTTTTGAATGCGTTGGTTTCTCTATTTTTTCCCCTCATTCTTCTTTTTCTTTGTTGGCATTTCGGACGGCTTGAGAGAATAATTGCTCGCCATGTCAATGCAACTTCTGCTCAGTTGACACATGTCGAAAAAATTGTTGACGCTTCGCATCAATGATTTTTGGTCGTCGGAGAAAAAATTACTTAAGGGAAATTAAAGAGGATTCGTTATTCTAAACAACACCCGTTCGAATATGCCCCAAATACCCGTCTCTTTGGTTTCTAAAAAAACACTAACAAACTATCTAAGCGAAACCGAACCACTGAAATGCCAAGAAAACCATCGTAAATTACGCGATAATAATTGTTCCATCTAGGCTCAGCTGTCTCTTTGTTTTGCTCCGTTTTGGCTCCTTGTCAACGGAAAGTGCGTTGAGGACTAGAGAAAACCATCATTACAGCAAAATCTTGAGGGCTTTACTGATCTCGGCTTTTGTCCGTTCCTGAAAATCAAGCCTCGCACATCTAAACGTTTGATTGTACGGGAACGCAAGATTTGCGAATTACATTGAATTCGTTGGCTTTAGCCGAGTGTCTTCAAAATGAAAAGCATCAACCATTAACTCTTTATTATCAGATTCATCACTGGATGAAGAATTTTCCGGCTTCCGATCAATTTGCAGATGATTAACACTTCTCATACCAATTAACAATTAATGTTGAGACACGATAAGCATAATATTGTAATGTTCAAATTTCAACTTAGGTTCTGCCTTTTTTCAAACAACAAAAATCAGACGACCAAGATAGAAAGTTCAAATATCATGGAATTTTTCATCAAGCAAAAGCTCAGCAATTCGGCTTTAGAAGACCTGGAAGTTTTTACAGTGTGTTATTTAACTATGAATTCCATGATTCAAATGATGTGGAGGAAGTTAAACCAAAGCCGGCGCTTTTGAAATAGTGCAGCTTGTCGTTAATTGAATTTTGTCTTCAGCCGGTGTGTTGACCATAGTGCCTACCCCAGCGGCATTAAAAAAAGAGCATACAATAACGAATGTTTTAAATTCAAAAAACAAAACAAAAAAAGTGACGAACAGCCGGCAACCTGAAGCTGTCGAATCATATTTATAATAAAACGAATAAATAAATCTGAACAACACCAAAAAAAAACATGGGAAAAGATAACAAGGTGAGAGAATGCAAATGCTTACATAACATTCTTGACTTGAAAATCCTCCAATCTAACCATATTTGTCTCCGGAAAGTGTTCTCTGAGCTCCTTTAGACGCGACGGATTCAGCGCAATAGAACGGACTGACTTTGACGGGTCGAAAAGACGTCTAAGTGCTGGGCTGCCAATCGTAAGCACATCTGCCGCTTTTGCATGCCAAATTTGCTCGCACAGTTTGCTAAAGATCCGATTTCCGTTCATCTCCCCGTCCATGATCCGACAAATGTAATTCTCAAATTTGCCCCAAAACTTTTTGCTAGCACAACATACAGCGTGAAGTCGTTGCCCACTGATCGTATGGTTGCGAGTATGGCGGAAGTCGCAGTTAATTTCACAGTGCTCTGGCCGCTGATCAGTTCACAGACAAGGCTTCTTTTGGCCGCTTCCAGCAAATTTTCGTCTAACTTACCGTCCAGTACGGAAATCTATATACATAATATTTATTTATTTTTGATAATGACATAAAAATTGTACAGCAATTCGGCCCAAATTAGAGCCAATTGGACGATCTAAACACGTTCACCTACCACTGTGTCCCGCGTTTTTTCGTAAGCCTGGCCCAGTTGGGAGCAACGGTAAAGTTCCATGGACAGGGCCTTGCGGTCCGGTAACAGGTAAATTTGCGCACTATAAGCCAGTCCGTTACCGCGGACTGCACACCAAAGTGGCCCTTCGGACTGGACCATGTACTGCGCTAAATTTGTGAGATATTTTAGTGTCAAGACAAGGCCAAAAAAAAAAATTACCAAGCAGTAATGTTGGCATCGTAGTCGGCCCAGTCCAATCATCATCAAACCGCGTCTTCTGGAGCAGAAAGGCACTTTCGGAACCGCCAACCTGCAATGGCACTGCTTTTGCCATAGTGTTCCATGCTGGCACCATGGTCGGCGGAGCACTGAGTTAGTGATCAAAGTTAAATCAATATTTCACTCGCCCAATAAATACTTGTAAAAATGCGCGTTTTTGCTGCCCGATGAATCCCCATTGCGTTGCGACATCCGCCGACGATCCTTCGCGTTGAATGTGACTCATATCTCCGGAAAAGTGTACATTGAGCGGACTCGTGAGCACTTTCTGCCGAACTGCTTCCAGTCGAGCTAGCACCGCATCACTTTTGCCGTCCGCGACAGCTTTGGCCACCGCCTTATGGAACTTCTCGAGCCCCAAATAGCTGTAGAACCGCGTATTGGAATCTAAAACAAACAAAATGCAAAAATTTCATTTTCCATATGAATTTCTCACACCGGGCATTTATTTTTGTACCTGTTGAATAAGTCGAATTTGCGTTGAGGAAATGGCATACACTGTTCCCGTCCCGTTTGCTGTCCGCCGCATTATTGGCCAAATTCCTTGCACAAATTGCCACCCGATCCGGATACAATTTGATTCCTAAATTTGTTATGATTAAATAGATGGAATTAAAACGAATTCTCAAATTAACCAACTTTTTATATACAATAGTTTATTTTTGTGGACCTTTCTTTTGGAATTTTAGCTTGAAACATCGGCCGGCGTTGATTAATATACAAAAATTGACCTTTCAAGTAAATGTACGCCCATTTTGAAAGATTTCCAACTTTCTCCGAATCGGCCCTCAGACGCAAAGACAAGAAGCGGTCGTAGACTCCGGAAACCCCAACGGACGCCGAGTTCGAAACCAAGTCCCGAGTGGACAACTTGGCCACCTCCTCGTAACTTATCTCCTTGCCGTCCACGACGGCAGGCGACTGGAACATCAGTTCAAACCTGAAGTTTCAGAAAGTACAAAATACTTGTAATGAAGAAAAAAAGAAGTTAATTAGAATACCAAAGCATTAGAAAATGCCGGTCTTCCACTGGCAAGCCGTCGGTGTCGATGAGAATGTTCACCTAAAAATTCAATAAATAGGAATTAACCGATGGAATTTTACGTCAACGAAATCGCTGCGAACTCCGTGCCAAATTGCAGTGAATGGAAAATTGCAGGCGAACCCATTAGAATGCGGTGGCAAATTGGTGCTGGTGTTCACTTTGATCATGTTGAACTTCTCAAAGTCGCGAACAATAAATTCCTTTAAATCGTCGTCTAGCGGACGGCGACACTGAACAAATGGTTACATTACCATATTTTATGTCAGTAATATTTATCGAATCAAGGACAATTTACAACATTATAAAGTCACAAACCGTATTCGCTTCAATAGCCTCCTCCAAATTCTTTTGACATATAGCAAGTCCGCTTTCGCCACCAATTCGTTCAATTTGCTGCTTTATTCGCTCCTCCTCCTAAAAAAATGCTAATATAAGTTTCTACCCAGAAAAAACACTTTAGCTGCATTTTCCCAATTGAAAATTAATTCCTTCGAGATATAAGTACAACCCACCTTTTCGGCATGTTCTTCGACCATTTTTTCACTTGGCTCGGCCATCACACACACGCAATTGCGGTTGGCAAGATATTTGTGAAAAAGAGAATGCCAGAAGCTCGCCGGCAGCGACTTGAACTTTCGCAAAAGATCCGCCTCGTTCAAGTATTGCTCCATAACTTTGTAGTCTGGGTCACTTTCTTGACCATAGAGTTGGTGGCCTACAATGGCCCCACCAATCAACGAAGTGGACCGGTTCTCAAGCTGTTAAGACAAAATTTAAATTCAAAACAAAGAGAAGTAAAAAAGTGGAACACCACCTTTGAATGAAAAAGTCGTGTTTGCTGATCTAAGATAAATCCAATCCGTTGAACATCAAACGCATCCGGTAATCGATGATCGGCGACAGTCTTCTCGAAAAAGTGTTCGCGAATTTTTTCCAGCTTGTTCACAGGAACACCTTCGAATGATGCTATCTAGAATTTAAAACAACTATTAATAAGATAATCAATTTTTTTAATCTTATTTCGTTAAAATTTCAAAATTATAATTTTTGCGTATAAAGCTCACGATTTCGCAGTCACGCTGCTCCTAAAAATAGAATAGACTGTTGATCAATGCTTTTACAAATCACAAACAAACCAAAATGTGGAAGTCCACCGATGTGCAGAACGGGTCCTCAGCTTGCACAAAATCCTTGCGCATTGGTGCCACCGCAGTGTCCGTCAAATAATCGAAAAGAATCATCAGTGCCCGAGTCGTGTGAATATCCCCAATTTCTGGGCCCAGCCAGGACATCTCGACCATGCCTAAATAAATAACTAGATATGACTTTCATTTACATTTGTTATGGATATCCTAGCTTCTTGCCAGTAATCAGTAAATAAACTTTGTTTTATAAGACTAAAACTATATTTAAATTGCAGTCTAACCAATTGACTCGTCATCAGACGGACAGATAATCCTTTCAGTTTTGGGCCCAGTGAGCGGAGCGATGCGTGCTTGAAACGGAGGCGCAAAATGTTTGGGGACGGAATCGAGATTTCGCTGCTCAACCGGGTCAATGACATCCAAAAGCTAAAAACCATCAGTAGTATAGAACAAATTCGTGATTGTCTCTGGAATTCCGGACTAATTTGCCTCACTTTCTGGTGATCGATTTGTCCGCACACGGTGATGTACTTAAGGAAAAATAAGCCTGTTTTGTCAAAATAGAGCATTTTATTACCAAGTTGCTAAGATGATAAAAGTTGTTGTGAAAGGCACGCACTCTCTCAAGTGAGCAAATGTGCCGAATGTCGGAAAGAGCACCTGAATTAAATTTGTATGCCAGCGAGGATTGAAAAAACCAACCGCCAACCACCGCAGCATAGCTGGACCCTTTCGGGTAAAACAGCTGCTTACGCTTCCGGTCCACCATCGTCTCCATGCCGGACTCCCTGTCCTGCATTTCGCTGTAGACAACGCCTGAGTCCTAGTAAATAACTTTAATGTATTAATTTGCTTAAAACCCAGCTTACATGCCCGCTGCCGTTGATGTGGTGCACTTCCGTCATGTATTGCGACTGCTAAAAGGCAAAACTCAAGATTATTTTGAACTTTTAAAATGTTTCAACGAAATAAAACGAAGGAATTCATGAAGTGCACTGACCGTCAATGTCGGCTCCAGCAGATGACTGAGGAATACGGGAAGCACCTTCAGGAACCCCGAGCTGCCTGCTGTGGAGAGTTCGTACGTGGTGTTGTCCTGATCCGTGTATGCGTTGGTCCCACTGGCAAGGCACCGGTTGGCGATAATGTCCAGCATACCCTTGTAAGGGTAAAGCTCGCTACCCATGAACACCAGGTGTTCCAGGGTGTGTGGCAACCCATCGTCGCTGTGTGTCTCTGTGACTAAAAGTGCAAAAATGATTTTTTTGCTAACGCACAGGGAACCTAATTCAGTCTTTTCTAGCACTAAAATTTTCCGGGTTGACCTTTCAACCCTTAATCAGTCCGATTTTTTAAAACCCGAAATAGTTTGAAGTCCCGTCCGAAAGCATGTTTTCTCGGTCGGTTTTTTAAATAGTGGGGGGGGGGGTGAGGTGGAGAGGAGGGTGCGGTCACCAGCCATTGTATTACCGAAAACCTTATGCCTTATAATCTTATATTGAACCTCTTAGAGATCATTGTTTATTACCAAAAGTTATGCGCCCGTCGACAATCGGCCCAGGTGTCTCAGCAACAAGCACGCGGAGCTTGGACCTAAGCTAAAGCTTTAAAACAATAAATGTTAAAAGTAATAAACCTGTTTGAGTGATAAATAGTAAGCGGGACTTTTCCATCAATGAGAATCTCAGCGGCTTTCTTCCAAACCATTTTTAACATCTAAAAATTGTTCCTGACGGAAATGTAAAAATGGAAGCTTTTTTCTGGGTGCCCTGTTATAATTAGGGGCCATTCGTAACTGTTTTTTTTGAGAGTCTGGATTTAAAAAGTAAACAGGCTTTTTTTTCACGGAACGCGTAAATGCAGCACAAGACCGTCGCTTATTTCACAATGTTTTTTAAACTAACGACCCAGGTTCAAATCCCCTCGAAGGCATCCGATTTTTTTGTGGTTTATTAGCAGGGAGGCCAACTCAACTGCGGTAAAATATGGCAACCGGCTCCAAAAATATGGCATTTTTATGGCATCGAGGGGTCAAAAATATGGCATTTTTATGGCAGTTTTCTTAAGGAATTTTCAAAAAAGCATTTGTTTTTTTGAGAATTTTGCTTCAGTTCTGGGGGGAAGGGTTCGGCGGTGCCGATAGGCGCCGCCGAGAAAAATTTGAATTTTTTACTCAATTTGTTAACAGATTTTCAACCAAAAACTTCAAATTGTAAGAATCAAAGAGCACTTTTTCGGGAATTCTCATTTTTCCCGTAAAAAATGAGAATTTTTACCAAAGTCAAAAATATGGCAAAATTATGGCATTTGCCTTAAAAATAAGGCAATTTGGCCTCCCTGTTTATTAGTCAAAATAACATTAGTAAATTGCTCATACATATCCGCCTAACCAGTGACAAAGTTGGTATCAATCGAAAGTTCTTGATGAGTACAACTTATTTGTAAGCATAAGCTAAGTCCAAATCGCTTAGCTTTTGCTTATGAAAAATTCTAGAAAATTTGAGCTTCGAAAAAAGTTATAACGCCAAAAAATGGCTTTTTCTGTTTTGGGCCTAACTTTCTTGACAGCTATCCAATCGCTTAGCTCTTGCTTACAAATAGCTTCTTCTCATAAAGAGCTTTCGATAGATACTAAATTTAAACGATTTTTCTTGCTCAATGATTTTCTTTTTCATAAAAAATGATAAATGTTTGGACAATTTATTTATTTCAAAATTCTGGGCCGCATCTAATCGAGATAATACTAAAAAACGATAAGGTATTTTGTTTTCTAGAGATGTTGAAAGTTTGAATTGGATCTGCCATATACAAATGAAGTTAAGCGTATTGAAGTGCGTGATGTTATTATTGGTTAAAAAAGCTGAGAGAGAATGCCAAAAGAAGAGAACATGTTAGAGATAGTGAAAAGCGAGATAGTACAGGGGTTTCTCTCTGCTGCAGGACTTAACCCATTGTGGTTGGTTAGAAAAAGGTGAGAGAGAAAGTCAAAAGAAGAGAAAGAAAGGGAAAAGCGAGATAGTACAGGGTTTTCTCTGCACATACCGAGAAAGCTATCAAAAAATCTAGTCCTTACATTAAAGTTCGTCTTGAACATTCTTGTTTATTCAAAAAACATATTGAGTTGACGATATAATTAAAAAAGATGAAAAAAGCATGCTGATTCGGTCGCCTAGCTCTTTTCGAAAAATCAAGTTTGACCTCAAATCGCTAAAACGCGAAATTTTTAAACCAAATTGATTTTTGGAGAAATAATTTTCGACCATTGTTTTGGTCTGAACCCGAATTTCTGATCGGAATTTGTGCGGCCCAGCCTTTAAAATGGTAATCGAAGATTTGGTGCTGAGAGGAGGGTCACCGTCGAACAAGAAATGCAAGTTATGCATTTCGCTATACATCGGGTTGCACGAAATTCGTCTTTTTCGTGGGGTTTTCGTTGTTTTTAAATAATATATAATTTCGCCTGGTTAATTAAATTTTAATGCATTATAGCAATTACATTCATTTGTATGTAATTGTGCGTTGATGATGTATTGCAAGCAAAAAGTACAACAGTCCATTCAAAAAGTGATATTCAAAATCCCTCCCCCAATTTCTTCCGTCCTTCGTCAGCATGCCACCTGTCCACGGGGATAAGAGAAAGGAGAAGTAATGGCGTTGAAAGACATCAACAAATTCGAGAGAGGTTAAATGCAGCGACGGCGGCGGCTGAATGGGCGGAATTGATCCCCTGCCGCTATTATTGGCAATGATTGTCTTCGGTTAGCCAGCGTCAGTCGAGAGGCATTGCTGGAGGGGTTGAAGAACATTGCTTAGCACGGAAAGTGCTTTTGCTTGCTTTGAGGGCGTTGTGTGTTGGTGGATGGATGGCAACGGGAAACGGTGGGGGGGGGGGGGTGGGGCGATGGCGTGGCGTGGCAGATGTTGGGCGAGTGAGGAAAGGGAGAAGTTTTTGCTGAACGAACGAAGGACGGCAAAAGGTCGGGTGGCCAAAAAAGCGGTTCACTCAAAAGAACGTCGCGGCGGGTGACAAGCCAAAAAGGTAAAAATCCTCCGCTTGTTTTGTCCAATGGTCGCCGATTTCAGTCACTTCGATGGCCCCCCGCCCATTCATTTTGCCGCTTCTTTGTCTTTTGTCCAGTGCATTCTTTGAAGCGATATTGGCAGGTGGTCAAATTGCCTCCAAAGTTAAACTCGTCTTTTTCACTAAATGCTTAAGAATCGATTGTTTTCAATATTTTTTCGACGCGGACTAATGACCAATTGCTGTTTGTGCACAATGTCAAAGGTAATTAGGCAGTTTCTTAATTATTTTGCATATATTAGCCACAGATGTTGGCGCCAACTGGACCATTCTCCCATTTGAAGGAGAAGAACAGCACATTTTCGACGAGATGAGGAGACACATTCAGACGGACGATCGGCCGAAAGCATTTGTCCAAATTGGTACTTTATTCGGTGGCGACTTTGACGGTTTTCCTCTTAAGACGGCCAAACAATTACGCAACGACTTTATCAGGAGCCATTTTGTTGGCTTAGGGGGATTTGTTGGCGACGAAATCGGACGGCCGAAACTTTCGTATTTTGCAATGGCCGTTTGGCGGAAATCCTTCGGTTGCTTCGGATGAATGGCTGTGAGAGCGCGGAGGAAAAGGGCGGAGAGGAAGCGGAGAGGACCGACGAGTTCAACGAGGTCGGTTGGTCAACGACATTCCTTGCAGTTGAGGCAACGCCCAATGGACAGAGCGGCAAAAAAGGAGGAAAAGGCACAAATTGTGGGAAATAAATGAAAATTAAAAAATTTATGTAAATATTTAGCAAAAAATAAACTCAATACGGACGGCAAAATGATGAGTGAAGGCGATCAGCGAAGAATGTGCCGTTACCGCATTACCTGCTACGAAAAGATGGGCTTCAGCCATTTGATAGGCAAACAGCAGAAACAGCTTGGGGGCAAAGTGCTCTCCGGAAAAATGGCACCGCCGGAGGGCAGCAAACGGACGATGAAGCAAATGGCCAAAGTGGCCATAAAAGGCGTTGAAAAGAGTGAGGCGGAGGGAAAGACAAAGAAGGAATTGGACGAGAGGGACGGGGAAACGGTTTTGGCTAATTACCGGAGCGGACGGGAGAGGAAGCTCCGCTGTAAATATCGAAAGAGTTGTTACCGCAGTGGACTGAGGCCGACCATCGAGAGCAATTTGTTAGCACTTTGGTTAAATAGAAGCGGGACGAAAGGGTACGGAGAAGAGGAGGGGAACAAGTCAGAAGAAGCCGGGAGGGAGGCCGAGTGGGACACTTTGGATACGAAGCAGCGGAAAGTGTTCTGCCGTTATCGGAAGTCCTGCTACAGTAATGGGAGTCGCACAATGGGAAAAAGCGAATGGCGCTGGGACGACTTCGAAATTGACTTTGGCTTCACGCAGAAGACCAGCGAGTACTGGTCGAACTTGAGAAAGATGGTGAAGGGCCGAAAGGGTGTGGCAAAGAAGACTGGCGATGAGACTGAGATGGGCGGACCAAAAGAAGAGGAGGCTGAGGAAGACACAGGGGAAGAAGCTCAACGGCGGAAATTGAGCTGCAAATACCGACGGAGTTGTTATAAGACGGGCGAGTTGCCGGAAGCGTTGAGAACACCGGAGGGGAGGACGGAGGAGGGCGGCGCCGAGGGGGCAGCGATGGGCCGGAAGAGAGTGCCGACCAGCGTAAGGGAGCTGAAAGTGTTCTGCAAGTACCGGAAAAGTTGCTATTTGGCAAGTGCAACTGGAACGGAAACGGCGGAAGCGATGAGGGCAGAGAGCAGCCAGAACAAGACTAGCGGACAGAGTGAAAAGGAGGAGGAATGGGTTGAGAAAATAGGGGAGGAAGTGCAGAAACTGACGGAACGGCAGAAAACGAAAAGAAGTGCCGTGGCAAACAATGATCAGACAGATGGGAGGAGGGAGGAGGGGGAAGAGAAAAGGGAGGAAGAGGAGCACGGCGCAGAAGTTTCAAAAAAGAGGAGCAATAAGAAAAAAAAGAGGACAGAGGTCAGTGAAGCACCCAAGAATGGTGAAGATGAGGTGAAAAGAAAAGAGGATGAGATGAAAAGAGAAGAAGAAAAGCAACTAAATAGAAATGAGAGGGAACAAGAAGAAGAAAATAGAAAAGAGAAGAAGGAAAAACCTAAAAGGGGTGGTCAACGGAAGCCAAAGACGAGCTGTTCTCCGGAGAAATGGGTGAAAGAGAAAAAAGTGGACCCGGGAGGATGTAGGGAGAAGAGGGATAAGGAAGGAGTTGAGGGAGAGAAGGAGAAGAAAGCGGAAGAGACTCAAAAAACGAAGAAAAAAACAAAGAGAAAAGAGGAAGTCAAATTGGAGGAGGAAACAAACAAAGAGACGGAGGCAACAGAAATTGGTGGAGAAAAGGAGAAAACGGAAGGATTAAATGCCGAAAAAGAAGAAAAAGAGATAAAAGAAAGGAAGAAGCAGCAGTACAAACCGAAGAAGAGAACGTACAAAGTGCAAGTCGCGGAAGTGCAGGGGCAAAAGTCCAAGGTTTGGTCGAGGAATTGGCTAGGCCTATCCAGCGCGGAACGGTTGGAGTGCCGGTATCGGAAGAGTTGTTATGCAACCGGAACGAGGCCAACGAGTCAAAGATGGACGATTGGCGGGGACGAAAAGTGGTGGCGGTGTTGGGAATGGCACAATCTGTGGCGTGCGGTGCCATGGATTTTCGAAGAGCAGCAAAAGAAAGAGAAGGCGCATAAATCGAACAAAATCGAAGGATGGGAGGGGCTGAGCGACCGGGCGAGAAAGCAAAAGTGCCAATATCGGAAGAGCTGTTACGATCGCATGGAGCCGTGGGAAGGGAGCGGCACGGAAGGCGACGGACCGAACGGAAGGACGGATTCGGCGCGGAAGAAGGAGAAGCCGAGACCGAGGAAGGCGGCGGACTTTACGCCAAAGACGGTGTCCCGAGAAGCGGACAAACGAAAGAGGGAAGAGACTCTGAGGCGGGAGGTGATTTTCAAAAGCGTCGACATGGCCACCAAACTACACTGCAAGTACAGGTAGACAAAGTGTGCTCCCAAACTCCGAACTTACAAATTAACTGTTTACTCACAGGAAAAGTTGCTACGAGGGAAGTGCCGACAGAATAATGGCACCGCCGCCGATCATTTTGGTGGGGAAAAAGAATGAAACGGTCGTTATCGGAGGTGCCATCACAGCGAATAAATGCAACCAATGGCGAATTTCGTGCAGGGAGGCGATGGGACTGCCCGTCGGGGAGAAGGCGCCGGTTGGACCGGACGGAAGGAAATTGTGCCGAAGAAGGAAAGTGGCCGACTCGGAGGGAGGGGAAAACGGACGGACGAAAAAAGCAAAAAATTTGATTATTTAAAGGAACTCGACGACCTGAAAAGGTTTAGGATAAAAGCTGAAAAGACACCAAAATAGTCGCAAAAGTCACAACATTCAAAATGCGGACGGCGCAATTGAAACACCCGCGGCGATGGCCTACCGACCCCCCCCCCCCGGCAACGACAAAATTTGGCTTTCTTTTGCATACATCGAACTTTGTTATGGTTACGAAAACTCAAAAAAAGACAATTTGAAATTTTGTTTGGTAGTAACGCAGAGTAATTCCATGTTATTGTGGGCGATATGCGAGGGTATTGGCATTGTGCACGGACTGATCCAGCAATTCCCCCCTCCCCCTTCTGATCCCCCCCCCCGCCCTCTGCTCACTTCCATCCCCCCCCCCCCGCCTTCTGATCACTTCCATCCCCCCCGCCCTTCTGATCACTTCCATCCCCCCGCCTTCTGATCACTTCCATCCCCCCCCGCCTTCTGATCACTTCCATCCCCCCCCCCTTCTGATCCCCCCCCCCCCCGCCTTCTGATCACTTCCATCCCCCTCCCCGCCTTCTGATCACTTCCATCCCGCCCCCCTTCTGATCCCCCCCCCCCGCCTTCTGATCACTTCCATCCCCCTCATTTGGCACCGGTCGTGCTCGCCCTCTCCCTCGGCCGCTCCTCTTCCCCCTCCTCCGCCAAGTCCAGCGATCCGTTCTTCTTCTTTCGCTTTTCACTCTCTTTGATCGCCGCAAATGGCCCTACTTTCAGCGCGATGGACGACTTTGACTTTTCCTTTAGCGCTTTCTTCGCAAAATCGGCGTTGAATTTGTTCTGTTTAAAAATTGAATGGGTTAAAGGAAAGAAACGATTGAATAATTGCAGAAAAAGCCGCGAGAAGATCAAATTATCAAACCTTGTCGATCTGTTCCTCACTGCGCATTTTACTTGTACTGGCCAAAACGGCATTTTTCTTCAGCATAGTCAGCGTCTGGGGAAAGCGAATTTGGAGAAATTGGAATTAAAAACTATTGACGAGTGGCGGTCGGTTGGTTGGTAAGCGGGAGGGGGGGGGGGGCGGAGAGATTGCGGCAAATGTACAATGTGAAAATTATTTGTCTATTAATTGGAAATGTGGGAAGAAAAGCAGCTGAATGGAGCATTTCGGGGTCAGTGGGAACGGAGGGAAAGAGTCAGCACCATTTCACCCCCCCCCCTGCCGCCATATGCCCCCCCCCTCCGGCGATGCCCCCCCCTCCGGCGATGCCCCCCCCCCCTGCCGCCATATGCCCCCCCCCTTCGGCGATGCCCTCCACCTGCCGCCATATGCCCCCCCCCTCCGGCGATGCCGCGCCTTTCCGTGCAATGCGCGAGAGGGAAGGAATTCGTTTAATTTGAATTGGATTTGATTATTCGGTCCGTCGACGTAATTTTATTTCCCGCGCGAAAACGCTCCCCTCCGCCCCCCGCCTTTCCTTTTCTCTCTCTTTTTTCCCTTTCCATCAAATCACAATAAATTTGTACAATTGTTTTTCTTTTGTATTTTTTCAATTTACACAATGGAATTTCCCCCCCCCCCCCTCCCCCCTGCCGAAAGCATTCGTTCAATTCGACCCTTTTGCCCCCTCCCTCCCCCCCCCCCCCTCCCCCTGCCGAAAGCATTCGTTCAATTCGACCCTTTTGCCCCCTCCCTCCCCCCCCCCCCCTCCCCCTGCCGAAAGCATTCGTTCAATTCGACCCTTTTTGCCCCCCCCCCCCCCTTATAGGTAAGTGCCATCGACCAACGGCGAAAGTCAACGAACGAGAGAAGAACTGGGTGCAGTTAGAAAAGAAAGGCCTTCGAGAGCTGGTTCATCCGGATGCCCCCCCCCCAATTTCCCCCCCCCCCCCGTTCTCCTCACAATGCAAACAATGCGCGCTGAAGAGGGGGGGAGGGGAAGGGACTCACCAAAAAAACTGTCAACGAAATGCGCTTTTGGATTGATTTAAGCCAGGGCTCCCCACAAATTTCCAAAATAAGGACATGTTGTATATCTGAACTGCTCCAAAAAGGTGGACGACGCGTTTGTCCCCCCCCCCCTCCGCTATTCATCTCTTTCTTCTGTTCTTGACCAATTCAAGCTAGAAATTCAATTACGATCCCATCGGAAAACATTTCTCTCAACAATCCATTCCCCTCCCCCCCTCATAGTCCCTTCACCCCCCCCCCCCGCCCCCCTCCCCCTCCCCTCCCCCTCCCCCCTCATAGTCCCTTCACCCTCTCCCCCTCCCCCCTCATAGTCCCTTCACCCCCCCCCCCCCGCCCCCCTCCCCCTCCCCCGCCCCTCCCCCTCCCCCCCTCCCCCCCCCCCTCCCCTTCCCCCCCCCCCCCCCTCCTCCCTCCCCCTTCCCCCCCCCCCTCCCCCCCCCCCCTCCCCCCCCCCCTCCCCTCCCCCCCCCCCTCCCCCCCCCCCTCCCCTCCCCCCCCCCCTCCCCCTCCACCCCTCCCCCCTCCCCCTCCCCCCCTCCCCTCCCCCCTCCCTCCCCTCCCCTCCCTCCCCCCTCCCTCCCGCCTCCCTCCCCTCCCTCCCCCCTCCCTCCCCTCCCCCCCCCTCCTCCCATCCCTTCCCCCCCCCCTCCCTTCCCCCCCTCCCCCCCCCCTCCCTTCCCCCCCTCCCCCCCCCTCCCTCCCCTCCCTTCCCCCCCTCCTCCCCCCTCCCTCCCCTCCCTTCCCCCCCCCCCCTCCCCCCTCCCTCCCCCCCCCTCCCCTTCCCCCCCTCCCTCCCCTTCCCCCCCTCCCTCCCCCTCCCCCTCCCCCTCCCCTCCCTCCCCTCCCTTCCCCCCCCTCCCCTCTCCCTCCCCTCCCTCCCTCCCTCCCCTCCCTTCCCCCCCCCCCCCCTCCCCTCTCCCTCCCCTCCCTCCCTCCCTCCCCTCCCTTCCCCCCCCCCTCCCCCTCCACCCCTCCCCCCTCCCCCTCCCCCCCTCCCCTCCCCCCTCCCTCCCCTCCCCTCCCTCCCCCCTCCCTCCCGCCTCCCTCCCCTCCCTCCCCCCTCCCTCCCCTCCCCCCCTCCCTCCCATCCCTTCCCCCCCCCCCCCTCCCTTCCCCCCCTCCCCCCCCCCTCCCCCTCCCCCTCCCCCCCTCCCCTCCCCCCTCCCTCCCCTCCCCTCCCTCCCCCCTCCCTCCCGCCTCCCTCCCCTCCCTCCCCCCTCCCTCCCCTCCCCCCCTCCCTCCCATCCCTTCCCCCCCCCTCCCTTCCCCCCCCCCTCCGCTATTCATCTCTTTCTTCTGTTCTTGACCAATTCAAGCTAGAAATTCAATTACGATCCCATCGGAAAACATTTCTCTCAACAATCCATTCCCCTCCCCCCCTCATAGTCCCTTCACCCCCCCCCCCCCGCCCCCCTCCCCCTCCCCTCCCCCTCCCCCCTCATAGTCCCTTCACCCTCTCCCCCTCCCCCCTCATAGTCCCTTCACCCCCCCCCCCGCCCCCCTCCCCCTCCCCCGCCCCTCCCCCTCCCCCCTCATAGTCCCCTTCTTTGGCCCACTCAAATCCCTGTCCCATTCAATTGGCTTACAGCCCCTCCTTTCCCCCACCTCATCCGCCTCCTTTAAGGGCTTTTTCTTTTGGGCCGTCCTACCCCCAACCCCCCCCCCCCCACCCGGCCATCCGCCGGAGGCGTTGTCATTTTAAATCCCCGCCCCCCCCCCCCCACCTTCCAACAATGTCATCCCACAAAAACAACAGTTGACTCTATACACGTTTGTGGCGAGATGAGCGATTACAGAAATAAAAATGAATTTTTTTGCATGTTTCTCTTCCCCCTTCTGTCTCTCTACCCACGCGCTCTCGCGCCCTTCTCGCCTCTCTGTTTCCCTCCCCTACCTAACCAACCATACAGCCGTCCATCTGTCGTCGCCAAAAGGCATAATTTGTGCCATGCCATCCCCACTCCACTTCCCCCCCCCCCTCCCTCCCCCCCCCCTTCCCCCCCCCCTTTCCCCCCCTTCCCCCCCCCCCCTCCCCCCCCCCCCCTCCCTTCCCCCCCCCCCCCTCCTCCCTCCCCCTTCCCCCCCCTCCCCCCCCCCCTCCCCCCCCCCCTCCCCTCCCCCCCCCCTCCCCCCCCCCCCTCCCCTCCCCCCCCCCCTCCCCCTCCACCCCTCCCCCCTCCCCCTCCCCCCCTCCCCTCCCCCCTCCCTCCCCTCCCCTCCCTCCCCCCTCCCTCCCGCCTCCCTCCCCTCCCTCCCCCCCTCCCTCCCCTCCCCCCCCCTCCCTCCCATCCCTTCCCCCCCCCCTCCCTTCCCCCCCTCCCCCCCCCCCCTCCCTTCCCCCCCTCCCCCCCCCCCTCCCTCCCCTCCCTTCCCCCCCTCCTCCCCCCTCCCTCCCCTCCCTTCCCCCCCCCCCTCCCCCCTCCCTCCCCCCCCCTCCCCTTCCCCCCCTCCCTCCCCTTCCCCCCCTCCCTCCCCCTCCCCCTCCCCCTCCCCTCCCTCCCCTCCCTTCCCCCCCCCCTCCCCTCTCCCTCCCCTCCCTCCCTCCCTCCCCTCCCTTCCCCCCCCCCCCCCTCCCCTCTCCCTCCCCTCCCTCCCTCCCTCCCCTCCCTTCCCCCCCCCTCCCCCTCCACCCCTCCCCCCCCCCTCCCCTCCCCCCCTTCCCTCCCCCCCCCCTCCCCTTCCCCCCCTCCCCCCCCCCTCCCTCCCCTCCCCCCCTCCTCCCTCCCCCTTCCCCCCCCCCCTCCCCCCCCCCCCTCCCCCCCCCCCCTCCCCTCCCCCCCCCCCTCCCCCCCCCCCTCCCCTCCCCCCTCCCCCCCCCCTCCCCCTCCACCCCTCCCCCCTCCCCCTCCCCCCCTCCCCTCCCCCCTCCCTCCCCTCCCCTCCCTCCCCCCTCCCTCCCGCCTCCCTCCCCTCCCTCCCCCCTCCCTCCCCTCCCCCCCCCTCCCTCCCATCCCTTCCCCCCCCCCCTCCCTTCCCCCCCTCCCCCCCCCCCCCCCCCTTCCCCCCCTCCCCCCCCCCCTCCCTCCCCTCCCTTCCCCCCCTCCCCCCCCCCCCTCCCTCCCCTCCCTTCCCCCCCTCCTCCCCCCTCCCTCCCCTCCCTTCCCCCCCCCCCTCCGCTATTCATCTCTTTCTTCTGTTCTTGACCAATTCAAGCTAGAAATTCAATTACGATCCCATCGGAAAACATTTCTCTCAACAATCCATTCCCCTCCCCCCCTCATAGTCCCTTCACCCCCCCCCCCGCCCCCCTCCCCCTCCCCTCCCCCTCCCCCCTCATAGTCCCTTCACCCTCTCCCCCTCCCCCCTCATAGTCCCTTCACCCCCCCCCCGCCCCCTTTTCCCCCTCATCTCATCCGTATTTGCTTGATCACTTATTTCTCATTCCCTTCCATTTGCTCTCTCATCTCCTCCATATTTTCATTTATTATATTTTTCGTCTTTTCAACACTTCCATTCGTCGCCCCTCCCCCATTATTGTAAAATTGGAACAGTCGGTCAGTAGGCAAATTAATCAGTCATTTAGGCCCTCCATTTGTTTGTGTATCAATTGCCCTTTCTCTTCCGCTAATTGCGTTTGGGTGGTTTCGCCCGAGGGCATCGGCCAAAGGAAAGGAAGGGAAGGGAAGAAACGACCCAATGATCGCAAACATTGGGGCCAATCGCGACGGAAATGATTCACTGAACCCCGACATTAGGTGAAGAAAAGACATTCGAGCAGATAATTGGCCAATAGAAAGGAAGGAAAGCGCTCGAGGGGAGAGAGAGACACCAACTCTCCCGGTTATAAAGCCTTTTTTGCATGTCGAACTTCACGAATTGCGGATTAATCAACAATTTATGCAGGCATTTCGCTTATTGCAAGGTCGGCATGGACACAATCGCCGCCTACCGGCGTTCCCGCCCCCATTTCGACGACGCTCCCCCCTCGGCCTCGCGGCCATTGCTCCACTCGACCGCCTCGCTCGGCCCCGCCTTCCGCTCGCGCTCTCTCGACCATCGCCGCTTCCCAAATTTCGACACAGAAACGCGCGGCATCAGCCGCACTTTCTACGCATCTAAGCCGGCGGGAGGTGGCGGCAGAACGTACGCCCCTTCGCCCGCTTACCACTACAAAAGCGAGCTGTTCGGGAACGGGAGCAAAAAGGACGAATTGCATCCACAGCTGACACTATCCAGTTCGGATGCTTATAGAAGCAATTCCGTTGAACGAACGACGGGTAACTTCGGACTTGAATAATAATATTTAAATTATGCAGGTGGTGGGGTAACGGTCGTGCCAATACGCCGCGAGTCCACCCTCCCCACTCGTCGATCCGAGTGGAAATCGTTGCGTCCAATCGGAAGCCCAGTTGAGGACAACAAAAAGGAATGCGAGGAGTACACCAGCTTCGACCGCGCTACCCGCTACAATCACCAGCGAAAAGTGTGGCCGCCTCCTCGTGGAAATTTTGGTTACGGGAGAAAATCTGAGAGGCTGGAAGTAACCAGTGAACCCCGGAGCCGAAGAGTCACCAGCAACGTTTACTATCCGGATTCCGCAACTGCTGACTATTCTTCCAGAATGAGCCACCAGGTGGGCAAGTTGGAGCTTAAATATGAATAAAAATAATAATATTAGACTGGAAGCGACCGGCACCACCGATGGCATTCGGGTGCAACACACAAAGAAAGAGAACACTACGGCACATTCAACGCTCGACGGAGTGGCATGGAACAGCAACACTACGAAAGAGACGGAGAAGGTGGAGCTGTGCACCACCAGCGATTCAGGGAAGAGGAGAAGGATCGTTGCAAAACTGGAGGGGGCGACAGAAGGCACGAATACGCGAATGGATGGGGAGGTGCTGGGTCGGCACAACAATACGCGGAAAGAGGGTAAGCAATTGGCACGAATGCCGGCACTTATGTCTTTTGAATGTTCTCTCTCCACGCAATTTTTCAGTTATGGAGGGCATTTCGAAGATGACAGAACCAAGAGCAGAGGTCCGTTGAGCGGAACTCACTGGTCTTCCTCCCATCGTTTACCGCAAGACCACGACTCGTCGAAGCATTACCGAAAGATCCGCTGCTGTTGCTTTAATCTGATTTGGCCCCCGTGGGCGATCGTCCCAAGTGGACCGCCAAAGTCGATGTACGATCCCTCCAAAAATGCCAATTTATCCGTTTCCTTTCGTCAGGTATGGCAATAGAAGTGCTCAAAACCAACATACGTATGAAAGGGATGTTCCCATCGAACTTCGAACATTCGATGACCGTCGAGAGCTCTTCGATAAGAACGGAACCGTAGGAGAAGTGCCATACAATAACAGAATGTCGCCTCCGGTGGGAAGGCACGGATCGTTCGAGAACCATCGGAAACCCAAACACTTCCACGGAGTTGGACCGGCCCCAGAAGCGACAGGTCCCAGACACCAACCCCCGGCAGAAGAGAGTCCCCCCGACAGATGGGGCCCCCGGAGAGGGCGGGAGTCTGGGATGAATGGATGAAAGTGTCCGCGCAGATTGGACAGAAAGCCGCCCCCCAGACACCCCCAGACGACGATCCTCTTCAGAGACATTTAATTTAAATCCATTTCCCCTACAATTCCCACCAATCCGTCGCATTTTGCTCAAAACCTTCCGCTTCCGCCTCCCCCCTCCCCCCGCGTCTAATAAATTTACGCTTTTCCTCCGCAACTTTTGCTCATCTTCGCATTCATTTCCACGCGTCCCCCCCCCCAGGCAGTCCGCCGACCTTTGCATGCTTCCGGCGCTGACCTTGCCCCCCCACACAATTCATTCATTCATTCATTTCTTCCCCCCCCCCTCCGCCATTACATTATATTTGTGTGTTGTGTTGTGACCATTCTTCCAAAAGCCGTGAAGAATGACGGAAAACAAAGAAAAAAGTAAGAAAAACAAAAGGATTTGGGCCCAAAAAACATTATTTATTAAAAAATTAACCTTTTTTTATGAAACTAATATAACCAACTAACCGGTTCCAAAGATTGCGGAATTGCCATGGAAAAGGGATCTTCGGAGCCGACGCACTCTCTGAAGGAGTTCTCGAAGGTTGTGAAGGGATTGGAGGTGGTGGGGCCGTCTCCTCCGCCGTTCGAGGAGTGCTCCTTCAAAACGTTCGTTCGACCGAAGCCTTTTTACTCCCCCCCCCCTCACCCGTTGTTGTTCTCCAACTTCGGCATCCGACAACACATATTCTGCCGGAAACCAGCCGAAGCGTCCATCCAACTTTCTGAATTTGACATGATAATGATGGAATAGGAAGTTGTTAATGTTTTGAATACTTTCTTTAAATAATGAATTGTTTCAAATCAAACTTACGTCCCTCTGCTAGCTCGAGCCATTCTCCCGAAAAGCCATTGGCCGCTCGTCGAAGGCTTTTCGGAGTCGGGGCGGTCGATCAGCTGAATGCAATCGCCCGACTCGAAGCTGAGAACGTTCGACTCGCGAGTGCTGTAAGCGGACATTGCAACCACAAAGTGCCGTCGCTAAAGTGAAGGAAGGGGCTCTTATTTAACATCCATATTCACAACTTATTCCCGGGATGGAGTGCAATTTGGACATTTGGTTTTGACCTTTGTGCCATCGACCACTAAGCTTTCGATGAGTTGTTTGACCCTGGCCATTTGCTGTCCGCTGATAAGAATGGCGATGTTTTGACGAGTGACAATTCGCAAGGCGCAGGCGTCGTTCTCAAGCACCAATTCGGCAATGTCGCACCAATCAAAGTGATCCTGGATGGCCATGTTGACCTCCTTGCCGTTCCCATTTTGACTTGAAAGAACGGAAACCAGTCGAATACCGGTTTCTGAGATGCCTAACAGCTGAGGGAACCTGACAAGTGGGACTCAGCTTACAAATTAGTCCGTCCTTTTGCAATTGGCACACTCACCGTCCGCTGGGTCTTTCCTCCACGACGGGAAAGAGTCTGCAGAAGTACAAAGGCCATTTGCGGACAATTCCGATAAGTTCCAGCTTAACATTTGTTGGGATTGTCGAAGGTTTGTTCAACGCATTTGGTGGAACATTGAAGCTTCCTGGGGATTTGGGAGTCTCCTTTAGACTTATCGTCAATTTTCGTTCACAAACGAAGCAATTGTTGGACGGCTTCTCGCTCGTATCGGCGAATTCGCGGCTGGCAAAGTTGACGACGGCAATCGCGGATAATCTTTACGCCAAAAACGGGGTAAATCGCCAGAATTTAAAGGATGGTTCACCTGCGCAAAGGTTAGGTCGATTTCCAACGCATCGTCCAGCACCTCTCCCGGCACGAACAAATCCCGGCATAGAATTAATCTAAACAAATACTTTTATTATTGCATAAATTTCTCCAATTCATTAAAAAGAAATGCACAGAGTAAGCTTTCTCTGTTTTATGCCAAATTCCACCTGAATGGCTGTTGTGAGTAAGTCAACGCGGTTACACTTTTTGCTGCTTTCTTTGGACTATTTTCATTGTTTATATTGACAATTTCCCGCGGAATTGGCTGATTCTCTCCGACGACGGAAAATGCCCCTGACGGCTGTTGGGCTTGGGGCCGGGTGTTGAACAACAAAATGTCGAGGGCGAACTCGGACTCGGGCACCCATTCATTGCCGGGGGGGTAGACGGCCTCGGCCTCCTCTTCCGAAGGCGTCTCCGAAATCAGACCGTCGTCCGTATCACTTTCTGTCGTTTCCTCTTCCTCCTCTTCCGTTTTGACTTCGTTTTCGAAGTATTGTTTCATTGGAACATATTGTCCCCATTTTCTGTTGAATACTTCTTCGTATCGCCCTTCTTCTGCTGGACGATGGCTAACCGGAAGATGCCGAAGAGGGGCTTTGACGCCAAAGGCGACATCGGCCATTCCCCGTAACATTGTGGCCGTGGGCTGTCCGAGAAGATTTTCGCCACCATTTTCCATTTGTTGTTCTGTAGAAGTGAATTCTCCGTTCGGTTGGTAGGTTTTGAACTGCTGTTGCTTTCCGTATGCTTCTGGTACGTCTTTGGCTTCTTGTTCATTACGTTCTACGAATATTCCGCCTCCAGTCTTGTATACGAAACGTTTTGGCCAAATGAAATTGGCATTTTGTGTCGTTGGGCATTGTCCGTTTAGTTTCCTTCTGACACTTTCCCAGGGAGTTGACGCCTTCGAAGGAATCTCGTTTTCAGCTTCATCTTTGTCCTCAAGCAGGTCGTAGTCCACTGGAGGCAATGCCTTTTCGAACACATCGTCGAGGAAGCGTTCGACCGCGCCATCCGACGTTGGCACGGGCACGTCCCGGATTAGGCCCAATGTCCCTTCACCTAGACAGAGGATACCAGTGATTTAATATCTTTTTTTGACTAAATCCGCATTGGTTAAATCGAAATTATTTTTAAAACTCTATAAAAAGGATTTGTGGAGCTAACAACAATTAATTATTTTCAGTGCCATTGGTCGATGTGCCGTCTTCTTCCCTCTCCGTTATTCGCGACATGCAATTCGTGTTCGAAGACCGTCGCAGCTGAACGCCTTCGTCCAGTCGAGTTCGAACTGCGGAAGGCTGCTGGTGCAGGGGCCGTTCCATGCTTGATGATTGCGCGAATTTCGGACGATAAAAATCGTTTCTGAGCAAATGCTTGCGGCCAATTAGTGAATTGGCGTTCTTATCGACTGTCTCACGACTTTGTCCGAATTTGTTTTCGTTGTTAATTTTCTCCAACTTTTCTTCTCCGATAGATTTTGGCGAATCGAAAAAGGCGAATAACGGCGATTCCGTGCCGAATTGTTCCGTTAATTGTCGGTTTTCTTCGATTTGGGTAATGGCATCAAAGAGAAAGAGAGACGAATGAATGCACGTGCATCGGAGTCCGTCGTCCAACTCCAAACACCATCCAAAAGAGTCGCCAATACCCCTGGGGGGATTCATTTAGATGCTTTTTCTTTGAGCTCACTCACCTCTGCCTGAGCATCGTTTGTACCACTTCTTCGGCCGTTTTCCACGCGTCCGTCTCAATCAAAAGCGATTCGCCTGTGACAAAATGTGCCAAGAGAGTGAATGGACGCCGTTGAACAAAAGCGTTATATTCCAATAGGGAGGGCCCAAAGTGCCGACTTCCGTAGGGAACGACCGCTTCAATTTGACGGGAACGCATTTTGAGACAACCGGCGAATAACATTTTGGAGAGCGGAGGCGGTTGGACTTGGAAAATGCTAAAAAGGTTGTGGAATTGCAACGGGAATTGCCTTACCCGTGCAGTAGGGGAACGATCGCCTCAGTGGGAGGAAATGCGTTGATGGCACACAGCAGCAAAGTCCAAGCACGGTCCATTGCCATTTTACAAATTGACTTATGGGTTTGGTTAACGAGTTGGAGAAACAGTTCATCTCGCAGGGACGGGAAAAGAATGCCATGCCGGACAATTGCCTTCGCCAAAACGGCTAGCCGACACGGGTCGGTGCAGCTGCTGCTCTCGGGTTGGAATTGGTAGATAAGGACCAGCCTGAACAAAGCAAGCGACTGCAGGAACTCCTCCTCGGTCTCCTTGGCCAGGAACGGGGCGACAATTGGCTCCCGGCGAGCACCGACAGGAATAGCCTTAAACAAATCGAGACAATTTGTACAAATCAGAGGAGAAGAAATTTAGCAAAACAATTTGGCAATTGCCTCCCATCACACTTTGATTTGATCAATCGCGAATTGTTCCAACGGAACTGTGGGGGCATTGAGTGACTTCCATTTTACTGCTAATGTCGATGGGACGTAGTTGGAGCAGTCCCGAAACTGCGTCCATTTTCCCTGCTCGTCTTTCTGTTTGCAAAGACTGTGCATTCCCTTCAACAGCGCCCCCAACTCCCCCTGCAATTGCTCTCCCGAATTGATGAGCATGTTCAGCAGCTGCTCTTGCCCCTCACCCGCCTTCTCTCTGACACTTTCCGTCAATGTGTTCATTGTTCTCTCCCTCAATAATGCCACATTCTTCCATCTCTTTCGGCATTTCCATCCTCTGAAAGCCGCTTGAATTTGAGTGGCTGCCGCACGTTTCCGAAGGAAATAACGACGCGCGAGGAATTTACGAAAATTTCGTTGAATGATTAAAGCGGCCAAATTGAGAGTGGCCTGCTTTAGCTCGCATAAGCGCTCGAAGAGCGGCTCCATCAGAAAAACATAGCCTGACACGAATTCGAAGTTGCCGGCATAACGAATACCCTGCGCGTCCAAAACATCTTTGGCAATCTGATGAACATTTTGTCCACTGACCACCTCAAAACGTTTAATTTATTATTTTTAAGACAAAACAAAAAACTTCTTCTGGCAAAAGGGCGCGAAACGAATTGGCAAACTTTTTGATTGGAATTTTATGTTGGAATCCGTCGCGGACGGCGATACAATGGTCCGAAACGGTGAGAATACGAAGCTGACGTTGGATGTGTTGCTGATCCATCTTGCCGCCTGGCGTTTCGATGTTGGCCCGAATGCATCGAACGAAATGCAGACGAGAACTGTGAAGGAAAGGATTCAAAGTGCCCTCATTTCATTATAAGTTCATTCTGTTGACCACCAAAATATGCTAAACCCCTCCTCACCTTTTGAGCTGCTCACAAAGCTTGACAATGCCACGATGCCATTCATTCGCTACGTAAACACTTCGGTCTTCCACTTTGCTCGACAACATCTCGCCAAAAACTGAGGCCATCGAAGTATCTTTGGAACGCGACAGGATGGTAAAAATGAAGGCAGGCTGCTGAAACCGATTTTTGGCCAGAAAGCCGTCGATGGAGTAGAAGGACAGTCCGAAGTGGTGGCGGATGCCAAACTCGAGACGACCTTTCACTCGGGCCTAGAATGGGGATCGGAAGTTTAATCAGTTCAAGATCAGCAGATGTCTGGCTACTTTTGCGTAGATGGCGTTGTCGAGGTGGTTGATGTTGCAATGCTGAAGGAAAGTCTCTTCCGTCCCTCGGGGGAACTTGCACTCGTCGTCCAGCAATGGCAGAATGCCCATCGGCCTCTTTACCAGCAGCTCCATCGTTCGCTCGTTACACGGCCAATTGTATTGGCTGAGAGCACCTCGCGATGCAAACACTGCGAATTGTATTAAAGACTTTCTGGTGCTCAAACAAACTCCCACCATTCTGCAGTTGATCGTCACTAAATTGGCCAAACCGTTGCTGCTGGAAGAAGTGTTCAAGTCGTTCGTTGAGCTAAATTTCGACGCAAATCCCTTGCATATTCAAACTAACCGACCAAATTAATGCAAAACTCCTCGTAACCGTTGTTACTATAACGCCTCGAGCCTGGCACATCCAACAGAATGATTTTACCTAAGGCAGCCCCATCGTATTTTGTTGTCGCTTCTCTCGATGACGAAGGGCAAAAAAACATCGAAATTCTGGATAAAATCCACCGAAAAAGCCCTCCGTAGAGAATGATGGCAAAAGCGTCGCGCACATCCAGTGCCGACTCCACGTTTAGTCTTTGGTCTTCAAATAGCAATGGTCTAAAAGTCGGACCAATTTTCTATTTGACCTTTCTCTGAGTGGGTGAATGCTCGTTTCAGTTGTTCAAAATCCGTCTGTAGCAGCACAGACACCCATCGGAGCTCCGTCTCGTTGACAATTTCCGCCACTTTGTCCTCCTCGTTGCCATCCTAAAAGAAGGATTTTCTAATTGCCCGAAGCTATCTTTAGTTCGGACGCGCTGTGGCTTGAAGAAAAGGTTCCCGATGTGGAGAATGGCAGCGAGCAGACGCCAAATCAGCTCCTTCTGATGATCGGAGAATCCCACATGTGAAAGCGCATCGACTAACTCGGCAAAATCCGAAGTCTTAACGCCCCCCTGGCAACAGCCGCCCTAAGGCAAAGAAAATACTTTTGGGGTGCAAATTCTTCCGACTTGATTCAAATAGAAATATTTGTCAGCTCCGGCCAGCCCCAACGTTTCTCTTTGTGTTGCATCAATCCCACCGCACAATTGATAGAAAACGCAGAAATTGCCCTCTCCCTTTCGTTGGCCAATTATTCTCGACAATTCCACTGGGACAGACGGGTCCAAGAAGGAAAGGCCCTCGAGAGCACTTCTGTTTTGGGAAATGAATTATACCTTTTTTGGTCCAATTACAAAATGATCATTATTTCTGTACCCCCGATAGTGCAACTCCACTGCATAAGCGTGAAGCGTTGAGCGATCATTTTTAATTGTTTTTGCTGCGCCGAAAGCGGCCAAAATTAGTTCTAACGCATTTATCACCTTCACCGACAACAAATTGACACGATAAACTTTTGGATTGCTGCTGTTGTTTCCTGACGTAGGCTCCAATTGAATTTCATTTACCCCCCCCCCCCCGCCGCCCTCTTCGAACCCTATTTCTAATAGCCAAAAATGCCTTAGCTTCTCTTATCAAGAATGTCGAGCTCCCCTTCTGACCCAACTTCCCCGCGTACCCTCCTCCTCTCTTGTCCTCCTCCGCTCTTCTATAAATGCCAAAAAGCGAAGTGTGTTGAAGAAATTGGTCGTTTTTCCAGCCCCCGCTTCCCCACAAAATACGATGGCCGCTTCCTTTCCGTCTCCGCTGATATCTTTCAGTATTTGTGAAGCTGTGGCATAAATATGGGCGCCCGAATGATCAGAAGGCGCATGAGGGGGCAAAAATTGTGCAAAAACCGAAGGTTCAAAGATGGACAAATGCTCATGAGGATTCAGCGCCAACAGATCAGAAGCACCGATTCGAGTCTGTTTGAGAAATATCATTGGCACACTCGAAACATCTGTTGGTCTCTCCTCCACTTACGTAAAGCCGCTTCTTCCGTTCGTATCTGGCACAGACCGAATCAAAAATGGTTCTCGGGTCATCTAGACACAACCGCACTAAGTCCTCCCCGAGCAGGCGAAATCCCTCGTCAGAAGCCATTTCTGAAGAAGGTGCTGGAATGGAATGAAGATCCATCCGCACGCCGTTATTCAATAATCACCAAAGTGCACAACCCTTCCCTAATGACCCACCCACCCTCCCCCGTCTTCAATTGATTACATCCACCAACACTCCCAGCCCCTGCAATCCACCCCCACCCCTCCTTTGCAAAGATATACACCTCTGACCCAATTCAATCAAAATTCACGGCGATTTCCCGATTGAACCGACGTCTTCGATAACACACTGTCAAATTTGGGAAGTGGTGTGCGTAACCGAGAAAGCCGAAAAGAATACACCACTCGTATTTCACAACCCTTTGTTTTCTAGAGCTGATCAGAAAATGAACAAAAAGAATTTACGCATTGGTCCAGAAAGTGTTTTTGGTAACAGCTTTCAAATGAAAGGGATTCGAATGCAAAAATGATAAAATAAATTGTAAGGGCAGAGCAAAGGAACAGAAAAAGATGCAACTGAAACTTCCTCCCCATCAATAAGCACTTCTTTCTATAGCTTTTTCATGTATGCCTCAAGCTCCTTGTCCAGTTCTTCAGCCGTCTTTGCCTTGGCTTCCACTTTGCCAGCACTAACGCCGCCACCGACAACTTAAAAGTGACCGAGAAGCGGTTATCAGCCTCCGAGAATTTAAACAACCTCTTCGTCGTCCGCCACCAGCACGTGACAGCTTTTTGATAGACCCTCCAGAAATTCTTTTACGAACGAGTGACTTTTTCCTTATCGGATTGGCCCCCCCGCTAATGCGCTGAAGACGATCGCGAATGTTGGCTCTCTTCGCACCAACAGAGTCAGTGCCTTCAGTCACCAAACAGAATTTAATCTCTTGTCCTTGAAAATATTTATATAATTTACTCCTTGCCGGGAAACCGTTCGCCCCACTAAACTTCCTACAACTCTTCGATGAAAAGGAATGGGAAAACCCCCTAAAGTTTGTACTTAAAACTATGTCCTAAAAGCATTCTTCAATGAAAAGGAATGTGAAAAACCCTTAGTTTGTCTTAAAACTACGTCCTAAAAGCACTTAAAAACAAACCGTCGATAGCGATGTCTTTGAACTCGCGTAGGATATTTAAAGCGGACTGTTGGTCGGTGAACAAGTCCGCGGTGCCCAAATGGGAGCCCATCTCATCATAATGAACAGCAACGCCAAACACATTGAAGTCTTGGAAGAGTTCCTAAATGAGCCAACAATAGCCCAACCACATCAAAAACAAGACAAACCTCCAAATCCAAAGTGACCACCGACTCGGGCAGATTCGACATTTGTAACTTTACCATCCCGCCAGAATCTCGTCCTGTAGCCTTGCGCGCAATCCGTGCGCCGATGGAACCGCCCAAACCACTCTTGATGGATTTGAAAACCCCCAAACTGCTCCCACCACTTGCACGCTTCTTGCCCCCTCCGTATATTTCAGCAAATTTATCGTGCTTCCATTGTCCGGCTGGCACCTCCTAAAAGTGAGGGCTCAGCAAATGATGGACTTTTGTATTGTTTCAAACCCCTGACACGAATCCTCTCTGCGGAAAGCGAGGCCGAGCACTCGCACCGACAAGACGTCCACCACCACGTTTGACACCAACAACGCGCGATCCTTTTCCCTGATTTTTGATGATTTCGTCCAATGCCATTGCCAAATTTGCAGCCATTTCCAGATTAATGTGCTGACCTGAGTTGAATATTCTAAAAATGACAAACGCTAAAAGAAATCCTTACAAAAATATACCTCTATAGGGAATAAATATGACTTCGGAGGTGCTGCAAATGCCGCGCTTGAAAAGCTGACCTTTGCGGTTTTTTTTTAATTTACGCGTTTTAAGAAAATACACGATGGAGGACACAAAACCAAACGAAAAAGCTCAGAAAGCCTAAAGCAAAATATTAGTTATTTTCTGATTGTAAGCCCAACTTTACCTATCCCTAATAGCGCAGTTGGCCAGCCACAACTCAAGCAGGCGACTCTCACAACCATTGAGCACGAAATGGATTATGAAAAGTGAAAGATCGTGTGTTCGACCGGGCAAAGGAAGGAGAAGGGAGTTAAAATAGTCCCATTGACATCCCATCCATGCTGGCCACCACTAAAAGCGAAGTCCTAATTTGCGCATAAACCCTTATAGATTGAGATTCGCTGGCTTCCTCCTCCTCCTCTTCATTTTATGCTCGGAGTACACGTGGATTAAGCTGACACTTTTCTCCTTCGATTGTTCAGCATCCCTGGTCCAATCAAATGAACAAAAGACAGTAACTCCCACACTACACATCCCCACTCCCATGGAAACGAAAAGAAATAATAATGGAGTGGACGTGAATTAACGAAGAATGCTTAATTTGATGTCAATGCTCTGTTGTCACATGGCGCGCTATGGGTCAAGTCCAGCAGCAGACAAAAATAAACAATGCGCCAAAATTTACACTATTTTACCACTAATTCAAAAAATAACCATGCAGCAGACAGCATATTGTCAGACACTATATCCCCCACCATTGAATTTTATTTCGATTTTCGGGACCTTCTAACATAGGCTAATGCTTATATTTCTTGACCAAATTTTGCAGACATGCTTCTAGTGCTCCCTTCTTACCCCTACCAAAATTTGGTGGAGTTTGGAGACTTTTGAAAAAATTTGGTCTGAAAATTTTGAACGTTTTTGACTATAACTCACGAATTGAGCGATTATATTTAATAAAAAAGTGATTAATAAATTCCTTAATTGTTTTCTAGGGATGGCAAATGTTTTAGACGGATCTGGCGTATATAAATGAAGTTAAGCGTATCGAAGTGCGTGATGCTTTTTTACATATTTGTTAAAAAAGGTGAGAGAGAACGCCAAAAGAAGAGAACACGTTAGAGATAAAAAGGAAAAGCGAGATAGTACAGGGGGTTTTCTCTGCTGCTGGAGTTGACGCATAGTGATGGCGCCTTTCTGTCTTTTCTTCCGTGCATCTCTAAGCTTTATTTGAAAATGTTTGTTGAATGAACATTACGCCATAACCAAAAAAAACTCAAACCAACAACGCGAAAAGAGAGATTTGATTTTATAACTTACAAGGTGATCCGGTCCGTTAACTACATATACACTGTAGAAATTAATTAATTTAATCGTTTTTTCGATGGCAAATCGTACAGCTAGAGATGCACACACTGTAAAAGGCACCAATCCACAATATTTGATTGAAAAGATTATTCGAACGCGTATCTACGATTCTCTCTATTGGAAGGAGCAGTGCTTCGGACTCTCGGGTTCACATTTCGAATTTAAAAATTTTATACAAAATTCTTTTTAGCTGAGACGGTCGTCGACCGTGCGATTGAATTGCGTTACATTGGAGGAATTTACGCCGGAAACATAAAACCTGCTCAGTTTCTTTGTCTTACGCTGAAATTACTCCAATTACAACCGGACAAAGATATCATCATCGAATTTATTCGACAGGACGACTTTAAGTAATTCATTGTTTTCGGGTAATAAGGAATTGTTCAAAAATATAATTTTTTGAGAACTTCCTGGGGGGAGGGGAGTCGCCGGTGCAAAAAGCCCCCCCCCCCTTCTTGTTTTTTTCTCTAATTTCATTTTGGCCCCCCTCAGGGGCGTAGCCAGAAAAAAATTTCGGAGGAGGGAATTGATCCATCTGAGCGCGGCGCTCAGATGGCATTCCCATTTGAGCGCCAGGAGCGGCCCGACGGTGCCCATAGGCGCCGCCGGGAAAAATTTTTGAGTTTTTTGATGGAATTTGTTAAGAAAATTGCTCAAAAAATTGTAAAACTGCAAAACAATAGGGTCCCCCCTCGTTTTTTTTTGTGAAATTTCATTTCGGGGGAGGGGGGGGGAATTCCCCTGATTCCCCCCCCCCCCCTGGATACGCCACTGGCCCCCCTGGCTACGGCCTTGAACCAAATAATATCGTTTCGAATTGTCCTTTTTTCAATTATAGGTATGTCCGCGCACTTGGCGCCATGTACATTCGTTTGATTTTCAACTCGGTTGAGGTTTATAAGTATTTGGAGCCATTGTACAATGATTATCGTAAATTGCGTTATATGAACAGAATGGGAAGTGAGGAATAGAGAATTTAGTTGTTTCTTAATTACACTTTTAGAATTCGAATTGCTCCACATGGACGAATTTATTGACAATTTGCTGAGGGAAGACCACTATTGTGACGTCCAATTGCCTCGACTACAGGTTTCTTATATAAATCTAAAAAGCTTTACTATTGGTAATTGTAATTTAATAGCATAATCAATCGACTGCTTATAATAGATTTATCCTTAATTTCCAAAATCCATCGATCACCAAAAAGTAAAAACCACACCTTCTGAAAAACGCGTCAGGTCTAAAAAAACCCCGATGTGGTTAAACCGAAGATCTGGTGGAAGTTCTTGGCGTGGAGGCCGCAACATTTTTTTGCATTTTTCTAATAATTGGTATTAAAGCAAGAAGTGCCGTGCCTTTTTCGGCTTAATTTGGTCAAAAAATTTGGTTTAAATTTATGGAATTTTTTGATAAAAAGTTAGAATTCAGATGCGGTATTTGATGAGATCGTTCGGATAAATGCAAAACAGTGTTCTGGCCTCTCCGCTAAAAAATTGGGAGCCTCCCCGCTAAAGAAGTGCGCCACATTGGACTTCATCTTTTAAGAATTAATTTAGGGCAGTGTTTTGCGGTACAATTCGAACATGTAACCGCAAAGCTGCACCATTACCTATTTGCATAGTTTTGTAACATGTCTTTCTAGAAGCGACAAGCGCTTGAAGAGAAAGACCAGTTGGAGTTGTATGCTTCCGCCTTGGATGAGGATTTGGAACGTCTTTCCAGCGATTCTGAAGATGATCAGGAGGTTCAAAGATCGAGGCCGAGCGTGAGGACTTTACATTTTACACTTTCCCGAATCATCCAACAACTAAAATAGATCGTTTCTCGACGTCGAAGTCGTTCGCGAAGTCGTGGCCGTAGCCGAAGCAAATCCAGAGAACGAAGACGCCGTTCTCCCTCCGCCGATGGTAGCAAACGAAAGCAATTCTTGTGCCGAATTATTAAATTTAGACCGCCGGAGTGGACGCAGTGCCGGGAAGGATCTCGAACGAGAAATTGAGGAGAGCAATGCACTCAGGAAGAAACTGGGAATGGCTCCCCTAGAACGATGAATTGTTAACGATTTTGGATAAATTTTTCTTTTTCTTATTGTTTTATTCGAATCTGACTTCAAATGCATCACCGTTGCGCCGTTTCACATCGCAAATATTGTCTGATTCGTGCCCAGGGCCGTAGCGCAGCCCCCCCCCCGAAATGTTTTTTTTTGTTAAAAAACACGGGGGTCTTCTTTTGTTTTGTAAAACGCGTAATTTTTGGACTACTTTTCTTAACACAAAAAAAAAATTCCCATCTCAGCAAATTGAATAAATTTCCTTGACGGCGCTTATCGGCACTGCCGACCCACCTACCCCCCCCCCCGGAATTTAACTTTAGTTAAGGAAATCGCATTAAATTATGATTTTTCTGGCAGTATTTTTAAAAAAAGTCATGCAAAAACAAACAGTATCGACTTACAATTTACCTTACATCAATCGTCTTATAAATGACGTCACGTTCTCTTTGGATTGCTTTTTGTTCCATATGGTTGCCTCTGGAATACGTTTTATTCGAAAAGAGTGACGGGGCATAAATGACCGGAATCGCTTTTTTGTCAAGTCCCACCGGTCGGTCGAGCTCAATGGAAGATGAGCTGATCCGTTATCCATCCCCTCGGAGTCCCCAGCCCGGCCCAACTCCATTTTCGAGTCCTCCTCCCTTTGGATTGGGCGTCGTCCGCTCGCCCCATTGGGCCGACGGCCCTCTCGGGTGTTGGCACCGCTGGTGGATGGTGGCCCTTCCCCCGGGGGCCAACCGGCGCTGTGTTACGAGCGGCCCTCCCCCAACTCTCTCCCCATGGCGCACTTTCGTCGGTCGCCGGGCCCTCCGCTCCCCCCCCCCCCCCCCTCCCTCTCCTTCCTCACGTCTCGTTGATGTTACTCGCACAGCGGCCAAATTATGCCACTGATGCGGCAAATCCCCCAAAGCGCCATTACCTTCACTCCTTTCAATATCATCGAAAAAACGGCTCGAGTGTCACGGGAGGACCAATCATAAATTTATCCTCAAAGATCTCCGAGTGATCCAGATACTTTACCCCCTCCCCATCCGCCCATTTCTTCTCGTCAGAATGCAGCGTCGTAGTAAGGCTTGAGAAGAGACGAAAACCTAAGCATAATTGGGATTTGCTTTCACTTTCTAAGCCCGCCCCGTCCATCAATTTTCTTGCGTCGATTCATCCTTTTCCAACGGTCCGTACAAAATTGTCATTTGACATCAGCCGACCCACCCATTTTCCCGGCAACCACATTTCATAATGCACGCTCACATCCTTTCAGTTGGTCCTTTTAAGATTTCAGAAATATGAGAGAGAATTGCTCTTCAATTTTATCAGACTTCTCCAAGAAGTCGTCGGATGTTTGTAACGATCGGTGTTCGGCTGAGAGAAGGGTGCACTGTCGCGAGCTGTCCAAGGGGAGTCGACAGCTGCTGATGCTCGTCGGTTGGTTAAATCCCAAAAAGCTTTGTCGAAGGCTGAGTTTTGGTGTTGCAGGCTGACCGATTGCGTAGCGCAAATGATGCAAAATGATCCCTTCCAATCCCCGCCCCCCTCAAATGTCCCCCCCCCTCGGGCCTGCCCTTAATTAGTTTGAGTGTCGGGCGAAGGCGAGAGAGGGAGGGGGAATTGGAGACGGGACTGGCCCATCCGTCCTTTGCTTGCATTGCATGGCTTTTCCCTGCGGCTGGACATGCCCTTATCCCCCCTCCCCTTCACTCATTTTCATAGGCATTCATTCTTCTTGATCTTCTCCAATTGTTTGTTGTTTTTATTTTATTTATAAATTAGTCTTTTTTGACTGTTAAATTCTTTTAAATATTCAACAGCGCCCTTTTTAAGAATATTTTTTGCCTTAGTGTCTCAACACTTTCGTTCGTTTAACGAAAGGGAAGGAACGAACGAGCATATGATCATCGACAAATATAGAAGGTGGCCGAAGAGATTCCATTGGGTGATTAAAGTCGCTTATCCGGATAAGAATGAGAAACATTCCCTTTAATGGATTGGTTAGGAAGCGATACGAAGTAAAAATGGATGGATTTTGATCGGCGGGATGACAGCGAATGGGGCTGCATTTCGATGTGTAAACTTCGTCCCTCGCAGGAATATTTGTCGAGCCCTCCCTCCAAAAATGGACTTTTCAGAGATTACGGTATCCCTTGGGGGGGGGGGGGGGAGTCCGCCGCCAAAATTGTTTTTCCCCGGGCTGTCTTCGTCCCAGAAATATTGCCGTCGGCACCAATTATTTGGCAGTGCCGCTGTCAGCCACGGTGAATTCCCAAAAGTGGTGCTGGGTTGCCCGGGTGAAAAGTGTGAAGAGATGGGAGGCTAAGGGATGGGAAGGGACCGAAAAGTGGCACAGAACAAATGAATGGCACAAGTTTGGGCTGACAAATGAAGAAGAACACGCTTTGGAGAAGCGGTGTGGGAGAGGTCGGCGGCATTTAAGAAGTATTTATAATTGGGCGACCCGAGACTATCAATAACATTTACCTGGATTTTCGAGCTACACAATTATGGTCTGCTAATGAGTTTTTTGGCTTTAGAGCGCAAGCGCTTTCCGCCTTAACCCCACTCCTCAATACCCAAATTTTCCTGCGGTTTCCATGACAGGCAATGAGCTAAGGATTGACACCCCCCGCCCCCTCCCCATTTATGCCGTGGCGCGAGTGCCCTCCTTTTTGGGTGCCCGGCGGTCCCTTCGTTACCCGACAGGCCAAAATTCTCTCGACGACGGCACTTAATTAATTTCTACACCCGGTTGTCCAGCGGTCGGTCGATTGGTCGCTTTAACACTGACAAAACGCCCCCCCCCCCTCCCCTCCCCCCTCCTACACAGAGAGAAAAGGAATATAATTGAAGTGGGAAGTGCCGCGGGATTTGGGAGAAGCGAAACTCCCTCTTCTCACTTCGCCTAGCAATTAAAATTCGGAAGGATTTTAGTGTCCGGGTGCTAAGAGATCGCGGGTTAGTATTTACTAAATTGCCTTCGGGAAAGGACAAGCACAGATATTGGCCAAATCAGTTGAAAAGTGGCAAGTGATTGCCAACAATGGCAGCACTCCCACTTTGTCGTCGGCTGATGGCAAATTCGCTTTTGGCTTAATCCCTACCCTCAGGGGCTCTCCGTCCGCTTATTTCATCCCTCTTTCATGGAGATTAACCATCGGCAGTGAATGAATGACGCTTCATCTAGGTCGGCATCATCCCGACCCCCACTCCATCCCCTGGATCGAAAGGGCCATTCTGTTATCCATCCCAATTGGTTTGGCGGTTGCCCTGAACGACGAAGAGCAAAATGTTGGGCAAAGGCCCAAATTTAATATATAAATAATAATTATCAAAGGGCATAAAGTTGAAGGGGACTAAGAGAAGGCTAAACGTCGTTTTTGGGTGGTTCAACATATTTGGCAACGTTTTATTTGCACGACCAAATGGCAAAAGTGTTGCTTTACCCGATTTGTTGGGAGGGGGGGGGGGTCATTTCCGTGCTAATTGGGCTTGCCCCGTTTGGTTGTTTGTGTCCTCACCTGTGAGGAGATTTTGTTTGGGGTTGGCCAATTGCCGGGTGGGTCTAACGATCTGCTGCAAATTGCAATTACCTTGCCCAATTGAGGGCATGGGAAGGAAATTTGCCGAATGGTTTTTGTGTGTTGTCTCCGCCAAATAATTTCCCTAATATCAATAAATATTATTGCCAAATTTAAGAAAAGACAAAACTCGAGGTCAAAGAAACTCAGCGGATTTATGTAACTGTCCAAAGTGTCCTTTTTGTTTTATTCTTTTTGAGGTTATTCCGGTGTGCCTTCGCATAATTTGGCACCACCACTAACTTTACGCGCATTTCGGGCCGTCCGACCGCTCATCCCTGCCCTTTCCCTTTCCATTCCTTCCCAATTCATCTTTCAAAATGGGGGGGGGGGCTTAATTAAAAACGAAACCCCAATTTTTAGTATTATAGGCCCGGGCCCCGAGCGCGAAGGCGAGGAAAGAAAGGGGAGGGGAGGGGGGGGAGGGCATGAATTTGAAGATAAGGGCGGAGAGGGCACTGGCAACAAATTGTGCATGAAGCTGCAGCAAGCAGTTGGGTGAATAAAAGAGGGGGGGGGGGGGGGGGGGGGGGTATTTGCGAGAGAAGGAAAGGGAAGGAAAGGATAAATTGGAAGAGACTCTTGAAGAAAGAAGTTGCCTTGTGAGGGAAGCGAGTTGAGGTTGGATTCGCGGCATGCTGAAAGTGCCAGCTGAAACGTGCGGCATTAATAAGAATTTCCCACTCTCCAGGACTTGTGGGAATTTCATTGCCCCTTCTCCCTCTTCTTTCCTCCTTCCTCTTCTTTGCCCCCCATCCTCTTCTTTTTCCTCCTCCCTCTTCTTTTTCCTCCTCTTTATCTCCATCCTCTTTTTTTTCCTCCTCCCTCTTCTTTTTCCTCCTCTTTATCTCCATCCTCTTTTTTTTCCTCCTCCCTCTTCTTTTTCCTCCTCTTTATCTCCATCCTCTTTTTTTTCCTCCTCCCTCTTCTTTTTCCTCCTCTTTATCTCCATCCTCTTTTTTTTCCTCCTCCCTCTTCTTTATCTCCACTCCTCTTTATCCTCCATTCTCTTCTTTTTTCTCCTCCCTCTTCTTTATCCTCCATCCTCTTCTTTTTCCTCCTCCCTCTTCTTTATCCTCCTCCCTCTTCTTTATCCTCCTCCCTTTTCTTTTTCCTTTTCCATTTTCTTCCTCATTTCCTTCAAATTTACCTTAACACTTTATCAATTTTGCCCAAAATTTAAGATTTTTGAATAAGACCGATGAAAATAATTCGGTGTTTGATGCCCGCCCATTGCATCCAAACAAAATCCCTCCCCGTTTTGTCTCTCGGATTCTTTCCCTCTCGGGACCCATTAGCGCCGAAAATAATTATTTATTCGTCCCCCCCCCCACCCCTTCCGTCTCATCGCCACTTTCCATTTCTTTTTTGTTAAGTAAAAATGAAAGGATGGCCCAAATTAAGCATTGCCTATGAAACTGAATCAAATTCAAAAATTGGGGAATAATATTTAATGCGGGGGGGGGGCTAAAGGAGCGCTGGCGGGTAGGGCTTACGGTCGGTCCCTTTGGGGGTGTTTCTCCGTCCATTTTTGGGCGGTCCCTCCCCCGCCCACCCCCCCCCCCCCGGCGAATCTCTCCCCCCATTCCCTTTTCTTCCCTTTAATTCCCTTTCATTCTCCAAAATAGTCACCTCACTAATTTTGAAAGTTTAATAATTGTCTCCCTTCATTTCAGGCCTGGAGAATGTTTTTCAGCGTGCTTTGGGCCCCCGTCAATGGCGTAAATTTGGCCAAGCAGTCAAAAGTGAGTGGGGGGGGGGGGGGGGGGGGGAGTGGGGGAATATTTATATTTATAAATCCTTTCGTCCGCTCAACGCATTCCTTCAAAATTTAAAGCTGTTTAACCAACCAAACCTTTGGAGTTTTTTGATGAGCAATAAATTCGGCTACAGCTTATAGCGCCAAACGATGAAAAGCACCCAAAAATCGTAAAATCGTTCTCGAAATCTCCATCTGCTGGTCCAATGAGTGTGGTTGTGCTGTCGGGTTATGACCATATTTTGTCGTATTTTTAGGGAATTACTCCAATTCTCCACAATTTGAACCAAATGCCGTGGCTTATTGGAGTTTACGCCGAATCCCTCCTTCTATTGCACGGCTCTTCCAACGCGCCCCCCCCCTTCCGCCGATTGGAAGGTTTATCAAATTGCCTGCCCTGTCATCTTCCCCCCCCCTTTCCCTCCCCCCCTCTCTCCACCCCGCTTCCCCCCTCCCTCCCCCCCCTCCCCCCCCTCCCCCCCCTCTCCCCCCCCCCTTCCCCTCCCGCCCCCTCCCCCCCTTCCCCTCCCCCCTCGAGTGAGTCAATCATTTGCTGACACCGAAATGTCGTTGGCCACCGCTAAATGATTAATTGGGACGGAATAATTTGTCCCTTCCCCTCCGCACCTTTCCACCCCCCGCCCCCTCATCTTTCACCTTCCCCGTCCCTCCAACCGCCCGCCCCCGCCCCATCCGCCCCATCCTCATTCAGCAGCATTATGCAAAGGGCCAATTGTTTGGCGATGTGCAAATTGGAGGCGATGGAAGAATAATTCAGATTGGCCACAAAGATTTGAGTTTGGTGGGGCCTAAATTTTTTTGCCTCCGGCCAACTTGTACCAAATGCTTTTTGAATGCATTTTTACGTTAAGCAGTTTTTTTTGGCCTTTTTGCCTAAATAAGAAAGGTCAACAAAACTCATCATTTGAATTTTAGTTGGCTAATTGAGCCAAATGAATGGCGGGCAAATGGAAGGAAAAGAATGCATTACTCAGCCGTCAAATGAGCATTTTTAACAAATTCTTTACTAAATTAATTCTATTTTTAGTTGTCAATTAATTAAGGTTTATTCGCCCTTTTCTCTGCTAAATACGCTCTCCCTCCCCAACAAATGAATTGAATTGAAATGAATGGAAAATGCGGCGATCGCTTTCTTTTGTGCCTATCCCCCCCCCCCCCTCCAATCCCTTGCCGCTGAACGCCAACTTTTGCACCGTTGGCAAAAGAATGGCGAAGGGACAAATGGGCGAACAAAAATTGGTGCATTTTGTGGGCGAGCACAAAGTTTCATCGGCTGCGCCTTCCCCCCCCCCCCCCCCTCCACCCCTCGGGGGAAAGTGTTACCAAAATAGAGAAAGTAAAGGGCTAAGTCGAGTCAGTTTAGAAAAATCAAAGGAAAGCAACAAAAAACACTTTTGAGTTATAAGAACTTTAAAACAAAAAGTGTTATATCCTAAAAAAAAGAACTACTATCTTTGTCAAAAGTGTTGGTTACGGGACTTAATCCGGGAGAATGGAGGCGCTGTCCATTTATGGGAATATGCCCCACCCAAACAATTCGTCCATTTTTCGTAAAATTGGGGTCCGCCCCACCCCGTTGCTCCTTCCCCCCCCCCCCCCCCCTCCTCACTCCCCCCGCTTCCCCCCCCCCCCCTCCTCCTCCCCCCTCCCCCTCTCCACCCCGCTTCCCCCCCCCCCGCTTCCCCCTCCCTCCCCCTCCCTCCCCTCTCCACCCCGCTTCCCCCCCCCTCCCCCTCCTCCCCCCCCCTCTCTCCACCCCGCTTCCACCCTTCCCCCCCTTTCCCTCCTCCCCCCCCCCACCTCTCCACCCCGCTTCCCCCCTTCCCCCCCCCTTTCCCTCCTCCCCCCCCCCACCTCTCCACCCCGCTTCCCCCCCCCCTCCCCCTCCTCCCCCCCTCTCTCCACCCCGCTTCCCCCCCCCTTTCCCTCCTCCCCCCCCCCTCTCCACCCCGCTTCCCCCCCCTTCCCCTCCCCCTCCTCCCCCCTCCCCCCTCCCCCCTCCCCCCTCCCCCCTCCCCCCCTCCCCCCTCCCCCCTCCCCCCTCCCCCCTCCCCCCTCCCCCTCCCCCCCTCCCCCCTCCCCCCTCCCCCCTCCCCCCTCCCCCCTCCCCCCTCCCCCCTCCCCCCTCCCCCCTCCCCCCTCCCCCCTCCCCCCTCCCCCCTCCCCCCTCCCCCCTCCCCCCTCCCCCCTCCCCCCTCCCCCCTCCCCCCTCCCCCCTCCCCCCTCCCCCCTCCCCCCTCCCCCCTCCCCCCTCCCCCCTCCCCCCTCCCCCCTCCCCCCTCCCCCCTCCCCCCTCCCCCCCTCCCCCCTCCCCCCTCCCCCCTCCCCCCTCCCCCCTCCCCCCTCCCCCCTCCCCCCTCCCCCCTCCCCCCTCCCCCCTCCCCCCTCCCCCTCCCCCCTCCCCCCTCCCCCCCTCCCCCCTCCCCCCTCCCCCCTCCCCCCTCCCCCCTCCCCCCTCCCCCTCCCCCCTCCCCCCTCCCCCCTCCCCCCTCCCTCTACGCATCCCTCCACTTTCACTCCTCCCATTCATTCGTTTCCTCGCCGGTGCTGCCGATCGTCGGGTGCTTCAAAGTCACCGCTCTTCCCAATTCGGCCAACTCGCCCTTTTCTTTGTGGCCCCCCCCCCCTCTGTTTGTTACCTTCCTTTCCCTCGCAAATTTCTCATTTTATTTTGCCGCTAGGAAGAGACCAATTGCATTTGTTCGGAATTCAGATGCATTCATTTTGACCTTTTGAATGGAGGAGTTTTTTTTTTGGGAGGGGGGGGGGGGTCTGATCAGCTGAATTGGGAAATGAATATATTTTATACTATTTGACCCTTTCATTCCTCGCCTCCTTCCAATTAACCCCTCCCAATCGTATCGTTTCCAAACAAATAGCCTACGATTCGTTCGCCCATTGCCACTTTTTGAACTTCAAAAGTTCATCCGCTCATTGTCATCTTCTTTCCATCATTGTTCATTGGCGGTGAGAGTTGGAGACAATGGAAGTGGGGGGGGGGGGGGGATGAAAGGGTTGGGGTACTTCCAAATGAAGTTGGTGGTTACACGCAAATCATCCGTACTCCCTCCGAATATCTTTTGCCGCCGTTAGTCCCCTTCATGATCCCCCCCCCGCCCCCTCCAAACGTCCGATGTCTGTCCCATGCCACAGTCATTCAGTCTCATCTATCCGACCATGTCCCACTTGTTAACCCACCACTTAATCTCCCAATCTAACATCATCGTCCGTCATTCCCACCCACCCCCCCCCCCCATTTCCCAACGCATCTCCGACCGAAGAAAGAATGTAATCCTAAGATCGACCGTTGATCAGCCGGGGCAATTGAAAAGAGTTTGAAGATCTTCCCACCCCCCCCCCCCCCGTATTCCCTCTTAATTTCACTTTACATATCGAGACTTAAAGGTTTTTGGTGGATTCATCTGCCGCACATTTCTTCACCAAACGAATTCCAAAACATTCTCTTCCGCGAACACCTTACGCCTCGGACTGTTACTTTCTTCGAATTTAACCGAATCAAGAATCTGAAAGCTTGATCAGTTACACTTCTTTACCACCTTTTTGCCTATCGCCAACTGAGTGCAAGAAATGGGCTTGGACCCGGGCGGGTATTTTCCAATTTTTTGGCCGGGCGGGTGTCGGGTACCCGCCCAACTCGGGTAGTTGGGTGTCGGGTACCCGCCCAACTCGGGTAGTTGGGTGTCGGGTACCCGCCCAACTCGGGTAGTTGGGTGTCGGGTACCCGCCCAACTCGGGTAGTTGGGTGTCGGGTACCCGCCCAACTCGGGTAGTTGGGTGTCGGGTACCCGCCCAACTCGGGTAGTTGGGTGTCGGGTACCCGCCCAACTCGGGTAATTGCAGGTCGGGTACTCGCCCGACTCGGGTAGTTGCAGGTTGGGTACTCGCCCGACTCGGGTAGTTGCAGGTTGGGTACTCGCCCGACTCGGGTAGTTGGGTGTCGGGTACCCGTCCAACTCGGGTAGTTGGGTGTCGGGTACCCGCCCAACTCGGGTAGTTGGGTGTCGGGTACCCGCCCAACTCGGGTAGTTGGGTGTCGGGTACCCGTCCAACTCGGGTAGTTGCAGGTTGGGTACTCGCCCGACTCGGGTAGTTGCAGGTTGGGTACTCGCCCGACTCGGGTAGTTGCAGGTCGGGTACTCGCCCGACTCGGGTAGTTGGGTGTCGGGTACCCGTCCAACTCGGGTAGTTGCAGGTTGGGTACTCGCCCGACTCGGGTAGTTGCAGGTTGGGTACTCGCCCGACTCGGGTAGTTGCAGGTCGGGTACTCGCCCGACTCGGGTAGTTGGGTGTCGGGTACCCGCCCAACTCGGGTAGTTGGGTGTCGGGTACCCGTCCAACTCGGGTAGTTGCAGGTCGGGTACTCGCCCGACTCGGGTAGTTGGGTGTCGGGTACCCGCCCAACTCGGGTAGTTGGGTGTCGGGTACCCGTCCAACTCGGGTAGTTGCAGGTCGGGTACTCGCCCGACTCGGGTAGTTGGGTGTTGGGGGCACCCTCCCATATTCACCAACCGCCGATCGTTTCCTAATTCTTTCAACAGAACGCTTCCCATCCGCCAGCCTTCTTCTCTTCTATATCACGGCCAATTCGGTAGAACGGCCGGCCTAATCTCTTCTTACCATCTCCGTCTGTCCAAAACCAAAAAGCCTCCCCTCCCCCCGACACTTTTTTAGTCTGCCAATCGCAAATGGACCATCAAAAACCAAATCATCAACCATCACATAACGCCACCGCTTAAATATTTTCTTGCACAATTCATTTTGTCAGTTTTAAACGATGGATTTCGATTTTAAAATCATCTAAAGCAGTTGGTTGGTGCTGAATAAACAGTCGCAAGTTGATTTTCAGAGTCCGCAAGTTGATTTTCAGAGTCCATCATCCCCAATCACCCCTCCCCCCCTCCTACCGTAATCCCCCCCCCCCATTTGGGCGATGTCTCCCCCCCCCCCCCGCCCCATTCATTCACCAATTTTACACACCCCCCCCCCCTCTCTCTCTTTCTCTCTTATTCTTCCCAACCCTTTGACCAATTCTCCCATCCCCCCCACCCTCTCCTTTTTTTTTGCTTCTCCTCTTTCACTTTTTGGTCTGATGGAAGCGATAAAGGAATAAAATCTAAACCGGGGAGTGGGACAAAATTAGTGTTAACCGGAAAGAGTTGGATCATTTACGCTTACAATTAGCGTATTCTGTGACCAATGAAAGTCTCTAAATATAAAAAGCTCAAATTCGCAAGGATTTCATTGTGCAATTTATTTCTTCTTTCATTTGAGTTGCCTCCAGCAGAAGCTATAGCGCCGACTTCGAGCTGGACTTGTCCAAAAACTGCAATTGGTGCCTTGGAAGTCGTCAACGAGTTTCATCGTTCGGTTCCCAGGTGCTTTTCATTCCCGTTTTGTTGGCCGAATTTGGAAATGATTGGACCCGTCTCCTCTCGTCTCCCCTTTTCAGTCCCTTTTGACAATGAACGATGCTCTGCTGGACGATTCCTCCTCTCTCGGCCGTCAGCTTTCCTCGACTCATCTCCTGCCCCCTCTGATGACCATTCCCGGCCATTCATCCCCTCCGTCCGCCTCATCCTCCGCCGCCTCATTCTCATCTTCATCCATTCACTCTTCCTCCAACGCTTCTTCATCCGCCCATCTCCCGCCGGATTCGCCAAAAAGGGCCCCTCCTCCGTCAGAAACCCCGCTTCCCTCGTGCTCATCTTCCGCCACCAACTCCGTGCCCGACGCAATGCGACTGCTTGCTGCCCTACATCAGCAACAGCAAATGCTGATGGGCTCCGCCGGGGCAATGAACGGAGCCGAGAGGATGGCAATGGCTGCTGCGATACACTTGCTGGGTGCCACAATGTCCTCGCCGGCAAGTCTAAACGGCGGTTTGTCTGCTGGAGGCTCCGCAATGCTTTCACCGCCTCCGGCACCCGCCTTTTTGCCCGCGGCACTTTTATCTTCCGGTCACTTGCAATTTATTCGCATTACTCTTCACTTCTTGATTTAGGCTTCTATCCCTGGCCCGCCCTTCTGACGCCTCATCCCTCCTTCCCGTTCATGGCACTTCCCAACAACAGCTCATCAGCAACTTCCCCCTCAACTCCTCCAAACTCCGTCCCCAATATGTTCGACAGTGAGTCCTTTTCCATTTTTTCGTTTCGACATTTCATTCTTCGAGTTCACCAACAATTGACAATGGCGTGGCAGTCCCAACTGTTCGCCCTCCGTCTTATGAGTTCTTTCAACGAGTTTTGCCCACCGCCGACAACCGCTGATGTTCAACGCGACACAATGCCGTCCGAAGACGAAGCTTTGGCCTTTTTGGCGGCATTTGGCAAATACTCGAGGACAAAATCACCAACGGAAAATGGAGATCAGCAGCCGCTTGATCTGACCAAATCTGTCGGATCGTTGAATCAATCGTCCTCCCTTAATGCTGAAAAAGAGAAGAAAGCGTCGGAGAAAAGGTGACAATTTTTGCTTCTTTTTAATGCCAACGAATTTTTTGGATTTAAAAGTATCGGTAGGACACAAATCTAATCTCCGTTTCACAATTAAAATGTTGTCAATACGCTACAAAGCAAAAACCGCAGAGCTCAGATTCTTTACCCCAAATATAAATTAACAAAAACAAAGGGACCACACAAAAAAAGAATTTTACATTTTGCTAAAAACAAATTCGACGTTCCATCAGCAGAGGCGGTGACCAAATGCTGAGAGAATTTTGTCAGCAAGTCAACAAGGAAGTCGAAAGCGGTGGAAATGCGTCCGCCCCGCCGCTTCTGTTGATTGGAATTGACGGCGTGGGCGGCGGCGAGGACAGCAGTGAAGCGGAAAGCCCCAAACTTGGCACAAAACGCACTTACTCACAGGCCGATTTGGACGCCGCGGTGACGGTCACCCAACGGAATTCCCAAGAAAACAACCATTTGGACAGTTCAGGACATTCGCATGGGCCGTCTTGGCACGCGGAGGGCATCAGTCGTCTACGGCATTCCACGTTCAACACTTCGCAACAAAATTTACAAATTGGAGGCGGCGGAAGACAACGGAGACGGCTCTTGCAAGAGACGACGCCTGACCGCTTTTGCACTTCACAAGAGAGAACAAAGGTCCGTTGTCTTCTGCTGAGTGATTAACGAGTCATTACGAACGCAGATTGTCGGTGCATCGGTCGCTGACTGAAAGTGCCTCGGGGGACAGTTCATTTGCCGAAGGGGAGGACCGTGGGGGCGAAGGACCCGGGAAAAGGACGGCGGATACCCCGGAGAATGCGGGGGAGCAAAGTAGCGAGCCCGTGCCGTTGATTGCCCAGATGCCGTCAGCATTGCTGCGCCAACAGAGCAGTGAGAGCATTGGGAATTTTCGAAAATGCTATCAATTAAGTGCCGACTTTCCCACTTTTGGGTGCCGGAAGTGCTGCTGGGCAGTTTCTCAAAGAGTTTTCTTCGTTGATTAAGCAAAAAGTTGTCTCACAATCGACAAAGGGTGCGGCGGAGGGGGAAATTACAGAGACCAAAGGGGCGAAGCAGCAACAGCAACAACTGCAACAGAACTTCAAGACGGAGAGGAGGGAGAAAAACAGCACCATCAGCAGCAGACCAAAGCGTGGCCAATACAGGTGGCGTTAGGGGAATGATAAAGTTTGGTAGGTTTTGGTGTTCCAGGAAGTATGATAAGGACGCATTGGTCAGGGCAGTGGCATCAGTCCGAAGGTTGGTTTATGACGAAATGTCGTCGTTTCCAATAAAAAGCCATTTTAGCGGAGAAATGTCTGTACATCGCGCCGGATCCTTTTATGGTGTGCCGCATTCAACGCTCGAATACAAGGCAAAAGGGAAAAAAGGTGAATTGGCTGAACGTTTTGGCATAAAGGTGAAGGAGAGGAACAAGCTAAGAATGGCAAAGAACAAAAAGTCGTCGGGGACAAACGCAAGTCCGAAGAACGCTGGGGGCGAGGCTCAGCAAAGCATTGCAAATCAAAAACTGTCGCTGCTGGAGAGTGAGGTGAGGCAGTGCAATTCGACTCGCACTTTTGTGGACAAAATGCGCAATTTGTTAAGGTGCAAAAAACGCTCGAATTTGTGCTGAACACCGTTGTGCACGGTGCGAAGACGACGGAAGGAGAAACGAACACTGACCGATCGGTGTGAAGCGTCCGTCCCGAGCAGTGACCCTCCCCAAATTCACTTCCCTCCCCGCATTGTGATGATCACTTTCTCCGTTACCCCCCCTCCCCCCCCCACCTACACAATTATGTTCTATCGTCGTCCACAATTGTTAATTTTGAAAGTTTACTTACATATAATAATATTCGTTTTTTTTTTTGTTCATTTCGTCAGATTTCTTTTTAATTCACAAAAAGAAAGGATAGAGCACTTTCCTCTCCTTCCTCTTCTTTCTCGTCAGAATCTGGAGTATCGTTGGACAGGAGTGTAAAGCACCGACCGATAAGCCCTAACATAAAGCCGTTAGACTCAGAATAAAAGAAAAGCGATCCCTCCCTCCCCCAATGCCTCAGGGCTCCGCTCCCGGCCGTTCCCGATGGTCCTCCCTCCCGAATGAACACGTGGCAACCCCTTTCTTGAACTCCCATCGCATTTTCGATCCGACAATTATAGAAACCTCCGTCAGAACGTTGCGCATCAAAAATTGCCATCTGCAAGAAGGGGAAGTGCCGCAATTCATCCGCCCCCCCCCCCAAATGTGTAAATCGGTCCCCCCCCCCCCCCCGCCTCAGCACTCACCTCCGAATAGCTCCCGTCAGCCGTAATCACCAACCTTCTCGAACCTTGCAGCTGTTGCTCCCCTTTAAACCTGTCAATGTCTCAGTCTTTCTCCTCCCCTCTCTCTCATTTCGTCTTACCACTGTACCAACGGTTCCGGATGTCCTTTATAACGGACTTTTATCACAATATTATCGCCGGCACTGTGCCATTGATCCTCTTCTGAGCTGATGAATTCGGGAATGCTTTCCTTTTCACCTAAACAGTTTTTCTGTTTTTTTTTATTCCAATGATTTAAATTACGTTTATAAAAACGTTTTGGTCCCATCCCACCGCCGAACAATGTGAGGTCGATAATGGGAGGTGGACGGGGTTTCGAAAACACCTGAAAACGAATAAATTCTTGGGCTTATTTCCAAACTCACATCACTTACTTTGATTTTGCCTCCGATAGGCATAATTCCCTCTCTACCGATTAACTGCAATTCCGCGGATGGCCCTTTACGCGTCGTTGGAATGAATGTGGCACGGGGGGAATCGTGGGAGTAATAAGAAGACATTGCAGACAACAAAATTTATGATCTATTTGATAGAAACGATCAGCAATGCTGCCAATTCCTCTTTTGCTCTCAATGCTTTTTCCGTTTAGCCAAATGATGGAATCGATCGATGAAGCTTGGAGAAATGTTAGCGAAAGGGGACGATCAGAGGGAATGAGAGGGTGGGGCGGTCCCCCACAATCCCTAAATCCTTCCCTCCCCTCCCCTTCCCCTCCGCTTAATCCATCCGCCATATAATTTCTTTGGTTTTCACCAGCAGCAGGGATGTCACCGGATTCCACGAACCCAAAAATGTCCATAAATCCGGAAAATTTCGAATCAAAAATTTGTTTTTTTCTAATTTTTCTGATCATTTTATCGCCCTTCCGCAATGTCCGGAATCCGATTACATCAGGGCTGCGATCTCAAAATTTTTAAAATCCGCATCGGAGCATCAAAAAATCCTTATTTGTTACCTAAAATCCGCATATTCGACATTTCTTCATTAAAACCACAAAATTTAATGATTTCAGAAAGCTCCTCACCCCTTCTCCTTATAATCTGTACCAAAGCTCCCCTCACTGCCACCATTCGTGCAACTTTACCCAGCCATTCTGATTCTGATCCAACATCAATTACCCCCCCCCCCCCTATAACATTCAATTTTCCGCAGCAAATCGATCGCCAGATGCTGCGATGTATGGATGGACACGACAACGCACACAATGACTCCCTCCCCCCGTTCTTTACCATTTGCTCATTCCCAACCGTCCCACCCGTTCCCCCACCCCCACCCACACTTCCCCCGACCGCGTTGGTGTTCAAGTCCAATGGAAGCAGCTTTCCTTTTTCCTTCCTCTTTCAGAATTCGATCAGCCTTTCGAATTTAGTGGCATTCAGGAGCTGGCGCTCGTCTCTGGGTTAACATATAACCCCGGGGTTATCCCAGGTTAATGGTCCAACAAAAATGGGTTATAAACCCGGGTTTATTCCCTTCTTCCCTTCAATTTTTCTTTTACTCTTACTTTAGGAATTTTTAATGATTTCATAACAAAATCAAGTATTCGAAATATGTTTAAATTAGAGTTGGTCGGGACCGGGATCCCGACCGGTCGGGAAATTCCCGGTTTTTGAAAAATCGGAATCCGGGATCCCGTCCCGGTCGTGCCGGGACTAACCGGGATAAAAGTACGGTAAAATTCAAGAATACGTGTACGTAGTGTAGTGGTAATTGGTTGGGGCAATGGAAGTTGGGTTTCAGATCCTGGCGACGTAAATATTGTTTCCAATTATCTTAACGTTTTTTCGATTTTTTAAAAATTTTTAGGGATACAATTTACAAGTTTTTCATTTTGAGGGAACTTAATTACTTTAGTGCAGGGCTCGGATTCGTCCTTGAATGGCAAGGACAGTTTTTGAAAATGGACCCTCGATCATAAAAATTGAAAATGTCCTTATTTTCAAGAATGTCCTTGAACTTAGTGTGAGTCGGCCCGAGCCCTGCTTTAGTGATCGAACATTTGAAAAAATTGCTTAACAAAAATGCAATAAAAAGCAAAAAAAATACACCCCTACGAATCGACTTCCCCCCCCCTTCCCCCAATGAGGTATGTACAATAATTGAAGTTGAAGACAATGGGAAAGATATTTTTGAATAATAAAAAAAAAATTTTGTTTCACCCTTAACTATTACAAAAAAAATCTCCTTCCCCCATTTCCAGTCCCGGCTTTTCCCGGTTCAAAATGCTGGTCCCGATCCCGGCTTTCACGGTCCCGGTCAATCCAGGCCCCGATTTTCCCAAAAATCCCGGTCCCGACCAACTCTAGTTTACGTAAATAAATTGAGATGATTTTAAAAATCATTTTCTAAATGAGACTAGAAACTTAATAATTTTTTTTTAATTTTAGTTCTCTTTTTTATAAAAATTTTGCCGACTTTTTAAACTAAAATCCGCTATGAATAAAAATTAATAAAAAAAACAAACTTCCGTAACCGTCGGTAATGAATAGGGCCGCTAATTATATGGATAAAAAATCTCGAAATATGGCCATAAAATATGGATGCAAAATATGGACCAAATATGGACAAAAATTTTAAAATATGGACGAAATATGGAGAAAATTTTTTTCAAAATAGTAAAAAATGGGAAAGTTTTTCCTAATTGAAGTAATCAGAGAAATTAAAATTTTTATATGTAAATTAAAGGCATTTCAGAAAAAATTTTTGAAAATATTTTAAAAATTTTCATTTTTTGGTGGCAGAATTCCTAGTCGGGAAAAAGTCAATTTTTAGGGGTGTATTGAAAATTTTGAAAAAGTCGATCTTAGGGGTGTATTTTTCGTTTTTATTGTTTTTTTGTTAAGGATCAAAAATTCTTTTAAATAGTTACCAAGAATTTTTGAAAAATGGCGAAATATGGAAAAAATATGGAATATGGATAAAAATCTCGAAATATGGAAAAATATGGAAAATATGGATTATAAAATGGTAAAACCCCAACTCGTTCCCGGCCAACTCGTTCACCCCCAACTCGTTCACCTTTTCAACTGTTTTTTCGTTATAACTTTTTTCAAAGCTAACTAAATCAAACAATTTTGGTATCATTCGAAAGCTTAGTAGGAGGAGAAGCTATTAGCAAGCAAAAGATAAGCGATTGGCCAAGCCTCAAAAAAGTTATGGCCAAGTATGGCCAAAAAAACGTTTTCTGGCCATAACTTTTTTGAGGCTTGGCCAATCGCTTTTGGGGGTGAACGAGTTGGCCGGGAACGAGTCGTCCTCCTTCCTATAAAATGGGCTCTAGAGGCTCCAACCAAAGCTAAAAACACTATTTCTGGCATTTATACGCTGTTTCAAATGCGCAAAAAAATGGATTTCCATATAATTAGCGGCCCTAGTAATGAATGAGTTGGGTGGGACCCTCAAATAGTGAGTGACGAATATTCCGACTAAAACATGTTTTTCGTGCGTATCGCGTCAAAACAAAGCAACACAAAAAATATTTAAATATTGTAACTAAAAAGTTCCACCCTCCCTATGCATAACATGCTTAAGGGCTATTATTCAATTCATTTATGGAATATTATGTATTTATTACAATTACATAAAAGCTCTGCCCGCCCATTACAATTGCCTGTTTAACGCCTAACCATTTCACTCGATGGATGTCTTTAACCGGTTACTTCCTCGCCCGGCTAGTGGCAATGTGCAGTTCAAAAAACTCAAACACTCGTCCAATTCCACCAACATTTTCGCATCTGAAGCCAATGGCAACAATTCTACTCAAAATGGTGGCCATCAATCAACGCGTGATCGGGCAAACATTGCAACAAAATTGATCCCAGCAACAAATTCGCCACGCGTTGAACTTGGCCTTGTGCTCAGCAATAACGTTGATCGTGAACCGAGTCCGGGGAGCCTAACAGCAGATGGCATAGGAACAGAAGGAGAGGGGTGAGAAAGAAAAATGCTAAATTCCATACCGTAATACCAATGTCAGTTAGTTTAAAAACTAATATTGAACATCCGTGTTGTTGGGCATGTTCTGCTACTTAGATCAAAACAAATGTTCAACATTAAATATCCGTCAAAAACGCGCAATTGATTTTCCCATCAGAAAACTGAAAAAAGGCAATGCGGAGCATAATGTCAACGAAATTCTTCCGTCGGAGTCGTCCTTAAGCAACGGAAGAACGATTGGGACTGTCAAAGGCGGGGGAAAACGTTTGCTCTCGGCACTTTTTCCTGGACGGAGGAAGGGACGACTTGGAATTTCGTTTTCGGAGCCTCGCCTAAACTTTGACGTTGAATTGCCAAAGAATGGTTTTGGGTATGCACAGTGTGACTTCTGTTGGGTTTTCATATCTCGTCTTTACTTAAGTTTTGTGGAGGTGGATGATGAGAATATTGTTGGAAATGGAGGACAATGTGAGGACCATCAGCAAAGTTTCGGGGAGAGGAACCGGTTGTGCGAAGGCACTTCTGATGACGCTCACAAAGGGCGCTCTCACTTTGCTGGAGCGATTCAAAAGGTGAAGCCATTGAAGCGAATAACCAATTCTTCCAATCCAAAGCGTGTGGGTTTGGGAGGTCGGCCGAAAGTGAAAGAAAACGAATCTGCAAAAATTTTTGCGCGGAAGCAACTATGAAAAAAGTTATATGTCTGAAATGCACTGATTACGAATTAGTCAATAAAAAATAAAAAATTGAGAATTTAAAGCAGTTTTTGTCGGTTGAAATTATTGAGAATTAACGACTTTTGAGTAACAAAAGCCGGAAAAAATAATGAAAGGCCGTTGGTGGCACGACAATAGCGAGCATGCGGACGGAGCAAGTAGTGGGGCGAGACGGAGTAAGTTTTTAGGCAACTTTGAGGGGATATAACTTTTTTACATAGTTGCTTCCGTGCGAAATTTTTGCACATTCGTGCTCAGCTCGATGAGAGGAATCGATTGGTATATGATTTGAGTGATTTCGTTACATGTCAGGTTCGTGAAAAGCTACACGTCCGTTCCGCTCCCATCTCAAACAAAATTTCCGCTTCGTCATCTCTGCATCGCTCTAATACGACGCCGATTCCATTTTCAATGAGAGATTCGAATGACAGAAACTTTGTGACGAACAAAAAAGAGCGAGCGGATGTTCTTCAACAGCCGATAGAAGGGAAGGTGTTAGCGAAATTGCGAAAACAGGTCAGATATGGCATTTAAAATTTCCATGAGAATTTACACAGGGGACCCTCACCCCGAACGGCACCCAACTCGTTCCCCACCCCCAACTCGTTCCCTTTTACCCAACTCGTTCCCCTTAAGATTTTTAATGATTATTATAATAAATTATTCATTCACCTCTTAGGCTAAAATAATGGACATTGTGGTGCGCAAATCACATGGAAATTCGGGTAAAAATCGGAAATCAGATGGCCAGCGATTGCTTATCTCCGAGGATGGGTACTGCTCTGGACTCGAATAACGTGCCCGCTTCTGTGACTACTGAATCCCATGTTTTTCATTGACAATTTAATGTACCTTTGGAAGAAGGCTGCTTTTTGAATAAAACTTGATTAAAATCTAACTCGTGACCGATCAGGATGTTTTTCTGTTTTTTTTGCGTATTAGTTCCTGGAATATTTTTTTGGGAGGGGGCGGGAGAACATTCGCAATTTTTGGACAATTTTGTTAACCTTGAAAATTTAAAGCGGTTTTTGAATATGTTAAAAATTTTGAAAATTAAAGAAAAAACGACTTTTAAACAACAGAGGCCGGGTCTTAACGCTTTTTATACAAATGAATTTTTTCAAACTACCATAGGATTTAATTCGACCTTCAACCTGAATTTATTTTATTCGACCTTCGGCTTAAATTTGTTCTATAGGCACTCGGATATTTTCCCCCGAAAACCCCAAAAACTTTATTGTGGTCTGTATTCAAACAAAATAACAATGGGTCTGGATCAGGGCTGCACGTGATCGGAAAAAAAATCCATGAACGTGATCCGTGATCACGGACCCCCAAAAACGCCGTGATTTGGCGTGTGATCCGTGATTTTGAAAAAAAATAAATAGAGAAAACCCAAAAAATTTTTTTGAAATTATCAAATTTTATTAACAAATTTCGTTAAAATCTTCAAAAAATTTTCTCGCCGACCACTCCCTCCAGGTAAAGCAGAATTCTCAAAATTTTTTTTGCCGGTTTTTGAATTCTTAACCTTAGCATTTTTATTAAATCACAACGACACACGTTATATTTCCGATGAGCAAAACTGAAAAAATTTTGCAGAGCAAGTCGAATATTTGGGAGCCGTTCATTCGGGCGCTCACGGTTGGGGCCGGGTCCCCGAACCCTGGACTCGAATTCGAACAATTTTTTGAAAATTCAAGTTTTCAAAATTCACATTTATTGCTCAAAATCGATGGTAATGCACAAAATTACATCGAATAGGCAATTACACTTACACTATAACTTACGCCCCAATAGATTGGAAATAGCGACGTCGCATACGTAGTGAAGTGGAGTTCAAAAAATGTTGGCATACTGTATTTATACAACACAAACAGTTAATTTTTAATCTGAGCCAGGGGTTCGAGTCCGGTAGACTGCAAGGATGAATTTCACCGATTTTTGATAAAACAGTTATGGGTGAAAAAGAAAGTTTTTAAAAATTCTAAAAAAATAAACAAATGCTAATAGACAACATAGTAACAGTTTTTAAACCATAAATGCCATTTTAAAAATTTTTTCGCCACCCCATAAAGTTCGAGCAGTTCAACCGACTGGGCATGCAAAACAAAGTTCACCATCACGTTCAGCACCCAACCTCTAGTTACACAAAATAATCAAGATTTCAATAAAATACAGCTCCCAGAAGGCTTAATAAAGATTTTTTGTCAAAAAAATGCCAATTTTTGCCGAAAATTTATCAGACTAGTTAAAGCAGTTTCTCTGATCCCAAACTGTTTTTTTTGGTACCGCGCATGTTATTGCATCTTATTAACTAGTTTTCTTCGCTTTGCTGCCCCTTTCTCGGCCGACAATCTCTTTTTTTCGTTCATTTTAAGCTAAATTTTACATTTTTCCGACTTCTCCCCCCTCAACTTCAATAATTTCGCTCAGATCAGAATTCTTTTGCTCAGTATTATAGGCAAGTATGTTAGTGAGCTCTACGCAAAAAATTAGGCAAATCGGTTTGTTTAATCAAAAATTCTTGTGTTCGATGTGTGACCAACTCGGTTTCTGCTGTAACTGTTTTTTGATATGACATAACGCCAACACCCAATGCCATCCATATTTATCCGCTATTTCCTTCGTTAAGTTATAGTGGATTATGATCGAATTCATGTTTTGGGTGTACTGCAGTGAACGCCCCACTCCAAAACTGCATAAAGTATATACCAATCGCTTTGTCTCGACGAGCTAAGATAGGAAAAATAGCTCAAAAGTTTAAGATAAATGTTTGAACCGATTTTTGAAGCACTTAAACATGGCCAAAATGGATATTTTGTCTTAAATTCTGTGTCTTCCCGTGCACTAATCTCCACAAATGGTATCATTCAACAGCTCTCGACGAGATAAATCGATCTAGGTGTGACGGGACACGATCAGACGCCATTTGAATGCCGGCCGACTGTCGTGTGGAGATTGGTGTACGGGAAGACACAGAATTTTGGCCAAAAATATCAATTTTGGCCATGTTAAAGTGGTTCAAACACCGGTTCAAACATTTTTGCTAAACTTTTGACCTATTTTTCCGAGCTTAGCTCGTCGAGACAAAGCGATTGGTATATACTTAATGCAGTTTTGGAGTGGGGCGTTCACTGCAGTTTATCCCATGTTTTTTTTGAACAAGACTCTAAACACTCAAATACGGCTATCGGACATTTTGCACATTAGACATTTCGCACACTAGTGAAAAAACGTACGTTTCGCACACTGAGGGTAAAAAGGACATTTGGCACACTGGACATTTCGCACTGAATGGTTCAGATTCGAATAAAAAATACTACCAATCGATTCCTCTCGTCGAGCTGAGTAAGAATTCGCAAACAAATACCCCTAGAAAATCTTTTAGTTAACTGAAAACTATTTTTTTTTTTAAATGGGGGGCACCATCTTCACTATTACCTTGAATTTACTAAATTTTGAAGCCAACCAGGGATGTCGTCCGTGTCAAAAAAATTACGGAACACGGAATACGGAACGGACGCATCCCTGGCATGTACCGCAACACGGTAAATGATTTTGCCCATTTTTAATCAGTGGACAACTGAGTCTCCACTGAAAAAGTTACTTCAGTCCGGGCTCATTTTGCGGCTTTCTTAAAGGACAGCAGTCCAGAAGGCTCATACCCAGGGCTCGCAGATGAAAATTTTCAAAAGCCTCATTTGGCAGGCAAAAAAACCCCATTTGGGACCAAAAAACCTCATTTTGCTAAGATCATGTTTTTTTGCGCGCGGTTTTTCCAAATACTTTTTTTAGTAGGGGGGGGGGTCGGCGGTGCCGATAGGCGCCGCCGAGAAATTTTTCGCATTTTTTACTCGATTTGTTAACAGATTGCAACTAAATTTGCAGAAGATGTGATGCTTTTTTGCTTTAAAAAAAATTGAAAATTTTTTATTAAGGAAATTCCCAGTTATTTCAAACCGGAACACGCTTTTTCATTAAAAAAAGTACACAAAAAAATAGAAAAACATTACGCCAAATATTCAAAATTAATAGAAATTTCGATTTTATTAGGGAAACCCGCAAAAAGCCTCAAAAAACCTCATCAAACTCCAAAAAGCCACAAAATGAGGCTAAACCTCATTTTAAAAATTTAGCCTCATTGGACTATCAAAAAGCCACAAAATGAGGCTAAAACCTCAGATCTGCGAGCCCTGCTCATACCTAACTAGCTTCGAGGTGGTTCCGCGCAAAAATTTTTCCTTGCACACGGCGATTCGATTTTGGGCCTCTAGTTCAGAAAAGATTTAAATTTTGTCTTAGTGGTCTGTGAGCTTTTCAACAAAAAAAGGTTGTGGGTTCGAATCCCCTCCATTCAATTGTTAATTGGTGAATTGATTCGCCAGTTCCCCAGAAAGCTAATAAAAATTTCTATGGGTTGCATACTACTGCAGGGATGCACCCCCCAGTGTTACACGTTCTCTCTCGTTACTCTAGTGTGTCTAACCGTCCCTCTCACTTTTGCACACATTTCGTCGATTTTGGGCATAACCTTCTCGAGAGCTATCCAACCGCTTAGCTCTTGCTTACAAATAGCTTCTACGAATCAAGAGCTTTCGAATGGTACTAAATTCGAACGATTGTTCTTGCTCAATGATTTCTTTTTGCCATCTAATTCACAAAAAAAATATAAACGCAATATTTCTCATGATAATTCTTTGGAAACCCCTCTAACAGAAACTAAAAACCCCGAAATAATGTTTAATATAGTTTTCTAGGGATTTTGAAAGTTTGAGACGGATCGGCCATATACAAATGATTAAGCGTATCGAAGTGCGGGATGCTTTTTTTAAAAATAAGGTGAGAGAGAACGCCAAACGAGAGAAAGTTAGAGAAAGAAAGGAAATTTGTTTAATTCTCTCGCACTCTCTATTTATTTGCACACATCTCGTTTTTTGAGCCGCTGTGTGCAAGAAAGAAAAGGAGTCGATTCAATTTATAAGTATATGTATAAATTTACCGAATCTAAAGATTATCATAACTACTTTTACCCTAACAAATTGCCGTGTCGCGGATCGCTTAAAAAAGCGCGATCAATCACGGACCGCGCACCAGCCCTGATTCAGACTTAAGACATATAAAAGAAACGTAAACCTTTTCGGAAAGCTTTTGAATGAGTAATACTGAAGCCCTCCATTTTTGAAGAAATTGCCAAAAAGGGCAAAAAAGGCGGTATTTGGAGGTGTAGAATCCGAATCTAATTTCGAGCCCTGGTCCCGAATTCGAACATTTTTTCGAAAATCAAATTTTCAAAAAATCAACAAAATCATTCAAAAAGCACAAACAAACATCGAAAAGGCAAATAATGGTCGAATTCATTTGAATGATTTTGAAACGTAAATTTGAATTTTGAAAATTTTTGAATTGTTCGACGAAATGTTTGAATTCGGGTCTGGGGTTCGAAATAGGTCGAATCGGAGATCAGATTCGGATTCTACGCCCATTAAATGCCCTAAAAACACCTTTTTATCGACTTTAAAATAACGAATAATTTTTTTTTTCAAAAATGGAGGGCACCATCTTCAGTATTACCTTCGAATGTGACAAAAATGTACGTTTGACTGGTTGAAAAGCCATTTCATCGAATTTTCCAGTTTCGAATAATTTAGTAAAGAAATTTGTTACTTCAATTTTTCTCGGGTTGTCAATCGGCCGATCCAATTCCCCCAAATTAAAAAAAAAAGAACACCTGATCCAACCCTATCTGAAAGCGAAGAAGCCCAAAATAATGAAACGATTTAATCTTTTTTAAAAATTAAGTTACAGCATTGGTTTTTTAATTTCTTCGATAATGAATGCAGAGAAAATAAAGAAACTGCAACAAAACGCAGAACATGTCCGCACTGGTGGAAAGGTATTTTGTTTTACTAGGTATATATAAGCACAAACATTTGATAGTTTTGTTGAAATGTGCAAATATTGCAGCGTACACGTAGGGAAAATTCACAGTTGAAGGAACTGTTTTTGACTGGTCTAAGTAAAATAGGCTAAGCGATAACTCGTTGAAAAAATAATCCATAATCAAATGGAACCGAATTGACGTATTGGGAAGAAACGTACATTTCAAAGTTTGGTTTAGGGTACTGCAAGAAGGAAGAAGAAAGTGGTGCACAAAACGACAGCAATGGACGACAAGAAGTTACAGAGTAATCTCAAGAAGCTTTCAGTGACCAACATTCCTGGCATCGAGGAGGTCAACATGATCAAGGATGACGGGACGGTGATACACTTCAACAATCCGAAGGTCCAGGCATCGGTGCCGGCCAAGTAAGAGAATCGCGCTTTTTATTGCTGTACAATGAATTCAGCACATTCTCAATTACTGGCACAGCAGAAAACAAGCGTATGTTTATAATATTAATTAGCCCAAAAGCTTTATGGCCTAACTCATAGCTAGAAATTCTTGGTAACCCCCCTTGAACAAACATTGCTGGTTATTACGACAGAACCCAAACGCGCTTCTCATTTGGCCACCCGTTATTTAATGGTCTTTAGAAATCACGGACATGTTGCCGGGAATTCTCAATCAACTGGGAGCTGAGTCGCTTACTCATTTGAAGAAACTTGCCAACAACGTGGTTCATCTTATTCGGAATTTTAAAACAATTTAAAAACTTTAGACTACGCAATTCAAACCATCGGCTGAAGACGACGACGTTCCGGGCATAACCTTTTGCTTTAGTCGCGCGATTACCCTAATTTTGTTTAGAACTGATCGGCGATTTTGAGGAGGCATCGAAGAATGAGACAAAGACAACTGAGTCCGGCGCGGACGCGAATTTGAGCGCTGTGGAGTGATCAGAGCTGGGCGATGGTTGAAGCGAGGATGGTGGTCAACGAAGATCCCGTTAAAAAATTACCCTATTTGTTGTTGCGTTTTGACTGTTTGATTATGACTTCAGAGTAAATTGGAACTTTGCCTTGTGCTTGAATTGCTAAACACCTGCGTGTGTTTCTCATTGATTTCTAATTTTAAAGAAATTAGCGTAATAAAAATGTTTGGCCGAGTTGCCTTTGCTCATGCGCGTCGGTCAGCTGGTGTTAAAGTGTTCGGTGTGACGTAATATTCACCAATCTGCACCGCCCTCGCGTCATCTTAAGGTTTGCGATGGATGTTAAATGGTGCCATGGGCGTATCCAGGGGTGGGGGGGCTGCAGCCCACCCCCGTTCTAGTCCGTTTTATGCGTCCCAAGGAGTTCTACAAATCAACGTACTTCGCCTTTTTAGATATTAGATTCGGATTCTACGTCCCAGAAAAGCCTTTGAAACTTTCAACGACTATAAATTTTATATTTTTTGAAAAAAATGGCTGTACATTTGGTACACGGTCATTTCGCACACTAGTGGAAAAACAGACGTTTCGCACACTGAGGAGAAAAGGACGTTTCCCACATAAATTTCGCACACATTCAAGGTTCATAACTTTCTTCATAGTGGTTTCCGGCACAAACTTTTTACGGATTCTTACTCAGCTCGACGAGAGGAATCGATTGGTAGTATTTATTCGAATCTGACCATTCAATGTGCGAGCGATGTGCGAAATGTGCAGTGTGCCAAATGTTCTTTTTACCCCCAGTGTGCCAAATGTCCTTTTTACCCCCAGTGTGCGAAACGTCCGTTTTTTCACTAGTGTGCGAAATGTCTAATGTGCCAAATGTCCGATAGCCGGTCCCGACGAAAAAAAGTTTTAAAAATTCAGAATGCATGTTTTCTAGGGTGGAAAAATTTTAGTTGTTTTGGGTGATGATAAAATGAGTTGACGAACTAGACGAACAAATGTGGGAGGCGACCGCGCACTTCGCGCACGTATAGTTGCTAATGTGCACAATTTGACGACTCCGCCGCCAGCTCCACCGGCAAGGGTTTGAGCGCTGTGGAGAGATCGGGCGGAGCTGGGCGATAGTTGGAGCGCGGATGGTGGTCAACGAACATCCCGTTAAAAAAGTACTCTATTTGTGTTGCATTTGACTGTTTGATTAAAACCAGAATAAATTGGATCTCAGCTTTTCTTAATCATACAAACGAGGGGGGGGGAGGTTCGACCCCCCACTATTTTATGTAAGCACAAAGCTGACTTTAGTATTATAATCTCGATATAATTTTTAAAATAAAAACCCCGGGTCTGAATTTGAACACACTGTGGTCTGTAGTAAAATCATCAAATTGAATTCATTTTATCCAATGAGCAAGTTTGTTCAACAAAATAATAAGAAAGGCCAGATCGAAGCAAAAATCAATAGAAAACTTAAAGAACGGTACAAAAACTACTTACTCAGTGCACATCCATAATTCTGACCAAATCCAAACGCTGCTGCCTTTCACAAAATGTTTAACACCTTCACAAGGTGCCAGGTTTTGCCGGTTGGATGCTTTAAATTGAGTGAAATGCAATCTATTGTTCACGTTTTCTTTCCCACTACCTTGTTCCTTTCCACCACAACTTTGACGCTTTTGTCGGCCATTTCCTCTGTCAACAGTCCTTGAAAATCCAACATTTCATCAATCCAATTCGTTGGAACAATTCGTTTTTCAGGTGCCATTGTGTCCGGGTGCCATTTCTTCGGTACAAAGGCGATCAGTTCAATCTGAAGAGCTGTAAGTGTCCGAAGACGCCGCCATTTGCATTACCTGAATTGTGTTTCTAACTGGCGTAACCTTCCAGCCCGGTGGTGCATCGTCCACTTCGCAATGGCTAACCGTTTTATCACCACGACTGTCAACGGTCCTTCAGTTTAACGAAATTAAATGAAAACCCCAATTAAAAACTCACAAGTCAAATTTAACCCAGCTTCCATGCTTAACCCCATCGGGTATAGATGTAGTGCTTCTGTTCATAGAAAACTCTTCGGAGGGGAATCGGCACGTGTATCTATAAGAAAGATCATACGTTTTACTCAGGCCCGTAACTAGGGGGGGGGGGGGGGGCAAGGGGGCCAGGGCCCCCCCCCCCGAAATGTTTTTTGAGGAAAATAAAACCATAGGGGGGACCCTTTTGTTTTGAACTTTTACATTTTTTGTGACTAATTTTCTAGACAAATTGTCATCAAAAATCAAAAAAATTTTCTCGGCGGCTCCTATCGGCACCGCCGAGCCCCTCCCATTTCTAAAAAACTTCAAAAAAAAGTGCCGTTATTTAACATTTTGGTTGAAAATCTGTTAACAAATTGAGTCAAAAATTCAAAAATTTTCCCGGCGGCGCCTATCGGCACCGCCGACACACCCGCGCCACCAAAAGCAGAATTCGCAAAAAAATTTGCTTTTGAAAAATTTGAAAATTGACAAAATTTTTAGAAATTTATGTTAAAAATTCTAAAAATTACTGAAAATTGAATTTTTTTTGGAATTTTCTAAGAAAAAATGCAATAAAACCAAAAAAAACACCCCTAAATATTGAACTTTTTTTTTAGAAAAATTCCTTAACAAAAATGCAATAAAACTCAAAAATGCACCCCTAAGAATCGACTTTTTTGGCTTGGCCCCCCCCCCCGAAAATTTTTTCTGGTTACGGCCCTGGTTTTACTCCTTTTAACTTTTTTTTTAACATTAAAAGTAAGTGCTTAAATCTTTATATGTTGCTGCACCTTACCAAGGAGAAACGCATTAAAATATTCGTTAACTTAAATCATACACAAACATATTGCTGGAGTTATTGGAAACTGAGACAATGAGTCCCTGCAGATTCGTTTGTACAGTTGGTTTGTGAGCAACCGAAGAATTGGAAGAAAAACGAGACCCATTGCCCTTCAAAAAAATGACTTTTATTAAAAAAAAGTGATTTTACGTTTCTGTTATCGTAGGAGCGGCGATTGTTTTGTTTGAAGTCCACTCTCCCCAATGACGAAGTCAATGGACGAGATCGGCTAAACAGGGGCCTGAAGTATGACGGAGAATAATGAATTAGCAACCTCTCCATTGACTGAAAATATCTCTTCCCTCGTTCATTATCGCGATTAGCCGTTTGTAATTGTTTGGGTTTATCGCCAAAGTCAGTTCCTGACAAATGAATATTATCAGTGAGAGGTTTCGAACAAAGTCTCTTGAAGCTATATTCCAAACACAACAATACCCGGGGCATTATTTTCAGTCTTTTTTTGCGACGGCTGATTTGGCGATTGATCGTTGGAATTTTGTCCGTTCTCGCTGGAGTACAGCGGAGAGTCCAGGCCATCAAAATGAATTGGAATCCATCGATTTGTTATCGGATCAAACATAATAAAAAGTCGCGGCTGGAAATGCTTCAGTTTCTGACGCTTTTGTCGCAATTCTAGCATAAAAACGCGAGTGCAATGGAGTTCTCCAAACATTTGTGCGTGTATAATGTTTTTGCTGGGGTCCTGGTCAAGATAGAAAAGATCATGAGACAATGCCAACTTAAAAAACCATTATATTATCACACAAATTAGAGTAAAAAACCTTAATTTTTGGTTCTGTCTGAAGCAAAGAAACGCCATTCGGTCTATTAGTGGCCGATGGATTTACTGCCGTGAATTCATTGGAAAAATTGCGTCTGAATGAATAGCTTTATGCATTTTAAGATCAAAAATATTTAAATACAGGCAAGGCCCTCGCTATTACACCGTCGAATATGTTCAAATTAAATGATTATCACTAAATTTACAATTACAAAAAGTCTAAGTTATTCTATAATTATTTTTCTTGGGGTTTGAATGGAAATTCCTAAAAACAAAACTGACATTGGCAAAAAACGGGCCCAACTTCCGATAGGAAAATTCTGTTGCTGACCACCAGCGGTTGGGTCACAATACTCACACAATCCGTTTGATTCGGTAGAGAATTTGATGACCAAAACTTTGCGACTGTCTTTGCAAAATTGGTGTTCAACAACAACACCAAGAGAACGGTTGAAGGGATCGCTCATTCCCAACTTTTTAGGAAAATCAATCTGAATTAGAGAAAAGTTAATCAACCGAAATTGTTTAATCACAATTTCTGATTTTGCCATTAGACGGTCAATCCCCGATATTATCCATTTTACATCTAATGCGAACATTAGAGTGCGTAGTTCGACGCTTTTGAAAAGAGCAGCACTAAAAACTTACAATTTAATGCAAATAGCTAAAACAAACAAAAAATTGACGTCCAATCACTCACAAGGCAATCCAAGCGAAGCACATCGAATCCATTGCCAAATTATTGTGCCGAACAAAGGAACCAACACGACCAAAGCCGGGTGAATAAGCGACAACTTCACAAAATTGGTTGTCCGAAAAGAAAAGAAGCGGTACTTTGACCTAAATGCTTAAACGCTTTTGATGAGATCGATGGGTATTTTTTAAAAAATAAAATTAATTAAGTCGTTTTTTGTTGCCATTGTAAAAAATATTCATTCTCCCTCCAGAAAAGACTGGCTTCTTTACAAAAAAAGCACCACCGACCCGCCCCTTCCCAAGCTTCCGACATTTTTGGGGACAGAATTCCGATTCCGAAAATTAGGCCCATCCCTGCTGTACAATACACCAACCCACCCCAAGCATTAAACAAGTTCTTTTGGCTACGTCTCTGGGCCAAATCACAATAAATTTTAACGAATGTACCTGAACGATCGCTTGCTTTAGGAAACTGGAATGCAGTACTTTCGTTTCGTACGGACTCTCTTCCCGTCTCTCAACGATTTTTTCTCTGTTGTAGTCGAAAAGAATCCAATCACCCGGATTGTAAATGGCCACCGTTTCATCACTGACAAAAAACTGTTGTTCCCTTCTCGGTAACCAAATCAAAGCTTCAACGTTGCTATGTCCAGTTTTATGCACGATTAAAGCAGGCCCAATCACGTGAGAAGACAACATTAATATTAATTATGTTTTTCTTAAGCACTCAAATAAAAATTAACGCGTTGCGCACTGCGTAAATCAGGATTTGTTTACCAAAAAAAGTGATCTTAAAACTTGATTTGAGCTAAATTTTTCTGTTATGTCCTTGAAAATCAATATGTCTGTCTTGGAATTGCCTTTACCCGATCCGAGCCCCCTGTTTTATATAAGTATTTGGCTAAAATTTCACTCAAATTTCAAAAAGTTATCAAAACAAGCTCAAAAAACACAATGCCAACCAATTTTGGCCAACTTTGGGGGGCTCGGCTCATGCGAAATGTCCAATGTGCGAAATGTCTTTATTAGTAGGGATGCTATTTTTAGGTAAATACCTATTTTTTCTGCGAGCTTGGCACGCTGAGTTAAGCACGAAAAACACATTTTTAGCTGTCTGAGGGTCCTAGATGGACTTTATAATAACTGTTTTACCTATTTCGGCTTTTTTCTACCTATTACCTAGGTACCTATTTTTCTACTATTTCGACCTTTTTGTTACCTATTTTCAGGTTTTAATTTTTTTTATATAATTCTGCTAAAAAAAAAATCCCAAAAAAAAAGGCCAAAATAAGCATCGAAAAATGGCAATTTCGGTAGTTTTAAGCGGTTAACTATCGACACTCTGGCCATCTCGGCTCCAGCGCCATTTGGGCGCGGTCCTTTTCAGCGCCGCCATTTTTTGCCTTATTTTGATGCGAGTTTATTTTTCGTGTCCGGACAACTCGGCTACGGACGACTTTTTTTTGTTACAACTTTTTTCAGACTACTCAAAATGATTAGCTTTCTTTTGTAATATTACTCAGCTCAACGAGAGCTTTCGATTGATACTAATTACAACTAGCTAGCTTGAGCATAACCAAAGTTAGGACAGGAAAGGGCGAGTTTATAGGAGATGAACTGCTTTTCAAGTTCTAACTTTTTTGCAAGCCAACAGAATCAGAAGAAATTACTATCAATCGAAAGCTCTCGTTGAGCTGAGTAATATTACAAAAGAAAGCTAAGCATTTAGAGTAGTTTGAAAAAAGTTGTAACAAAAAAAAGTCGCCAGTAGCCGAGTTGTCCGTAGCCGAGTCAGCACCACGCCTTTATTTTTTATGGATTTTTTTTCAAAAATGACTAAAAGGCTATCGTTAAATATGAATTATTTTTTAAAAGCAGTCAGAAATCGATGAATTTTAGGTCAAAAATGCCAAAATATGCTCGTAATATGCTCAAAACCCCAAAACATGCTTTTATTTATATTGATGAATACACACATTAATTGGGGCTGGTGCCACAGGGGAGGGGGTAAATTTCTCTCTGCCAAAAGCTGATCAATCCATTTTTTTGTTTGGTGTTTAAAAATTTTTTACTTACCTATTTTGGTACCTATTTCACGGTTTTTGTACCTATTTGGTACCTATTTTGGCATTTTTTCTCACCTATTTAGGTACCTATTTTCCAATTTTTCTTACCTAAAAGTAGCATCCCTATTTATTAGAGATTTGCAACCAATAAAAATATTTTTTGAATCTTTTTATGAATGTTGAGTTTTGGACTCAATTTGTTACGAAATTGTTCCAAAATTTACGAATTTGTAAAACAAATTGGGTACCAAATTTTTGTGTTCTACCTGAGACCAGCAGGGAGGAAAACCCCCCAAAAAGCAGGAAAAACCTTCTAAAGCAGGTTATGGCTTCGACCCCTTATTTCTTGCTCAAACTCTGTCCCATATATGCCCCCCCCTCGGCGATTATCATTTTTGGTGAATAAAGATGAAACCGGCGGGCGGCGATAGTGCATAAACATCCAAACATCTTAATCGGAGACGTCCATCTCCTTGAATTTTACCAGGGTTTATCTGGTAATGCTGGAAATGCGCAGTGACAGCCAGAAACTAGAATAAGCCTAAGCTTAGCTTCGGTTCAGGCTTAAGCCTCCGCAGCCTTTTCAATCGAAAAATGACCCAGACTCAAAAAGGTCCCACGACAAAATGCCCCCTAATGGAAAAGGAAAAAGCTTCATTTTGCGCTTCCGATCCGCCGAGTGTCGAATAGTACAAAAAATATAATAGAACAAAAAATGTCTGTCCGAGTGTTGAAAGTCCCAGTGATTAGTGATTTTGTCCTGCTACGGGGAAACCCGGTAGTTCCAACCCTAATTAGCACCAGCGTCTTTGTCATACGGTACTTCGATTGGGCGCTTGTAAAATTAATTTTATTTAATTAGATATAAATTTGGATTTAAAATAAAATACATACCATTTTATTCAATGGGTGGAGGAGGGAAGCATTGTGCAAGAGAAGAAAAGAACAGAGAATTGCTCACAAGATATGAATAAATACACCATGGAAGAACAGAATGAAAGTTCGGGCGGGGCGGGGGCTGAGTTGAAATTGAAAAATGGCTTAAGTTTAAGTTAGGCGTTCTTTAAGTTCCATCAAAATATTTGTGTTTTATGATTTTGTGTGAGACGGTGGCGGTGCTAGAAAAGGAAGAACGCTAAAAGAATTCAGTAAACGATTGACAAAAGCATTGTGCGGGGGAGTAGACGACGAAGAGGAGAGGAGCTGCTCCGAGTGCACGAGTTGCTGTTGTTGGTTGAATGGGCGATTCAATTTACTCTGCAAAAACTCTTACCATGTTTCCGATTGGGTTGGATTGCTTTTGTTGCGGGTCCGCCTTCAAAACTTGTTGTTGTGTCATGGAAACACCAGCAGAGCAGTTCAATTGTTGATTTTGGTGAAATGGGGCCGCAGAAGAGTCGCCGAGTGCATTGGGATTTTGTGCCTGAAATGAAGGGCATTTGTTACTGGAACCGGTTGTATTGTAGTCAAACCCTCTCACTTTATTCCTCCACCCAGCCGTATTAGTCCTATTTGGGGGGAGAGGCAACTAATTTTGAGCAATATAAGCCGGCTAAATAACGAAAATGTGAAAATGGAGCAACGCCACAGGCGATGGACAATGTCATAAGTACGGAACGGCTAACCGTGGCGTTGATGCCCGCCAGCGCGAGTACAAGTTGATGACGTTGTTGGTTGAGCTGTTGAACGACGAGCGGAGGTGCAGCGAACGAGGGGGGAGGGGCGTGGTGGAGGGAAAGCGTCGGCAGAGGGGCACCGGTGGAGTTCGAAAACGAAGTGTCCGCAAGTCGTTCATCGGTGCTCATACGCTTCCTAAAAAGGAGTCATTCCCAAAATTATCAAAAGCCCTAAAGTAAAGGAAACAGCAACAAAAGTCATAGCCCCTCACCATTTGTTTCGTCTGTTCTGGAACCAAATTTTCACTTGGGTCTCCGTCAGTTTCAGTGTACGTGCCAACTCTGACCGTTGCTGCCCGTTCAGATATTTGCTATCGATAAACATTTGTTCCAGCATGGTGACCTAAAAGATGTGGGAGTCGTTTTGAACTGTTGCTGGACAACGTTAAAATATGACCTGATGCCTCGAGAACACCGTCCGAGTTTTCTTCTTCCGTCCCGCCCCTTCCACCAGCGATTCTTCAACTCCGTTTGGTGAAATGTCCCCAACGTCCGCAGTCCCTTCTTCATCACTTGCCTTGACAATTAAAGGGACGGTCATTGGACATTTACACGAAGACAGAACTTCTTTCGCGGCGTTGGAGGCCTCCTCATTCTCCGATTCAAAGCCTTCCTCCGGGCTGCCATCCTCGCCTTGCAGAGAATTGCGGTGGGAACAAGGCGATTCAGCGGTCGGATGAATAAGCGGAATCTAAAAAAGCGATTAAAATTGAGGAGCCGCAATATTTCGGTTGAGGGGGAACCTGCCCACTGAGAAAGCCCATTTCAATGAACGGATTGGAATGGTGACGACTGGGGTCGAGCAACAGCTGAGACAAATTGAACGCATGGGCAGGCTTAATATCTGTTAAATAATTGTTTTTTATTTTAAAATCGACACATTCTTCAGCTTCCTCTCCCCCCCCCCCCGTCCCCCCCCCCCTCCCCTCCCCCGCTGTGCCCATTGGCCCATCTCTTGCCGTGTCTCTTTGTTCTTAACCACCCCCTTTAACAATGTTTTGCCGACAAAATTGGGTTTAATTTTTCGGCCACGCGAAGTCCATCCAATTACGCCCCATCCCTTTGGGGGGAGTACCGCCAATGAACGATCGAGGAGAGTGATTAGTCAATTTGTGAAGAAAGGAAACTCAAAAACAGACAACGCATCTGCCGATGGAAGAAAGACAATAAATGTGCATGAGGTGGTGAGGAGAGGGAGGGGGTTGGGGGGGGGAATAATGGAAGGGGGGGGGGAATTTATAATTTTCATATTTTGAGGCTTTTAAAGGGGTTAAAGGGACCAGCAGCAAAAGGCCAGCAGGTGAAGAAGGGCCACAAATCTGTTTTGCTTAATTAGCGTAACAAGTGGAGGGTTAGCGGAGAGTGAAAAAGGATTTGGCATCGAAATGAAACCTTTGTTTCCCTTCCCTTCAAATGCGACTTTTATTTCAAGGGTCAATAAGAGCGGCCTCAATCAAAGCCTATGCAAAGCGATCTGGCTGCCAAATCCCCTCAAGTGGCCACCTCGCCCCATTCGACTCACTCTGCTGCTGCTGCTGTCCCTGCTCGCGTTGTTTTGTCTGCACAGTGGTGGCAATGCTCTCTCGGGTACGTGCCATTGCCATAAAGTATTCCACAGTCCCCGGCGGTTGCAGTAGCAAAGCGTTCAGATGTTGCCAAGGCCAAGACGTGACATTTTCAAGTGAAGACGAAGCGATGGCCGGGCCGACTTGTTGGGGAAGTGTGTGGGAGTGAAGTTCGGAAGAGGGAGAGCAACTGCCAATAAATATGCTTTTACTGTGCTTATGGCACTTCCCATAAAGCCCCTCAAGCATTTTTGACAATTTACAATTGTTCTTCTTCCCGCTTAAGCTGCTTATTCGATGTGATCAGCTGTTGTTCATGGTTAAAGGCGTCCCGTTTGGGCGAATTGTCTGCCGTCTCTCTTTTTGCAATTTTCGGCGGTCGTTTCTCTTCCTCTTCCCTTTCTTCGCCTTCCTCTTCGTTTTTCTTCCGTCGTCTCCGTTTCTCTTCCGTCAAAATGTTCTGTTTATACGGTAAGAGTTAATCATCAGCAGGACAATTTGGGTTAAACAGCCAAATTCAACTATTCTCTCTCATCTTCCGATTCCAAATCAATTTGACTAGGCTTAATCAACTCCCCCACCCCCTCCCCCCTCCCCCCCACCCTCCTCCCTCCCTCCCTCCCGGTACCTCGTCCCAATTCCCCCCCCCCCTCCTCCCTCCCTCCTCCCTCCCTCCCGATACCTCGTCCCAATTCCCCCCCCCCCTCCTCCCTCCCTCCTCCCTCCTCCCTCCCTCCCGATACCTCGTCCCAATTCCCGCCCCCTCTTCCTCCCCCTCCCTCCCGCTCGTCCCAATTCCCCCCCCCCCCCTCCTCCCTCCCGGTACCTCGTCCCAATTCCCCCCCCCCCCCCCCCCTCCTCCCTCCCTCCTCCCTCCCTCCCGATACCTCGTCCCAATTCCCCCCCCCCCCCCCTCCTCCCTCCCTCCTCCCTCCTCCCTCCCTCCCGATACCTCGTCCCAATTCCCGCCCCCTCTTCCTCCCCCTCCCTCCCGCTCGTCCCAATTCCCCCCCCCCCCTCCTCCCTCCCGGTACCTCGTCCCAATTCCCGCCCCCTCTTCCTCCCCCTCCCTCCCGCTCGTCCCAATTCCCCCCCCCCTCCTCCCTCCCGGTACCTCGTCCCAATTCCCGCCCCCTCTTCCTCCCCCTCCATCCCGCTCGTCCCAATTCCCGCCCCCTCTTCCTCCCCCTCCCTCCCGCTCGTCCCAATTCCCCCCCCCCCCCTCCTCCCTCCCGGTACCTCGTCCCAATTCCCGCCCCCTCTTCCTCCCCCTCCCTCCCGCTCGTCCCAATTCCCCCCCCCCCCTCCTCCCTCCCGGTACCTCGTCCCAATTCCCCCCCCCCCTCCTCCCTCCCGGTACCTCGTCCCAATTCCCGCCCCCTCTTCCTCCCCCTCCCTCCCGCTCGTCCCAATTCCCCCCCCCCTCCTCCCTCCCGGTACCTCGTCCCAATTCCCGCCCCCTCTTCCTCCCCCTCCCTCCCGCTCGTCCCAATTCCCCCCCCCCCCTCCTCCCTCCCGGTACCTCGTCCCAATTCCCCCCCCCCTCCTCACTCCCTCCCTCCCTCCCGGTACCTCGTCCCAATTCCCGCCCCCTCTTCCTCCCCCTCCCTCCCGCTCGTCCCAATTCCCCCCCCCCCCCTCCTCCCTCCCGGTACCTCGTCCCAATTCCCGCCCCCTCTTCCTCCCCCTCCCTCCCGCTCGTCCCAATTCCCCCCCCCCCTCCTCCCTCCCGGTACCTCGTCCCAATTCCCCCCCCCCCTCCTCACTCCCTCCCTCCCTCCCGGTACCTCGTCCCAATTCCCACCCCCTCTTCCTCCACCAATTCTCGTCCCCCGATACATCGGTGGCCAAATCTCCCCCCCCCCGCTCTGTTCCGACCGATGGTTTGTATCTTTCCTTCCCAAGTCACCTCAATGGAAAAGCCATGTCCAGAGGATGGCATTTTGGGCTCAGCTTTTGCTCCGAGGCTCCCCTGGCGTCGCGGTTTGTCGTCATCAGTTCCCTTGCAATCACTGCCCTCTCTCCCTCGTCCACCCTCAATGGTTGAAGAACTTTGCACTTCACCGCAATTTGTTCTGTCCACAGACTGAAAAAGGTTCTGTTGGTAATTATGAAAATTTCTAAATGACTTTTGGCGGGAAGTACAAAAAAGGATGAAAGACATTTGGACTCATCGGAGGACAAATGGCGGCGGAAGTCAAGGTTGGCGTTGTTGTCCCTTTTTTGCTGTGTATTTCGCCCGATTGCATTTCAATTTCGCCCAAATTCATTAATTGCGCTAAATTTTTATGACGTACAATTGAAAATGACAAATTGTAAATGGTAAGAACTAAATTAACATTTGAAGCAAATATTTTAGCAAAAATGACATTTGACGAGAACACTTAAGGGATTGAAGAAATAGTTTTAAAAGGGAGTGGCGAAAGGTGGATGGAATTGGTTGGTCTTCCATTAAGAGAAAGAACAAAATTCATGGAATCTTCTAATGAATGTGGCACTGACAGAAGTGCCAAAAATGGCAGAATTCGCACTTAAAGGAAATTGTCAAAAAATGGGGGTAAATTGGGAAGAAGCAAAAGCTAATTGTTGGCAACGATTAAGGAGGGAAACATTCGGCCGAAGTTAAAGCAATCGGCAGAATGTTCGATTCCATTGCAATGCCTAAATGGGCAAAAGTGTGCCGCACAAATGAAATGGGCGGGGGGGGGGAGGGGGGAGCACGGTTACTTTATAGTATGTGATGGATGTGCTCTCAGAGCACAATCCTTCCATCGAGATCCGCTCTTATCGTTAGGGTAATCATCCCCCCCCTTTCTGTCATTCCCTCGAGTGAATGCACTCGGATGGGGGCGGGGGGGGGGAAGGCTGCTGATGAGATGAACATTGAACACATTGTCCATGTCAGCAAGTTCCGCTAATTTGTGCCTTTCCTCGGAAAGTAATTCGGGCGGTGCCGGACACGCGGGGGAATATTTCTTTTCGCCTCACCACAACCACCCGCCCATTTGCCCCTTAATTAACTCCCAAAACTGCAGCAACCATTCCATCCAAACGATAGCCAAATTCATTCTTGAGCCTGCCCAAGGAAAATTGCTCGGGGAAGAAAGGGTTCTCCCGGTGGAATAAATGTTGGATGAGAGGGGTGGGGGTGGGGGTGGGGGTGGGGGTGGGGGGGGGGTGGGCATGGGCATCCCCCCCCCTCCCTTTGCCCCCCCCCCCCTCCCCCCTCCCCCTCCGCCCCGCCTTCTCGTCCGCCCATCCATCGCCAACCAATTGACGAAAACCTACGGTATCCTTGGTTTAATGCCAAAAGTCAAAATTCGCTGATCAATCCAAGACTTTTATTTCGTCAAAAAACAAAAGTGGCAATTCACATACTCTGCCACAGAATAATTAAAAGAAAATATAATTAAGTTATAACTCCAATGAAATGCCATGCTAATATAGCGGCGTTTCCAATTCCCCCCGGCCGTCGGAACCAACCGAAGGCATTTATTCACTGAAGCAATATTTGTCCATTGATTCGGCGCATTAACAGCCACCAAAAAGGGAGGAATCGGCGGGAGTCCATTAGGCTGTCATTAGGCTGGCTGGAAAGGGTGTTTAATCGGGGCAATGAATTAACGCCGGGGGGGGGGTCTGTCGTCGAGGCTGTTAAACGCCTTGTCAGCCAACCAAACCAAATGTGCGCCATCGCTGATCGCTAAGTGCTCTCTTTTTCTTCATCAGTGGGAAAAGAGATTTTGGAAGGGCGATTTGGGCAGTGCTCGCACTGATTTGTCACAATTAATTGGAGTTGTTGGAGTTGGATTCGAGTGATTTGGTGCTGATTTGTGAATATGCAATGAGTGAGTGAATGGACTAACAAACAAAAACAAAAGAATTCAGTGACCCCAATAAATGCAAATGCAAATGAAAGGGATAGGACAAAAGAACAAAAAGTGCAAATTCGATAAATATATTTATAAAAGTTTATTTAAATAAAGAGAAAGAAGGAAAGTGTGTCGGATGATCGGCAGCTTATAAATTAATTGAGTGGTTACTATTTGCTCATCAAGGCAATGTGTTTATATCCCCCCCCCCCGAATTGTCCAAATTCCTAATCCCCCCGCCCCTTTTGCTGTAATCTCCCCGTTCATTTTGTCAATTTGTTTTATGGGTTTCAAAGAGCATAAATCCCTCCGTAAAAATTGCTGCAAAACGGCGGAATAATTTTATCTCAGAAAATGCAAACCGAAAAAGACCATAAGATAAATGCAGACACTAAACGGAGGGCATTCAATTCGTTTTCAGAATTGCCTATCCATTCCGTGCTTGATATCCAACAAGCATTTTCCACCACCAATCCCCAAAATTCACAAATTACACTATCACCCCCCCCCCCTTCCAATTAGGACCCTAACTCCCTCTACCTCCCTCCCCCCCCCCTTTCCTTTTAGGACCCTAACTTCTCTCTCCCCCCCCCCCTTTCCTTTTAGGACTCTAACTTCTCTCTCCCCCCCCCCCCTTTCCTTTTAGGACCCTAACTTCTCTTCCCACCTCCCCCTCTTCCCCCGATTCCGACCATAACTCCTCCAACTCCTTGCTCCCCCCTAACCCCCCCCCCCTCCTTTCCCCTCAAATGCCACTGTTTTGTCCTTGCTAAGCTTTTGTAGTCATTCATTGCGTGATCAACCACTCTAATGAATTAGTTTATTGGGATGGGCAAATGAGAAAGGGGCGCTAAAAACAAATGTTATTAAAGAACAGAGATTAGCGTTCAAACACAGCAAACAAAAAGCAAACTTAGCGATCGTAGCGATCAGCCATCCTAAGCCGCTACAAAAGGAAGCGGACGGGCGGGGGGGGGGGGGCGGGGGGGGGGGTTTACAGTAACGCATATCGAAAGCAATTAAATAAAAAAGCGTAAAACCGGAGGAAACAATGCCAAAGAATGTGGTGAAGTTATGGGGGCTGGCCGAGGCTAAGGTGGGCAAATGGATAAAAGAATTGGGTGGTCGTTTTTTTGGATAATCCGCACAAAAACGCAGGGGACGAAAGATGGCAAATGGATCGGCTTGAGTCTACTGGGGGGGGGAGGGGGGAGGCGGGTGAGCCGAGTTATGCAATTGGAATGGCATGAAGCGAGGAATGGCACGGAATGAATGGTTTGGAAGATGATGATGATGGAATTAGTGCCAATGAGGAGGACAGAAAGGTTCTGAATTAAGGCTGCCGTGCTGACTCGCCTAATCCGACCGACACCCGTCTTTTCGTGGGCTTCACTTAAATCCAATCCTCCTAATTGGCACTTCCTGGAAGCTAAGAAGTGAGGAGAAAGTGCCAATCCACGAAATTGACACGGACATTCTCATTCAGTGGTAAATGTGGAGGCGCGGGGCTGAATAATGGATGGGGCGGGCGGCTTGGGACGGGCGGATGGATGGGATTGAGTTTGATGGGAGAGCCCCCCCCCCCCTCCCCCCCGGGGGGATAAATGAACGAAACGAACGATAATTACCTTTGCCATTTCTCGACTTTAGAAAAAGAGACGGTAAATGCGTTTAATGGGAAGGCGAATTGGACACCAAACCGAGGAGATGAATAGCCAAGTTCGAGGAGGCGGAGAGGGCAATTTCCATCCACCGATTGGTAACGGAAAGCGAGTGAAATGCGAAATTGAAAGGGACCATTTTACATCGATGAAATGCATTCAGAGTCCCTTTAATTACTTATTCAAAGGGTTTTGGGTTTTAATGGTCGTCCAGAATGAATGGAAGAAGACATAAATCAGATCAGTCCCTCTGCTGATGAGAGATTTTCCCGATTTGGGAAAAAGAAGAATTTTTTTTCTAATCATCAGCAGGTCGTATGTAATAAAGAAAGATTCTTTTTCTTTCTTCCAAAATACGGTATAATTCTCTGTTTCACCATTTCCGCTCATTTCCCCCTTTTCCCCACACATTTTGTTCTTGCCGTTGATTAATGATCCCTTGTTGGAAAGGAAAGGAAAGAAAAGCCCCCCCCCCCCCCCCCCAACTCTTCCCGCTTTAACCTTTTTGTTTTGCTCAATATTTCTTTCCCAACCCAATTTCTTTATCTGTGCTTGTAAAATTTTGAAGAAAGGAGCGGTAAAGCTCAAAAGAGAAAAGAGATGGGGAGAGTGAGGGAAGGAAAGGAAAGAGAACAAAGAGAACAAAGAGAAAAAGAAAGAGAAAAAGAAAAAGAAAGAGAAAGAGGAGGAGCAAGAAAGAAGCCAACTGATTAAAGCTAGCCTTTAGTCCCAAGAACCAAACACTAACGCAATTATAATGACATTTGGCTAGCAAATCACGCCAATTGACCAAATGCCGCTTGATGCTTTTTGAAAATAAGAAAGTGCAATTTCTATTATCATTTTTTGGATGAGAAATGATAAGTCACTAAAATCAAAAATTAATTCATTATTTGGTAATATTGCAACGATTACGGTAGGGAATAACCGAATATTTGCATAAATATAGCGGCAAATCAGCAGCAACTTTTTAACATGCCATCCATCGCCCGTCGTACCGTCACACCGGACTTGCCCAATAAGTGGATTAAACGGGAGAAAATAAGGGGACATTGCATTGGGACATGGCCACCCCCCCCCATTTGTTGTTTTGTGTGACCCCCCCCCCCCCCCCCCCCGAGGCGCCGACAAAGTCCACTGAGACCCAAAATATTTATTACGCTTGCTTTGGCTACTGACCACCCCATCATTCTTATTATTCTTATGCTGCTCCATTGAATGACTCTCCCTCCAAAATTGGCACTTTATTGGCTAATTAAGCAGTGAGAAACAAACTGATGGAAGAAAGGGAGAGGAAATGGACACTCCACTCATTCGGCGAACAAAAGTGAACTGAATGGGGGGGGGGGAAGTGAATTAATTAATGTGCTGGGAAGGCAAACAGCCAAAAGGGGGCGGCGGAATAATGGACGACGCGGACGGAGGGGCGGACGGACGGAACTTCCGTCTGGGAAAGACGCATCCATCCGGCAATGGATAAAATAAAAGGTAAGTTGGCCGAACAGCTCCAAAAGTTTGTCCTCGTGCAGAGAGTTGTTGGCTCGTCTACCCATTCATCTCGCGCCTCATTTGACGCCTTTAACGTCACAAAACGATTTCTTATTTCTTCACAGCCGCTAAATGGCACTCACTCGCGCATTTGTTTCCTTGCGCACTCTTCGTCCTTCGTCAGTTCATCGCACGCTCAACTCAATATTTTGTGCCCTCTCCCACCCGCCTCAGCCGGGTCAATTCCCTACATTTTACTCTTAACTTCCATCCATCCCGGCTGAGACTACGATATCCTTTGGCCATCCCCCCCCCGGGGGAGGGGTAATTGCCTGAGGACAAATGCTGTTGATGTGAGGATGCCCTCCTTGGCCAATTGCTGACAAAATCTCTTTGACTTTAAGCGATTGCGCTTATTATGTGAGTATGGGAAGGGTGGCGATTTGGTGGAGTGACGGAAAAGAAGAGTTTGTCCTAATTGGCACTATTGAACGTGGCATTTAGCTGCGCGAGAATTGGCCTGGCTTTATGAATGGACGAAGTTTAAATTTTACATTCAAAATTATGCTTAAATATAAAAATGTTTTAATGCTAAGTGTTGAAGGAGAAAGATTTCAAAATTCATTCGACAAAACCAATAAAAAATGGCTCAAAATAAATTAATTTTACGAACAAAAAATGTACACCTCCACAAGCCGCAAAATCTAGCCAATTTGACAGCCCTAAATGGCTTTTTGAGGCTTTTGAGATGGGAGGATGGGTTTTATTTCAAAATAAAAAATCATTGGAAGCAGCCGCCAGCACAGAAAACTGGTTCTTTCTTTATTTCTTTCGGGGAGTGCCGACCAAATATTCCCAACAAAATATTTTTCAATGGCCATTTATTTGAATATTTGAAGAAAACGCGTAAACAGTAAAGGCAATCTGTGCCAATGTTTTATTTGTGCTAATTAGCAAAAAAAAAAAAACGAATTATTTGAAAATGATAATGCAAAAATTGGAATGCGAACGGCAAAAACGGAAATATTTGAGTGCTTGAAAATGATCGACAGGGGAAAATGACCAAAATTGGCGGACTATTAGCTGCCAATAATCCCCTGGGAACCAAACCGATCGGCGTGATCGTTGATTTCTTTTTCTTAGCTTCACGTCACTTCCGAATCCGGTGGCTCAGACGGCGCTGTAAATCGTGCCAGAAACATCCTTTCATATTTTCGAAGCGATCGTAGCAGCTGAGGTAGCTCATGTCCAATTGGGTCACATTGCCCGGAATTTGGTTGCAGAAGGTCAGACACCTAACAGAGGATGGCGCCATTGATCAGAAGAGAAGAAGCAATTTGGGTACTGACTTTGCACCGGCCAAAGTTGAGCCGACTCCGTTGCGGGTGCAACATTCGCGATGGTCACGGCCTTGGGCGGCACAGAACTGCATGTCAGCGGCCGCTTGCATCGGGCACGAGTCGGCACGGAAGTACATATTCTAAGCAAAGATGGGATGAACTAATCGATCCATAATTATGATATCAAAGGAAATGCCTGAAGGGTTTGGCGTGTGAATGAGTTGAAAGAGCATTTGTTCAAGCAGGCGTCGGGCAGCTGGCGAGCTTGACAACAAGCCATGAAGCGTTTGTCGGGAGAGTCGAGGTGGCGTTCTTCCGGTGACTGATCGCCGTTTTATGGTTTTATTTATTTTTTGTTTGCATTTAACTCGCCTCAACACCGTCCAGGTCCTTAGATGAGAGTTTCAGCGTTTTTGAGGATGCCACTCGAGCTCGAAGACGGTAGCATCCATACTGACCACAACCTGACAAAGGAACAAACCCAGCAGTTGAGGACTCTGCTAAATTTACCGTATCCGGCTCCACATTGTGCTGGAATGCACGGGGGAGGGGGCGGAGGGGGACAGCCTAAAGCCAAAAGTCAGCCCCAATCTCCCAAACGTCTCCAATTACCTCCCCCACAAATGCCGGAAGCAAAGCAAGCATCGGAGTTGCGCAAAATGGCAACCAGCAGAAGGAGGGACGGAAGAAAAAGGGACGGCATTGGCAATTGGCAGGCTTAGAAGGAATATTCTGCAGAACTTTGTTAGTCGGAAGAAAAAAGTGAAAAAAACTGTGGGTGCGGAAGAGGAGGTAAAAGAGCTGATGGAGGAACGATGGTTAAATTGAATTGAATTGAATTGAATTAAATTGAATTGAATTGAATTGAATTGAATTGAATTGAATTGAATTGAATGAATGGTGAAATTGCCTTGGCGAAGGAATTGGAGGAGGAAAGGAAGTGAAAGAATGAGGGGACTGAAACATGCAAAATGGACGGTGGTCACAACAACGCTCAACAAACGAGTTTGGGGACTTTGGGGGACTTTGGGGGGAGGGTATTAGCGCATTTTGCAGTGGACAATGCGCCGCGGATGAAACAGAGCCGCCAGACTGTCGTTGGGCGAGGCGGGCGAGGGATTGCCTCACGGGAATTCGCATTTGGACTTTATGGAGAAAGCGGAAAGAATGCGTTGCAATTGCATCACACAATGGGCACAATGGGCACAATTGAGTGAGTGTCGAAGATGCGTTGGATGAAGCGATCGGAGATTGGCGGAGTTTGTTGCCGAGGATAGAATGAATTGATGGAAGGTGCAATGCCCTCCCTCCCCTCACACACTCCGGTTTTATACCCTTTTGCCCGTCCGGATGTAAAAGGATGTGACGCCAAGCCAGGCCCTCTCCACTTTTCCCAGGACTATTCCGGTTTGTCGTTGCAGACGGGTCCATCTCATCCAATCGCCCGCTTTTACGTCATGGCGGGGGTTTTTGGAATGAATGTTTGGGCGAAGAAATTGGGCGGAGGTGTTTTGGGGCGGGGGGAATTGGGCTGGGACTGAATTGGGTGGTTTGGCTCTTTGCTTTGCAGGGATCAATCACTCAGCGCCAAGTGAAATTGGAACCACAACCGGTGGATGGGTCGACAATTCCATTGAGCTGTGGTCACTCCAACGGATGAATGAAAGCGAAAGGCGACGATGCGATTCACAGAAACTTAGTCCCCTCCCCCCGGGGGGGAGGGGAAGCTAATAGGATTTTTTGGAGGTTGAGTGATCATCATCGGCATGAGGCAAACAAAAAGGGATGAAAACTTGATTGGAAAATTCCATTTTAAGAATTTGGCGGAACTAAAGAACGAATAATTTGCACCAGATTCATTCCACAGACGAAGCGAAGCATTTGGACATCGAATTTAGAATTTACGGAATTGTGGACTTTTGCCGGAAGGGATTATGACAGACATTTTGTTTTTATATTATGTCCTCATCCAGTGAAATCCCTTATAAAAACGATGAAGGACAAATGGGCTCTCTGGTCGGAAGAGAAAAGTGTCCATCGGCAGTTGAAAGATGGATGGGATGACGGACGATTGGTGGGTGATTCATTCCCCTGAAGAACCTTTGTCCCTCCCCTCCAGCGTTCTTTTGACTGCGAGTGTTATTTTACTCCACTCAAAAGAGAGACCGGATTTTGGATGGGTGGACGGATTATCGGCCATTTATTCGTTGATGATTGCCTCTGGCAGATGCTGGGGAAGGCGATTTGGCGGAGGAAGATCGGCGCAAATTCCGCGAAAAGTGAAAAGAGAAGCCGAAAGAAGGGAATTTTGCTTTAAACTCTTTGAAAATGCGGCATATTGAACATCGCATCGATCTATGGCGTTGAAGTGGTCGCGCAATAAGTCTAAATTTGACAATTTGTTTGGATGCCTCTGGGCATTTCCATTTAGCCGAATGTGCGTGGGGTGTTGTGTAACAATTATCAATCACATCACACGTTAATAATTATTTTTTCGATTAAAAACGGATGAATTAAGATAGAAATTCTTAGTTTTCGTTATCCTCAAAAGTCCATTTTCATCCCCGACGGCGCTTCGGATAGTCTCCGGCTGTTCCTTTTCTGATCAATCGACAAAAGTGCCATTTGACTTGTCAAATTTCCCGACATTCTCTTCAACGATTTGGGCGCCATTTCGTTTCTGTGAGTTTGGGGAACTTTTGCCGTGGACCGCCCATCCAACGACGGAGGACAACTTTTGTCTGACGAATCGCCGTTTAGGCCAATCGATTTGCCAAAAAGTGAGAAACGCCTGTAGAGCCAGCTAAAGACGGAGAGGAATTGGGAGCCGAAAACATTTGAAGCATGGACGATTATGAAAGAGATAAGCAAAATGGTAGCCCCGGGGCTGGGATCAAACCCCAGGACTTTCGACGCGGTGATCAGCTTAACACCCGAACCCCAGGACTTTCGACGCGGTGATCAGCTTAACACCCGAGCCAAGGCTCTAACCGTCTGAGCTGCCGGGGCGTCCCTCTTAGGCTCTTATGCCCCCGCCTTAAGGCGTTTTAGCCATGACTTATTCTTTCTTAAAGACGGCTATGGAAAACGCACATCAGCCCGAGTTTGTGGTAGATAGCCAGAAACTCCTGACGAAAATTCTGGTTGAAGAAAGCGTAACAGCACGGGTTTAGACAAGCCGAGCACATTGCGGTCAAATGGCAAAGCGCAAAGACCGGCACGGAGAAGGAAGCGGAGCTGGAGAAAGTGTTGACCAAGTGGAAGATGTTCAGCGGTAGCCAAGCAAAGGCGAACACCACCACCAGCGTCACTAATAGCAGATTCGTTCGCCGATGCCGATCAGCAACGGATCTGATTGTTAAATGGATTTTCGAATAAAAAACCGATCATAATATATTTCGTGATCAGCAACCCAAGTACCTTAAGAGCAAATTTGGGACGGATAACATAACCCACAAGTACCGACAAATCAATTGATTGGCCGTACTAAAACAAACGGACTTTCTCCGTTGACTGATCAGTGCTTCGGCGGCATTTTTCACTTCCCCGTTTGAAGAAATCGATGTTTTGGTGGCCTTTTGAGGGGCCGCTGTTGAGAGATTAGTGGTCAGCGTGACTGTTTGTCCGTTCGGTTGCTTTGTCACTTCCGGTGGGTTGAAGCAGTTCGTCGTCAATGTTTGGAAGCCCTAAAATCAACGGAAATTATCCTCCGTGTGATTTGAACAAAATAAAAGAGTCGTTTATCTCACCACAGTTCCGCTATTTTTCCTAAATGTGTTCGGCTGATTTCCAGCCGTCCCTCCGCCGCCACTTCCGCCCCGAGCCCTTCGAGCGCCCATTCGTCGGGCAATTCGAGAATAGGCGAAAGCGATGGCTTAAATTGCGATTTTTAAATTAGTTTATTTTGTTGATCCAAAAGACCTGCCAAAGGGAAAGCGTACTGAAGGATGATCACCCCCAAAGTGTAAGATTCTTTGCTCAGAGAAAGCTTAAAGGATGCGGAAGTTGAGGGTATGATATTTGAATGGTACAGAACAGAGAACGGATCTGCTGAATTTGTTGTTCTAATCGTGAGATTAATCGATGGATTTGTAAATGTGCCGAAAGTTCGTTTGTCCAGTCTCTCGTATAAAAGGGCATTCTATGGCATCCGATGGGTTAAGCCGACCTCCTTCCACCGCTCGTTCTGCTCGCTGCACAGATCCAGCTCGATTTGACAGCGATTGTCTCGAAAAACGGGCCGTAGATCGGCAGCAAGAAACAGAGGGGCTGCCAAAAGAATGGAGGCCAACCAAATCATCGAAAAGAACACCAGCGAAAGGCGCTGCTGACGTTGGCGCTTCGTTGGGAAGATCACAAGCACATACCTTCGGGGGTTCGAATTGACATTCACTGCTCAATCGCTTTCGGAGTTGGTTAATTAGTTAATTAGAGGATCCCTTGACGAGTTTAACGCATCCCAATTCCTTCGGAAGCGTCTCACCTGTCGAGGGCAATTGCCGTAATTGAGAAAGTGGAGAGGAAAATGTTGAAGCCTTGCAAACTGCCCGCAATTTTGCATAACGTCGTCCCAAAGGGCCAAAATACGTAGAGAACAGTGTACAGTGTGGTGGGCGCTGCAGATAATTTGGGCTTTTCTCACCATTAAGAGCAATCCCCCGAGGGTATTCTCCTTCTCACCGGTCACTGTGCACACAAAAAAGTCTGAGAGGGCCAAATTAACGATGAAAAAATTTCGGACCGTCCGCTGAAAGAAGACAAATGCCAATGAATCGGAAACCGTCTCATTTGCGTCACCCACCATTTGTTTGTTGCGAAGGACTGCCAAAATCGTCAAAATATTTCCCACAGTGCCGAAAACGATCACCAGCATGTAGGCGGAAAGAATCAAATTTCCAAGCTTAAATGTGCCAAAGCTCATCAATTCTTCACTTCCGCGGGGACTTGCCAAAATGGACGAATGTTCGGAGCCTTGGATGATCGTTTCCTCCCGGAAGAATTCGTTCATTCCATCAAAAAGCTTCTTCAATTCATCGCAATTTTGCTGCCCCATTAGCTCCGTTCTGTTCGGCGTCATTCCATCGCCGGACATTTTGAACGTTTAGCCAAGAAAATGTCGATTTATTTATGACTCTGTTGGGAGTCAGAATCTATTCAAATAGCGATTGAATGTTGCGTTTGTCGCGAGATGAAAGGAAATGAATTGAGTTTGACAAATTTTGTCCTATTCATAGAATAAAGTGAGAGAACGAATGAAATCCCCTCTGGGGAAATGCTTTATTAAAAGAAAAAACCCCGCAAATATTGTGACGAGAGAATGGCACTGGGCGAATGATGGACTTATTAAGAGACGCTTGTTGGGTTTCGGTGTAAAAGGCAGAAATTGCCGCGAGATTGGCCAATACAGAGCGAGCGGACATTGGCCAATTAAAATTTGCCGGTCTTTTGGCTGTGACGGAGAAAGTCGAGAATGTCGAGAATGACGGATAAACCTGTGGCCAATATGTTGAAGGCCCGGCATCCAACCCGCAAGATATAATATTCGACAAAATCTGCGGCGCAAATGTCGGCCAATCTCTGCTGGCACATCGCGCGGCCCTTTCAATTTCCTGCAATTTGCGAAATTTCCGACGTACGGACATTTTACACCTGCTGCTCGAGAACGAGAGTTAGTGGCGAAGAATGTGAGCAAACAAAACAAAATGACGACAAATTTTGCTTTCAAAAAGCATCGAATCGATGGGGCGGGGGCGGGAGGTGTAATTCGTTGTGGTCGGTGTTAGTGCGTGGATTTGCTGTTGCCGGGGAGTCTGCTAAGCCTCCGTCCTTCACCCTATTGTGCCGTGCCCTCATCCCGCCCCTTCCGTCCGGCACATATCAATCAGTCCACAAAATTCATCCCCCAAATTCAATTTGGCCACCCCACCGCTCTTCCCCATTTTGGAAACATTCACCCAATTCGGCATCCATCGAACTCATCAAGCAGTTCGGATTAAGAGGGTGGGCTTCGTAATAATTAATATAAAAGGGCAAAAAACTGAGAATTAACGAAATTAGGAAGCGGAAATGAACGATAATCCGTTGATGTTAAAAATAGCCATCGCCAAATAATATTTAAATAACGAATTGTGAGAATAAACGGAATATTTAATAATAATAAAACTTTCATTCGATTGAAATGACTTCCAAAAATGCTTTAATGAAATGAGATAGTCTCTATGCGAAATGACTTTCTCTTAAATGCAACACTTTCCCGTCCCCTCCAAAATTGCCTTTGGCATAAACCTCCAACATTTTGCCAACACTTTTTACGTGGCCTTTTGCACCGAATAAACAATAAATGAATGAGCGCCGTCTCCACCCCCCCCCCCCCCCCTCCCCCGAAGGCCCAAATTTCCATTTATTGGAAAATGGACAATTAGTCAACTGATTAGAGAAGTGGAGGAACAATTTTATTCACAAACCATCGGAATGAGTGGCGGGGGGGGGGCACCCGCAAAAAGTGAATTTGTGCCTATCGACGCCATTTCCCTTTCTGAAAGTTCTTTTTATTAGGTCTAAAATGGCAAAATTTTGAAATTCTATTTTTTAATGATGTATTGCGGTGCCCAAATTTCCCGGTGCCCAAACTTCCCGGTGCCCAAACTTCCCGGTGCCCAAACTTCCCGGTGCCCAAACTTCCCGGTGCCCAAACTTCCCGGTGCCCAAACTTCCCGGTGCCCAAACTTCCCGGTGCCCAAACTTCCCGGTGCCCAAACTTCCCGGTGCCCAAATTCCCGGTGCCCAAACTTCCCGGTGCCCAAACTTCCCGGTGCCCAAACTTCCCGGTGCCCAAACTTCCCGGTGCCCAAACTTCCCGGTGCCCAAACTTCCCGGTGCCCAAACTTCCCGGTGCCCAAACTTCCCGGTGCCCAAACTTCCCGGTGCCCAAACTTCCCGGTGCCCAAACTTCCCGGTGCCCAAACTTCCCGGTGCCCAAACTTCCCGGTGCCCAAACTTCCCGGTGCCCAAACTTCCCGGTGCCCAAACTTCCCGGTGCCCAAACTTCCCGGTGCCCAAACTTCCCGGTGCCCAAACTTCCCGGTGCCCAAACTTCCCGGTGCCCAAACTTCCCGGTGCCCAAACTTCCCGGTGCCCAAACTTCCCGGTGCCCAAACTTCCCGGTGCCCAAACTTCCCGGTGCCCAAACTGTCCCGGTGCCCAAACTTCCCGGTGCCCAAACTTCCCGGTGCCCAAACTTCCCGGTGCCCAAACTTCCCGGTGCCCAAACTTCCCGGTGCCCAAACTTCCCGGTGCCCAAACTTCCCGGTGCCCAAACTTCCCGGTGCCCAAACTTCCCGGTGCCCAAACTCCCGGTGCCCAAACTTCCGGTGCCCAAACTTCCCGGTGCCAAACTTCCCCGGTGCAACAAACTTCCCGGTGCCCAAAACTTCCCGGTGCCAAAACTTCCCGGTGCCAAACTTCCCGGTGCCCAAACTTCCCGGTGCCCAAAACTTCCCGGTGCCCAAACTTCCCGGTGCCCAAACTCCGGTGCCCAAACTTCCCGTGCCCAAACTTCCCCGGTGCCCAACAACTTCCCGGGTGCCCAAACTTCCGTGCCAAAACTTCCCCGGTGCCAAAACTTCCCGGTGCCCAAACTTCCCGGTGCCAAACTTCCCGGTGCCCAAAACTTCCCGGTGCCAAACTTCCCGGTGCCCAAACTTCCCGGTGCCCAAACTTCCCGGTGCCCAAACTTCCCCGGTGCCCAAACTTCCCGGTGCCCAAACTTCCCGGTGCCCAAACTTCCCGGTGCCAAAACTTCCCGTGCCAAAACTTCCCGGTGCCAAAACTTCCCGGTGCCAAAACTTCCCGTGCCAAAACTTCCCGGTGCCCAAACTTCCCGGTTGCCCAAACTTCCCGGTGCCCAAACTTCCCGGTGCCAAAACTTCCCGGTGCCAAACTTCCGTGCAAAACTTCCCGGTGCCAAAACTTCCCGGTGCCAAAACTTCCCGGTGCCCAAAACTTCCCGGTGCCAAAACTTCCCGGTGCCAAAACTTCCCGGTGCCAAAACTTCCCGGTGCCAAAACTTCCCGGTGCCAAAACTTCCCGGTGCCAAAACTTCCCGGTGCCAAAAACTTCCCGTGCCCAAACTTCCCGGTGCCAAAACTTCCCGGTGCCCAAACTTCCCCGGTGCCAAACTTCCCGGTGCCCAAACTTCTGGTGCCCAAACTTCCCGGTGCCAAAACTTCCCGGTGCCAAAACTTCCCGGTGCCAAAACTTCCCGTGCCAAACTTCCGGTGCCAAAACTTCGCCGGTGCCCAAACTTCTGGTGCCCAAACTTCTGGTGCCCAAACTTCCCGGTGCCAAAACTTCCCGTGCCAAAACTATCCGGTGCCAAAACTTCCCGGTGCCAAAACTTCCCGGTGCCAAAACTTCCCGGTTGCCCAAACTTCCCGGTGCCAAAACTTCCCGTTGCCAAAACTTCCCGGTGCCCAAACTTCCCGGTGCCCAAACTTCCCGGTGCCCAAACTTCCCGGTGCCCAAACTTCCCGGTGCCAAAACTTCCCGGTGCCAAAACTTCCCGGTGCCAAAACTTCCCGGTGCCAAAACTTCCCGGTGCCAAAACTTCCCGGTGCCCAAACTTCCGGTGCCCAAACTTCCTGGTGCCCAAACTTCCCGGTGCCAAAACTTCCCGGTGCCAAAACTTCCCGGTGCCAAAACTTCCCGGTGCCAAACTTCCCGGTGCCAAAACTTCCCGGTGCCCAAACTTCCCGGTGCCAAAACTTCCCGGTGCCAAAACTTCCCGGTGCCCAAACTTCCCGGTGCCCAAACTTCCCGGTGCCCAAACTTCCCGGTGCCCAAACTTCCCGGTGCCAAACTTCCCGGTGCCCAAACTTCCCGGTGCCAAAACTTCCCGGTGCCAAAACTTCCGGTGCCCAAACTTCCCGGTGCCCAAACTTCCCGGTGCCCAAACTTCCCGGTGCCCAAACTTCCCGGTGCCCAAACTTCCCGGTGCCCAAACTTCCCGGTGCCCAAACTTCCCGGTGCCCAAACTTCCCGGTGCCCAAACTTCCCGGTGCCCAAACTTCCCGGTGCCAAAACTTCCCGGTGCCAAACTTCCCGGTGCCAAAACTTCCCGGTGCCCAAAACTTCCCGGTGCCCAAACTTCCCGGTGCCCAAACTTCCCGGTGCCCAAACTTCCCGGTGCCCAAACTTCCCGGTGCCAAACTTCCCGGTGCCCAAACTTCCCGGTGCCCAAACTTCCCGGTGCCCAAACTTCCCGGTGCCAAACTTCCCGGTGCCCAAACTTCCCGGTGCCCAAACTTCCCGGTGCCCAAACTTCCCGGTGCCCAAACTTCCCGGTGCCCAAACTTCCCGGTGCCAAACTTCCCGGTGCCCAAACTTCCCGGTGCCCAAACTTCCCGGTGCCCAAACTTCCCGGTGCCCAACTTCCCGGTGCCCAAACTTCCCGGTGCCCAAACTTCCCGGTGCCCAAACTTCCCGGTGCCCAAACTTCCCGGTGCCCAAACTTCCCGTGCCCAAACTTCCCGGTGCCCAAACTTCCCGGTGCCCAAACTTCCCGGTGCCCAAACTTCCCGGTGCCCAAACTTCCCGGTGCCCAAACTTCCCGGTGCCCAAACTTCCCGGTGCCCAAACTTCCCGGTGCCCAAACTTCCCGGTGCCCAAACTTCCCGGTGCCCAAACTTCCCGGTGCCCAAACTTCCCGGTGCCCAAACTTCCCGGTGCCCAAACTTCCCGGTGCCCAAACTTCCCGGTGCCCAAACTTCCCGGTGCCCAAAACTTCCCGGTGCCCAATTCCGGTGCCCAAACATTACCGGTGCCCAAACTTCCCGGTGCCCAAACTTCCCGGTGCCCAAACTTTCCCGGTGCCCAAACTTTACCGGTGCCCAACTTTCCCGGTGCCCAAAACTCCCGGTGCCCAAACTTCCCGGTGCCCAAATCTTCCCGGTGCCCAAACTTCCCGGTGCCCAAACTTCCGGTGCCCAAACTCCCGGTGCCCAAACTTCCCGGTGCCCAAACTTCCCGGTGCCCAAACTTCCCGGTGCCCACCCCAAACTTCCCGGTGCCCAAACTCGGTGCCAAACTTCCCGGTGCCAAAACTTCCCGGTGCCCAAACTTCCGGTGCCAAACTGTCCCGTGTGCCCAACACTTCCCGGTGCCCCAAACTTCCCGGTGCCAAAACTTCCCGGTGCCCCAAACTCCCGGTGCCCAAACTTCCCGGTGCCCAAACGTCCCGGCTGCCAAAACTTCCCGGGTGCCCCAAAACTTCCCCGGTGCCCAACTTCCCCGGTGCCCAAACTTCCCGGTGCCCAAACTTCCCGGTGCCCAAACTTCCGGTGCCAAACTCCCGGGCCCCAACTTTTCCCGGTGCCAAACTTCCCGGTGCCCCAAACTTCCCGGTGCACAAACTTCCCGGTGCCCAAACTTCCCGGTGCCCAAACTTCCCGGTGCCCAAACTTCCCGGTGCCCAACTTCCCGGTGCCCAAACTTCCCGGTGCCCAAACTTCCCGGTGCCCAACTTCCCGGTGCCCAAACTTCCCGGTGCCCAAACTTCCCGGTGCCCAAACTTCCCGGTGCCCAAACTTCCCGGTGCCCAACTTCCCGGTGCCCAAACTTCCCGGTGCCCAAACTTCCCGGTGCCCAAACTTCCCGGTGCCCAAACTTCCCGTGCCCAAACTTCCCGGTGCCCAAACTTCCCGGTGCCCAACTTCCCGGTGCCCAAACTTCCCGGTGCCCAAACTTCCCGGTGCCCAAACTTCCCGGTGCCCAAACTTCCCGGTGCCCAAACTTCCCGGTGCCCAAACTTCCCGGTGCCCAAACTTCCCGGTGCCCAAACTTCCCGGTGCCCAAACTTCCCGGTGCCCAAACTTCCCGTGCCCAAACTTCCCGGTGCCCAAACTTCCCGGTGCCCAAACTTCCCGGTGCCAAACTTCCCGGTGCCCAAACTTCCCGGTGCCAAACTTCCCGGTGCCAAACTTCCCGGTGCCCAAACTTCCCGTGCCCAAAACTTCCCGGTGCCCAAACTTCCCGGTGCCCAAAACTTCCCGGTGCCCAAACTTCCCGGTGCCCAAACTTCCCGGTGCCCAAACTTCCCGGTGCCCAAACTTCCCGGTGCCCAAACTTCCCGGTGCCCAAACTTCCCGGTGCCCAAACTTCCCGGTGCCCAAACTTCCCGGTGCCCAAACTTCCCGGTGCCCAAACTTCCCGGTGCCCAAACTTCCCGGTGCCCAAACTTCCCGGTGCCCAAACTTCCCGGTGCCCAAACTTCCCGGTGCCCAAACTTCCCGGTGCCCAAACTTCCCGGTGCCCAAACTTCCCGGTGCCCAAACTTCCCGGTGCCCAAACTTCCCGGTGCCAAAACTTCCCGGTGCCCAAACTTCCCGGTGCCCAAACTTCCCGGTGCCCAAACTTCCCGGTGCCCAAAACTTCCCGGTGCCCAAACTTCCCGGTGCCCAAACTTCCCGGTGCCCAAAACTTCCCGGTGCCCAAACTTCCCGGTGCCCAAACTTCCCGGTGCCCAAACTTCCCGGTGCCCAAACTTCCCGGTGCCCAAACTTCCCGGTGCCAAAACTTCCCGGTGCCCAAACTTCCCGGTGCCCAAACTTCCCGGTGCCCAAACTTCCCGGTGCCCAAACTTCCCGGTGCCCAAACTTCCCGGTGCCCAAACTTCCCGGTGCCCAAACTTCCCGGTGCCCAAACTTCCCGGTGCCCAAACTTCCCGGTGCCCAAACTTCCCGGTGCCCAACTTCCCGGTGCCCAAACTTCCCGGTGCCCAAACTTCCCGGTGCCCAAACTTCCCGGTGCCCAAACTTCCCGGTGCCCAAACTTCCCGGTGCCCAAACTTCCCGGTGCCCAAACTTCCCGGTGCCCAACTTCCCGGTGCCCAAACTTCCCGGTGCCCAAACTTCCCGGTGCCAAACTTCCCGGTGCCCAACTTCCCGGTGCCCAATCTTCGCGGTGCCCAAACTTCCCGGTGCCCAAACTTCCCGGTACTCAAACTTCCCGGTGCCCAAACTTCCCGGTGCCCAAACTTCCCGGTGCCCAAACTTCCCGTGCCCAAACTTCCCGGTGCCCAAACTTCCCGGTGCCTAAACTTCCCGGTGCCCAACTTCCCGGTGCCCAAACTTCCCGGTGCCCAAACTTCCCGGTGCCCAAACTTCCCGGTGCCCAAACTTCCCGGTGCCCAAACTTCCCGGTGCCCAAACTTCCCGGTGCCCAAACTTCCCGGTGCCCAAACTTCCCGGTGCCCAAACTTCCCGGTGCCCAAACTTCCCGGTGCCCAAACTTCCCGGTGCCCAAACTTCCCGTGCCCAACTTCCCGGTGCCCAACTTCCCGTGCCAAAACTTCCCGGTGCCCAACTTCCCGGTGCCCAAACTTCCGGTGCCCAACTTCCCGGTGCCCAAACTTCCCGTGCCCAAACTTCCCGGTGCCCAAACTTCCCGGTGCCAAACTTCCCGGTGCCCAACTTCCGTGCCCAAAACTTCCCGTGCCCAAACTTCCCGTGCCCAAAACTCCCGGTGCCCAAACTTCCCGTGCCCAAACTTCCCGGTGCCCAAACTTCCCGGTGCCCAAACTTCCCGGTGCCCAAAACTTCCCGGTGCCCAAACTTCCCGGTGCCCAACTTCCCGGTGCCAAAACTTCCCGGTGCCCAAACTTCCCGGTGCCCAAACTTCCCGGTTGCCCAAACTTCCCGGTGCCCAACTTCCCGGTGCCAAAACTTCCCGGTGCCCAAACTTCCCGGTGCCCAAACTTCCCGGTGCCCAAACTTCCCGTTGCCAAACTTCCCGGTGCCCAAACTTCCCGGTGCCCAAACTTCCCGGTGCCCAAACTTCCCGGTGCCCAACTTCCCGGTGCCCAAAACTTCCCGGTGCCCACAACTTCCCGGTGCCCAAACTTCCCCGGTGCCCAAACTTCCCGGTGCCAAAACTTCCCGGTGCCCAAAACTTCCCGGTGCCCAAACTTCCCGGTGCCCAAACTTCCCGGTGCCCAAACTTCCCGGTGCCAAAACTTCCCGGTGCCCAACTCCCGGTCCAACTTCCCGGTGCCCAAACTTCCCGGTGCCCAAACTTCCCGGTGCCCAAACTTCCCGGTGCCCAAACTTCCCGGTGCCCAAACTTCCCGGTGCCCAAACTTCCCGGTGCCCAAACTTCCCGGTGCCCAAACTTCCCGGTGCCCAAACTTCCCGGTGCCAAACTTCCCGGTGCCCAAAACTTCCCGGTGCCCAAACTTCCCGGTGCCCAAAACTTCCCGGTGCCCAAACTTCCCGGTGCCCAAACTTCCCGGTGCCCAAACTTCCCGGTGCCCAAACTTCCCGGTGCCCAAACTTCCCTGTGCCCAAACTTCCCGGTGCCCAAACTTCCCGGTGCCCAAACTTCCCGTGCCCAAACTTCCCGGTGCCCAAACTCCCGGTGCCCAAACTTCCCGGTGCCCAAACTTCCCGGTGCCCAAACTTCCCGTGCCCAAACTTCCCGGTGCCCACAACTCCGGTGCCCAAACTTCCCGGTGCCAAAACTTCCCGTGCCCAAACTTCCCGGTGCCCAAACTTCCCGGTGCCCAAACTTCCCGGTTGCCCAAACTTCCCGGTGCCCAAACTTCCCGGTGCCCAAACTTCCCGTGCCCAAACTTCCCGGTGCCCAAACTTCCGGTGCCCAAACTTCCCGGTGCCAAACTTCCCGGTGCCCAAACTTCCCGGTGCCCAAACTTCCCGGTGCCCAAAACTTCCCGGTGCCCAAACTTCCCGGTGCCCAAACTTCCCGGTGCCCAAACTTCCCGGTGCCAAAACTTCCCGGTGCCCAAACTTCCCGGTGCCCAAACTTCCCGGTGCCCAAACTTCCCGGTGCCCAAACTTCCCGGTGCCCAAACTTCCCGGTGCCCAAACTTCCCGGTGCCCAAACTTCCCGGTGCCCAAACTTCCCGGTGCCAAAACTTCCCGGTGCCCAAACTTCCCGGTGCCCAAACTTCCCGGTGCCCAAACTTCCCGGTGCCCAAACTTCCCCGGTGCCAAAACTTCCCGGTGGCCCAAACTTCCCGGTGCCCAAACTTCCCGGTGCCCAAACTTCCCGGTGCCCAAACTTCCCGGTGCCCAAACTTCCCGGTGCCCAAACTTCCCGGTGCCCAAAACTTCCCGGTGCCCAAAACTTCCCGGTGCCCAAACTTCCCGTGCCAAAACTTCCCGGTGCCCAAACTTCCCGGTGCCCAAACTTCCCGGTGCCCAAACTTCCCGGTGCCCAAACTTCCCGGTGCCCAAACTTCCCGGTGCCCAAACCTTCCCGGTGCCCAGAACTTCCCGTGCCCAAACTTCCCGGTGCCCAAACTTCCCGGTGCCCAAAACTTCCCGGTGCCCAACTTCCCGGTGCCCAAACTTCCCGGTGCCCAAACTTCCCGGTGCCCAAACTTCCCGGTGCCCAAACTTCCCGGTGCCCAAACTTCCCGGTGCCCAAACTTCCCGGTGCCCAAACTTCCCGGTGCCCAAACTTCCCGGTGCCCAACTTCCCGGTGCCCAAACTTCCCGGTGCCCAAACTTCCCGGTGCCCAAACTTCCCGGTGCCCAAACTTCCCGGTGCCCAAACTTCCCGGTGCCCAAACTTCCCGGTGGCCCAAACTTCCCGTGCCCAAACTTCCCGTGCCCAAACTTCCCGGTGCCCAAACTTCCCGGTGCCCAAACTTCCCGGTGCCCAAACTTCCCGTGCCCAAACTTCCCGGTGCCCAAACTTCCCGGTGCCCAAACTTCCCGGTGCCCAAACTTCCCGGTGCCCAAACTTCCCGGTGCCCAAACTTCCCGGTGCCCAAACTTCCCGGTGCCCAAACTTCCCGGTGCCCAAACCTTCCCGGTGCCCAAACTTCCCGGTGCCAAAACTTCCCGGTGCCCAAACTTCCCGGTGCCCAAACTTCCCGGTGCCCAAACTTCCCGGTGCCCAAACTTCCCGGTGCCCAAACTTCCCGGTGCCCAAACTTCCCGGTGCCCAAACTTCCCGGTGCCCAAACTTCCCGGTGCCCAAACTTCCCGGTGCCCAAACTTCCCGGTGCCCAAACTTCCCGGTGCCCAAACTTCCCGGTGCCCAAACTTCCCGGTGCCCAAACTTCCCGGTGCCCAACTTCCCGGTGCCCAAACTTCCCGGTGCCCAAAACTTCCCGGTGCCCAAACTTCCCGGTGCCCAAACTTCCCGGTGCCCAAACTTCCCGGTGCCCAAACTTCCCGGTGCCCAAACTTCCCGGTGCCCAAACTTCCCGGTGCCCAAACTTCCCGGTGCCCAAACTTCCCGGTGCCCAACTTCCCGGTGCCCAAACTTCCCGGTGCCCCAAACTTCCCGGTGCCCAAACTTCCCGGTGCCCAAAACTTCCCGGTGCCCAAACTTCCCGGTGCCAACTTCCCGGTGCCCCAACTTCCCGGTGCCCAATACTTCCCGGTGCCCAACTTCCCTGGTTGCCCAAACTTCCCGGTGCCCAAACTTCCCGGTGCCCAAACTTCCCGGTGCCCAAACTTCCCTGGTGCCCAAACGTCCCGGGTTGCCCAAACTTCCCGGTGCCCAAACTTCCCCGGTGCCCAAACTTCCCGGTGCCCAAGCTCCCGGTGCCCCAAACTTCCCGGTGCCAACCTTCCGCTTGCCCAAACTTACGGTGCCCAAACTTCCCGGTTGCCCAAACGTTCCGGTGACCCAACTTCCCGGTTGCCACTAAACTTCCCGGTGCCACAACTTCCCGGTTGCCCAAACTTCTCGGTGCCCAAACTTTCCCGGTGCCCCAAACTTCCCGGTGCCCAAACTTTCCCGGTGCCCAACACTTCCCGGTGCCCAAACTTCCGGTGCCCAAACTTCCCGGTGCCCCAAACTTCCCGGTGACCAAAACTTCCCGGTGCCAAAACTTCCCGGTGCCCAAAAACTTCCGGTTCCCAAACTTCCCGGTGCCCCAAACTTCCCGGTGCCAAAACTCTCCCGGTGCCAAACTTCCCGGGTGGCCCAAACTTACCGGTGCCCAAACTTTCCGGTGCCCCAAACTTCCGGTTGCCCAAACTTCCCGGTGCCCAAACTTCCCGGTGCCCAAACTTCCCGGTGCCCAAACTTCCCGGTGCCCAAACTTCCGGTGCCCAAACTCCCGGTGCCCAAACTTCCCGGTGCCAAACTTCCGGTGCCAAACTTCCGGTGACAAACTTCCCGGTGCCCAAAACTTCCCGGTGCCCAACTTCCCGGTGCCCAAACTCCCTGGTGCCCAAACTTCTCGGTGCCCAAACTCCCGGTGCCCAAACTTCCCGGTGCCCAAAACTTCCCGGTGCCCAAACTTCCCGGTGCCAAACTTCCCGGTGCCCAAACTTCCCGGTGCCCAAACTTCCGTGCCAAAACTTCCCGGTGCCCAAAACTTCCCGGTGCCCAAACTTCCCGGTTGCCCAAACTTCCCGGTGCCCCAAACTTCCCGGTGCCCAAACTCCCGGTGCCCAAACTTCCCGGTGCCCAACCTTCCCGGTGCCAAAACTTCCCGGTGCCAAAACTTCCCGGTGCCAAACTTCCCGGTGCCCAAACTTCCCGGTGCCCAAAACTTCCCGGTGCCCAAACTTCCCGGTGCCCAAACTTCCCGGTGCCCAAACTTCCCGGTGCCCAAACTTACGGTGCCCCAAACTTCCCGGTGCCCAAACTTCCCGTGCCCAAACTTCCCGTGCCCAACTTCCCGGTGCCAAAACTTCCGGTGCCCAAACTTCCCGGTGCCCAAACTTCCCGGTGCCCAAACTTCCCGGTGCCCAAACTTCCCGGTGCCCAAAACTAGGGCCAAACATTCCCGGTGCCAAACTTCCCGGTGCCCAAACTAACTTCCCGGTGCCCAAACTTCCCGGTGTGCCCAAACTTCCCGGTGCCCAAACTTCCCGGTGCCCAAACTTCCCGGTGCCCAAACTTCCCGGTGCCCAAACTTCCCGGTGCCCAAACTTCCCGGTGCCCAAACTTCCCGGTGCCCAAACTTCCCGGTGCCCAAACTTCCCGGTGCCCAAACTTCCCGGTGCCCAAACTTCCCGGTGCCCAAACTTCCCGGTGCCCAAACTTCCCGGTGCCCAAACTTCCCGGTGCCCAAACTTCCCGGTGCCCAAACTTCCCGGTGCCCAAACTTCCCGGTGCCCAAACTTCCCGGTGCCCAAAACTTCCCGGTGCCCAAAACTTCCCGGTGCCCAAAACTTCTCCGGTGCCCAAACTTCCGGTGCCCATAACTTCCCGGTGCCCAAACTTCCCGGTGCCCAAACTTCCGGTGCCCAAACTTCCGGTGCCCAAACTTCCCGGTGCCCAAACTTCCCGGTGCCCAAACTTCCCGTGCCAAACTTCCCGGTGCCCAAACTTCCCGGTGCCAAACTTCCCGGTGCCCAAACTTCCCGGTGCCCAAACTTCTCCGGTGCCAAAACTTCCCGGTGCCCAAACTTCCCGGTGCCCAACTTCCCGGTGCCCAAACTTCCCGTGCCAAACTTCCCGGTGCCCACAACTTCCCGGTGCCCCAAACTTCCCGGTGCCCAAACTTCCCGGTGCCCAAACTTCCCGGTGCCCAAACTTCCCGGTGCCCAAACTTCCCGGTGCCAAACTTCCCGGTGCCAAAACTTCCCGTGTGACACAAACTGCAAGCTTCCCGGTGCCCAAACTTCGTGCCAACGGTGCCCAAACTTCCCGGTGCCCAAACAAGTATACTTCCCGGTGCCCAAACTTCCCGGTGCCCAAACTTCCCGGTGCCCAAACTTCCCGGTGCCAAACTTCCCGGTGCCCAAACTTCCCGGTGCCCAAAACTTCCCGGTGCCCAAACTTCCCGGTGCCCAAACTTCCCGGTGCCCAAACTTCCCGGTGCCCAAACTTCCCGGTGCCCAAACTTCCGGTGCCCAAACTTCCCGTGCCCAAACTTCCCGGTGCCCAAACTTCCCGGTGCCCAAACTTCCCGGTGCCCAAACTTCCCGGTGCCCAAACTTCCCGGTGCCCAAACTTCCCGGTGCCCAAACTTCCCGGTGCCAAACTTCCCGGTGCCCAAACTTCCCGGTGCCCAAACTTCCCGGTGCCCAAACTTCCCGGTGCCCAAACTTCCCGGTGCCCAAACTTCCCGGTGCCCAAACTTCCCGGTGCCAAACTTCCGGTGCCCAAACTTCCGGTGCCCAAACTTCCCGGTGCCCCAAACTTCCCGGTGCCCAAACTTCCGGTGCCAAAACTTCCCGGTGCCCAAACTTCCCGGTGCCCAAACTTCCCGGTGCCCAAACTTCCCGGTGCCCAAACTTCCGGTGCCCAAACTTCCCGGGCCCAAACTTCCCGGTGCCCAAACTTCCCGGTGCCCAAACTTCCCGGTGCCCAAACTTCCCGGTGCCCAAACTTCCCGGTGCCAAACTTCCCGGTGCCCAAACTTCCCGGTGCCCAAACTTCCCGGTGCCCAAACTTCCCGGTGCCCAAACTTCCCGGTGCCCAAACTTCCCGGTGCCCAAACTTCCCGGTGCCCAAACTTCCCGGTGCCAAACTTCCCGGTGCCCAAACTTCCCGGTGCCCAAACTTCCGGTGCCCAAACTTCCCGGTGCCCAAACTTCCCGGTGCCCAAACTTCCCGGTGCCCAAACTTCCCGGTGCCCAAACTTCCCGGTGCCAAAACTTCCCGGTGCCCAAACTTCCCGGTGCCCAAACTTCCCGGTGCCCAAACTTCCCGGTGCCCAAACTTCCGGTGCCCAAACTTCCCGGTGCCCAAACTTCCCGGTGCCCAAACTTCCCGGTGCCCAAACTTCCCGGTGCCCAAACTTCCCGGTGCCCAAACTTCCCGGTGCCCAAACTTCCCGGTGCCCAAACTTCCGGTGCCAAACTTCCCGGTGCCCAAACTTCCCGGTGCCCAAACTTCCCGGTGCCCAAACTTCCCGGTGCCCAAACTTCCCGGTGCCCAAACTTCCCGGTGCCCAAACTTCCCGGTGCCCAAACTTCCCGGTGCCCAAACTTCCCGGTGCCCAAACTTCCCGGTGCCCAAACTTCCCGGTGCCCAAACTTCCCGGTGCCCAAACTTCCCGGTGCCCAAACTTCCCGGTGCCCAAACTTCCCGGTGCCCAAACTTCCCGGTGCCCAAACTTCCCGGTGCCCAAACTTCCCGGTGCCCAAACTTCCCGGTTGCCCAAACTTCCCGGTGCCCAAACTTCCCGGTGCCCAACACTTCCCGGTGCCCAAACTTCCCGGTGCCCAAACTTCCCGGTGCCCAAACTTCCCGGTGCCCAAACTTCCCGGTGCCCAAACTTCCCGGTGCCCAACTTCCCGGTGCCCAAACTTCCCGGTGCCCAAACTTCCCGGTGCCCAAACTTCCCGGTGCCCAAACTTCCGGGCCAAACTTCCCGGTGCCCAAACTTCCCGGTGCCCAAACTTCCCGGTGCCCAAACTTCCCGGTGCCCAAACTTCCCGGTGCCCAAACTTCCCGGTGCCAAAACTTCCCGGTGCCCAAACTTCCCGGTGCCCAAACTTCCCGGTGCCCAAACTTCCCGGTGCCCAAACTTCCCGGTGCCCAAACTTCCCGGTGCCCAAACTTCCCGGTGCCCAAACTTCCGGTGCCCAAACTTCCCGGTGCCCAAACTTCCCGGTGCCCAAACTTCCCGGTGCCCAAACTTCCCGGTGCCAAACTTCCCGGTGCCCAAACTTCCCGGTGCCCAAACTTCCCGGTGCCCAAACTTCCCGGTGCCCAAACTTCCCGGTGCCCAAACTTCCCGGTGCCCAAACTTCCCGGTGCCCAACTTCCCGGTGCCCAAACTTCCCCGGTGCCCCAAACTTCCCGGTGCCCAAACTTCCCGGTGCCCAAACTTCCCGGTGCCCAAACTTCCCGGTGCCCAAACTTCCCGGTGCCCAAACTTCACGGTGCCCAAACTTCCCGGTGCCAAACTTCCCGGTGCCCAAACTTCCCGGTGCCCAAACTTCCCGGTGCCCAAACTTCCCGGTGCCCAAACTTCCCGGTGCCCAAACTTCCCGGTGCCCAACTTCCCGGTGCCCAAACTTCCCGGTGCCCAAACTTCCCGGTGCCCAAACTTCCCGGTGCCCAAACTTCCCGGTGCCCAAACTTCCCGGTGCCAAACTTCCCGGTGCCCAAACTTCCCGGTGCCCAACTTCCCGGTGCCCAAACTTCCCGGTGCCCAAACTTCCCGGTGCCCAAACTTCCCGGTGCCCAAACTTCCCGGTGCCCAAACTTCCCGGTGCCCAAACTTCCCGGTGCCCAACTTCCCGGTGCCCAAACTTCCCGGTGCCCAAACTTCCCGGTGCCCAAACTTCCCGGTGCCCAAACTTCCCGGTGCCCAAACTTCCGGTGCCCAAACTTCCCGGTGCCCAAACTTCCCGGTGCCCAAACTTCCCGGTGCCCAAACTTCCCGGTGCCCAAACTTCCCGGTGCCCAAACTTCCCGGTGCCCAAACTTCCCGGTGCCCAAACTTCCCGGTGCCCAAACTTCCCGGTGCCCAACTTCCCGGTGCCCAAACTTCCCGGTGCCCAAACTCCCGGTGCCCAAACTTCCCGGTGCCCAAACTTCCCGGTGCCCAAACTTCCCGGTGCCCAAACTTCCCGGTGCCCAAACTTCCCGGTGCCCAAACTTCCCGGTGCCCAAACTTCCCGGTGCCCAAACTTCCCGGTGCCCAAACTTCCCGGTGCCCAAACTTCCCGGTGCCCAAACTTCCCGGTGCCCAAACTTCCCGGTGCCCAAACTTCCCGGTGCCCAAACTTCCCGGTGCCCAAACTTCCCGGTGCCCAAACTTCCCGGTGCCCAAACTTCCCGGTGCCCAAACTTCCCGGTGCCCAAACTTCCCGGTGCCCAAACTTCCCGGTGCCCAAACTTCCCGGTGCCCAAACTTCCCGGTGCCCAACTTCCCGGTGCCCAAACTTCCCGGTGCCCAAACTTCCCGGTGCCCAAACTTCCCGGTGCCCAAACTTCCCGGTGCCCAAACTTCCCGGTGCCCAAACTTCCCGGTGCCCAAACTTCCCGGTGCCCAAACTTCCCGGTGCCCAAACTTCCCGGTGCCCAAACTTCCCGGTGCCCAAACTTCCCGGTGCCCAACTTCCCGGTGCCCAAACTTCCCGGTGCCCAACTTCCCGGTGCCCAAACTTCCCGGTGCCCAAACTTCCGGTGCCCAGACTTCCCGGTGCCCAAACTTCCCGGTGCCCAAACTTCCGGTGCCCAGACTTCCCGGTGCCCAAACTTCCCGGTGCCAAAACTTCCCGGTGCCCAAACTTCCCGGTGCCCAAACTTCCCGGTGCCCAAACTTCCCGGTGCCCAAACTTCCCGGTGCCCAAACTTCCCGGTGCCCAAACTTCCCGGTGCCCAAACTTCCCGGTGCCCAAACTTCCCGGTGCCCAAACTTCCCGGTGCCCAAACTTCCCGGTGCCCAAACTTCCCGGTGCCCAAACTTCCCGGTGCCCAAACTTCCCGGTGCCCAAACTTCCCGGTGCCCAAACTTCCCGGTGCCCAAACTTCCCGGTGCCCAAATGTTATAAATGTTTAAAACAGTACGCTTTCTACTATAGTATTTAATTCGACCTTCAACCTGAATTTATTTTTTTCGACCTTTGGCTTGATTTGCACTATTCGGTACTCGGACTTTCGGTACTCGGATCATACGGTACTCGGACCGGTAGCCAAAGAAATTGGATATAAAAAAATTCTAAATGATTCCCAAATCGTCTGTTTTTGAAAAAAGAGACGAAATGAAAGAGAAAGAAGAAAATGCAGAAAAAAGTTTTGGGTAACATTTTGGAACAAATTGCGTTGGATTCGTTCATCCAACGATCAATTTAAAGTTGAAAGGAACGGGAAAAGCCGAATGTTTTGTGTTTGTGTGATAATGACGGGGAGGGGCCTTTTGCTTTTTTCCGGTGGCAACCGATTTGACGATGGATCAATTGGCAAGTCATTTTTCAGCAATTATCGCAGGATAAAGCGATAAAACCAACTAAATTCCTGGGGACGATGGGCCAATGATTTCAAGACAAAATGGAGGGAAAGCCAACTGAACGGCGGGGGAGGGGGGGAAAGAGTGCCAAAAAGGAAAGTTTGAATCGGCAAACTTCTTCAATAAATAAAAAACAAAGACTCACATACTCAACACAATGTTACATTACATCTAAGATGTCTAATTAGGACAATAGTCGAGGATGAATGGACAAGCCAATCGAAAAGGACGTCAAAATAATTGGACAAACGCCAAAGACCTCCGGTTTTGCCCTGGGGTCAGTCTCAGTTCGAATTTCATCTTCGCTGGAGGGGTCTTCACGCTTTTCAAATCCAAATAAGCCATCGGGAACAAAGGCTAATGGGGAATGTGTAGTGGTGAATGAAGGCCGAATACTGAAATAGAGAGGGCAATGAATGTGGTGGAGTGGTGGGGCATCGAACGGCACAGCCCCCCCCCCCCCCGGGGGCCCTTCCATTAGAACGCTCTCATCGCCTCCTCATCTTCCGCTTTCTCTCTCATTCCCTCTCTTTTCGACTAAACAAAGTAACCTCAAATCGGCCACGGAAACGTAAAAGTTGCACTGGGGTAGTGTGGGAAAATTCAGCCTTTTAATGTTTTTAAATTATGCATTTTTCTTTAGCGCCACATTAAACCTAATCATATTAAACACAGAGGTATGATAGGAAATATTGAAGAAGATGAAGAAGAAGAAGTGTCCTTCCATTATCTTCCTTCCGACCTTCCATTATCTTCCTCCGTCCTTCCATTATCTTCCGTTCTTCCATTATCTTCCTCCGTCCTTTCATTATCTTCCTTCCTTCCGTCCTTCCATTATCTTCCGTCCTTTCATTATCTTCCTTCCTTCCGTCCTTCCATTATCTTCCGTTCTTCCATTATCTTCCTTCCTTCCGACCTTCCATTATCTTCCTTCCTTCCATCATTATCTTCCTTCCCTTCCATCCATTGTCTTCCTTCCTTCCATCCATTATCTTCCTTCCTTCCGACCTTCCATTATCTTCCTCCGTCCTTCCATTATCTTCCTTCCTTCCATTATCTTCCGACCTTCCATTATCTTCCTCCGTCCTTTCATTATCTTCCTTCCTTCCGTCCTTCCATTATCTTCCGTTCTTCCATTATCTTCCTTCCTTCCATCCATTATCTTCCTTCCTTCCGACCTTCCATTATCTTCCTTCCTTCCATCATTATCTTCCTTCCTTCCATCCATTGTCTTCCTTCCTTCCATCCATTATCTTCCTTCCTTCCGACCTTCCATTATTTTCCTTCCTTCCATCATTATCTTCCTTCCTTCCATCCATTGTCTTCCTTCCTTCCATCCATTATCTTCCTTCCTTCCGACCTTCCATTATTTTCCTTCCTTCCGCCATTATCTCCATCCTGCTTGCTTTTCCTTTTGCTTCCTTCCTTGCCCAGCATATCTTCCATCAAACTCGCTTCGGACTTCTCCTCCTCCTCTTCCTCCGAGCCATCCGCCGATGGTTTAGGGGGCAAAGGCGTTCTTTTCCTGCGGATACCCTTCTTCAGCTTCAACTTCTTCTTCACACCTCCGTCCGACGACGAGTGGTAGGGACTGAGCGCGGCTCCGCTGAGGACACTTTCCGGACGACTTGACGACGACGTGGCGGCTGAAATGTCTATTTGCTGGAAACACTCTTCCGGCGGCACGACCTCTTCGCCCTCCCCCCTCGCCCGGCTTATACTCAACTGCACCAACGAGGCGACCAACTCTTCCGGACGTTCTCTTCCGCATCGTTCATCTTCATCCTCTTCCGGTGGCTCTATCTTTAGAATAATTCCGGCCCCTCCTCCTCCTCCTTTTTGGACTTCTTTCCCTTCCGGCGTTTGCATTCTCTTTTCATTCCGTTTCCCTTTTTGCCTCTCCTTTTTGTCGTCATCTCTTTTTTCCTCTCTTCCTGCCTTCGTCCGTTCGGCCTCTTTTTCCTTTCCTCCGCTCATTTCTTCCAACATTGCCGCCGTTAAGGTCGTCAGTGAATGTTGGGGTCCCATCACAAATTGGAACATTTTGAGTGCCTCGACCAAATATCTTTCAGCTTTTTTCAGATTATTCAGTCTAAAGGAATGGAAAAATGAAGCCTCAACAACACAAAACGTTTACTCTTTAGCAAAAATGCCAATGTTGCGGAGATGGAACGCCAAAGCGGGATGATTTTGCGGGTAACATTGGCGAATGCACGGCTCCACCAGCAAATGCAACGCCAACAGTCGACCGATGTCCGTTTGGTCGATGTGCGGCAGAAGTGCCTAATTTGGGAAAGGAAAATTAATTAAGCTTTTGAAGGAAAAGTCTGAAAACCGGAGGGGGAGGGGGGAGGGGGAAGGGGAAGTCTGAAAACCGGAGGGGGAGGGGGGGGAAGGGGAAGTCTGAAAACCGGAGGGAGTGGGGAAGTCTGAAAACCGGAGGGAGTGGGGAAGTCTGAAAACCGGAGGGAGTGGGAAAGTCTGAAAACCGGAGGGGGAGGGGGGGGGGAAGTCTGAAAACCGGAGGGAGTGGGGAAGTCTGAAAACCGGAGGGAGTTGGGAAGTCTGAAAACCGGAGGGAGTGGGGAAGTCTGAAAACCGGAGGGAGTGGGAAAGTCTGAAAACCGGAGGGGGAGGGGGGGGGGAAGTCTGAAAACCGGAGGGAGTGGGGAAGTCTGAAAACCGGAGGGAGTTGGGAAGTCTGAAAACCCGGGGGGGGAAGTCTGAAACCCCGGGGGGGGGGAAGTCTGAAACCCCGGGGGGGGGGGGGGAGTCTGAAAACCGGAGGGAGTTGGGAAGTCTGAAAACCGGAGGGAGTTGGGAAGTCTGAAAACCCGGGGGGGGAAGTCTGAAACCCCGGGGGGGGGGAAGTCTGAAACCCCGGGGGGGGGGGGGGGAGTCTGGGAATTTGCCTGCCTGGACAATTTTGCAGAAAAAAACGTTGATCGGGGGCAGGACGTGCTGGAAGCGAGCCATCATCCCCTCCAGCAGAGAAAGTGCCTTTGGCTGTTCCATTCGCTCAAAGTCCGTCTTCTCAAGAATCTATCAACGAAAGCGTCACGTTCACGGATATATTCGGCTCGGGTAGATATTTAAAAAGTGGCGTATTTGGCCTTTAAATGTCAACGACATGGCATAATGTCGGCCCCGCCACTCACTTCACTAATGAAACGCATTGCCGCAATTGCCTCCGTCACTTCTTCCCGTTGAAGCGTCGTGTCGCATTGAGGGCATGTCAACAGCTGACTTTCCGCGTCTTTGTGGTCACTTTGGCCAAACGGACGAAGGCACGTCGGGTTCTTGAAGAGATTCGCTTTAGTGAAAAGAAAGCCGCTGCCGGGGAAGACAAACGTTGGGGGGGCAGTGGGGACAGAGCATCGACGTCAAAATGTGCTCCGAATCGTCGCCACATCTCTCGCATTCGCAGTGAAAGTACCACGTATCTGAGCAAGGATTCTGTTTAGTTGGATGCTCGAGAGTCGTGTAAAGCCTCTTGAGTCTTGGCACGCCACCAACCCCCCAATTGGACCTTCAAAAGTCTTGGCACGCCCCAAACACCCCCAAGGGACCCTGCAAAAGTCTTGGCACGCCCCCAACACCCCAAGTCGCTCTCGACGACGGCAACTGACCTTTCAACAACTTTCTTCTATCCTGTTTAGCACTGATATGATAAAAGTTTTTTAAATATTTGACTAATTGAAGTAACCAGAGAAGGTCGATGTACGAGTAAAAGGTGGAGGATCGGTCGAGCATTTTCACATTGGCGTTGAGGGGACGGAGGGTGGCCACAAAGGAGCGACAGCTATACACCGTATTGGGACGACAGCTGTGGTCTGTGTGAAGACTGACCAATTGGCATGCCGCAAATTGGCCTACCGTATGCGCACAAGTCCAGGTACAGTCCCTTGCCAATTTCCTTCAATTTGCCGATGTTTTGATTTATTGTCCCCAACACAACTAACCCTCAGGTAATGTTTGTCACTGATGGCGTGTCGATTTATAAAATCACGGCAATGCAACTCAAACACAATTTCCCTGGAAAGCATTGCTTTGGGCTCGTAAAAACTGGAGAGTCGTGCAAAGATATCTGAATAAAACTCATACCGTAATGGGTAATAGCCCCCGGGGGGGGGGGGATTTGAATTAATTTTTATTACTCTTTTGCTTTACGGCCAAGGACTCACCAGTCTTTAGAGTCTTTGTCTCCAAAAAACTGCAAACAAATAACTTACTGAACGATTCGCACCGATCAGTTGCGATCTTGACCTAAACTTTCCTAACGCACACCTTCAAATTTGCTCATCGCGTAACGGTCCTTCTCGATGCTTTTGGTATGTGCCCAAATGTCCATAATATTTCGGCGTGAATGCCTGTCCCTGTAGAAGTTCGTGTCCTTCTTGTCCATCCCACATAAAATTGCCTGACGCATTTATTCGTTCATTCATTTCCCATTTCGCCCCGCCCTTTTGCTGACCTTTTGCCTTGTCACAATTCGGCCCAACAGTCGCACTTCAATGTCCGGCACATTTCCGTTGTTGGCTTTGATTCCCCGGCACTCAAATTTATGGTCCTTCCAAGCTAGAATTTGGCAGTTTTGGTCGCAGAACAACGCTCTGTGACAGCCCGTACACCGTCTGACTGATCGGAACAGTTAAACGATTCTGATAGTGCCATTCTTTCATTAATTGCGTATTTATGTAAGAATGGATATTTTCAACCCCCCCCCACCCACTTGTGCTTGTTTTCATCGTCCAGACAGTACCAGCAATGCTTCCCTAAATTCTCATCAAAGAGGGCATAGGAAAACGGATAGAAGTCGATGGACTGCGGTTGATGAACGGATGTTGTTGATCCGATTAGGCCGGAGGTGTCCATTTTTGCGCGGGACCAGCGGAAGAACTCGAACAATTCAACTGGACAAATCCTGCTGCTACGTATCCTTAAATGCACTATTTGTTGTTTGTTTTAGACAATGGAAGGAAATGTTGTGAGTGAGGAGAATGAACAAACTCCCCCCCCCCCCCCGAGGGGTTCGTCGCTTTAGCCTCCCGTCGACGCTCTCCCCCCCCCCTTCACTTTGCTCTGTCCACATCTCCACCTCCCCACTAACTCCCCCCCCCCCGCCCATTGATCCGAGTTTTTCCTTTCTCTCACCCATTCTTTTTCTTTCCGTTTATCTGCTGAATTCATTTCTCTCTCTTTTTCAATGTACGGAAATTGGTCACCGGCAAAAACGCAAATTGTTACCAAAAATAATTTCCCAATCTTTCCATTTTATCAAAATAATCTTTTATCTTTTAAAAAACCCCACAAGTAAAATTATAAAAATTGCGTTAAAACATATCACATTCGTTGCGCAATTTGAAGAAAGTGGGGGCTTTTTTGATTCAACAACTTCGGGCCCTGCATCAAACTGCTCTTATCGCACCGCCAAGCGGACATCTTGCTGATTTGTGAGTGCACTTCGCCGAGTAGGCCAAAATTGCAAAGATTCCAAATTTGACAGGAAAAGACAACGGGGCCATTTCTATTTTTTTCCCTCGTTTTTGGGTTTTGCCGATAGAAACCCTGCAACGGAATGTAAAATCATACTCAACTTGTAATTATGATATTCAGAGCAGCAATTAACGGATTCCTACGGCCAAGTTATACTCGGCAAAATATTCACACACGAAAAATTATACCATTGCAATTTACAACCTAAAAACCAATGCATACGAACGATTTTATTCGTTTTAAATGTGTATTGGATGAGTGGCGTTTGGAGAGAGAGAGGGAATAGAACAAACGACGGAAGCATTTATTAGAATAAAAGTGCTGCGGACATTCTCACCAGCCGGGACACACATTTTGTGAGGATTTGGGGGGGCTTCGGAGGCTTTTCCTCTGATCCGATCTTTGGACTCCTCGTCTAAGTCATTCGCCCTCTCCTCCATCCGTTCTTGCCCCTCAGCCGACCTTGGCCAACTGTTCAGCCGCGCCCGTCGTTATCAAATGCGCAAAGGCTTTGTAATCGACTTTGCCTGTAGGAAAACATCGTTCAACCATTGGCTTTAACTCTCTAAAATCGCCAGCCCATCCCCACACACACCTCCACTAATCGGCGGGTTCCCCTTGTACATGCCCTGGACCTCATCCTCCGTCAACGGCTCTCCCCGCTTGTTTTTCAGAATTTTTAACAATGTTTCCTCTGTGATTTCTCCACACTGAATAAAGGGATTGTCAATGACTGGCCGACCATTTGGCATTTTCTGTTTTTACGTCAGTTTTGTCGAACATTTGGAAGGCGCCGATGATGGTCGGCTCCGGGTCAGTTCCTTAGCGACAAAATGTTTTAGATCATAATCAAAAAGAATTGAGTGTCACTCACCGGTAAGCCGTTCTCCGAACAGTGTCAGAAAAACGGTAAAGTTTATCGGGCCCGGTGCCTCCTTGAGCATGTTGTCAATTTGAGAGTCGCTTGCCACAACGCCGAGCGTCGCGTACAAATCCTTCAGGTCTTGCTTGCTGACTATGCCGTCCTTGTCCTGGTCCATGATGCCGAACGCCTCCTTGAACTCCTGGATAGTCTTCTGGTCAAAGGAGCTCGCCTCGGATCCAGTTCTGGACTTCTTCTTCACCTTCTTGACCTTTTTCTCCGACTGAACGCAAAGTTAAGAGTGTAAGTGCAAAGAATGGACGGAACCAAACTTTCTGATTCAACATGAATTCCAAATTAACTTCGATAACTCCCACAAACTAACATTATAATTTCAAATACAAAATTTTACCATGACTGTGTATTATTAGTTGAGGAGAAGGGCAGCAGCCGAGCAAATGAAAGCCTCGGAGAGAATGTGTTGGAATGGAATGAAAGGGGCGGCGGATGGATGTGGCGGCGGGGGGCGGGGGATATTCTTAAGAGCAAAGAGAATGGAATTTGCGGAGACGGCGGAGGCTTTCCTTGCGAGAAAACCTCTTGATCGGTTCGGCGAAAAGCTGTCCGAATGGTTGGGAGGGGGAGGCGAGTGGATCAGTCGGCAAATCGGGGCGAGGCCCACCCATCCTCCGCCTCTGCCACATTTCAGTCCAGCCTTGCCCAGTTTCCGATCGATCGCCCATTTGCTCCTCCGCTACGAATCACCTCACTCACCCCTTCGAGATCCCTTTTTGCTGTGTTAGCATTTAAACAACACACAAATGCCTAGGCAAACACAAAGATAAGACAGAGAAAGAGAGAAGCACCCCCGCAAATTCGGGGACAGAGCTGAGGGAGGATAAACAGTAAATGCACTCGTCCCCCAACCCCCCCCCCCTCCTCTCCAACACTGGAAGAATGGATGAATGATAGCACCACTGAACGTCATCCACCCTTACTATTAGGTCTGCCAGAGCAACTGAGCTGCCGGATAAGTTGAGACAGTTGTCACTCGCTTCCTCCCTCCCATCCATACAACTTGACCAAATGTTCTTTCACCCCGCACTCCTCCCCCCCCCACCTTCTTTGTCCGTGGGTTCCAAGACAAATACCTGTCTGGCAAACGAAAATACATTGGTCCAAGTTTTTTTTAAAACAAGCTCAGAATTGTTATTAACGTTCTATTGTATGATAGGTTATCCACTCCGAAACACTTCGAATGTGGCATCATTTAAGGAAATTAAATTCTCTGCTTGGCGGAAATTTTTGGAAATACTAAACGGGACAAAATTACAATATTATATTAACCGAAAGCAAAAAGACCCGTAAGAGAATGGGGCGAAAAAGGTAAAAAGAGCAGAAACAGAAGACGATATGTGCGATAGTTCATTTCCTAAGCCAAAAAATGATGGAATGAAAATGAAGCCAAAATTCAGTCTCTCGGCTCATCTTCGTTCTCCAGCGGTCACCGTCGTTTTAGTCGTATTTCGTTCCTCCGTTACCGGAAGCGCATTCTTTGCTTCCATCAGCACAGCCGCCGCGTCAACCCCCAACGGGTGAGTGTTCAGCTCACAAAGACGAATGTCCCGCGGGTCACCCCACCCGCCGTTCGGCTTCGACGGCTTCAGCATGCGCTTGCCGACCTCCAACACGTGCATAGAAGCGGGAAAAAAAGACGAATTCGCACGTTCAAAGAGTTTTCTAAAGCACATAAAAAGTATACAAAGGCACAGACCCAATGATCAATCACCTAGTATCTGATCAGAAATTATCAACAGTTAACGTATACAAAAGGAAAGTGTTAATTTAGTCTCTAAATGCTGCGCGTACAAAATTGAAATGTTGAATAAATCATACAAGGCGTCGTGAGCAGCACGGTCGACTTTGCACCGATGCGTGTGGACACCGCAGTCACCAATATGAAGAACCCTTAAAGGAAAAATATAAATCGAATTTTTGAAAATTTTTCCGGATTGTAAGGGCAGGGGGAATTCTCGCGTCGGATCGCTTGACGATCTAATGCTTGGTCAGAAATATTTGATCACCTCGGTGCTTTTGTATAAACAACACGCATCTTCGAAGGCAGACACCTCACGCTCAGTTGGAGTAGAGTCCAATCCCAATTGTAATCATCGTAAGAACAAAAGAACTGCAAATACAACAAATGGATGGCGGGAGGGAGAACACCAATGACCTGAGAACAATTCTGCACGGCCTTCCAAAGCTTTCTGTCGATGGCCATTCCCATATTGAATTTGCTGCTGTACCAAAATTCGATCCCCAATTTTGAGATATCTTTTTCGTAGTTGGAAAATTTCTTTGGATAAGTGCCGAGACAAATGAGCTCACAATCCGGACAAACCCTCAAATATGAAAGATTAAGCGATGAAACTGTTTACATTAATCAATTAACTTGGTTGAATATTAATTCCTTTTACCTTTTCCGTTCTTTGTGTATCAACTTAAGCGAGTGGAGGAAATCCGGTGCCACAATGTGATCTTCCTCGAGGAGAATTAACGCCTTTTCTTCCAAGCCATATTTCGGCATAATACCATCAAATGCATAATTTGCCTAATTCGTTAGATTAAGACACCTCTGGTTGGACGGACTAAACTGTCACCTTCCACCACCAATGGTGTTTGATTTGCGCTAATTTCGGAAGTCGAAAATTTCCATGAGTGTCCGGATATGCCGCATTCGCACATTTAAGATCTTCACTCCTTAAACAATCAGATTATTTTAAATAAACAAAAAAAAAAACTTTTTAATTCCTTCCGGACAATCCGATGGATCGCGGCCAGGGTAAGAGTTTGGGAAAAGTTGAATATTAAACGGGAAAAATATTTGTGTGACCTGCAAAAAAAATAATAAAAGGCAACAGCTCTAATCAAAATTGTTACTCTGCAAAAGTCGATGCTTTTGATGAGTTCGTTAATCGGGTCTGAATTCTGATCGTAGCTGAAAATCAACAAAACGCGTTCAATCCCCTTGGCACGCGATAAAGAACCGACCAAATAATTCAAGTAGTCAATTCTGCTATGGACCTATACAAAATGGAAATAAGAAGCCAAGTTATAGCTGTTCAAATTTTCAAAAAATGCACAAAATGAGTTTAAATGTCAACTACGCGGTCAGTAGGTCACGTATTTAGAGGAGGAGGGGGGGGGAAATGAAATTTGACAAAAAAAACAAAACAAGAGGGGGGACCCTATTGTTTTGCACTTTTACAATTTTTTGTGAGCGCCGCGCTCAGATGGACAAATTCTCCCTCCGAAAATTTTTCTTAGATACGCCCCTGACTATAGTAGTACCCTTTTATATACAATACATTTTTTTGTGATGAAAACCCAAAAAGAGAGATTTTTGAATCGGTTGAAATTTTTGGAAAACTATTTTTAGAAAAGTAAAGGGTCCCTTCTATGGCTTTGCAACTCCCGTCGTGAAAATCGTCGACCACTCGTCTAAAGGGGTTTTCTCGACGAGGGAGTGATTGATATATGATTGTGACAAAACAAAGTTTGATATTATTCAATTTTAACACAAAAATAAAAGGCATCCACCAAACGGAACTAACCTGAACAATAAGAATAAAATCAACATTGTCTCGATTGAGTTGTCCAAATCTTTCCGTGTTGAACACTTCATGATGCATATTCAAAAACTTAATTTGATATAAAAATAAATTGTTAAAACAATGGAGAGAATTTGTTACGGCGAATTTTACGGTTAAAATTTACGGCTCACCCCTAAAGATGGCCTAATCGTGGCAAGGCTTTTCGCGCACCCAACCATCGGTTATTTTCTGTGTGCCTCTTCTCCCAGAAAATTCATATTGCCATTTTTTCTTTTTTTGGGTCCGATAGCAACTTTTTTGACCCCGGAACCCGATTTGCTTTTTAATTCTCGGAATGCAATTTCTAAGACAAAAAGTGTCTTCTAACCTGGATCGAATCCATCGCCTTTTCAGAATTCCCTGCCGTGTACAAATGCAATTTGTGCTTGATATTGTCATTTTTAGGTGTAGAAAAAACACTCCAGCTAGCATTATGTAGGAACTCACGCCTTCGTAGGTTTTCAGAATCGACGATCGTCGGCTTTCCAGCCGTGTTTGGCTTTTGGTTAGCTACCAAGCGTATTTGTTTGTATTCCAATGGCGTATAAAAGAACGAAATATACAACAGACAAAAAACGAAAAAGATGAGCTTAAAAAATTTCAGTTGGATGGGAAAGCCATCAAAATTCAAATTACCGAAAAAGCAAAAAATGCACCCGATGCTCGTCTTAGCCGTCGACGAAATATTATAAAATGCATTTTCTTAAAGGGAAGATTGTATAAAGAGGTCTGGACGGTGGGATAGGACTCCAGGGGGAAAAGTTCGGCATTTCCGGTCCGTTAATTTGAACCCCGGGAACGCGAAGCCAGTCCAGCTAAATTTGAGTTTCCTTTCCTCGGAATAACCTTGGCGACATGTTCTCAAAAATTTTAAAACTAACTGTTTTTAACCAATTTTCATTAACCGAAGCGGGCCAATCGCGTCTGGCCAATCGCGTCTCGCCAGTCGCGTCTGGCCAATCGCGTCTCGCCAGTCGCGTCTGGCCAATCGCGTCTCGCCAGTCGCGTCTGGCCAGTCGAGTCCCAGTACAAAAAAGGCCGACCAAGTCCCACAACATTTATTTTTTTTTGGACCGCAAAAATCAATTTCATTCTACTATTTCTTCATTGTTCATAAATCAAATATCGACGAAAATGAGTGGATAGCAATGAATGACATGATTTTTTTTAACTCTAAGGACATAAAAAAATGACATCGTTCAGTATACTACCAAAGTTCATGTAGTAGGGCAGGAACCTTAAGTTCAGAGTGGCTTAGGCCTAGGCCTAACGAACCCCAAGCTAGGGTGGTTTAGGCCTAAGCCTAATGAACCCTTAATCCAAGGTTTTCTGATTTGTTTCTGAAACATTTTTTAACAAGGGTGTCGTTCTATTAAAATGACTGACTTTTGCCTTTTATTTGTTTTGCTAACTGTTATTTGCTTACAAATGCTTCACAATCTGAAAATTTTGCTAATGAAAATTCTAGAAACATTTTTTGTTGGTGGGATTTAGTCAGCCTTTTTTGTACTGAGACGCGACTGGCGAGACGCGACTGGCCAGACGCGATTGACCCCTACTCTTCATTAACGACAAGACCTCAACTCGCTTTTGACCCGACTCGCTTTTTTTGGGACGATTCGCTTTTTTTGGGACGATTCGCTTTTTTTGGGACGATTCGCTTTTTTTGGGACGATTCGCTTTTTTTGGGACGACTCGCTTTTTAGTAAGAAAAAAGCATTTATGAGCGGAAATAGAAGCTTTTATGCAATTCTTTAAGTGTATTCAGGGGTTATTGAGGTAGCTGATCACGACTATGACATCAGATTCATCATATGACATCATCTAATATATGATTTCGACATATATTTTTTTGTAAAAAAATTAAAAATTCTTTTTTTTCAAAGTCAATAAAAAAGTGTTTCTAGGGGTATTCGGGGGCGTAGAATCCGAATCTGGCATTTATATAGACCAATTTTGAACTACGGATCCGAATTCGAACAATTTTTGAAAATGGTTTTTAGCCGAATTTATTTGCTTGTAACTTCCTTCGAAGTGGTTTCTGCGGAATTTTTTTGCAGATTCGCGGTCAGCTCAATGAGAAGAATCGATTAGTATATGAATTGCGCGGTTTTGTTCCATTACCATAAATCGATTTTTGAAAATTTTGAGATTTGTAAAAATGTTCGAATTCGGATCCGTAGTTCAAAATTGGTTTATATAAATGCCAGATTCGGATTCTACGCCCCCGAATACCCCTAGAAACACTTTTTTATCGACTCTGAAAAAAAAGAATTTTTAATTTTTTTACAAAAAAATATATGTCGAAATCATATATTAGATGATGTCATATGATGAATCTGATGTCATAGTCGTGATCAGCTACCTCAATAACCCCTGAATACACTTAAAGAATTGCATAAAAGCTTCTATTTCCGCTCATAAATGCTTTTTTCTTACTAAAAAGCGAGTCGTCCCAAAAAAAGCGAATCGTCCCAAAAAAAGCGAATCGTCCCAAAAAAAGCGAGTCGGGTCAAAAGCGAGTTGGCCAAAAGCGAGTTGGGTATTTACCTTCATTAACGGTGCCGTGTATCGCACCAAGATGCCCCCAAAAAATGACTTATGTATTCTATCCTAAGTTTAAAATAGGTGCTATGGGGTATTCCGGGCCGTAGAATCCGAATCTGACCTCCGTTTTGACCCTTTCGAACCCCGGAATGATTTTGAGGCTAAAATTAATTTTTGGGAAATTGAGTTTTTGAAGAATTTTTCGAATTCGGGTTCAAGGTTTGAAATGGGTCGAAACAGAGGTCAGATTCGGATTCTACGGCCCGGAATACACCTAGAAATTTTTTTGAATTATTGGTAAAATTGCGTAAACTTGGCGCATCGTTCATTTTTGTCCGGTACCCCGCAACTGGGCGCGCACGATTGGGCGCGCACGACTGGGCGCGCACGATTGGGCGCGGCACGATTGGGCGCCGACAAGTTTTTCGTTAAAACTTTGTTCAAAGTCAACCAAACCAAACATTCTTGCTATCATTCGAAAGCATGTAATAAGTAGAAGCTTACAAAGGCAAAAGCTAAGCGATTCAACTTAAATAAAGAAAGTTATGACGTCACCACGATTTTCACAGGTTTTAAACCTATAACCTTTTTTTGAAAAGACGAATCGGTTAGCTTTAGCTTGGTCAAAGGTTCAGCATACTGAGAGCTTTTGTATGATACCAATTTTGTTTGGTTTGCTTCGGGCACCGAATCGTGCCGGCACCGAACGTGCTGGCGCCCAATCGTGCGCGCCCAATCGTGCGCGCCCAATCGTGCGCGCCCAATCGTGCCGCGCCCAATCGTGCGCGCCCAATCGTGGTGCTCCGTTTTTGTCTGCTGTTGGAGCATTATGGGTCAAGCCCAGCAGCAGAGAAAACCCCCTGTACTATCTCGTTTTCCCTTTTATCTCTAACATGTTCTCTTCATTTGGCGTTCTCACTCACCTTTTTTAATAATATTTTGACCATCCCGCACTTCGCTCTAGAAAACTTTTTTTCCCTCTGGCCGATCCTTCTCAAACTTTCACCATCCCTAGAAAAAAAAAAAGTAATAGATTTTATCTAATTTGAAATGGCATCTATCATTAGATATTTATATATAGTCAAAAACGTTTAAAATTTTCATACCAAATTTTTTCAAAATTCCCCAAACTTCACCAAATTTTGGTAGGGGTAAGAAGGGAGCACTAGAAGCATGTCTGCAAAATTTGGTTACGAAAATATAAGCGTTAGCCTGTGTTACATGCTTTCGAAAATCGAAAAAAATTTCAATGGTGGGGGATATGACCATGCGCTGTCTGCCGCATGGTTATTTTTTTGAATGAGTGGTAAAATTGCGTAAATTTTGGCGCATCGTTCATTTTTGTCTGCTGCTGGGCTTGACCCATAGTGCTGGAGTGGACCCATAGTGGGCCCACAAACTAGGTACACTGTTAGGTAAAAATCTAAAAATTATTAACAACGATCAAACAATAAAAATTAATATTTGTTTCAATAAACACAGATTAAGTGGGTGATTGATATTTACAAATACTATGACAACGCCATCAAGACGTCGTTTAATGCGCGACTTTAAGAAGTTGCAGGTCAGATTTGGTCTCGGGCGATGGTTTGGAATTGCGGTCCCGCCAAATTAAAATAAAAACAAGTACGTAGAGCAGAATCCGAGCAGTTAAACCCGTATTCGAACAATCGGTCAAAATCAAACCACCACTAAGAGTATTCATACTTATTTTTTTGCAACAAAAAAAATCGTACATAAAGTTTTCTGGGTAATACTGCCGATGGTGTCCCCCTTTTTTGAAAAAATAATTTGTTTTTTTCAAAGGAGGAAACGGCCAATCCTGGGGTTATTTGGTGCATCGAATCCGAATATGAGATTAGTTTCGACCTACTCGAACCCTGAATTCGAACAAAATTTCGAGATTAGGACGTATATTGTTTGCTTTCTTTGCAGGATGATCCCCCGGCTGGTGTGAGCGGAGCACCAACAGAGGTTTTACTCTGAAAAGGCAAAGTTGTATTTTTACATTCTAGGAATCAATCATGCATTGGGAAGCTGTCATTTTTGGGCCTCAGGATACTCCATTTGAAGATGGGACTTTTAAATTAACACTCGAGTTTACCGAAGAATATCCCAACAAGCCTCCAACTGTTAAATTCGTGTCAAAAATGTTCCATCCGAATGTGTACGCCGACGGAAGCATCTGTCTTGATATTTTACAGGTTTGCATTTTTTTAATGAGTTATTGAGTATGTTTTCAGAATCAATGGTCACCGACCTATGACGTTGCAGCAATTTTGACCTCGATCCAGTCGCTGCTGGACGAGCCCAACCCAAACAGCCCTGCAAATTCGCTTGCTGCTCAGCTTTATCAAGAGAATCGGCGTGAATACGAAAAGCGTGTCCATGCAATTGTTGAGCAGGTTTTGGTACTTTTCCGTTTTGGGGCCACAAATTCAAATTTACTTCAATTTTGTGTTTTGTTGTCGTCCAATCAGGCTCGTAGCCAGGGGGGGCCATAGAAGGAATTGAGTCTCTCCCTCGTTTTCTTGACAAAGGCAGTTGAGCCAATTTCCGTCTTTTCAAAAAAAAAAGTTTCATCGGCGACGCTTCTCAGCACATTGCTTTTGAATTTAGTCGTGGATGTCTTTTGCGGAGGAAGAAAAAGAATTGAGGAGTACGAGCTTGGCAAGTGGCATGAATTCGAATGAGACAACGAATTCACCACTCATAGACAGAAATGCATCTGAGGAGGGCGAAAACAATGGTGAGACTCGAATTGATGGTACCAACATGGACGAATAAAAAAAGTATTGGGTGAATTCGGAGTAAATATTGTAGTCCAATTCGTATGCGATGTTGATTGAGAGGGACACTATGTCATAAACAGGGCCCGTAATCAGAAAATGTTTTCGGCTGAATGTTTTTGGCGTAGGGGTGGTAAATTTTTTAAATTGAAGGATTTTCCCCGACACGGGCCTTGCCATAACTATCTATGAATTCGAGTTCTTTCGAAACTTTATGTATTATTGTCAATCGTTTTTAAGAAATAATCAAGTTTTAAATGTGGGAATGAAATCTGCCTTGATCAGTTAGCATCTTGTTTCGTACAAGCCAGAACGCCCTATGTAACGGACCCATTTCACAACGTCATGGTCCGAGTAGTTTAGCTTTGGCTCGAACACCTTCAGATAACGCACTTTTAAGCCGGAGGGTGCGAACGGCACCTAAAGGAATCACGTGAGTACACGCAGGACGAGCAATCTGTGTAGCTCACAAACTCTTGCCAAACTCACCTCAAAGTTCATCGAGACGGGCGGACGGTTCCATTTCTTTTTCTCAGCACTCCCAGTGTTCAGCAAATCCACCTCTGCAGAAATTTGAGATTCTTTCATCCCTCCCATCCGCTTAATTCTTTAAAAAAATCATCACAAATTAAAAAAAGAGGGCGAATACTTCCAGCAAATGCAGTTCTCACCAGCCTTGTACTTGGCTTTTCCTTTCATACATATGAGCTGAACGCCGCTTGTATTTGGCGGCGTTGGTATGATGACCTAAAAATGAGTAATAGCGTTACCGGGTAAAAAGATGCAACCAGGGCCGTAGCCAGCAAAAATTTTCGGGGGGTGGGGGAAACTCGATTCTCAGGGGTGCATTTTTTTGTTTTTTTAAATCGATTCTTAGGGTTGTATTTTTTCCTTTTTATTGCATTTTTGTTAAGCAATTTTTCCAAAAAATGTTCGATTTTAGGGGGTGCATTTTCCGTTTTTACTCCATTTATGCTTTTTTCAACGTACCTCAATTTTTTGTGCCAACAAGGAGGGCTTGAAGTTTGACTTGATAACAACCTAACAAATATATTTATTCAAAAATTAGGCTTCTTTATATACATTTTAAATAACTATTTACGCAAAATCTTTCGAAAAATATTGATTACCACCTTAACTTCCATTTTGTTCCTCGACACTTCGCGAACTAAAGGAATGACTCTGAATGGCAGTTGAATGTCTTTTGTCGTGCGATATCTGAAGGAAGTTTTGCAAAAATAAGTTTGAAAACTCAAAACCTCATCAATTCGTATTCACCATCCGGGGGAATAAAGCTTATGGCATGTTCCGTATCAAATTTGGTCAATTTTACACACTGATGAAATTGACAGTCATCAATTGCAACTGAAGCGCGAGACCTTAAAGGGAATAATTTACACAGAGAAAAAATACAATCGAACGATGTCTTCGACGGTTCGTCACTGCCAGTCCTTCCTTTTCCTTCGATCGTTAATTTATCATTAATCCCAAATTTGCATTCGGGCATTCCGCTGAGATACGACTTCATGGCCACCTTTCCCGCAACGTGCGATGAAAGCACCTGACCTGAATAACATAATGAATACTAAACAATACAAACTTTAATTTCTGGGGACCTTGCTGGGACATTAAGAGATTGACATATTCAATGACATCCAGAAATAGTTCGTTCCGTCTGTATTTAATCCCTTCACGACGCCAACCAATTTGTCCCGTCACTTGAGATGTGATTTGTGCCTGCTCTTCCTTACTCTGAAAAAATGAATATAAGACTCTTCATCAAGCCAACCGACAGCATGTCTTATTTGGAGACATTATTTATTTGACCCATAGCGAACAGTTCATTCCCGGCCCACAGTGGAACAGCAGTCACTAGGTGGGCCAAATGATCACTTTTCCACTGTGAGCGATTACAACAGCGACTACTATACTAGCCTAAATCAAACCAAAGATCAGGGCCGTAGCCAGGGGGGGGGCAGCCCCCCCCGAAATGTCTTTTGAGGAAAAAAAATCATAGAGGGGACCCTGTTGTTTTGAACTTTTACAATGTTTTGTCCAATTTTCTTTAACAAATTCCATCAAAAAACTCATAAATTTTTCCCGGCGGCGCCTGTCGGCACCCCCCCTCCCGATTCTTAAAAATGTTCAAAAAATACCGTATTTTTAATTTTAGAGTGCAAATCCCTTAACAAATATCGTTAAAATCATCAAAATTTCCCACCCAACCCCAAAAAAAGTAAAATTTGCAGCATTTTTGAAAATCGACAAAATTTTTAGAAATTTCAACAAAAATGTTAAATCTAAAAAAATTTACGGAAGATTGAACTTTTTTTTGAAAAAATTTTCTAAGAAAAATAACAATAAAACGCAAAAATGCACCCCTAAGAAACGACTTTTTTTGGTTCCCCCCCCCCCTCCTTTTTTTCTGGTTACGGCCCTGCCGGAGATTATATTCAAACAATTTTTTCTGCAATCCATAAAAATGTATGTTAATAATTTACCGCGGAATTCATCGATGAAATAAAAAAATCTGTCTAAAGTAAAATCAGTTAGTACTACTTACAGCTGTCCGAACGCCTTGTTGAGTTATAAATGTCTTCAATACTCCGGGGTCAGTGTTTTGAGGATAACCAAAATCAAGGATTTCTTAACAACATTTTTAACACAAATATTATACACAAAAAAAACTTCTACCCGAAATTAAAATTTGAAAAAATCATAGGGAGAGGAACCCTTTTATGGAAAAATTATTTAAGAATATGCATGCAATAAAAGCGGAAAAATAGACCCCCCCCCCCCAAATCTATTGTTTTTAATGGATTACCCTCCCCCGAAATTTTTAATTCCTTCCACTGAACCAACTGACAAAAGTTACCATCAAGAAGTTCATAAATGAGAACAAAGTTGTTCTTCACATTCTCTTCATTTAGCTTTCCAAAGTAAGACTGCATGGTATCGGCAAAGCGGTTGAGAAATTCGAAGACCATTGATGCATTTATATTTCGCCTGCTCACAGCACATATCCAAACGTTGCTCCGTTTGATGTGAAAGAAGGAGGTTCTTGCAATATTTGTCACTGGTGAGCGAATCTGCAACAGAAATGGCGGATTTTTCAAAAAGACATTGAACTGTTTTACAAACCTGTTGCCTTGCATGAATAACGGAAACTCGAAAGGCGTCAACAGCATTCCTATTCACATCATCGCGATAAATTCTCGAAATAAGAACTTCTCCCTTATGATTATAAACAAAAAGACCGCCGATCATTTTATTCACCTAAATACAGTTGTCGCTATCATGCAGTAAAACAATATGTTCATTAATTGAAAATTTTAATTTTTATTTTTTGAATGAATGTGAGTTTTTTAACCATATGCATTTCTCGAAACCAAATCTCAACAATTCGGGGTTGGAAATTGCTCCTCGAAAATTTTGCGGATTTTCGTTTTTCAAAATGCAATTTTTTTTTGTTGCGAATATTGCATTTGGCCATCTGTCTAAGATTATTCAAAATTTAAACAAAATTCTTCTAAAAGCTCCAGAACTCTCAAATAAAGAACAAAAAAGGACGTGTACCCCAAATAAAGTACAAATCTTTAAAAAAAAAAGGACATTTCAAATTTTAAATCAAAAAAAAGGACAGTGGCAACCCTGATGTATGTATGTGTATATACCAAGGATGGGAATCGCGCCAAAAAAGCGATCGGCGAACGAAAAAGCAAATAATGATCGAATTCATGTTTTTAAATGATTTGAGGCTAAAATTGAATTTTGGAAAATTTTGGATTTTCGAAAAATTGTTCGAATTCGGGTTTGGGGTTCGGGATTAGGTAAAATAAATGTTAAAATCGTGATCAGCGACCCCGAAAACCCCGGAAACTTGTTTTATATGACTTTAAAAAAATCTTTTATTTTTTAAAACGGGGGGGGGGGGGCACAAAGCACAGTATTACCGAATTTTCTAATGCGATAGCGATCTGCGATAAAACCGGTGGCACGACTTTTCGTCAATGGACTTTTCGTCAACGGACTCTTCGTCAACGACTTTTCGTCAATGGACTCTTCGTCAACGACTTTTCGTCATTAGACTATTCGTCAACGACATTTCGTCAATAAGAAAGAATTAAAAAAACAACAAATTTTAATTAAATTTAAGCCAACACAATTTTTCGGAATAGTTAAGTTTACTTGTCGCACAAAAAAAAATTTTAAGAGGGTTTTAAGCAATTCTGAGAAGTACTCGGGGGTTATCGAGGTTGCTGATCACGAATATGACAACAGATTTATCACATGACATCATCTGATTATAATTTCAACATAATTATTTTTTGATTAAAAATGCAACAAAGGCCTCAAAATTATTCAAAAACATAAAATTACAACAAAAAGGCAAGTAATGATCAAATCGTGCTTTTTCGATGATTTTTGAGCGTGTTTTTGAAGTTAAAATTGATTTCTGAAAAATTTTTGAAATTTCGGAAACTCTTTGAATTTGGGTCTGTGGTTCGAAATTGGTCGAAATGGAGGTCAGAATCGGCTTCTTCGCCCCGAATAACCCTAGACTTGAAAATTTGGTGTTGGCTTAAATTTAATTTAAATTTGTTGTTTTTTTTAATTCTTTCTTATTGACGAAATGTCGTTGACGAATAGTCTAATAACGAAAAGTCGTTGACGAAGAGTCCATTGACGAAAAGTCGTTGACGAAGAGTCAACGAAAAGTCCATTGACGAAAAGTCATGGAACCTAAACAACCGATAAAACCATTTCCAATGCGATAGCGATATGCCCAAAAAGGCGATAAATGCAATAAATATCGCGCGATAGCGATAGCGATTCCCATCCCTGGTTTGTATGTTAAATTTGACAGTAAATGATTGGTCATTCTAAGATTTTACAGCTCTCCTCTCATGCCTCGTTGAATTATTCATCAAAAAACTATGTACATATATTTCTCCTCCTTTTTTGGGACGGGCTCTATCTATCTATCGATCCATATCCATTTTGCGCATGATCCATAGTAAGGGTTCTGGTTTGGTATTTAGCTTATTTTAATGCAAAGTTTTTGGCGACTTATAAATAAACCTCGAATTGATGATTGGAGTCCATTAGCCAAATTTGTAAGTTTTAAACAATTTTTTACACAACGTTATAATTTAAATTACCTACGAATTTAGTATTATGCCGACGACTCCCTGAATGCTATAGCTAATGAATTGGATTCTTTTGATGGTCGCAGAGATCCTGAGCGTTGCAATCAGCTTGTCAACAAGCTACGACAAGCTCAGGACAGGGTCTTACACATCATATGTTAGCCGTAACCTCTTACCAGTAGTTAGAAAGTTGCTGTGTTTAGCTGAAATGCTGATGCTCATCTTCCCACATGAATCTGATCGAGCTTCTCGTGACTTCCGCGTTAAGTTTCCCGATGAAATTATGCATGATAATCTCCCTGGGCAACTTTGGTTCGGAGCTGAATGTCTAGCAGCTGGCTCTAACATTGTAACAGAGCTTATTTTTAATACATACCGGATTTTGTTTCCCAGGTCGATCACGAAGCAGAAAGCGAAGCGATAAGGCCAATGGCTAAAGCGTTCACGAGGCATTTAGAAAAGCTGCGTGATTTGTTGAAGGAACAAGCACTCAAAGACCCCACCCATTATCCTGATGGGATAAAAGGCTCATTGAAGGTTTTCGATCAGCTTTTTGCTGAATTTGAATTTGCGTAAGTCATTTATAAATTTTGAGTTAGAAACTTTTTTTAGTTACGTGAGTGCTATGGTGCCCGTTAAATCAGCCAAGGAATACGATCGTCAGCTTGACGTGGCGGTGTTATTCTCAGAATGCCTTACCAGGTGTTTTTGAACCTGAAATCTTCAAATAATCAGATTGTACAGAGCGATCAGAGTGGCCTACATCACCAGAGAGCAGATTGATGATTGTGATCCCAATGTGATAATATCGTTGCCCAGACTTGCCATTGTTTGGTTTGTGCCTTCGTTCAATTGAGATAAAAACCGTTTAAGGGGTCTTCTTCTTTATCCTGGCGGTGCCTTGAATGTTGATATGCCAAAAGAAGAAATTTCTGAGATGTTCCGACATTTCTACAAAGTGCTTATTCTCGTCCGTAATCTTCTACAAACTCTTGAGCCCAGCGAGCTTTTCAAACTCGAGAAGAAATTAGTTGGTGACCACGGCGGATTTGACGAAACTTGCTCATCGGTGCGTGCCTTAGAACAACAAATTGGTATTTTCTTAGTCCTTTCGAATTTAATCTGATTTTAATGATTAGAGTCGATCCCTTTCTCCGAACGATCATTAAAACGCCAAGAGCAACAAAAACTTATTGATAAATACGAATATGGCCCAAATGAATTTTCCGAGCTCGAAAGCGTTTCTGTCGTGAGAAGCTCTCAACGCTACACTCAGTTAATTTCAGTTTCTTCTACCGAGACGAATAAGAAGTGCGTTTTAAATGATATTTAGGCATTTTTCGGTTGTATCACCACCCAAGGGCTGGTAATCACGAATATGACATGATTCTTTAGAAAATATATTATTAAATTAATCATAGATTTAAAATCAGGTCAGATATATTTCTAAAAAATAATGTCCTATTTTGTGATCGCAGCATACCTTTACAAGGAGTGGCCAAATCAGAGGCCCATAATTTGAATTTCCTCCTCTTAATTTTTTCCCTTCTTTCTATGGAAGCTAGGACAATCCGTCAGTGAGTCAATCCGTCAGAAAATTTTTCTTTTTAAACCACGGTTTAAACCATTTATTTGGAGAAAAATTGGGTCTACATGTTACGGGTTAAAAAACATCCTAAATAAGCTTTCCCCTGTTATTCTATCCGGCTTTGGTGTTACTTAAAAATTTTTCTTTAATTTTCAAAAATTTGTCAAAAACTGGTTTAAATCATCAATTTTCATTCTGTTGACGAATTCGTAATCAGTGCATCAAATAACATATTTTTAGAATAAAAAATATTTCCTACAAATTTTAACCAAAAGGGTCCCCCTTACAGTTTTTGGCCAACTTAATTTGCTAGCAACTATTTTTCTGACGGTTTGTCCTTCACTGACGGATTGTCCGCCCGGAGGCCCTCCTATGAGCCTTCCCCCCCCCCCCTCCCTTCTTTACGACGGGGGGAGGGGGGGGGGGGGGGTGGCCAGGCCATTTACGCCGCGGGGCGGGGGGGGGGGGTCGTGACCACCCCCTGTAAAGGTATGATTCGCAGCCCAAACTCCCAGAAATATAAGACTAAATTGTGTGATATAACCGAAAAGTCCGGCATTTAACCCGGAAGAAGCGAGATCTCGCTGAGATTCTCGGGACGAGGTTGATTTGGTCCTCATGTTCGGGCCCTAGTACTATTTTATTTTAGGAATGACAATTCGGTTGATCGGTTGGCATATGGAAGTTCAGAAAATTTGATCCACCGTCTCTTTGTTTGTATAGCAAGCATTGCGGATCAGTTGCAGTCCAATTACTCTGCTGATATTCGTAAAGTTCTCAAAATGGTTCTTCAGCCAATCGAAGCAGTCCCGATATATGAGGTTTTTATCTGAGGACAACATTTTTGACTTTATTTGTAAATTTTTGATTTTGATTCGAGATGCTGTCAATTAGAGACCCGGGCCGATACGATAATAGACTCGATCTTTTTCGAATACCGATAGGTCTTCTGGCCCGGTCTTAGTTCACTGCGGTAGGCGGTGCTTATCCTGTTTTCGAAAACGGGTCCACACGAATTTTGTTTTGTACAAATTTAGAATATGTATGAAATAAAAATTCCATAAACCCATCACTTGCTGTTTGTTTTAGGTTAGCGGTAAGGCAGCCCCAGTGCCAGAAAATGAGGAGGAAACCGGGATTGAGGTGCGCGAGTCTCTGCCTCTTCCGGCGTTCGTCGGTGTTCGATGGGTGCCCGACTCGGACTGCGATCAGTGTACTTCCTGTTTGAGGTTATTTTGGGTTCTTTCTTGCTAATGACTTGAATTTGCGTTTTATTTTGATTCGAAAGTGGGCTCATTATAATGAAAATTTAAGTCCGTTCACACTGGTCAGACGGCGGCATCACTGTAGAAATTGTGGTCGGATATTTTGGTGCACTTTCGAGTTTTGCATAATCGTTTTGTGACTATAAAAAGTAATTAAGTGGCCAATGTTCTACCAATCAAATCGCCATTCCGGAGCTTGGCTATGATCGCAGGGTTTGTCGTTGAATTTTTCCGATTAAATGCTCAAGCCGGCACATTTTAGGTTAGGGTCTGTGAATTGTGCCATGAAAATCGGTTGCGGCAGTATCACTCCGAGTCTGGCCACCAGGAGAATGAGTCCTTTGGGGAGGAGAGCGCAACGTCCCATGTGATGGCGGAGGATGAACCCACGGCAGTCCATTGGTTTGACTGCAATGAGTTACCCTCCTCGTCCTATTCCCATTCTGACATTGTGCCGTGCCACCGTCTAAACAACGGAGGCGATGATCTTTCCGCCATTTCTCCGCAGTCGGAGATTTAAAGTCGAATCAGACGACTTGAGAAAAGGGAGACTTTGGTGACGCTATTTTGGTGGTGGGTTCCGCGTACCTTCGATGACATAGTCAACTGTGTTCAATTGTATTTTATTCAACATTTTCCACTTTCTCATAATCGCTGTTCTTCCCGAGAAATACCTGTGTCTTTAATTCAAAATGCACTTAACTTCACTGATTCGTTTTTTGCATCGTATCTCTGGTGTCAAAATGTGGATTTTTTTAAAGGAATATGCTTTCGAATATGTTTCTAATATTACGAAAAACATGTTAATCATCACGTGTTCACAAAAGTGTTTCATTTCTTCCGTACGGGGACGGGTTAACCAATTGCAACTTTATTCCTCCAATTTTTATTTGCAAAAACGCATTTATTGTAAAATGGTCAAGTGATTAGATGGGCTTTCCATCAAATCAATTAATTTTCGTTATGCGTGCTGTGCCCACCACGTGACTGACTTTAGTCCGGTCTCCCGGGTCTGCTTCACTAACATTTAACAGAGTTTGTTCGACATTTTCATCGACGTTTCCTGCTCCATTGTTATTAGGAATTTCTGCTACTGGCGAAACGGACGGTCCATCTTCCTCCTGTGGTAGTTTCTCTTTTGAAACGGAGAATTGTTCATTTTCTGTTTCTTCTACTCCTTTTTGAAGGTTGTATTTTCTGTGGAGTGCGTCGTCCAATTCTGGCGGAATTCTGAACTCGTTTAGCACTTCTTTCTTCACCATGAAATCGCATCTAAATCAATTTGGCAATTTGAATGAATCCTGCTGATTCATCAGCTATATTTGACTGAAAAACTCCACTGATGTGGAAGAAATGCACCCATAAAAGGGGCGATGTGTCCGTAGGTTAGGAATTCCTGTGCTTGGGAGATCGGTCGAACAAATGCCTCGGAGAGGAGAGCGCCCGCACTTCCGCCACATTTTGCATCGAATTTGACGCGGTAGCTGAATGAAGGGTTTGTAGCAAAGAAAGAAAACATTTAGGGGAGGGGTGGGCAGTGGTTGAAATTGACCAAAAGGATCAAAATTTCCAAGACAAATCCCTTTTTCCCATGTCACATAAACGGTACTTTTCGGTTATGCGTCCGCAGATGCAAATTTAAAAAAGGAAAGAAAACGCTAAAAAAGTGTTCCTAGGGGTATTCCGTGTCCGTAGAATCCGATTCTGACATCCAATTCAACCAATTTTGACCCCCGAACCCGTTTCGAGCGATTTTCAATCAATTTTTTCAAAAACCTTTGTTATTGTAGCTGGTCTGGGGTTCGAAATCGGTCGAAAAGGAGGTCAGATTTGGAATCTGCGTCCCCGAATAGTCCTAGAAACACTTTTTCACCGACTTTGAAAAGATGAAATAGATGGCATACCTATCGTAATCAGCGACCTCTATAACCTCGAAACATAATGCAAAAAACATACCAAATTAATTGGCAACGCATTAACTCGCACCCGTCTTGTACGGCCGCACGCAAAAAGTCGGGTGTGAGTCGTCTGGAAAGCGGTGAAGCCTGAGGCTTATTCATTCCAATTCCGTCTAACAATTTTTCGCCTCGGTATTTTGTAGCAGCGACATCCTTAGGAATACGTGAGAATTCTTCTTCAATTTGATTAATTCAATCTTCTCCCCACTGCAGGGTGCTGCCCCCCCCCCTTCCAACTCGAATTGAGTTGACGTTTTGTCCCCGGGGGTGTTTTGTTCCCGGCCGTTTTGTCCCCGGGGTCGTTAACAATTCGTGTCAGATACATCTGAACCTTCACATATGGGTTTTTTCGGCGCCATGTCATTAGGGCACAAGAGTGGGCCCACAAACCACTATTATTACCTTATTTCGTATGTATTTTTTTTAATTCGTAATTAGTGCCCAAATGACTTGTGCCCTAATGACCGGCCGGCATTTTTGCTATCAAGAAATGAAAAACTTTCGAATGGCATCTTGTTTGTTTTGTTTTAGAATTTATTATGGAATTCAAATGAGTGGGAACAAAACATACATACCTCCCCCCCCCCCCCCCCCAACGCCTTTAGCCCTTACGCTTAGAATCATCAAATTTTCTATACGCCCCCTGGGGCGAATGCTCCAAAAACCTTAATTCCCTTCTCTGCCGTTTCAGTGGAACTTTTCTTGGCGCCATTTGAATTCGTACGCATTGTTCGCTTAATAAGAATTGACCTTATGAATTTTGCTCATTCCTCTGAGTAAAAAACAAATATTTTATAAAAGGAGGGTGTACACCAGTGCCTTCAAAGTACCCATACCTAAATATCAGTGATGCTCGAGAGTCTCGAGTCTTGAAAAGTATTGGGTTTTTTGGGGTCGGCTACCGGTCCGAAGCCCCCCCCCCGTCCAAATCCCATCCAGGCCAATGTCTCAAATTCCCCTCTGTGTTAAAATGTCCCAAATCCCCCAAATTAAAACTGGCAGTAAACCAGACTAGATTATAATGGTTTAAAGTTTAAACCATTATAATTAGGCGGATATTACCCAAATACCGGTAGCTCAAAAACACCCGGATATCCGTCCGGGTACCGAGTACGGGTAATTTGTCTGGAGTTGGTCCAAGACCCGGATAATTTTACCCAAAAAATTTCCGAGAACACCCGGATAACCCGGTTTTGTCCAACCCTAGTTTAAAGGAGAATGGTTTTTAGCCGTGGGGGGGGGGGGATTATTCTTTTCCGAATTAATTTTTGCCGTTTATCGGTGGTATTTTTGAGTCCCCCCTCGCCTTACCTTCCCGCTCTGACGATGTTGCAATCCCATAAAAGTTCCAATACCTTCGCCCCTTCCGAATAATTTTGCGGCAACAGTCTCTCCGTTGGCTAAACTGCTCAAGGCCCCTGAGATTTCCCACCATTTTCAAATGCATTATTTAATGTATTACCCTGCATAAAGTTGTCCATAATGCCACTTTGCACTGCCCAGTGTGCCAATCGCTCTTTTACATGGCAAACCTCCTCGCATTCTTTTGAATGATTTCGAATATTCCAACCTCTCCCCCCCCCCCCCCCCTCCCCCTCCCGCCACCACCTTTTTCCACTTCGGCCGATTGCGCGTCCATACATTCAATCACCGCGTCAAAGGCTTAATTTGTTGTTGTTTGATTTGATAATGTAATTTCGTTCCCTTTTATGACCTTTTCTCTGTTCAATGCACATATATCGGATGCCTTAAATACGATTATTCACTGGCTGCCCTTTTAATTAATGCAAATCGATGGCCCAAAACTGCTAAAGCCCATCCAAAATACCGCTGGTAAAAACGTGGAATGTTTCCTGGTTAGAGCAACGTTCTCCCTCCAATTTGTCCATGCAGTCGACCGTCTCATTGTAATTTCTGAATTGAATTGAATTTGAATTGAAGTTTTGACAAAGTCCATGGGTGGCGTGATGGCATACGTACCGACAGACTCCCTTAAAACGGTCGAAATTGTTGCCCGACTGCATCGCCGTCTTCACAGCTTCGCTGAACCTCGACAAGCATTTATGTTGGCACAACGGCACCTGACGCCCTCCCGTGCTTGGCAACAACAATCCTTCCATGCCCTCTTCTGGGAAGTCGGGCTCTAACCCGCCGCCGGCGGGCTTATTCTCAGCGCTGGTGAAGTAATCGGAGTCGGGGGGAGCAATACCTTCAGCAGAACAAACAACGGGCGATTATGGCCGTAAGTTCGGTCCCTTCCATGCCTTCGTCCAGCGGACTACGGTAACCCTTCAGATGGTGCACTTCCGGCACTTTTATACGCAGCGGCGCCCCCCGCGAAAAGGTAAAAAAATTAATAAAAAAAAATAGGCAGAATGGGGATCGAATAAGTGGGACGAACATTTTGCGTTTTTTGTAACATTGTGAAAAGGCCGAAGGCAATTTGCTTAAGGGCAAAGAGATTTTTGGAGGTGATTCAGTACAAGAGAATAAGGTGAAAGAGTAGGAAAGAGAGCGAGGTGGGAAAGGTGAGAGAGTGGGAGAAGGAGAGAGACGAGAGCGAGGGGGGGGGAAGAGCGAGAGAGTGGGAGAAGGAGAGAGAGTGGGGGGAGAAGAGCGAGAGAGTGGGAGAAGGAGAGAGAGTGGGGGGGGGGAAGGGCGAGAGAGTGGGAGAAGGAGAGAGAGTGGGGGGGGGGGGAAGGGCGAGAGAGTGGGAGAAGGAGAGAGAGTGGGGGGGGGGGGAAGGGCGAGAGAGTGGGAGAAGGAGAGAGGGGGGGGGGAAGGGCGAGAGAGTGGGAGAAGGAGAGAGAGTGGGGGGGGGGGAAGGGCGAGAGAGTGGGAGAAGGAGAGAGAGTGGGGGGGGGGAAAGGGCGAGAGAGTGGGAGAAGGAGAGAGAGTGGGGGGGGGAAGGGCGAGAGAATGGGAGAAGGAGAGAGAGTGGGGGGGGGGAGGGCGAGAGAGTGGGAGAAGGAGAGAGAGTGAGAGGGAGAGGAGAAGAGCGAGAGAGTGGGAGAAAGAGAGAGACGAGGGCGAGGGGGGGAGGAGAAGAGCGAGGAGAGTGGGAGAAGGAGAGAGACGAGAGCGAGGGGGGGGGGAGAAGAGCGAGAAAGTGGGAGAAGGAGAGAGACGAGAGCGAGGGGGGGGGGGGAGAAGAGCGAGAGAGTGGGAGAAGGAGAGAGAGTGGGGGGGGGGGGAAGGGCGAGAGAGTGGGAGAAGGAGAGAGAGTGAGAGGGAGAGGAGAAGAGCGAGAGAGTGGGAGAAAGAGAGAGACGAGGGCGAGGGGGGGAGGAGAAGAGCGAGAGAGTGGGAGAAGGAGAGAGAGTGGGGGGGGGGAAGGGCGAGAGAGTGGGAGAAGGAGAGAGAGTGAGAGGGAGAGGAGAAGAGCGAGAGAGTGGGAGAAAGAGAGAGACGAGGGCGAGGGGGGGGGGAGGAGAAGAGCGAGAGAGTGGGAGAAGGAGAGAGACGAGAGCGAGGGGGGGGGAGGGGGGGGGGCAGACCGTTACACAAGCCGCCTCCAATAGAGCCATTGTAAGCCGCGATCCTTTACAAAATCAAAATGTGTAGTTCAGCCCATTCGATAGGAATTTGTCCCCCTCCCTCGCCAAACAACTTTATTGTTTTTGTAAAGTTTGTGATAAAAATCTGTATTTATTAATAAAATAAATTTTGTAAAAGGATAAATCAAATTCCAAAGAGAACGAAGCCAACATACAAAAAAAGGAAAGAAGTAACTTTTCAGAATGGTCAGAGGGCCGCTGATTTAGCCGTGTGCTTCAACAAAATTTGAACATTTTTTTGTTTAGCGGCCCGGCCATAAAAAACAATTTGTGGTGAGGCCGAAACAATTGGCGAGAAAGGGAGTAAATGTTGTGCGAAAACTGTCACTTTTTCACTAAAAATTTTTGATCAAATACTTCTTAATTCACTCTTTTGGACAATTGCTTCAAAGACAAACAAAATGGCAGACAAATTTGACGAAGTGAGATTTAAAATAGAATAAATATAAATTAATGATTAATTTCGAAATGACCCGACATTAGAGGATGGGAAGTGATCAATATGACGGACGGATGGATCAGCTGGTCATCATGGCTATCGAGTCTCAGTGATTTGGCACATTTGGCGTCCCAATCTTTTTCTGTGCCTGTTGCGGGATTTTGCATTGCGTTGTGTTGAGAAGCAATAGAAGGGAAGAGAAAGCATTGAGACGATGGACAATTTGAAGAAGTCAATCACTGCTCGAAGATGGCTGCTGGGTCAATGCTCATTTCACAAATAGTGCCTGGACTGTTCCCGACCTTCCGCGTACCCGTCAGACCGTCCTTGCCCTGGAAAGCAGTTTATTCTTTAAAAGACCAAATACCCGGGTTCAACTGAGTACCCTCCCTTCTTCGAATGGACTCACTCGTCCGGCGCCTCCTCCGTTCACAGCAGCAGCACAAAGCGACTGCGCCCAGCCCGGCCACCAGAATGAGCGCCACAAGAGAAAAAAGAAGCGCCATGTGGAACTGTTGTGTCAGCCGTTCCTCCTCTCCGTCCTCCACATCACCGATGGACGAAGACTTCGGCGAAAGAGAACTTGGACTGGCCCCGGATCGTGACTCTTCCGTGGGGGTCAGAGCTTGCGAAGTCTGTTGGCGAAGAGTTTTTGCAGAAGTGTCGGGCAATGAGAGAGGACGGAGAGTGGAAGTTGGAGCAGTTTGTGACTGGTGATGGTGATGTTCCACCGTTTCATCCGGTGGAGGAACTCCGGAAGCCTTAATTATACATTAAATCATTTCTTGCCCCCCAAACTCACCCCGAGGTCATCTTCGTCGTCCGGGTTGAACGCGTTCCCACTGCCTTCGTCCAGTTCGTGCTCGTCCATCTCCAGCCCCTTCCCTTCCTCCTCATCCATTGCTTTTTGTGCTGTGCCGCAAAAGATGGGAAGGAGCAAAAAGAGGAGGAGGAAAAGAGGGAGACGACGAAAGGAATACGGAAAAGAATGTCTGAGAAGGCGGCCAGACTTCCCCGAGGAATTGGCCATTATTGGAAGGGCAATTGAATAAAGGATAACCTGAAATTGGTTGAGCATAAAGGTTAAACTTATTCTTTTTCTCGTAAATATTTATTACATAATTCCTGGAGGATTCTTAAATAAAGTGTAATTCATTTTTGTGTAAAAGAAGTTGAATCGGAAATGGCAAAAAAATGTTTTTATGGGGAGGTGGCGGTAGAGAACGGAAAGACTCACAAATCGATCGGAATCGGCGAGGCGGCATTAGGCAGGATGGATGAATGGATGGGATGAAGAAGTTGGGGACGAAAAGGGAGGGGAGGGGGAGGGGGGGGGGGGCTAGTGGCCTTATAAGCACGCTGTCCGTGTGAAACAAACAGAAATTTAATGATTTTAACAAAAAGAAAATGCGAAGAATTAATGGGAGGGGAATTCGACCAAACAAAGCCGAAGGAATCTTTGGGCACCAACAATGTCCACTTTTTTTAAGTGAAGGGATAGAAGAAATTGGACAGAATGGAAGTTGGGGTAGCGGCGGTCATCAGAAGGAAAGCGGACCGGTCCCTTCCCTTTCCCCGCAGCGGGGGAACCTGTGGAGAATTCGGGGATCGAGCAAAATGGGGGGGGGGGTCGTCCCGGGGGGGTCGTCCGGGGGAGGGGTCCAGGGGGGGGTCATCCAGGGTCGTCTAGGGTGGGGGTCCGGGGGGGGTCGTCCCGGGGGGGGGTCGTCCCGGGGGGGGGGTCGTCCCGGGGGGGGGGGTCGTCCGGGGGGGGCTCGTCCGGGAGGGAGGGGTCCAGGGGGGGGGGTCATCCCGGGGGGGGGGGTCGTCCAGGGGGGGGGGTCCAGGGGGGGTCATCTAGGGTGGGGGTCCGGGGGGGGGGGGTCGTCCCGGGGGGGGGTCGTCCCGGGGGGGGGTCGTCCCGGGGGGGGGGGTCGTCCGGGGGGGGGGGTCCAGGGGGGGGGGGATCATCCAGGGAGGGTCGTCTAGGGTGGGGGTCCGGGGGGGGGGGGTCGCCCAAGGGGGGTCGTTCGAGCAGAGCTTCCTCCCCAACTTCTTGAAGCTTTGAACCACTTACCGTCCCGTCAATCTTCACTGCAAAATATACAAACCAAATTCTTGGCTCTTCTGACTGCAGATATCCTCTCCAACCGATACATTCCCTCCTCTCAACTCATCCACAACCCTCCCGCTATTCTCTTCTTCCAATTTTCACTCTCGATAGAGTGGTGGGGGAAGGGCGGGTGCAAAGGGAGGTAGGGAGGGTGGCGGGGTGGGAAGAAGGGAAATTAAATTAAAACAATTTTGGGAGGGGGGAATCCCCTGGGGGGGGGGGGGTTCGAGAGGCGAGAGGGGGGAAACATCGACAACACCAGACTGAGGGGGGAGGGGGAGGGGGAGAGGGGGGAGGGGGAGAGGGGGGAGAGGGGGGAGAGGGGGGAGAGGGGGGAGAGGGGGGAGAGGGGGGAGAGGGGGGAGAGGGGGGAGAGGGGGGAGAGGGGGGAGGGGGAGAGGGGGGAGAGGGGGGAGAGGGGGGAGAGGGGGGAGAGGGGGGAGAGGGGGGAGAGGGGGGAGAGGGGGGAGAGGGGGGAGAGGGGGGAGAGGGGGGAGAGGGGGGAGAGGGGGGAGAGGGGGGAGAGGGGGGAGAGGGGGGAGAGGGGGGGGGGATGGGAAAGTGTCGAAGAATGTGAGTAGGCGAACCTTTCACACTTCAAAGCGAAGGAAGAATTTTCAAACGATTGGACGATTCATCCATCATTGGGGGGACGGGGAACTGCACAAAATGATATGAAAATGAATGGCGTCAACCCTTCTGTCTTATTGGTCGTGGCTTTTTCTCAAATTTGTTGCTGAAAAGGTGGAAAGAATGGCATCATCAACTGGAAATAGTTGTTCCTTGTTGTGTTATTAAATGGGCGGCATTGGAGAATGAACCGTCCCATCCGTTCATTCATTTCATTCATTACCCCCCCCCCCCCCAAACACACCTGCTCCCCCCCCCCCCCCCGGCGTTTCCCTTCCCCGAGTTTCACTTTCTGTCCACAAAATTCGACTTAAAGTCGCCCTTTCCTCCCATGGAAATAAATTTTCTAAACGCATTTTGCGTAGTAACATTTCAAATCCTTTTGTCGTCGCCTTTTTTTGAAGCTTACGAAAGCCAATAACCAAAAGCATGGCTGTGAATGATGATTAGTTCGAGTGTTTGGCTCCGAAAATACGTTTTTGGACATTTTATTGGCCGATGATGAGGACGGATCGGAAAAAGTAAAAAAAAAATGTCAATGATGGAGGTGAGGAAAAGAGAGGTGGCGGAGATTGCAAAAATAGTAAAAAATTTGAAAGTCTTATTTCGCATCGATTAGGGAAGTCCGTGTCGGGCGGTGTTTGTTTGGGTGTAAAATATACTGTACTTTATGTGCATTGTCAACTTACTGTACGTGCAACTAAATAAAGTACGGTGTGGTGCAACTCCGTCCAGCCGTCCGTCCGTCCCCGTCCGTCTGCGCTGACGGTCTCTTCCTTTTCGTTACTTTTTTTCTCAAATTGTTGCAATTTGATGGAGAGGAAGGAAGAAAGAATGAGTAATGAATGGCATTTTTGGTGGGCAAAACGGTGGAATACATTTGGGACGAAGTTTTAGAAAAGGAAGAACAAAACAGTTGCCAGCCGGTGGGTGAATGCTCAGCCCTTTTGGAACTTTGGGCCCCCGAGGCGGCTTCTTCACTGATTTCAGCAGCTTCTTCCATCTCTTCCTCTCCCAGCATCCAACCATATCATTTCTTCATCAATTTACTAACAGATCAATGGAGCATGGCTCTGCTTGCTGCCCTTCCCAATTCAATCAATGCCTAATTACCCCCCCCCGTGCCATCGTTTGTTACCCAACTGTCCCACAACTCCAAAAGCATGGCAAACAAAATTGGCTTCACTGCGAAAGGATAATTGCAGGCCTAATGGGGGCTGAATGTGATGATGAAAAGGGAGAAAACAGTCGTTCATTTTGAAGGAGAAAGGAATTAAGAGGAGGGAATAAATATGGACGAAAGGGGGGGGGGACGAAGTGAAGGGAAGTGGAATGGAATGCAGCCGATAGGCGGATTTATGCTAACTAACAAAAGAGGGACGGGGAGACATTGTGCGATTAATCTGATCGACCGCGTTTTGCTGTTGAAAGAGGGGGGGGGGATAAAAGAGCGAAGTGTCTGGGTGGGTGATGGCCTGTCTTCTGCATGGTAAACATAAATATATTCGGGTGGTTACCCCACATTTGCGGCGCAGACATTTGCGGTCCGACATTTGCGGCCCATGCGGCCTCAGGCAAAATAGGGCATTTGCGGCCCGACATTTCGCCAAAATTCAAAAACATTAATTAAGTCCATAATTGTTTTCACTTTATGTCTCAGTAAAGTTCTTCGTTTCGATTAGTATCATTATCGTATCGCAAAATCAAGCTCTAACAAAGTTTCTTGCGTTTTCACTTAGACCTCCTGTCGGATCAAGCTTGTAAGACATGATTGTTTTTCTAGTATTCCTTGAAGGGGGGGGGGAATTTAGGGACTTTTTGGAGTGATGGGGGGGGGAAGGAAGGGGGGGGGTACTTTTTGGAGTGATGGGGGGGGGGGGTAGGGGGGTTGAAGGGGGGGGGGGAATTTAGGGACTTTTTGGAGTGATGGGGGGGAGAAGGGGGGGGGGTTGAAGGGGGGGGGGAATTTAGGGACTTTTTGGAGTGATGGGGGGGGGGGAAGGAAGGAGGGGGGTACTTTTTGGGGTAGGGGGTTTGAAGGGGGGGGGGATTAGGGACTTTTTGGAGTGATGGGGGGGGAAGGAAGGAGGGGGGTACTTTTTGGAGTGATGGGGGGTAGGGGGTTGAAGGGGGGGGGGGAATTTAGGGACTTTTTGGAGTGATGCGGGGGGGGAGGGGGGTACTTTTTGGAGTGATGGGGGGGGGGGAGAAGGGGGGGGGGGTTGAAGGGGGGGGGGAATTTAGGGACTTTTTGGAGTGATGGGGGGAAGAAGGGGGGGGGGGGTTGAAGGGGGGGGGGAATTTAGGGACTTTTTTGGAGTGATGGGGGGGAAGGGGGGGGGGGAATTTAGGGACTTTTTGGAGTGATGGGGGGGAGAAGGGGGGGGGGGGGTTGAAGGGGGGGGGGAATTTAGGGACTTTTTGGAGTGATGGGGGGGGGGGAAGGGGGGGGGGAATTTTAGGGACTTTTTTGGAGTGATGGGGGGGGGAAGGGGGGGGGGAATTTAGGGACTTTTTGGAAGTGATGGGGGGGGGGGAAGGAAGGGGGGGTACTTTTTGGAGTGATGGGGGGGGGAGAAGGGGGGTGGGTTGAAGGGGGGGGGGGAATTTAGGGCACTTTTGGAGTGATGGGGGGAGAAGGGGGGGGGGTTGAAGGGGGGGGGGGGAAATTTAGGGACTTTTTGGAGTGATGGGGGGGGGGGGAAGAAGGAGGGGGGTACTTTTTGGGGTAGGGGGTTGAAGGGGGGGGGATTAGGACTTTTTGGAGTGATGGGGGGGGAAGGAAGGAGGGGGGTACTTTTTGGAGTGATGGGGGGTAGGGGGTTGAAGGGGGGGGGATTAGGGACTTTTTGGAGTGATGGGGGGGGGGGAATTAGGGACCTTTTTGGAGTGATGGGGGGGGGGGAGGAAGGGGGGGGGGGGGTTGAGGGGGGGGGGAATTTTAGGGACTTTTTGGAGTGATGGGGGGGAAGGGGGGGGGGGAATTTAGGGACTTTTTGGAGTGATGGGGGGGAGAAGGGGGGGGGGTTTGAAGGGGGGGGGAATTTAGGGACTTTTTGGAGTGATGGGGGGGGGGGGAAGGGGGCGGGGAAATTTGGGACTTTTTGGAGTGATGGGGGGGGGGAAGGGGGGGGGGAATTTAGGGACTTTTTGGAGTGATGGGGGGTAGGGGGTTGAAGGGGGGGGGGGAATTTAGGGACTTTTTGGAGTGATGGGGGGAGAGAAGGGGGGGCGGGTTGAAGGGGGGGGGGGGAATTTAGGGACTTTTTGGAGTGATGGGGGGTAGGGGGTTGAAGGGGGGGGGGGAATTTAGGGACTTTTTGGAGTGATGGGGGGGGGGGGGGGGAAGGGGGGGGGGGGAATTAGGGACTTTTTGGAGTGATGGGGGGGGGAAGGAAGGGGGGGGGGTACTTTTTGGAGTGATGGGGGGGGGGGGTAGGGGGTTTTGAAGGGGGGGGGGGGGAATTTAGGGACTTTTTGGAGTGATGGGGGGGAGAAGGGGGGGGGGGGGTTGAAGGGGGGGGGGAATTTAGGGACTTTTTGGAGTGATGGGGGGGGGGAAGGAAGGAGGGGGGTACTTTTTGGGGTAGGGGGTTGAAGGGGGGGGGGATTAGGGACTTTTTGGAGTGATGGGGGGGGAAGGAAGGAGGGGGGGTCCTTTTTGGAGTGATGGGGGGTAGGGGGTTGAAGGGGGGGGGGGAACTTTAGGGACTTTTTGGAGTGATGGGGGGGGGGAAGGAAGGGGGGGTACTTTTGGAGTGATGGGGGGGGGGAGAAGGGGGGGGGAATTTAGGGACTTTTGGCGTGATGGGGGGGAGAAGGGGGGGGGTTTGAAGGGGGGGGGGGGGAATTTAGGGACTTTTTGGAGTGATGGGGGGAAGAAGGGGGGGGGCGGGTTGAAGGGGGGGGGGAATTTAGGGACTTTTTGGAGTGATGGGGGGGGGAGAAGGGGGGGGGTGTTGAAGGGGGGGGGGGGGAATTTAGGGACTTTTTGGAGTGATGGGGGGGGGAAGGAAGGGGGGGGGGGTACTTTTTGGAGTGATGGGGGGGAGAAGGGGGGGGGGGTTGAAGGGGGGGGGGAATTTAGGGACTTTTTGGAGTGATGGGGGGGGGGAAGGGGGGGGGGGGAATTTAGGGACTTTTTGGGAGTGATGGGGTGGGGGGAAGGGGGGGGGGGAATTTAGGGACTTTTTGGAGTGATGGGGGGGGGGGAAGGAAGGGGGGTACTTTTTGGAGTGATGGGGGGGGGAGAAGGGGGGGGTTGAAGGGGGGGGGGAATTTAGGACTTTTTGGAGTGATGGGGGGAAGGGGGGGGGGAATTTAGGGACTTTTGGAGTGATGGGGGAGGAGAAGGGGGGGGGGTTGAAGGGGGGGGGGGGGAATTTAGGGACTTTTTTGGAGTGATGGGGGGGGGAAGGGGGGGGGGGAATTTAGGGACTTTTTGGAGTGATGGGGGGGGGGAAGGGGGGGGGGGGAATTTAGGGACTTTTTGGAGTGATGGGGGGGGGGAGGGGAAGGAAGGGGGGGTACTTTTTGGAGTGATGGGGGGGGGGGAGAAGGGGGGGGGGGTGGTTGAAGGGGGGGGGGAATTTAGGGACTTTTTGGAGTGATGGGGGGGGAGAAGGGGGGGGGGGTTGAAGGGGGGGGGGAATTTAGGGACTTTTTGGAGTGATGGGGGGGGGGGAAGGAAGGAGGGGGGTACTTTTTGGGGTAGGGGGTTGAAGGGGGGGGGGATTAGGGACTTTTTGGAGTGATGGGGGGGGGAAGGAAGGAGGGGGGTACTTTTTGGAGTGATGGGGGGTAGGGGGTTGAAGGGGGGGGGGGGAATTTAGGGACTTTTTGGAGTGATGGGGGGGGGAAGGAAGGGGGGGGGGGTACTTTTTGGAGTGATGGGGGGGGGAGAAGGGGGGGGGGTGAAGGGGGGGGGGGAATTTAGGGACTTTTTGGAGTGATGGGGGGGAGAAGGGGGGGGGGAATTTAGGGACTTTTTTGGAGTGATGGGGGGAAGAAGGGGGGGGGGGGTTGAAGGGGGGGGGGAATTTAGGGACTTTTTGGAGTGCTGGGGGGGGGAGGAAGGGGGGGGGGGAATTTAGGGACTTTTTGGAGTGATGGGGGGGGAGAAGGGGGAGGGTTGAAGGGGGGGGGGAATTTAGGGACTTTTTGGAGTGATGGGGGGGGGAGAAGGGGGGGGGAGTTGAAGGGGGGGGGGGGAATTTAGGGACTTTTTGGAGTGATGGGGGGGGGAGAAGGGGGGGGGGTTGAAGGGGGGGGGAATTTAGGGACTTTTTGGAGTGATGGGGGGGAGAAGGGGGGGGGGTTGAAGGGGGGGGGGAATTTAGGGACTTTTTGGAGTGATGGGGGGTAGGGGGTTGAAGGGGGGGGGGAATTTAGGGACTTTTTGGAGTAGTGATGGGGGGGAGAAGGGGGGGCGGGTTGAAGGGGGGGGGAATTTAGGGACTTTTTGGAGTGATGGGGGGTAGGGGTTGAAGGGGGGGGGGGAATTTAGGGACTTTTTGGAGTGATGGGGGGGAGAAGGGGGGGCGGGTTGAAGGGGGGGGGGGGGAATTTAGGACTTTTTGGAGTGATGGGGGGGAGAAGGGGGGGCGGGTTGAAGGGGGGGGGGGGGGAATTTAGGGACTTTTTGGAGTGATGGGGGGTAGGGGGTTGAAGGGGGGGGGGGAATTTAGGGACTTTTTGGAGTGATGGGGGGGGGGGGGGAAGGGGGGGGGGAATTTAGGGACTTTTTGGAGTGATGGGGGGGGGGAAGGAAGGGGGGGTACTTTTTGGAGTGATGGGGGGGGGGGGGGATAAGGGGGGGGGGGGGTTGAAGGGGGGGGGGGGGAATTTAGGGACTTTTTGGAGTGATGGGGGGGAGAAGGGGGGGGGGTTGAAGGGGGGGGGGGGAATTTAGGGACTTTTTGGAGTGATGGGGGGGGGAAGGAAGGAGGGGGGTACTTTTTGGGGTAGGGGGTTGAAGGGGGGGGGATTAGGGACTTTTTGGAGTGATGGGGGGGGAAGGAAGGAGGGGGTACTTTTTGGAGTGATGGGGGGTAGGGGGTTGAAGGGGGGGGGGAATTTAGGGACTTTTTGGAGTGATGGGGGGGGGAAGGAAGGGGGGGGTACTTTTTGGAGTGATGGGGGGGGGGGAGAAGGGGGGGGGTTGAAGGGGGGGGGGAATTTAGGGACTTTTTGGAGTGATGGGGGGGAGAAGGGGGGGGGGGGGTTGAAGGGGGGGGGGGGAATTTAGGGACTTTTTGGAGTGATGGGGGGAAGAAGGGGGGGGGGGGGTTTGAAGGGGGGCGGGGGAATTTAGGGACTTTTTGGAGTGATGGGGGGGGAGGAAGGGGGGGGGTTGAAGGGGGGGGGGGGAATTTAGGGACTTTTTGGAGTGATGGGGGGGGGGGAGAAGGGGGGAGGGTTTGAAGGGGGGGGGGAATTAGGGACTTTTTGGAGTGATGGGGGGGGGGGGAGAAGGGGGGGGGAGTTGAAGGGGGGGGGGGAATTTAGGGACTTTTTTGGAGTGATGGGGGGGAGAAGGGGGGGGGGGTGTTGAAGGGGGGGGGGGGGGGAATTTCGGGACTTTTTGGAGTGATGGGGGGGAGAAGGGGGGCGGGTTGAAGGGGGGGGGGAATTTAGGGCCTTTTTGGAGTGATGGGGGGTAGGGGGTTTGAAGGGGGGGGGGAATTTAGGGACCTTTTTGGAGTGATGGGGGGGGGGTACTTTTTGGAGTGATGGGGGGGAGAAGGGGGGGGTTGAAGGGGGGGGGGAATTTAGGGACTTTTTTGGAGTGATGGGGGGGGGGAAGGAAGGGGGGGGGGTACTTTTTGGAGTGATGGGGGGGGAGAAGGGGGGGGGGTTGAAGGGGGGGGGGAATTTAGGGACTTTTTGGAGTGATGGGGGGGGGGGAAGGGGGGGGGGGAATTTAGGGACTTTTTGGAGTGATGGGGGGGGGGGGAAGGGGGGGGGGGAATTTAGGGACTTTTTGGAGTGATGGGGGGGGGGAAGGAAGGGGGGGTACTTTTTGGAGTGATGGGGGGGGGAGAAGGGGGGGGGGGTTGAAGGGGGGGGGGGAATTTAGGGACTTTTTGGAGTGATGGGGGGGAGAAGGGGGGGGGGGTTGAAGGGGGGGGGGGAATTTAGGGACTTTTTGGAGTGATGGGGGGGGGGAAGGAAGGGGGGGGGGTACTTTTTGGAGTGATGGGGGGGGGGGGGTAGGGGGTTGAAGGGGGGGGGGAATTTAGGGACTTTTTGGAGTGATGGGGGGGAGAAGGGGGGGGGGGTTGAAGGGGGGGGGGAATTTAGGGACTTTTTGGAGTGATGGGGGGGGGGGTTGAAGGGGGGGGGAATTTAGGGACTTTTTGGAGTGATGGGGGGGAGAAGGGGGGGGTTGAAGGGGGGGGGGGAATTTAGGGACTTTTTGGAGTGATGGGGGGGGGAGAAGGGGGGGGGGGGTTGAAGGGGGGGGGGGGGAATTTAGGGACTTTTTGGAGTGATGGGGGGGAGAAGGGGGGGGGGGTTTGAAGGGGGGGGGGGAATTTAGGGACTTTTTGGAGTGATGGGGGGGGGAAGGAAGGGGGGGGGTACTTTTTGGAGTGATGGGGGGGGGGTAGGGGGTTGAAGGGGGGGGGGGAATTTAGGGACTTTTTGGAGTGATGGGGGGGAGAAGGGGGGGGGGGTTGAAGGGGGGGGGAATTTAGGGACTTTTTGGAGTGATGGGGGGGGGGGAAGGGGGGGGGTCGAGAGAAGAAATGTCTTGGGCAAAACTAAACTTAGCATTGCCGCTGAATAGTGAAAAGGGCGTTCGATTGGTGGCAAAAGAGTATTTATTGGTTTGTTGGTGGTGCCGGTGGTCGTCCTTTTGTTGCTTTTCCCATTCTCGTCCATTCTTTCGCTCAACCGTCGTTCCCAATCAATCTCCACAACCATAAATTGCGGAATAAGGGAGAATCAGGAGAGGGGGGCGCGGGGAGGTGGCCTTGACAAAATGGTAAATCACGAAGAGTAGGCGAGAGGGTAACGCTCTTCTTGAGAGAATGGCAAGCGATGCATTTAAATTGGATGGGTTTGGGAGAGTGTTTGGTGCTGGAGTGACAAGAGCTTAGAGAAAATTTCACCGGGGGCGCAGAGAAGGTAGTCGCCGGAGGAGGGACTAAGAGGGTAGTCGCCGGGTGGGACTTAGAGAGTAGTCGCGGGGGGGCGAAGAGAAGGTATTAGCCGGGGGGGGGGGGACTCAGAGGGTAGTCGTGAGGGGGCGACAGAGGGTAGTCGCCGGGGGGGGGGACTTAGTGGGTAGTCGCCGGGGGGGGACTCAGAGGGTAGTCGCCGGGGGGGGGGGACTCAGAGGGTAGTCGTGAGGGGGCGACAGAGGGTAGTCGCCGGGGGGGGGGGGGACTTAGTGGGTAGTCGCCGGGGGGGGGACTCAGAGGGTAGTCGCCGGGGGGGACTTAGTGGGTAGTCGCCGGGGGGGGGGACTCAGAGGGTAGTCGCCGGGGGGGGGGGACTCAGAGGGTAGTCGTGAGGGGGCGACAGAGGGTCGTGAGGGGGCGACAGAGGGTAGTCGCCGAGGGGGGACTCAGAGGGTAGTCGCCGGGGGGGGGGGACTCAGAGGGTAGTCGCCGGGGGGGGGACTCAGAGGGTAGTCGCCGGGGGGGGGACTCAGAGGGTAGTCGCCGGGGGGGGGGGACTCAGAGAGTAGTCGCCGGGGGGGGGGGACTCAGAGGGTAGTCGCCGGGGGGGGGGACTCAGAGGGTAGTCGCCGGGGGGGGACTCAGAGGGTAGTCGCCGGGGCACAGAACTTAAAATTCGAAAAAATTTGATAATTTGTCGGGGATCGGTAGCGTCATCGGTGACACTGTCAGAGGACGCCGAAAGCCTTACACACACAGTTCAATCTTGAAACTAACTTTAAAAATGTCTTTCCCGTAATTGCTTCCTTTCTCATGTTTCCAAAAGTCTCATTTGGCAGACAAAAAAGTCTCATTTTGGTCTGAAAACTTTTGGTGTTGATCAAATCCCATTTGAAAACCCACACAAAAAGAGTGTAAGTACTTCTCCGCCAGCCAAGTCACCGAATATCCCATTTCATGCCAATCTGCTCATTCCATTCTCAGACACTTCCTTCCTTCCTTCCTTTTTCATCCCTATTCCCTCATCCAATCTGGCACAAAAACGCCCTCCCATTCAGCTCATCCCATTCATGTTCCATTTAGGAGTCAATTTGCATGCCGAAATGGACGGGGTAAGGCCAAATCTGCTAGTGCCCTGCTCCCTACCCTATGCCATTCTGAGTGTTGTGTAAATGCCATATTTTCCTCTAGCAATGGGAGGATGAATACCGACCGACCCTCACATCATTGCCCCCGTCCATTTGTTCGTCATTTGCAATTCCAAATCCTCACCGAATGACATCCCTTCCCCTCCTCACACTGTTCTCCGTCCTCTTGGCCCTCCAGCTGATCGGTCAATCATTTGCAGACGAATTCGAACAAGTTGAGGACCAGGACCTGCTGAACCCACAGCAACTGACCATCGACAGCAACCGGAACATCCGCTCGTTGGCCAATGGCCGATGGCAACTCAGACCGGGTTTGTTATTTCCATAATTAAATGGAAAAGCAAAGAAAGTCAATCTTTGAAGGGAAGAGGGCGTCGTTGATTGATTTTCGTCCAATGGACGGACTCGGGGAAAGGGCACGAAGGTTCAGAAACTTGTACGCGTTGTTGCCACCCCTGAACAATTGGAATTGAACCAATCGAGGCAAAAGTGAAAGAAGAAACAAACAATCGAACGGAAATGAATGTGATTAAAGCAATTGTTACTGATGAGTTTTGGTGCAGAAAGTGAACAAAACTTCATCATTATCCGTATTTCACTAAAAATTTCAAAACACAACAAAAGTCACTATTATAATGTAGGTATGAGCATTGTCATTGTATTTGCTCTTCCCCCCCCCCTTCCCTTCTCCCCCATTTCCATTGTTTTCTTTCCCCCCCCCTCCCTCCGCCTCCCACACGCCGCACAATCCTCCCGTGGGGAGCACCTTCCTACGTCCTCCTCCCCCTCATCCTCCACGTCCACCCACATTCTTCACACACGCCGCTCGGTTTCTGCCAGCCGAAGGCGTCTTATTTCCCTCACATCCGTTCTCTCTCCCCTCCGGTGTTGTTGGCTGCCACTAACCTTGATCTTGCTTGATCGATTTCATCAAGGCTCTTTCGACCCGCCCAAATACCGCCAAAACCTTTCCTCCCTTCATTCAGCAGAGCTTCTCCACAACCGGAGACGGAAAGCGATCAATCGGCGAATTTTGAGTGAGTCAACTCGCCGTCATAACATTTCGCGTTTTAGTCAAATACGCCCACCCGTACCGCCCAAACCCCTCCACGCCCATGCGAATGAATTGTGCGATATTTGCATATTATTTATCTCCCCCCCCCCATGAAAATGTATAAAACGCACAGCCCTCTCTTTCTCTCTCTCTCTTTCTCTCTCTCTTTCTCTCTCTCTCTTTCTCTCTCTCTTTCTCTCTCTCTCTTTCTCTCTCTCTCTTTCCTCTCTCTCTTTCTCTCTCTCTCTTTCTCTCTCTCTTTCTCTCTCTCTCTCTCTCTTTCTTTCTCTCTCTCTTTCTCTCTCTCTCTTCTCTCTCTCTTTCTCTCTCTCTTTCTCTTCTCTCTTCTCTCTTCTCCTTCTCTCTCCTTCTCTCTCTCTCTCTTTCTCTCTCTTTCTCTCTCTCTCTCTTTCTCTCTCTCTTTCTCTCTTTCTCTCTCTTTCTCTCTCTCTCTTTCTCTCTCTCTTCTACTCTCTCTCTTTCTCCTCTCTCTTTCTTCTCTCTCTCTTTCTCTTCTCTCTTTCTCTCTCTCTCTTTCTATCTCTCTCTCTCTCCTCTTTCCTTCTCTCTTCTCTCTCTTCTCTCTCTCTTTCTTCTCTCTCTTTCTCTCTTCTTTCCTCTCTCTTTTTCTCTCTCTTTCTCTCTCTCTCTTTCTCCTCTCTCTTTTCTCTTCTCTCTTTTCTCTCTCTTCTCTCTCTCTCTCTTTCTCTCTCTCTCTCTTTCTCTCTCTCTCTCTTTCTCTCTCTCTCTTTCTCTCTCTCTTTCTCTCTCTCTCTTTCTCTCTCTCTTTCTCTCTCTCTCTTTCTCTCTCTCTCTTTCTCTCTCTCTCTTTCTCTCTCTCTTTCTCTCTCTCTTTCTCTCTCTCTTTCTCTCTCTCTTTCTCTCTCTTTCTCCTCACAAACGCACTAACATTTCAGTTGAACACACAAAATGTCAGCAGAGCGTAAAATTGACGTGAATCGGACCAATTACTCGGTGGTTGACTCCGAATTTGATTCTATGCGCGAACGTTTTGAGAAGGAAATGCGTCGAGTGGACGAAGAAATGCAGGTGAACGAACGTTTTTTAGAATCTTATGGTTCCCTATTTTTAGCGTCTTCGCCAAGAATTCGAGGGATACCGCCCCGCCGCTTCGCGTTCTTCGCCCTTTCCGCCGACGGGGACTCAGCAGCCTATTTATGGCAAGTTGACTATTTCAGAGTCAATATTAGAGAAAAGCGAAGCAAAAGCCCTCGGGGAAGACATAATTGGCTTTTGCTTGCTAATAGCTTCTCCTCCTACTAAGCTTTCGAATGATACCAAAATTGTTTGATTTAGTTAGCTTTGAAAAAAGTTATAACGAAAAAACAGTTGAAAAGGTGAACGAGTTGGGGGTGAATGAGTTGGCCGGGAACGAGTCGTCCTCCGTCCCATATGTATCAGGGCTGTCGACATCGTCTCCTCAAAATACGATATACGATATTTACGATACACCAAAATACGATACGATTGTTTTTACGATACACGATATGGCCAAAATTACTTACGATATTTACGAGTACGATACGATACGATAAGATACTAGTTTTTAGCCGTGTTCAAAATTCAAAAAATTTTTCGGTACAAATTTCCAGTTTTTTTAATTCTTAAAAATTCGCAATGAAAATGTAAAATTTTTTGAGAATTCTGCTTTACTTCTGGTAGGGGGTGGGGGTCGGCGGTGCCGATAGGCGCCGCCGGAGATTGAATTTTTGACTCAATTTGTTAAGAGATTTTCAACCGAAATTTTAAAAATGCGGTAAGCAGGTGCATATGCTGGGGAAGCGCAAGGAGGAGCATCCCCCCCCCCCGAAATGTTTTTTGAGAAAAAAAACCATAGGGGGGACCCTATTGTTTTGCACTTTTACAATTTTTTGACGCTCAGATGGGAATTCCATCTGAGCACGCTCAGACGGACCAATTTCCCCCTCCAAAATTTTTTTCTAGCTACGTCCTTGATTGCAATCATTGCAAACAAAATCATTTTCCGCATTTGGCACACTCCGAGAATTCTTAAAAAGATTCCAAAGCGACCAAAGGACAAAAGGGAAGAAAAAGGCAATTTGGCGGGGGAGTGAAAAGCCGCCCAAACACTTTCCATGCCACACACTCACTATAAGGTGGAGGGAGTTCGCTGAGCAATGGGGCGGGGGGAACGATGGCACAGCATTCTCACAATCAACCCGCTTACGACCCTTACTTGGAGAACTTGAAGAGTCCGCTGATCCGAGATGAAAGTGATGGCAAAACACTTAGGCTTAGGTATATTTGGGTGGGAGCTTTTGGACAACAAAAATTGATGTGCCCTTCAGATTCGACGTGTCCCAATACAGACCAGAGGAAGTGACGGTGAAGACGGTGGACAACCGTTTGTTAGTGCACGCAAAACACGAGGAAAAAACGCCGAGTCGCACGGTCTACCGGGAGTATAACCAGGTGGGGTTGGGGAAAGACAATGCCAAAACACGACTCCATAATATCGCCCCAAGCGAAATGCCACAAAACCCTCTCGAATAATTATGCAGATAGGCGCTATTAGCCGGAAAAGAATTTGGCTTGGGGTAGAATTATAACCGGGTTTGTCCCGGCGGATGAGGTGGGAAGGAGGCGACAGAATGCTAAACGGAGACTATTTTTAAGGAGTTCATGCTTCCCCGCGGCACCAACCCCGAACAAATCAGGTGGGCTATTCCAACCGCCGCAACCCCTCGACAAACTAACACCCCCCCCCCCCGCCGCCAACCTTTCAGCTCAACTCTCAGCACGGACGGCGTGCTCACCGTTGAGGCCCCACTTCCCCAATTGGCCATCCAACAACATTGAGGGAAAAGAGAGAAGAATGACAAACCCAATCGTCTGATCCCCAAAAGCCTATCCCATAAGCACCCCAAATGCAAATTTCGCCTTCATTCTCCCCCCTTTACTTACAGAATAAATCGCCTTTCGAATTGTATGAGGAAATGAAAAAGAACAAATAAATGTTTAAATACTAGGATTGTGAAGATAGGAAAGTGAGGTCTCAATAAACATAAAAATGTTGAAAAACTCGTAAATCGTTCTTGTTTGGGTAAATTCTGCCGTACATCAAGGCAGCGTTCTCTCGTAGAATTAGTCTCCATCAAAAGCCAAAAGAGAGCCGTTCTGTGCACAGTTCCTTTTTCTATCTGAATGCCTCTGCTTCTTCTCATTTTGATGGAAATTGCACAGCAAACGCAGAGATGAGGACAAAACTACGAGCTGAATGCAAAAAAAACATTTTCAAGATATCTAAAATGGTTTTATTACAAATGGCCTATGTCTTTTTCAACCGACCTTAAAATAACGATTTAAAATGACCTCGACGATGCCAAAAAGCAATGCCATCATTCCAACAATACGAAGGTGTTGGAGAAGCCAATCCGTGAAGGGTTCGGCGCATCCGCGCAAATACAAAAACTGATAGGATTCGGTGCTTTTGCCACAGTTCGGCGACGAATTTGGTAAGACTTCAAATTTTGACACTTCACAACAGCTATCCGGCACAAAGCGGCGCCCTTTCCACCGGGGGTAGAAAAACCAATCGGTAAAATTGTCAACTCCACAGCATTTCAGCTAAAACGCTCAGTTCATTCACTGGCCATTAGCCATTTTTACTTCAATTTGCATTTGATTCCACGTGTTCCACAGCAAAGTCGCCCTTGGATTGTCACCATAATAAGTGTCGTTTATCGTGTGTAGAAGTGTTATTTTTGCACGCTCTTTGACCACGCCCTCGTACATAAAACCCATAACGCCGGTCATGCACTGGATAAGAAACAACAGCGAGACGAAGCAGAAGAACTTAAATGAGTAGATTATTCGGCGGGTTATACGATCCAATACAAGCTTTTATTTACAAATTGTAGAGCTCGGACCGGGCCCGGTTGTCCTGGTCAGTTTAGAAAACCCGGAATTTTTCAAACAACCGGATTTCTTACCATGGCGCCCGGGTCTGTTTGAGCTAAAAAATCCGGGTATACCTGCCCGGCTTTTTCAAAATTTTCAAACTAATAAAACCAGCGGTCGTATCGAAAATTCGAAAATAAGGACAAAAAATAAACCAAATGTTCAAAAATGCAGCAAAATGTTTATGTTTGACATAAAATGTGTTTTTTTAATCGTATTTTTCTCCACCAATTTTCGTCAACATTAGGGAGTTGAGAATTATGCTTCAGATCTGTGGGGGGGGGGGTCGGCGAGGTGCCGCCGAGAAAAACTGTGAATTTTTGACTCAATTTGTTAAGAGAACGGCGCCTATAAGCGCCGCCGGGAAATTTTTTTGTTTGAAGATTTTAACGAGATTTGCTAACTAAATTGGTCCTAAAACTGCAGAACTTAGCCCAATAATTTCATTGGAGACGAGGCAAAAAATCAAAATTCAAAAATAAGGAAAAAAAAAAAACAGATACGACCTCTGAATAAAACTGACTTACAGAAATCATCAGACTTTTCGACTTCAACCAGACGCTTACACATCCGATGAATGAAATGATCAAAATCTAAAAATGAAATTTTGATTATGTCCCCTGGCCTGCTTCAATGCTAATTTTTATTCGTTTTCCCGATCTCCAGACCCCCAAACCGAGTTTTAGGAATGGTTAATGCCAAAACTATTTAAAAAATTTTTTTAAAAGACTTTTCCGCTATGCGACAACAAAAAAAAGTTCTTTTCAATTCAAAATCGTATTTGTGTGTGCATATTTGCAATTCTTTTGCTCCCATAAAGGAGCAAATCACAAACCGACCATTGCACCAATCGCCACACAGAGCCCGGCCGCAGACATTGCCTATAATTAAACTATTTAAGCAAATCAAAGCGGTAATATTGCAGATGGTGCCCCCATTTTTAAAAAAATAGTTTCAAATTCGAGAAAGTAGTGTTCCCGGGGATTTTCGGGGGCGTAGAATCCAAATCTAACCTTTGTTTCGACCAATTCCGAACCCCGGACTCGAATATTCAAATTTTTTCAAAATTCACATTATTGCTCAAAATCGATGGAAATGCACAAAATTACATCGAATAGGCAATTAATGATCGAATTCATGTTTTTTGAACAATTTCGCCCCCGCTCCCAGAAGTAAAACAGAATTCTCAAAAAAATTTGCATTTTTGGAAATTGCTTAAATCCAATAAAAACGGAAAATACACCCCTAAAAATCGACTTGTTTTTGATACTCCCTCCAAAGAGCAACAAAAAAAGAGAAAAATCCTAGCGGCGTCAATAGGCATCGCCGGAAAATTTTTGGTAAAATATATTCTTTTTTTTGTTAAAAATCTACCCATTTGAATTGTTGAGAATTACTCGCTACACCCCAACCGCTAGCTTCTACTAATTGTAAGCTTTCGAATGATGAATTCTATACTATTACTGATGTTTTTCTATAAAACAATATTAACCGAATAACTCGTCGGTGCCAAGACTGAGTAGAGACTTTTTTGTTTGTAAAGCCATATTCCAACGGCTAATGCGCCCCAGCCACAGCTCTTTAAAAAATAAAAGCACAGCTTTTAATTAAAACAAAATTTACCCAGAATATCGTATTTGACGCATAGAAAATATAAACATGAAGGCGAACACTTAAGAGATAATCAAGAAGCATGAATCAATTTAGGTAAATATGTTGTAAAGCTTCAGCTATCGAATTATTATATAATCACTAGGGTGGGGATTTTTAGTTAAGAAAAATCTCTAAATAGTTAACTAAATAGTGGCGAAAAAGTGCCATAGTGGCCAAAATCCGGGTTCATAAGCGAAAATAGTGATGAAAAAATGGGTCTAAAAATGGCAATAATGGCCTAAAAACTTTTTTTTTTACATGTAATTATTATTAGTAGGTCTGCTATTTTTAGGCAAGAAATTTGCAAAAAAGCGGCTAAAAAAATCAAAATTATTGTTTTTTATAAAAATTTAAAAAAAATTAGTACTCTTGGCAAGAAAAATTCAAAGTTTATTACATTTTTTATAAAAAAAAATTTCAAAAAACGCCAAAATACATAGTGGCGAAAAGACAAAAAGCCATTTTTTGCCAAAAACCCCGAAATAGTTTTTTTTGTTTACGAATAGTGACGTTAAAGCGACAAAATTTTCGACTAAAAACATGTTTTTCGTGCATAACTCGTCAAAACAAAGCTGCAGAAAATAGTTAGTAAATAACTAAAAATCCCCAGCCTAATAATCACGATAATAGTGACTCATAGTCAGTTGGTCACTGTGTGGAAAATTCACAAATCACTAACCAAACAATTTTTATTCAGAAACTTTTTTCATAATAATTATAATCGGAAAATTTGCAAGAAATTTAGGGGTTCATTGGTAATTACTAGAAACCAAGAAGAAATTCCAAAATTTTTGAAATCCGATTCTTCGAATTCAAGCCCAGGCCAATTCGAACACTTTTTCGAAATTTAAAAATCAATTTTGGCCTCGAAATCATTCTAAAAGGGCTGGGTTTTCTTATTAGGCCTAGGCCTAAGCCAACCTAAGCTTAAGCTTAGGCCTAAGTTAACGATGTAAAAAGTACGTAATATGTAAAAACTATGATGATTTTTCTTTACGTGCATCAGGATTGCATAGAAACCTCTCGATTTCGATAATTTCGAGCTTTTTCTTTCTGTCCTTGGGGCCGAAACGTCCTGTTCCCCATTAGATTGTCCGAGATCACTGAAAAATCACAAAAAACAAAATTCGATCTCGGAAAAATGCTGGTAAAATTTCATCAATCGATAAAACGAATATGGCAGTATATTTGCTACTATTTTAATGCGCCGACAGCACTTTTACCTATATACAAACCCTGTATTTAATTAATAATGATGGCTGTTTTTAGGTCTATTGCTATGCATAACTAAACGCAAAAAAGCGAAATGCGAATCTTACAGATGAAAAGGTTTGTTTTACTCAAATGATTTTAAGTTCGGCTTTGATTTTTATTTTAGACTTGGCGCCGGGCATTTGCCAGTTTTTTTTGCAATTTGTTTTGTCACAATGCTTGGTAATTTTTTGTTTTGGTATCTGCTTTATTGATCCCGAGTCCTAGCGCCTCCTTAAAAGAACCCGCCCGAATAGACATCTTGGTAATAGTCAGGGGCGTAACTAGGGGGGGGGGGCAAGCGGGCCATGCCCCTCCCCCCGAAATTTTTTTTTGATAAAAAAACCATAGGCCCCTGGACACCGCCGACCCCCCCCCCCCCCCTCGATCCCCCAGAACTTGACTGGTACCTCCAGGGCCGTAGCCAGAAAAAAATTTCGGGGGGGGGCCAAGCCAAAAAAGTCGATTCTTATAAGCAATCTTTCCCAACAAAAAAAAAAAATTCGATTTTTGTTAAATTTTTTTTAACATTTTTGTTTAAAAATAGCGTAAAAATCGAAATCGCCCATTTTTCGAATTTTTAAAAAATGCAAGTTTTTTGAAAACTTCTGGGGGATGGGGGGGGGTCGGCGGTGTCGATAGGCGCCGCCGAGAAAATTTTGAAGATTTTAACGATATTTGTTAAGGGATTTGCAACCTAAAATTTAAAAATACGATAATTTTTTGAACCTTTTTAAGAATCGGGGGGCCGGCGGTGCCGATAGGCGCCGCCGGGAAAATTTTTTTGAGTTTTTTGATGGAATTTGTTAAGAAAATTGGCCCAAAAATTGAAAAAGTGGAAAACGATAGGGTCCCCCCTCTTGTTTTTTTTTCCTCAAAAAATATTTCGGGGGGGGGGCCTGGCCCCCTTGGCCCCCCCTAGTTACGGGCCTGGGTACCTCACATTTTTTGAAAAAATAAAATTGTTTTTTCAAAGTTGATAAAAAGATATTCCAGTGGCTGTAAATGAGTTAAGGCTGTACTTACGCTGTTTCTGTCTGGCGTGGCGACATCGACCCCGTTTTCCCATATATTTCTGCCTCTGGGGATGCTCGTCCTGAATCCTGCATCTTTTCGATGATGCTCAGCGTTTGCTCGTTTTTCTCTGTGCTTCTCATCATCCTCAGGTTTATCTTTTGCTTTTTTCCGGTTTTCAAATAATCCAGTTCAGATACAGCCTCGTCGTTGAGCTCAATCGCAGTTCAGATTTGAATCTGAAGGCTATTAATCGGCTGGCTCTTTACGTTGGAATTTTGAGCGGTGTCGGGATGTTCATCGTTGCAAATTTCCAAGAAACTGCTGTTGTTCAAGTCCACCTCTTCGGTGCCTTTCTTTGCTTCGGTTCCGGGTGTGTCTACATGCTCCTTCAGTCGTGGGTCACTTACAGAATGAGTCCCCTCTTCAACGGGCCTCAAATCGCCCACATTCGGCTCGCAATTGCACTTGCAGGCACCATCAGCTTTGCCACAGGTCTCATCTTGGCTCCTAACTTCAGCCTCAATTTTTTAGCCTTTTCCTTTGGGCTGATGGCTGCTAACACTTTCCACTATTACTATCCGGACCGCCCGACTCCAAGGCCATGGACCCGGAAGCACGGACTGCTTCCTGTATTTTAATAGGGTTAAATTGCAATAAGTATTCCAATCAGGGATATGACCTCCATTGCATCTCAGCGATTGCGGAATGGACGTTAGCATTGCTCAAAATGGCTTTTTTACTCTCTTACTCGAGAGAATTTGAAAAGATTCGCGTTGAGTTAGGAGTGCAGCCGCTGGTGTCACACTTGGACCAAAGCCCCATCTGGCAGTCAGTCATCGACCTTTCCTCATCGCCTTAATATCTATTCGCAAATATACATTTTCAGCTTTAACATTATAATTATATCCCAAATCAAATCTGTATCTTTCGCCAGGGACGTAGCGAGTTATTGGGATTTCGTTACGAGTTTTGTTCATTGAAATTGGAAAGGCCCAGTTTTTGCTGAGAAAATTTTACTGGATTGGAGAGGCCTTAGCTTCTGTACGACCCCTCCCTTTCACTCAGCTACTCCCCTGTTCTGATTCTGAATCAGAAGACATCGACAATGCCTTAACTTTCGTGACACTTCGGATATTATGCAGGTTTTTCCCCAAATTCTGTGCGTAAATAAAAATTACTTTAAGTACCGCTTTTGGGCACAAACTTGTTTTTAGCTCAAAGCTGAATTGGAAATTAGTGAAAATAAAAATAAGTGCAGTAAGGAGTCCTGCGGATGGATTTATTATTAATTTTACTTAATTTCCTTGATGGATGCTGTCAACTCCACTGTGCAGAGAGAGCTGCTGGAGTTGACCCCGGTAGAGGCCGTTTAAGTCTGAAGGTGAGTAAATGGATTATATTTGCCAAAACGCTGCACACTCGACTACGGCGTTAGGAAGTGGGCGCCGCTCGCTTGGTCGGACAAACCCCCCCCCCCCCCCCCCCCCTCCCTTTCGCCGCTCAATCGGGCGTCCTACTCGCATGTTCATTGGCGGGCAGCACGCGGTCTTCCATTGGTAAATAGTTTGTCGGCAATTAAATTGCCTTTTCACAGCGCGTCATTTTTGCATATTATTACCGTTTGAGGTAGACAGTGCACTATCTCGCTTTTCCCTCTTTTTCCCGTTCTCTTCTTTTGGCGTTCTCTCACCTTTTTTGGTAAACATTTTGACTATCCCACACTTCGCACCTAAGAACTTTTCACCTACAGATCTTCTCCAAACTTTCACCATCCCTAGAAAACAAAATTAGGGATTGTTTAATGCTATTGCATGATATTGTTATGCTATCCATTTTGAGTTATAGCTTAAAATGTTCATAATTTTAGAGAATTTTGATTAAAATGCGTGAAAATTTGTCAACATAATTTTTGAATTTAGCGTTTGTTTTCTTTACTTTTCTTCACTTTTTTTTTCGCGTCGAAACTCATGGTGAAATGGTTATGCGGTAATAAAATGCAAAAATGACGCGCTGTGCCTTTTCTATGCTGTCAACCGTCCTCCAGACGGAGTCAAATGGTCAGACTTAATCGGCATACTGATGCTTTGGGCACAAAAACGAGGCTTTTAATTTTTCATCTGGGAACCCTGCCTTATACTAGTAAGTAGGGTCGTACAATAAGCTTTATGGATTCAAAATAAAAAATGTTTTTAGTGCGTTTACATAATCAAATAAGTAAGAGCTTTGATGATTGAATGATTAACCGGGCCGTTCGGAGGAATGCAAGCGTGGAACGGACAAATAGAAATGAGTTGGTCGCTACAAAAAACACCAAAAAATGTTATGATGAGTGAGCGACACACAAATAGAAACAATTTCGAATTAAAAATTTTAACCCCTAAACAACTGTTCACTTCCGCCCAATTTGGGTGACTATCTTCGGGAACTGCTAAACCTAATTAATATATACAAGTTTAAAAGGGAAGGAATTAAAAAGAAAATTTAAATGGGAAGAGGAAAAATCTGATTCTGGTCCATTTTTAACGAATAATGGTCAGCGGAATGAAAAAACAGGGCAAGATTGCGCAATATGTGAGGAATTCAATGGACAGGGGGTCGGAAGGGCTTAAACGCTTGGTCAAATAGGCCTAATGAATTGTAAGAGGTGAACAGAAACAAAGTGATCATTGACATGTTTTACCGGGTCAGACCGTGCTAACAAATAATGGACGAGTTATGAATGGTTAAGAATGATTGACTGGATAATTCAGTGTGAGATCAATGATCGAATCGGATTCAACGCCTAACTACGTCTGCATTCACTTCATCTTCAAATGTTTGACCCACCGACCAACACCAACTGTGCTTGCACTGCTAGTGACGCTGCCGTCCTCCACCCGTGCGCGGTTGGTCCAAACTTGTAGACCAGCTTCTTCAAATTAAATAAAGTAGTAAGGAGCGGAAGCAATAGCACTATGGGTCCACTCCTGCAGCAGACAAAAGACGATGCGCCAAAATTTATGCCATTTTAGCACTAATTCAAAAAATTAACCATGCGGCAGACGGTAAAAAGACGATTCGTTCCCGGCCGATTCGTTCACCCCCGATTCGTTCCCCACCCCCGATTCGTTCCCCACCCCCCGATTCGTTCCCCACCCCCCGATTCGTTCCCCACCCCCCGATTCGTTCTCTTTACCCCGATTCGTTCTCTTTACTCCGGTTCGTTCTCTTTACCCCGATTCGTTCCCCTTAATAATGACAAAAACCCTAAAAAAATCGTACAAAACTCGAGCGTAGAACACGAATCGGGGTTTCGTTTTTGCGTATGTCGAACCCAGGACCCAAAATTCGAACAATTGGTCGAAAAAAAAACTTTTTTTTCAAAAAAAATTTTCTAAAAAAAATTTTTTTTTTAAGTCGTTAAAAGGTTCAAATTTGATGTAAGGATGATCGGAAGAGCTAACGAATTGTGTTTTGAATGGTTTTGTTGCAGAAAATAGATTTTGAAGAAAAAAAAATTCCGAAAAATTTCTCGATTTCTGGTCCGGGGTTCGGAACCGAATCAAAGTAGTAACCCTAGAGCCCCAAAAACCCCTGGAAATAACTTTTTAACGACAAAAAAAAATTTTTTTTTAGAAATTTTTTTTTGAAAAAATTTTTTTTTCGATTAAGTTCGAATTTTGGGTCATGGGTTCGACATACGCAAAAAAGAAACCCCGATTCGTGTTCTACGCTCGAGTTTTGTACGTGAGGTTTTTTGCCATTTTTATTAAGGGGAACGAATCGGGGTAAAGAGAACGAATCGGGATAAAGAGAACGAATCGGGGGTGGGGAACGAATCGGGGGTGAACGAATCGGCCGGGAACGAATCGTCCTCCGTCCGCGGCAGACAGCGTACGGTCAGACACTATGTCCCCCACGGAGCACCACGATTGGGCGCGCACGATTGGGCGCCGGCACGTTCGGTGCCGGCACGATTCGGCGCCCGAACCAAACCAAACAAAATTGGTATCATGCCAAAGCTCTCAGTATGCTGAACCTTTGACCAAGCTAAAGCTAACCGATTCGTCTTTTCAAAAAAAGGTTATAGGTTTAAAACCTGTGAAAATTGCCATTTTTGTCGTGGTCATAACTTTCTTTGTTTAAGTCGAATCGCTTAGCTTTTGCCTTTGTAAGCTTCTACTTATTACATGCTTTCGAATGATACCAAGAATGTTTTGACTTTGAACAAAGTTTTAACGAAAAACTTGTCGGCGCCCAATCGTGCCGCGCACAATCGTGCGCGCCCAGTTGCGGGGTACCGTGTCCCCCACCATTGAATTTTTATTCGATTTTTAAAACCCAAATCGCTTAGCTTTTGCTTGATGAAAAATTCTAGAAAATTTGAGCTTCCTAATGATACAATGTATATTTGATTTGGTTAAGTTTGAAAAAAGTTATAACCGTCGGCACATGTTTGCACATTGATTTTTGGCCCAAATGGCTATAAGTCTCTTAAACTTAATCAAATCAGATAAGTTTAGTGTCATTTGAAAGCTCAGATTATTTTAAAATATGTTCTAGCGGGATAAAGTGATGGGCTTGTCTAAAAAAAAGTTACAAGGCCAAATTCGCCAAAAAATCGGCTTTTTCAGTTTTTTGGGCCTAACTTTCTTGAGAGCTATCCAATCGCTTAGCTCTTGCTTACTAATAGCTTCTTCTCATAAAGAGCTTTCGATGGATACTAAATTTGAACGATTGTTCTTGCTCAATGATTTTCTTTTTGCCATAAAATCTGTAAAAGATACAAATTATGCACATTTTTCCCCCTATCTCATAAATTAATGCATTATCGAAAAAAGTGATGCATTAATGGATGCATTATATTGTTTTCTATGGGCGGTGAAAATTTGAGAAAAATCTGTCGGATGTAACGGAAGTTTGTCGGATCGAATTGCGTGATGCTTATTTATTGGTTAAAAAAGGTGAGAGAGAACGCCAAATGAAGAGAACATGTTAGAGATAAAAAGGAAAAGCGAGATAGTACAGGGGTTTTTCTCTGCTGCTGGAGTGGACCCATAGTGCAATAGCACCCACCTTCGGATAAAGACCGGACTTGGGCACCGGCACAAGAATTTCCTTTTCATAATATGTCCTTAAGAGTTGCCAGTTTAAAGCTGCGATGCGAATGTTAGCCCACCTCATCGCCCGGCTCAGCTTTTCGTAGGTCATCTTCTGGTTGTTCTTCTTCTGGCCCCACAAAAAGGCGAGTCGTTCCGACTCGACTATTCGAAACACTCCCTCCGCCGGGTCCTCCCATCTGCACAACCAACGACGGATGACTTTCTCAGCTCCTTTTATACCTGACTATGGAAGGACAAGTGCGCGGGTCCTTCAGCGCGTCTCTAATGAATTCCCATAATTTGTTTCCCTTTGTGTGCTGTGAACGCTTTCTCGGCCTCCCGTCTTTGTTGCGCTTGACAAACTTTTCAACTGAAAAGGGTTAATTAAATGGGGGGGGGGGGGTGAATCGCTGGGCTTATTTAAATGATTCTTCTCATTTAGAGCTTTCGAATGACATCTGTTTGTTTGAGTTTACCGGCACTGAACCGTGCGGCTCTCAAAGGATAAGTTCAACAAAACTTTTAATGGCCGATCCAATACAAAAATTGGTTGCACTGCTTGCCCCCTCCCCCGCCGCTCCGTTTCCCGCCCGTATCATTCCGCACCCCTCCCCCTCGCCGTTTCACCCACGAAAAAACAAATTGCGCCGAATCAAGTCGTCTTCCATTTTCTCCAGGGTTTAAGTTACGGTCATTGCGGAATCATCCATTGCTCCTATGATTGGCCCATACGCTTAAAAAGTTTAGTTTTGGAATTGCGAGAAATGAATAATAAGAGAACATTTACTTGACCCATAATTTTTTGACTGATTGAGTCACCAAAGTGACGTGCTTTTAATTAGGGTTGGACAAACCCGGGTTATCCGGGACCGGTATCCGGGTGTTTTTGGAAATTTTTGGGTAAAATTATCCGGGTCTTGGACCAAGCCCAGCCAAATTATCCGGTATCCGGACGGATATCCGGGTGTTTTTGAGCTATCCGGTATCCGGGGGACCCGGATAATATCCGGTTTTGTCCAACCCTACTTTTAATGCCTGATAGCCACTGGTAACATTCAGGGTGGACATTATCAAAACCCAAAAGCAGGGTTGCAAAAAACGGGTTAAAGCAGCCAAAAAAAGAAAAGCAGGCATTGAGCGGGAAAAGTACTCAAAAAGCGGGCAAATTGCCAAAAGAAATTGAATGCATAAAATTGATCAAATCAGAGCCCTTATATCTTGTAAAGCTTCATTCACGCCTTGCAAACGTTAAACAAATATTTTGTTTAAAAGTTAGAAAAATGACACAACGTCTCTGTAAAACTGACATCGATTTGCCATGTTGAAATAATTCCGCAGTGACCGTAACTTAAACCCTGGTTATGAGACGACTTGATTCCGTGTAATTTGCTTTTTTCGGCAGGGGGGCAATGACGGGGGGGGGCGGGGGGGGGGGGGGTAAAACAGTGCCATGCACTCAATTTCTTTTATCAGATCGGTTGTCTCACCTTTGTTCTTGCTGCCCGCAGGTCGTCCCACGCCGCGTTTAGTCCCTGCGCTTGTCATCGGCTTCAGAAGGTGCGATCTTTGCTGCTGCGCCATCATCAAATTGGATGTGCATGACAACTGGTGGTTAATCAGTGCCCCCCGGTTGTTGTTTGGTGCTTCTTGTTGCTGTTGGATGGGTTGGATCATCCGGGAGAGCGAAGCGATTGCCGAAGGGCATACCAGAGAGGGCTGAAGTTGGCTGGCGGGAGAAACATGCGGCCCGGGCTGGCGAAGTGTTGCCGCGGATGCTGATGGTGACGGGAGAAGCCGATTTAATGATGGAAGCGGACAGCCCCCCGCGTCCTTTTGCCTCTGTTGGTTATTTGCGACTGCAACCCTGAGGAAAAGGCTGGTGGAAGTGTCTCCTGTGACTGATGCCGAGTCAACGAGGGGTTCGACGGCCGTAACGGACTCCAGAAGCTGCTGCTGCTGTCTTTTCTCCTGTTGAATTGCCAGCTGACCCAGAAAAGCCGTCTGCTGAAGCAGTGTTGAGGCTGCCGGCTTCTTCACGTTCATTTGTGCCAACAACGGCGGGTCCAACGCCGAGGACGGCGTAGCGACAGAACCATTCACCTTCATCCATTCGTCGATGAAGTTCTCGTCTAAGATGGATAGACCATGTTTAATTTCATAACCATTTGAATTACCTGTGACTAGTTTGCAAAATTCGGCAAACAGTAGAGATCCGTAGCTGAACAGGTCGAGAATGGAATTAAGAGTTCTTTTTACAGACTTACTTAGGGTCGTGTTCTTTAAAACGTTGTTCGTTCATCAGCATCAACAACGGTCCGGAGCAATTGGCAAACTTCGCCAGATTCAAGTTTTCGCCTTTAAATGCGCATACTTTTTACAAAAACTCCACGCCTCCCCCAACTTACATGGAATTTGGTGCCGTCGTGCAACATCCAAAATCCAAGCCACAACATCGTCGCTGGACCATTCTCGAGGCTCTTTTCGTTTAAACTGTAACAGATCCATTCGTTCGCCCAGTAACTGAATGAACATATGGAAGTTACACCCGCCCTTTCATCCAATTGAATTTACCGGAATGGGTTTGGAGAGACTTGGACCGGGGTCGACCGAGCGAATGTTCGGCACTGATGGAGACAATCGATTTTAATTGAAGAAATTGCAAATTACCAATAAAAACGCCCTCAGAACTCAGAGGAGAATTCATCGCCATAGTTGCCGTAGTGTTGACCTGCTGCTGCTCTGCCATTTTCTGCTGATGAAAATATGTAGTTTGTTGGACCAATTGAAGAGCACTCAGTGCTACCGATCGGCTGGAAGAACTTTGGTTGTCAATTCGTTGGATATCCAGTGAATTGTCAAGCTGAGGCTGCGCTGGCTGACTATGAGGAGTTGCAGCTTGGTTTGAAGACTTCAGATTGGCCAACAATTTCATTGAGGAATCTGTCGATGGAATTCTTCCTGAGTGATGCAAAAGCTGTTGCTGATGTTGGGCGGCGAGAGCGCTGACGAACAAATTGGCGGATAGTGAAGTGTTTGTCACATTTTGAATTTTCTGGACCAGTGGCTGTGCCGAAGGTTCGTGAGCAATGTGTTGTGGTGCACATAATTCGGAGGACAGCCGAGCAACAATTGGCGACTGTTGCGTGAAGAAGTTGCGTCGAGAATTCTGGTGTTCAGGCTCCACAAGTGACATTTGCTGTTGTTGGTACGAAGCGGAGGATGACCCTCCATTGTCTCTGCTGGCATTGGTAAGCGCAGCAAAAAATGCATCGATGCCCTTTTGCTGCTGTTTATGCCCAACAACATTGGCAGACAGGTTCTGTTGCCGTTGTTGCTGGAAGGAAATGATTGTCTCGGATGCGTCAGTCAAAGTGTCATTAGCGTTTTGAGATTCCGCGGTGGTCGCTGCTGAAAGAACAGGAGGCGTTTCTAGCGGACTCGACCGTTCACTGGCCGCCTCGGCCGGTGGAGTCGGCTGTTGTTGTGCGGAGCGCAACAGCGGTTCGCCCGCTAGCCTTGCGCTCAGTTGACGCTCAATGTCGAAGAAGAATTTGGAGGGCGGCGGGGGCAAGATGGAGCAGGGCGAGTGAAACGCACTTAGAGGAGGGGGGCTGGCGGCCTCGGCTGGACACTGATAGTGAGGGTCTTGACGGCCCCCAGCGAGGAGTCTCCTCATGAAGAACGTTGACGGCCCGACCCGTTGACGAAGGTATTGGACCAGAGCGGAGTAAATTGATGCCGATTGCGTTGCACTTCGGCGAAATCGCGTTGTAGTGACCCGAGGATTAAGTAACGAATAAAAGGTTCGATGAAGCGATTTGCGAGGAGTGACGGAGTTAGGAAAGCCAGTGAGAAAGATTTTTAAGAACCAAAAATCTGAATTGAATTTATAGAATTTGGGAAATAAGCGGCGAAAGGGCAGTTTGTTGCTCATTTCTTAAAAGGAGGGCGTTCAACTGAGAAGCCGGTCAAATCGGGCTGCCTTCGATAGACCAATAAACGAAGTTATTAAGGAGCGAAATGCGTCCCAAAGCCTTTTACGCGTCCCATTGAATTTTTAACTACTCACAAAAATCATGAATATAACGATAAATTTTTTTATGAAAAGCATTAAAAAATAATATCAACCTTCCAAACTCAAAAAAATTTTCCGCGGAAACCACTTTGAAGAAAGTTATAGCTCCTCAAAGTTTGTCAAAAACCATAGGGGGGGGACCCTTTTGGGCAACATTAGGTTTTGCCAACGTTACGTTTTTGGATGATTTTGAGGCCAAAATTGATTCCAACAAAATTTTGAATCGAAAAACATTTGAATTCAGAGTGGGGGTCATTTCGGCCCGGCCTCGGACGTTTCGGCCACATCCTGCAATTTCTTTTTGCATATTCAACCGACAAATTTTTAATTAGAAATTTTTTTCAAATGAACTAAAAACATAACAAAATTAGTAATTATAATCTGAAAATTTGCTAGAAATTTAGGGGTTCATTGGTAATTACTAGAAACACAAGAAGAAATTCCAAAATTTTTTGACGGGTAGAATCCGATTCGAATACTTTTTCGAAATACAAAAATCAATTTTGACCTCGAAACCTTCAAAAAAATGGCTGGGTTTCCTTATTAGGCCTAGGCCTAAGCCAACCTAAGCTTAAGCTTAGGCCAAAGTACGTAAATGTGAAAACGATGAGGATTTTTTTTTATATGCATCAGGGTTGCGTCAAAACCTCTCGATTTCGTTAATTTCGAGCTTTTCTCTCGTTTCGATGTCGAAAACCGAAATAAAAAAATTTCGACTAAGAAAATTTTTCTTTCGATGAAACCCTGATATACATTTCCTTGGGGCCGAAACGTCCGGGACCGAAACGACCTGTTCCCCGAATTCGGGCAACCCGGGTTCGAAATTGATCGAAATTTAAGTCAGAATCGGCTTCTACGCCCGAATATCACTTGACCTGCGAATTGTTGTTGGCTTAAATTGAATTAATTTGTGTTTTTTTAAATTCTTAGTGTGAAAAATTGAAAACTTTCCGGCTGGAAGGTATTTTCAGATACATTCTTGAAAATAAGTACAGTTTTAATTTTTGAGTACATATGAGAGCTCATTTTCAAGCACTGTACTTTCATGGATTCATCTGAGAAATTGTTATAAAATAAGGATAAAGTACATAAATAATAACTCTCATTAACCGATTATTTACGAAAAAAAGCGAATTACTGTTTGAACGAAATTTTGGTAATAATAAATCTTTGGCGTTCTGTCATGAAAATAAGAAGTTACACTGAAAATTGAGTTGGGCGCGCTTCGTATGTGGGGAATTTTTTTTAAATGTGCAGATTTTCCTGATTTTTTGCACAGAGCTTGCCAACTAAATTGTCTACCCAAAAGCAAAATCTTTAAGCTAAAATCAAAATTTTTCTTAACATTTTCCAGCAAACAAGTTGAAAAAAATAAAATTTTCAATAAAATGAGCGAAAATCACAAATTTGGGGCATTAAAAAGGGAGGGAAAGCGATGAAAACGTAAAGATCAGCGCAAGACCGAGCCATGAAAATGCATGAAGTGATTAAAGGTCAAAAAAACTCACATTTTGGCCCATTAAAATTCGTCAAAAATGAAAATTTCATTGATATTTTTCAAAAATTTTTTTTTCAAAATTCTCCAAACTCCACCAACTTTCGGTTAGAGTACGCTGGGGATGCTAAAAGCATGTATGCAAAATTTGGTCTCGAAATACAATCTCTAAGCTGTGTTACATGGCCTCAAAAATTTAGTAAAATTCAATGGCGGGGATAGGATGTCTGACATCACTCTGTCTGCCGCGTCATTAGAGTTGTCTGTTAATTTGTTTAAATGATTTTGGCGTTATGATTTGCACAAATGAATTAATCGTTTTTTTCGTAAATAATCGGTTAATGCTCTGGCTGGGACCAAACGACCCGCCGCTCCCTCTCATTGATCCCAAAAGCATTGATTGATCTTATTCTACTTTCATATTTGCCGACATATCGATATACAACGTGGGATAAAGAATGGAAAATGACAATTGGATGAGAAAAACGATGCAGGAAGTGAGTGGAGCGAACGGAGTTGAATGGAGGGAGGACCATCAGCAGTTGGGGAAATGGGTGTGATAAAGGGGAGAAGAAACTGGTCGCCGCTGCAGTCGGTAGCGGAAGGGAAATGTTTCGATCGAATGGTGGAAGGGGGAAGTTCAAAGGGGAGGGGGGTTGGGGGGGGGGAAGGGACTTCAAGAGGGGGAAGTTCAAAGGGGAGGGGGGAGGGGGGTTGGGGGGGAAGGGGGATTGGGGGGGAAGTTCAAAGGGGAGGGGGGTTGGGGGGGGGGAAGGGACTTCAAGAGGGGGAAGTTCAAAGGGGAGGGGGGGAGGGGGGTTGGGGGGGGGGAAGGGACTTCAAGAGGGGGAAGTTCAAAGGGGAGGGGGGAGGGGGGGTTGGGGGGGAAGTTCAAAGGGGAGGGGGGAGGGGGGTTGGGGGGGGAAGTTCAAAGGGGAGGGGGGAGGGGGGTTGGGGGGGGGAAGTTCAAAGGGGAGGGGGGAGGGGGGTTGGGGGGGAAGTTCAAAGGGGAGGGGGGAGGGGGGTTGGGGGGGGGAAGTTCAAAGGGGAGGGGGGTTGGGGGGAAGTTCAAAGGGGAGGGGGGAGGGGGGTTGGGGGGGGGGAAGTTCAAAGGGGAGGGGGGAGGGGGGGTTGGGGGGGGGGAAGTTCAAAGGGGAGGGGGGAGGGGGGTTGGGGGGGAAGTTCAAGGGGGAGGGGGGGGGGGGGGAAGGGACTTCAAGAGGGGGAAGTTCAAAGGGGAGGGGGGAGGGGGGTTGGGGGGGGGGAAGTTCAAAGGGGAGGGGGGAGGGGGGTTGGGGGGGGGAAGTTCAAAGGGGAGGGGGGAGGGGGGTTGGGGGGGGGAAGTTCAAAGGGGAGGGGGGAGGGGGGTTGGGGGGGAAGTTCAAAGGGGAGGGGGGAGGGGGGTTGGGGGGGAAGTTCAAAGGGGAGGGGGGAGGGGGGTTGGGGGGGGAAGTTCAAAGGGGAGGGGGGAGGGGGGTTGGGGGGGAAGTTCAAAGGGGAGGGGGGAGGGGGGTTGGGGGGGGAAGTTCAAAGGGGAGGGGGGAGGGGGGTTGGGGGGGGAAGTTCAAAGGGGAGGGGGGAGGGGGGTTGGGGGGGAAGTTCAAAGGGGAGGGGGGAGGGGGGTTGGGGGGGGGAAGTTCAAAGGGGAGGGGGGAGGGGGGTTGGGGGGGAAGTTCAAAGGGGAGGGGGGAGGGGGGTTGGGGGGAAGTTCAAAGAGGAGGGGGGAGGGGGGTTGGGGGGGGAAGGGGGGTTGGGGGGGGGGAAGGGACTTCAAGAGGGGGAAGTTCAAAGGGGAGGGGGGAGGGGGGTTGGGGGGGGGGAAGAGACTTCAAGAGGGGAAGTTCAAAGGGGAGGGGGGAGGGGGGTTGGGGGGGGGAAGTTCAAAGGGGAGGGGGGAGGGGGGTTGGGGGGGGGGAAGTTCAAAGGGGAGGGGGGAGGGGGGGTTGGGGGGGGAAGTTCAAAGGGGAGGGGGGAGGGGGGTTGGGGGGGAAGTTCAAAGGGGAGGGGGGAGGGGGGTTGGGGGGGGAAGTTCAAAGGGGAGGGGGGAGGGGGGTTGGGGGGGAAGTTCAAAGGGGAGGGGGGAGGGGGGTTGGGGGGGAAGTTCAAAGAGGAGGGGGGAGGGGGGTTGGGGGGGGGAAGGGGGGTTGGGGGGGGGGGAAGGGACTTCGAGGGGGAAGTTCAAAGGGGAGGGGGGAGGGGGGTTGGGGGGGAAGTTCAAGGGGGAGGGGGGGGAAGAGGAAGAGAACGGCGGAATAGAGCACTCCTCAAAAACTTCTCCCCTCCCCAAACGCGCTTCTTCACAGTTTTATCATCTGCTTTTAGGGCTTCTCAAATAAACTAAACGATGAATGAAAGCGGATGAGAAATGAGAAACTGATTGATTGATTGATTAAACGAATGCGGACGGAAAGGGAAAGGACAATCGGCAGTGGAAGAATTTCGTTTTGAACTATTCTCTTCTCACAGTCTCCCCCATTATAATTTCGTAATTTTCGCTTCTGTTAATTAATGATAATAATTCTTTGTGAAAAGACGGGGGGTGGGGGGTTAGCAAAAAACATACATAAACATACATAAATATGGGAAGGATTTGAAATGGAAAGAAGATGAAGAGAATGGAGGAGGAAGGGGAGGGGGAGAGGTGAAAAAAGAGGTGAAGAGGGGAGAGGGAAGTAAAAGGGCAGAGAGTAACGGAGAAAGCGATTGGAGGGGAAAGAGAGAGAGTGGGGGAGGGGGAGAAAGAAAAGAACAGGAAAGAGGAACGGATAGATTATAAAAAAACAATTAGAAGGAGAGACCGAAACAGAGAGAGAAAGCGCCGGGGGGAGAGAGAGAGAAAGCGCCGGGGGGAGAGAGAAAGAAAGCGACGGGAGAGACATAATTTGTCACGCTGTTCGAAAAACGTCCGACCGATCGTTTGTCTTTTGGTCCTCGAGAATGGGGGGGGGGGCGGGCGGTAATTGATCAGAAGAGAATCAAAAGTGGAAATAAATGCTGAATTGAAAACAGCACAAATTGGGATGGATGGTGATTTAATGATTAAATAGTGGAGATCGCGGGACTCGAGAAGGGGTCAAACAACAGACATCGCAATTCCTTTTTGGTACAAATTCCTAAGGGTTTTAAAGTCTTCTTAATGTCTCTTCTTTTCTAAAGTAACTTCTCTTTTTCTTATTTAACATTTTATGAATGGAACAAAAAAAACATTTGACTTTGAAGCTTTGAACCATCGACTTATGTCCCCCAGAAGCTTTATTTACGTGCACTTTTAGCGACGAACGCAACGGAACACAGAGAATAGGGAGGAGAGAAGCAGCGACAAAAGGAAAAGGAGTAAGATGTGTAGTGTAAGAGGGAAAGAGGAAAGAGTGATGTAAGGGGAAAGAGGAAAGAGAGAGAGTGGTGTAAGAGGAAAGAGAAAGAGTGATGTAAGGGGAAAGAGGAAAGAGAGAGTAGTGTAAGAGGAAAGAGAAAGAGTGATGTAAGGGGAAAGAGAAAAGAGAAAGAGTGATGTAAGGGGAAAGAGGAAAGAGAGAGAGTGATGTAAGGGGAAAGAGGAAAGAGAGAGAGTGGTGTAAGAGGAAAGAGAAAGAGTGATGTAAGGGGAAAGAGAAAGAGTGATGTAAGGGGAATGAGGAAAGAGAGAGAGAGTGTTATGAAGAAGTTGGGGGGGGGGGTTGTGATGTCCTCCCCTCGAGCGTTCCCCCTCCCCCGACGTCACCAGCAGCTGACGCCCGTCTCTTAATTTCGCTTTCGTGCCGTTGTGTTTTTCGGCACTTCGCTTTAATTCAAATGCCCCCCCCCATCCTTTCCTTTTCCCAGTGGATTTGCCATTTGTGGGAAGAGACGCAAATGGTGGGTTAAGTGAAAGAAAGAAAAGGACGAAGGAGAAAATACGCGGAAAGGGATAACATAACGGAGGAAGAGAGGGACTTCCGTTTGACGAGAAATAATATCATCGCCACAGGCAAAAAAGAGGTAGGAAAAGACGAAAAGGAGGAGGATTAAGTTGAGACAAACATCACATTGAGAGGAGGGGGCAAAACAATGTTGGGGCGGAGTTTAGAGGTAGAGGCAACAGATAGAAGCAGGGAGAGATAAGAGTGAAGGGAGGAAAGGGATGAGCCGACGGATGAAGTGGAAGGGAATGTGACCGGGGCGAGGGGGGGGGGTGGAGGGAGGTGAGGGGTGGGGGAGGGGGGGGCGAAGGGGGAAGGAGGGGGGGGGAGGGGGGGCGAGAGGGGGGGTGGTGGAGGGGGGGGGCGAAGGGGGAAGGAGGGGGGGGGGAGGGGGGGCGAGAGGGGGGGTGGTGGAGGGGGGGGGCGAAGGGGGAAGGAGGGGTGGGGGAGGGGGGGGGCGAAGGGGGAAGGAGGGGGGGGGGAGGGGGGGCGAAGGGGGAAGGAGGGGGGGGGGGAGGGGGGGCGAAGGGGGAAGGAGGGGGGGGGGAGGGGGGGGCGAAGGGGGAAGGAGGGGGGGGGGAGGGGGGGCGAAGGGGGAAGGAGGGGGGGGGGGGAGGGGGGGCGAAGGGGGAAGGAGGGGGGGGGGGAGGGGGGGCGAAGGGGGAAGGAGGGGGGGGGGGGGAGGGGGGGCGAGGGGGGGGGGTGGAGGGAGGTGAGGGGTGGGGGAGGGGGGGGGGGGTCGATGAAGACAAATGAAGAAAGTGTGAAATAGGGACGGAGATTCGAACGGAGCAGAATATTTACCAACGAGAATTTGTAAAAGTGAAAGGGTCAAATTAAGAAAAGACGAAAATAGGTAAAAGAAAGCACTGATAGTATAGCAGAAGGAGACGAAAAACAATGGGGAGAAACAAACAATTGGGCAGTTTGGAGCAGGAAGGAATTAAAGAAAGGAGCGAGGAAAGGAAGAAACTAACGAGAAGATCGAGTAGAAGAAGTTCTCGGTTTCTTTCGAAAGCGAGGAATTNGATGGAAGAGACGGACGATTTGAATGCGCTGCGGATAATTCATTTTGGATGATTTATCTGATCAAAATTTGGGCACTCATTTTGGCTGATTTTTGCGTCCTTTGATTCTGACACTTTTCAGTGGGCGATATTCTTCAGCAGTGCCATTCGTTTTGTTATTTTGCAGCACTAATTGCGGGCACACCTGACCCGTTCTTAAAAAACAAAAGGTTTCTGGCAGGGGAGGCCCCCCCCCCAATCCCCCCCCCCCCTCTCCCCCCAATCCCCCCCCCCCAACCAACCAACCAAATCCCACCTGTCCCTGCACCATTACTTACCTGACCCCCATCCTCCGCTGATGATCATCATCGCCAGAGTCGTCGTCTCATCTCCCATTTCGCTTCGCTTGTTTGCGCGGCCTCCACCGCCATTACCAACTCAGCCTCTGCTAATCCGGGAAGGCAATAAATGACGACGCCCCCCCCCCGGGGGGGGGAGTGAATGGGCCAATGAGCAACCGACGGAAGGAAGTGAATTTGAAAATTGATGAAAGAGAGGGAGGGGGGGGGGAGAGTTTGATGCGAAAGGAAGGGGAAAATATTGATGAAAAGGTCTGACAAAGGCCGTCTGATAAAGTTAGAGAAGCAATAAGGGTCCCAAGATTAAATATTTTGCGGTGTTTTCTCTGTTTCCTTTATGTGTTATGAGCGCACTTCCTTTAGTTTCTTTCCCCAACCTTTCTTGCAAGTTTAGGCTGCAAGATAAAAGCGCTTCGAGCCAAGACGAACACTTACATCAAAACGCCGGTGCGGGGTGAAGAGCCGATATTTGTTGTGACCGGACGGCACGAGGATGTGCTGGAGGCAAAGCGTGAGATCGAATGTGCCGCCGAACACTTCACCCAAATAAGGGCTTCGCGTCGGCACAGTCAGGTGGGTGGGCGAGGCCTTTGCTTTCTTTTGGGTTACTTCATTCATTTGGAGGCTTTTCAATTCTGTTGGATGTTTAGGGCGGTTGTCCGGCACCCGGACACGTAACGGCCTATGTACGCGTGCCGCTGCGCGTCGTCGGTCTGGTGGTCGGTCCAAAGGGTAACACCATCAAGCGGATCCAGCAAGTGCGTGCGGACCGGTTCCGTTTGTTTATGTTCCGTCTTCTCCCAGGACACGCACACGTACATCATCACGCCGAGTCGCGAGCGCGAGCCGATCTTTGAGGTCACCGGACTGCCTCAGAATGTGGAGGCAGCCCGGCGAGAGATCGAACAGCACATCTACCAGCGAACCGGCAACATGCCCATCACGGACTCGAGCGCCTCCATCGCCAATTATGACCTGCACGTGCGTCAGGGGTCATGGTCATGGAGCCAGAGCAATGGGGTGAATAAACGGGCGAATCGGAGTTGGGGGGGGGGGGAAGTCGAAGTCGTGCAAAACTCCGAACTTGGGGAATTCTGATTGGAATCTTCAATTGAACACTTTCCCTGCCCATTCTCCAATTAATTCATTTTTTTCTCCAGGCAGCCGCACTGCAGGCTCAGCACGCGGTATTGCACGCAAATGCCCTTAATCGGCCCAATTACGGTGCGCTCGCGGTCACATCGACGGCACGTCAGCTTCAACATCAACATCAAGCAGTGCCACAGCTGCAGCCCAGCCCATACCAGCCGCAATTCCACCACCAGCAGTACATCAACAAAGGACCGAGCTTGGGAGACCTCAATGGGGGCTTTTGCACTCAGCAACAGGACATCGTCCAACACGGCACTGGCACAAAATTGTTCGGCAGCGCTGCAGCTTCGCCGCCACCATTCGGTCCAATCGGTGGCGCATTGCCATTGGGCACTTCGGCGTCCAGCAATAATTTGCACGCAATGCTTGGCGCGTTGGATTTGGACGGAGGGGCGCAGCAGGGACAACATCAGGGCCAGGTTTTGTGGCCTTTTGTTTGCTTTATTGGCAATTGCAAATGCTTTACCGTCAGTATTTGTGTTTAGCCTTCTTCCGCCGCCGACTTCAAGCTGGATTCTTCCTCTATGCTGTTGCTCCGTTCCTCTTCCAACGGACTCGCTGCTGCCCAAAGTCGCGGGGGTCCCAGCGCCTTCTCCCCGTGGCGAATATCCTCCGGCACCGTCGATGCCGTGCCACAAAATGACTTTCTGGACCTGCTGACCTCCACTAGCCCTTCGCCGCTATTCTCCGCCTCCTCCGGTGGCGGTGGCGGGTGCCATTCTTCCTCCTATTCTGGAGGTTCCTGCGGCGGCATCGGAGGCTTTGCCTGCGGCGAACTTTCCTCCGTCAACTCGACCTCGCGCGATGAGGGTTTGGGCGACTCGCCAACCAATTCGTAAGTAAATCAAATCATTCGGTTTATCGGTCGTTGCCTTGCCAAGATTTGGTCGTCCCAATGGAGCAGACCCTTACCAACATTTGATGACAATTTGGGCCGATGTTTGTGACGGAAGGGCGGCGGGGGAAGTCGGAAAGTCGGCCGGCGAGACGGCGGAAGTTAAGGCCAAAACGGAAGAGAAAGGCGGCGGCGCCGGCGGGGAGTTTACGCCCGCGGGGTGAAAGGGAATGGCCGGAGGGCGGACGAATTCAGGGAGGGAGGAGAAGCACAGAAACGACCAAAGCGGGCGAAGAAACACGCAACGTCAAAGACCGTTTAGGGAGTTATCGTTCGTTAGATACTGTAGTCAAGCCAGCATTACGGTACGTGACACGAAATCGCATTTCACAGCAGCACGAAAGTCCGGTTTAGGAGTTTTTTTTGGAGCTTAATGCTGGCGTTAGGGTAGGTCATAAACACTCCCGAATGAGTTAATGTCGTTTACCTTTAAACGGTAACTACAGTAATCCCTCAAGATTTTACTGTATTCGACAGATCACTCACTCTCATCACAACAATTAACGAACAAATTCCTTTATAGATTCTTATGGCTTTACACCTCTTTCTTCCCTCAATTTAAATGCTCTCAAATAACCCACTGAATTTTCTAAAATGGAAAATGACTTTTATTTGGTCGGTTATTTGTCCCAATATTTGTTTCTCCTCAAAAAGCAATCTCCCAAATATTTAACATATTTCAAAACCAAATCACTCAGCACAGAATTTTATTCTTTTTCCTCCCAAATCAAATTTATTTTATTTTGTTTTGTTTTGCCCAATTCCCTCACCCACTGAGTTCGATCAATTGAGCCATTCCATCAGAATTTTATGCATCGCCCACAAAGCACCGCTTCAGCAAAACACAAAAATCAGCCAAAACAAATACCCCCCCCGGCGTTATGCGATCAAAACTTCCAAAAGATAATTTTATTTAGTTAAAATCGAATCGCATGAACCCAAACCATCCAATTCGTTTATTTTGTTTGTTTGTTTTGTTGTATGAATGGCCTCCCCCCCCCACCCAATTCTATTGGAAATCTCGACAACTTTCCGAAGCCCAAGCAGCCCTCTGACTCGAATTTCACAGACAAAAGCCCCTGTTCTCTCCAAGCGTGTCCAACAGATTGATCAAAGTTGAGATTTTATTATTATTTGACGGATGTTTTCTTTCCCAAAATTTACGAATTCTTAAAACTCCCAGGGTTTGTCCCGGCCGATTCCCCCCCCCCACCGAATCATCCAAAAATCCCATCTGAATCATCCCCCTCGAGACGATGTAATTTAATTTTATTTAATAGATTTAATTTTAAAATATTATTTTCTGAGAGACGTCGCCCAAATGTCAGAGAACGCATTGACTGACAAAACACGAAATATTTCTATAATCTTTTTTTCTCTCACTCTCCGCTGTCAACGAGCTATTTCTATTTATGTACTTCTCTTTCTTTCTCTCCTTACTTACCCAACACTTTACATGATAATTATTACTGAAAATTCTTATGATTTTACACCTTTAATTATTTTTTTAATTTAATAAATTTATCTTTATTTTCCAGTAAAGATTTTAAATTTCCAATTAGCATAAATTTAGTTTAGTGAATCCTAACAAACAATACGCTTTTGTTTCCATTTAAGTTACCCGAATTTGCGGGTAACCGTAGCCGTTAGCCGTTATCCGATTGTGACATCAGTCTTTTCGTTTAACTATCAGCAAATGCCAAACCAACACCGGCGAAACGGGGCCACATTTGGGCGGCATTCCAGGGGATGCCCTACGGCAGAAGGAATGGTCAAATATCCGCTGGAGAGCACCCCAAAGTTGGCCAAAACCATAAGGGGGGGGGGCATACTTGCTCCGTCATCGCATGCTCGTTGAAAACCGCTTAAATTGTCAATTTATTTTTATTGACCAATCGTAATCGGTGCATCAAATAACTATTTTCAGACAATTTTAGAATAAAAAATATTTTTCACAAATTTTGACCAAAAAGTGTCACCTTTATGGTTTTGTCAACTTTGAGGGGTTATAACTCGCTCAGAAGTGTCTGATCTTCTCCCACCCCTAGATCGATTTATCTCATCGAAAGATGTCCATTGATACCTAAATTGTCCCGATCCATCCACAGGAAAAACCCATTGCTATGCTCTTTAAGTCTCAAGTTTAAGATTTTCACATCCAAATATTACGATTTTAATGGAAAAATTTAAATTTTCTAAACGAGTTCGGGTTTGGGGCGGGAATGGGGCGAAACGGTGTCCAGATCCCTGAAAACCCCCAGAAACGGGTTCAACATTAAAAAAAGTTGTTTTTGTTGACACAACCGATAAGTACCGATTCTACGACTCCAAAAACCTGCGGAACCACCTTTTATCGAATTTTTTAAAAAAATTTTTTGTCACATAACAAAACAAGGACCGCGTGCCCTCGAAAAACTCGGAATTCTTAATTTAGCGACGCATCACAAAATCCTGATCTTATCTTAACAACAAAAACAACGGGTCAATGGAAATATGGATAAGTAATATCCCTGAACTAAACTTTGGTCTCAGCTTGAAAGAATGCTTTTTGGAGAGGAAAGCTTTTGACAATTTGCATCATTCTGATTCCATTTATGGCGCGGGGCATTCGTTCCTTTAGACGACGTGTAATCTTTGCCCAGAGTCTCTGCTTTTTGGGGGGGGGGACGAGTTTCTTCCCCACCTCCAAACAAAAATGTGCACATTCACTTCAAAAGGGAGGGACTGATGGACGGAGAGGGGAAAACAGAAAATGGATTTTCGGGGGGATCAAAGTACGTGTGGGAGGTGGGAGGGGGGGGGGGGAATTGTGCTCGGTTCGCATGTGATGGGGGGGGGTTACATAGGGGGGGGGGGGTAATTCAGTCACTTCTCTCATTGTCAGTCCCGAGTCCGTTTAGGCACTGCCCACTGCCACTCCCGTTCCTCGTCCCTAAAAATGCCTTTCTGAGATCATTCAGCAGCCGCCCATGTCTATGCCATCTGCCTAGCGCCCCCCCTTTTCACGTTCACAGCATGTTTTTACATCTTTTGATCACCCCATGATTGTCCTCTTCCCGCGTTGCTTTTCGCTTTTACTTGGGTATAGGCGTTTCGGGGGGGGGGCACAAAGAATGGGACCAGCAGAGGACGGAAAAAGTACTTAAACAAACGACTAATGGGTGAGGCATCTCAAAATCACAGCACAAAGAACTCGAAAGAAGAGTATCACAAAACAACCGCCGCCGCCGACCATCCAATGAGCGGTAATGATATTGCAATGCACACGAAAGCGATGACACCGAGCGGGGGGGGGGGGATAAAGCTCCAAAGAACAATTACCCGACAAATACATTTGTATGCATTCAACAATTATTCTTGCCATCTTTTTTTGTTTTAATATTCTACGGCTTACTCCCATCCCCTGAAGGGGCGTATGGCTTTATTATTATTGAGACTCTGTCTGTTAGATCTGAAATTGGTGGCAATTGTCTTTTAATTGGCCAAAATCGATTTTATCGCGTACCAAATGAACGATCATTTTATCGCTAAAACAAAAGTGGTGATGTGAAAGTACGGAATGGGTGTGCACTGTACAATGTGACACATAATCTCTAACAAATAAGTGCGTTGTTTCATACAAATTGTCTTTTTCCCGCCCGTCCTGTGCTGCTGCTGATCACGTTTTTGATGCACAGAATGGCGTAAACAACCCTCGCCCTCAACAGATTCTGGATGGGGTGATACCCTCCCCTCGCCCCCCCCCCCCGACCATCGTGACTAAATTCCCCCCCCCCCTTTTCTTGTCTTTTTTGTTTTGTCCGTTTGTTCTCAATTCAATTTCATTTCTATGGACACATTTGAATATTTTCAGAAACTTTTTCAACCATTCATTCAAATGTCTCATCAAGTGACACGGGCAGCACTCAACCACGGGACGCGTGTACTGAGCGTGTTGGAGAAGGTCAAGTTGGTCTGCTGGTTTGAGGAGACACATTCGTTCGCGCAAGTGGCTCGAAGGTGTGGCAATTAAAGGATAATGTGAAAATAGTTCCGTTAAAATCATTTTTCGAGAGAAGGGGCGGCGGGCAACCAAATTTAGCGCTTTAATAAATTCGAGATTAAATTATATTTTAAGATACCGGGCAGAATTTGGTATGGAACCACCGCAGTTGGACCAAGTGAAGAAGTTGCACCAGAGATTTCTGAGCACCGGCTCAATCCTCAATGGCACAACGACGGCATTCTCCGGCATAGGAGACGGAGTCGGTCTTGGAGAACAACAGCCAATTCCCGTCGTAAGCGATGCGGGACTGGATGCGGAAGAACAGCTGAGAATGGCCAGAATGTGAGCCGGAGGACCTGAAGATTTATGAACGAAATTTTCCAGTGAAGTGGACCAACGCTCTTCGACTTTATCTGCTTTGTGTAAAGTGTATAGAATCGGCTTCCAATTCAAAGGCTTTTCATTCCCCAACTTTTATTTTTGCGCAAAAAATTTCTTAGGATAAGCGTGAATAATTTATTGATTTGTTTTTTCTTTCTTTTATCTCCGCCTCGAAGTCGCAAGTGTTCCTTTTGGCCCGTTCCCTTTTGTTTTGAATGTTATTCCATTCCCATCCCCTCACTTTCTCATATTTGTGACATTCAGCTGCATTGTTCGACTCCCATTTAAAAGTTGAGTGAAATGCGATTGAAAATAAGGTACTCGCTCTCGCACCCTACACTTCAGTGCCTAGTTCAATTAAAAACATCAGAACGAACGAATTTAGGTTCGTCCCCTTTAAAATGAATTATTTGACAGACAACAATAAATGCGAACTTCAGTGCCAGAATTTTTTAAAAGAAAACAAAAATTACTAAAGCGCAGCCTAAGCAGAGCTGAGACTAGGCGTACGCAAATAGTTTTCAACATGCTGAAAATGGTAAAGGAGGATTAAGTACAATTCTTAGTCAACATTTAGTAAATATTTCACGTTTTTTCCTTGAAATTCCGGTCTCTAAGAATAACATACGTTCATTTAACCGGGTTTGAAAATTCTAAATTTACATTAAAGCAAAAAAAACCTTAGGTATGTCTATTGCCAGAAGCATTTTTCCTCGGGGATGTACGTAGAATCCGAATCTGACCTTCATTTCGACCAATTTCGAAGCCCGAAACATGCTTATGATTTTGAGGTCAATTGATTTCCGCAAAAATTTTTCATTTTTTTCAAAAATTGGGGTCGCATCATTTTGCCAATTTTTTTGACACGAAAGAAAAAAAATAAAAAATATTTGAAAAACCCTGCCTATGAATGGAAGATTGCCGTGCATATGGCCAGACACTATCAAAGTCTTTTGTTTTTGAACTATTTTTACTCTTTTGGTTGTCTTTGGGTGGTGTCCCATTTAATTGAGTGAACTGTTTATTTTTTCGGTTCACTGATGGAAAATGAAGGTTCCAATGCTGGTGGGGGATCTCCACAGGACGAAGACTCTTCCGATGACGGACTTTGGAATGAATTCGAAACTTGCGCCACTTCAGGTTTCGAATTTGAACGGAACATAGGTAATGTGGATGTTTAGTGACTCACCTTTACCGCAATTCCAATTGGCGCACGTTGCAACAGGCTGCCGCGTCGGCCACCCAATTATATAAGGTTCGGCAGCAGACATTGCATCCTTGGTTTTCTTATGTTGGGTAGTGCATCTGTTTAATTTACTTTTACTTTTTAATATTTAGAGTAACTTTTAGAGTGGTCTTGAGTGCAAAAAGCGTTCGTTCGACCGCGGCTTCTCAAAGGGCCGTTTAACGCTTGCCAAGGAGCTTTCGAGTATTTGTCGCTATAAAAACAAGGTGGACGTGACGGACATTGTGGCACTTCTTTCTAAGTACAACTTACTGCCCAATGGCTCTCCGTCGCCGCGTCAGCGCGACAGTGGCGGAAACGGAAGCGCTCTTCATCACGGGGACAGCGGCGGTAGCGGCAACCCGGTTTTTCTGTTCCAGCAGGTACGGACAGACAAGGGCTTGGTCAACGCCATGAGTGTTGGGATTGAATTACTCCTTGTTTGCCATCGATGATTTTTGGCGTTTTTGGCGGTTTTCCGCGTTGTCTAAAAAAAGATACCAAATGCTTTTTGTTAAGGCCCTCTGTCCGGCTTCAAACCCCGCGTCGTCTCCGCACCGCACCGGACTGAACAACTTCCTCCAAACTCAGGTTTACCGCCACCGCAAGCGTGCTCATTCTCCACAAGACTCGCATTCATTTGACTTTGTCTCCAAACGCTTCAAACGTTTGTAAATTCGTTCGTTGCCATCTTCCCAACGTCGGTTCAGCGGTTATATCAATACTCTAAGTCTGGCACCGTTTTGGATTCCTGACAAAGTGAGGGTTTGTGGTTTACTGAGAGTCAATTTTGTGACCCAATTTACCACCCACAGAATTTAAAGCAGTCCAATTCGATAAACTGACCATTAACCCGCTCTTTTTCTCGGAATTGAATGCTATTGTCGTATTTTGTATCAGCTGAAAAACTCGTCTCTAGTTATAAAAAAAAACAGATTATTTTTACCATTTATCTATAAAAGTTTTGTGGCAATAGAAGTGATTTTTAATTTTAATTTTGCGACGAAAATTAATTTTTAAATCATTTTCATTTAATTGTTTAGGCAATACACTTATCCCAAATTTTAATTGCCATTTTCGAACGTTTCAATGCCTTCTTATAAGGACAATTTTGCTTTTCGTTAAAGAAAGTTGAAATGATACAATGAATGAGAATCGCTTGAAATTTGGGAACTATGCGTTGCGCTGTAAATTTTGGATTGTCTAAAAAAGCGATCCTTAATGACCCGCCCTTTAGTCATTTTAATTGTAAGTTCTTAGGATCCGACGGTAAATTGCCTCTTTCCCATCCAAAACCATACACAAAATCTGAAGAATGAGCCGGAAGTTCTATTATTCGCTCAATGCGGAAATGCTGTCTGCCCATAGTTCCTACTTTTTTACCATTGATATAAGTTGTGTCGATACAATTAAAAAGTAGTATTTTTATGGCTGTATAACGACACACCGTAATTTTAATCAGACCCAACTTCCGCATTTCATGTATAGTACATTTCAATTATCGATAAAGTTTTGCATACTTTTTGGGTTTATTTGTTATTTTGTTACATATTCGAATTATTTGTTTAAAATTTATCATTGTTAATGTAAATTGCTTATTTTCGCCTCCCTAGAATCTCGGTCTAATGGTGCGTAAATTGAAATTCCATGAGAAAAAACTGCTGAAGAAGGTCGACTTCATCAATTGGCCTGCCGAAGTTGACAACACCCTTCATGAGAACAAAATTATGCGTCGTTACCATGTGGAGAGGCGGGAACACTACACACACTACAACAAACTGGCGAGAGAGGTCCTCCGAACGGCACAGCCATTGTTTTTTCCGTTTCCTCTAAATGTTGTGGTGCTTTTGCAGATTCGTGAGATGGCGAAGCGCATTCAGGCGTTGGATGACAAAACGCCGAACAAGTTAATATTGGCGCGGATGCTGCTCGGCAAACTCTTCGACATGGGGGTGATTTCGACGGCGGACACCCTCGAGCGGTGCGACAAAGTATCGGCTTCATCTTTTTGTCGGCGCCGACTTCCCGTTGTCTGCCATAAAATGCAAATGGCACCGACGGTACTAAACATTTCAAGCTTTTCGAAGGAAATGAATATTTCTCTGTTGGTTTTGTTTATTGTGTTTAGGTGAGGAAGGCCAGCCAATTGGTGGAGCAGGGTCATGTCCGCGTCGCCGTTGAAATGGTTACTGACCCGGCATTTTTGGTCACCCGGGCCCAGTCGGATCACGTCACATGGACGCGCGAGTCGAAGATCAAAAGGCACATCGACACTTATAACAACGAATTAGACGACTTTGATGGGTGAACGCGCAATCAAAGGGAAGCGATATAAATTGATCAGAGCGGTTAAATTGTATTTATGATTAAAATTTTAAAAGCACCGAAATTTGAACGAATAGCAAATTTGGAAAGTTATAGAGACGGTCAATGTTGGAATCGCCGAAAATAATTAGAGATCTAACGGATAAGGTCCTCGACCAAACATGATTAGGTCTCTTGTCAACGGATGAACTCGTCGAGCTGTCTGGCTGGTAGGGACCCGTTTTTCAGGTCGGCCAGACCCAAGGACTGCTCCGACTTGGCTATCGCTTCTGCCAGCATCTCTTCCTCGGCCCCCTCCTCATCATCTTCGTCCTCTTCCACAATTCCTCCGAGCTTTCCACAGTCTTTCTCAAGGAGACCAGCCAGCATCCGTCCAATTTCTGCACCATTCAAGTCGGCGCTCAGTTCGTCTTCGGACGGGAAAAGCAATTGGGCAATCCTTTCATTGAGTCTCTGAAGGACAACGAAATGGTCACCAATTCGGGATTTTGCACTGTTATTTTGACTAGGACCTGGTCTGTGCCATCAAGAATACGTCCATCGAATGGCAAGTTTAGCTCATTGAGTTCGAACAGGGCGGCCATCAGGTTGAGAAGAGAGCGGACAGAGCGCCTTCCCTCATGGCTCAGCAGCTGTCGAAGCCCCGCCATTTTATCCAATGATTCAATCAATTCGCTGAAATTTTTGGAATGAATGGATTTGTTCGAGCCCTTTGTTCTATTCCTTCCCTTTGGCTGACCCCTTCCGGCGATCTCCGTCGCCTTTCTCTCCCCTCCCCCCTCCCCCGGCGATTCTATGCCATTTGTTTGTTCTTCCCATAACCCGTAAGTGTAGCTGAGAAGCATTCGGATGTTCGCGAGTTGACTCTGCTCTCCGTCGCCACTTTTGGCGGCGCCTAGGAAGACCGTCTCCACCTGTCGCATTTGGACGGACATTTGGCACGCGTCCTTCTCCAACCGTAAGAATTGATTCTCGGCCTTAACGAAGCGCAAAATGATGGCAGACAATGGCCGCACATTTCTGACTTCAATATATTTGGCGATTTCCGTCACGAACAAATGCATCGGAATCGGACAACGGAGCTGAACCTCGGGCTGAAGTCGGCGGACGCGTTCGACAATGCTGGAGAGGACGGCGAACAGAAAGTCGCAAGAGTCGGATTGGATGCGATAGCGGTCTTAAAGCGAATGATCAAATCGGTCGCTTTGTTTAATCATCTGAACGAGCAAATCTCGCGCACTCACTCGTTTTCGCTGATACAAATAAAGACACGGCTGAATTATGATCGCCAAAAAACGGCTGTAAGCCAAGCGAAGTTTTGTCTTTGTTTTCGGTAAATTCGGGGAACATTGTCGAAATGTTAAGCGCTGTTCTGTTTGAGTCCAATGAAAGCTTAAAATTGGCCTGTCTCTGAACGTTGACTTCTCGACAAATCACTGACAGAGGGACCGAGAAGTTGGCAAAACGAATTCCTAAGAAATGCAAAAAAAGAATAGAGATGAAAGTGCCAAAAACTCAACCGGCCGAAGACAATGTGCAAATTTGGCATCGAGGGTCGAACACCGGCCGTTCGTGGCAAAATATTTTGGTTGAGAAAGAGACTAAAAGGAATTAATTGATTGGAGAGAGTCAATTCAAAGCCCTCACCGCCCTTCTCCGATTGCTGAAATGTCGACCATTGCGTCCCCTGGACGCTGGTTAGTTCACTTTGCAAAAGGACCGTCGATGGTGACTTTCTTCCCTCTTCTTCGCTGTTGACCGAAATGCTTAAAGTCGCCGATGGGACACCGTCGATGGCGTTGAAAGAAGCCTTCAGGAGATCGAAGTGTTAATTAGGGGGGGGGGGTAACCGACGGATTGATCGTCAACTTCGATGCTGACATCGATGCCCTGCTGATTGGTGTCTTTGCCTTTAATTAGTCCATGAAATAATAACAAAACATTACGCCGCACTTTCTCTGCCGCTCCTCCAAATGATTTCCTCGAATTCCCTAAGTTCCTTTTTCCGACTTTCAAAATCGATGAATCGCGACTCTGTGACTGGCATTCGGAACAGCGACGGTTCGGTGCCTTCAAAGGATAAGTAAACAAATAGCCCATCGCCTATAAAAAGCGTTCTGCTTCTAACCTAAGTACCCAATGAACAGGTTGCCCTCATCACTGAGAAGGGCCAACAGAGACCGCAACGAGTCACTGAAAGGGAAGAGACAAAGCTGCGCGTGAGGGTTTGTGCGTACTTGAACGTGCAGGTGCCGATGTGTTGGGGAACGAATGGCAATTGGCCACTCCAAATGAGTCGGGTGTCCGAGTAGAACAACACCGTTTTGGTACCATTTCCAATGCACAAAGGAATGTGCGCGTCCTTCCCTGGAACTGAACTCAATGAACCTCAGCATAACCTCAAAGGGTGCACCCAGAGTTCTGGCAGCTCCGAGTTGGACGCTCGTCCCTTACAAAGGAAGATCCCCCCAGGGGAGGGGGGAAGTGTAAAGGGCAAGAACCCCAAATGAATTGAGCGTCTCCCAACAACTCCGTCTTAAACTCGTCCTTGAAATCCCCGATTGTGTGCTTCAACAATATCAGTACAATGGCTGAGCACTGTCACACAGAGGGCGACTGTCTGTAGTCGAATTGTGAAGCGCGGATTGCCCCCATGAGTGAAACAATGCAGCGCGCGTTTGCACAAGACCAATATCGATGGCTGAACGGCTCCGGGAGAGGAGGGCTCATCAGCAGACCGGGAAATGTTGAGCACAATCATCTGAACTGCAAAATTAGTCCATAATAGCAGATGAAAGGCACAAATCTTCCAACTTCAACCTGCAAAATGATGTCCCCCAAGGGCTGAATCCAATCGGCCTAAATGCGGGAAATTCCATCCTTTTCCTTTACTCCTCCACTCACATTGACCCTTTTAGTCCCAGTCGCAGTTAGCGACACATAACGAACCGATCGGAGAGAAGCTCCAGAGGCAATTAACCCAAAAGAATGACCAAATGGTAAAAGGAATTGTATTTTTTGTTCTGTACAATGAGTCAGAAATGGAAGAATAGCCAAAAGGCCCCGGGTGGAGAATGTCGGGCAGGAGACGCTGAAGAACTTTGTTCTCGGCCTCCAAAATGTGCAAAACGCCCTGCAGATTTTGGACACATAACAGCAAAGTTACGCTGCGTCCGAAAAAGCCTAAAGTTGAAAAGAGTTTTAATCCGAACGGAATTTCGGTCATCGGCGACCTGAGCACATGTTAAACGCCGAAGCACCGCCAATCCGATGCTCAAAAACTTGCTCACAAGCGAATGATTCACCTGAACACTTTTAAAACACTCAAAATTTGACTTTTCGCTTTACTGGTGTTGATAAGTCGTAAGAAAAGCAAAGAATTAGGCATCAGAACGGCCAAAACATTCTCATCGAATGCTGTGGGCAAAAAGTTGCCGACCAACAGTTGGAGGATTGGATGACCCAAGTGCAATTCGACAAGGTTGGCGACTTCCTGTCGATTCTCAGACTCTTTGCCGGGGTCAAGCACTGAATTTGCCGTTTTGCGTTTTAAGACTCATTACCAACCAGTGAGAGTGCCATTGAGAGTGCCTACGATCAGCTGCTCTTAATAGGCCAAACGAAATTGAAACCAAAAGGCACAAGGACACAACCTCTTCTCTCTACTAAATTGGCCACACACAACGAATGTGCGCTGGGAAAAGCGACGTTGAACCATTCTTGAACATGGAACAGGGACATCACTTTAACTATGAACAGTCAATCGCCACGGAATACGAAAGGCGGCCGCAGTTGCTAAGCAACGGACCTCCTCCGCCTCCATATAATTGGATTGGACTTCGCATTTACACAGCGTCAATTGAAGGCTTTCTGAGATAATTGTCTTCCGTTCTCAGGGATTGTCCAAAGAAAATAATTGCCAAATGCATTCATTTTTTAATTTTATTGAACGAACGATGGAATGTGAGGACAGAGTTAAACGAAATGTTGAGAAGGACAAGCGAATATTGGGGGGGGGGCAGAATCCGACCTAACGGTTAAAATCACTTAAAATATGAACAAAAATTCAAAATTTTCTCAGCGGCGCCGAACCGACCCCCGACCGTAATTAATGTACTTTTTTTTAACCTCAAAAATCTTTTTTTGTTTGGCGTTAGTTCACTTTTATTCATTTATAAAAGAGAGTCGATAAGATATCGTACGTTTTTTGCGTTGTTAGGCAACGCCACGCAGGATAAATGACGCTCAATTTTTTTAGGAATCTTTTCACTGTTTCTGTTGGAAATTTGAAAACATTCTTTATCATAGGGCTCAGATTTTTAGGACCGAAACCTCAAAATAGGCACCTAAAGAGGTTTCAAAATATGTACCAAAACTGGACGTTGGCTGTGTAGCCTTGTTTATCAGGATTTTTATTTACTGTAACTTACAGAATTTTGCACTCTTTTCAGACAACAGCGTTCATCAACGCCTACAGCGAGTGTTGTCGACTAACCATTCATTTTTATCGTTGTGTTGTGCCTTCGCCTCCATCGTCACACAAAAGCCATCCCAGGGCCAAGAACGACAAATGCTGCAGCCATCCTGTGAAAGGGGAAGCATTCGCAGCAATGACCTCACAGGAAACCAAAGACTCATCGAAGGACTTCGAGCAGGTCGTTTTGAATTTGTGGGAATTCAAGTACGACTTGAATTCTGTGTTTTGTGCCAATTAAATGTGCACTTCGTTCTCTTGCCAACATCCTTCAAAAGTCAAACACCAAATGTTCAATTTCGTCCCAACAGATGCTCCATTTGTCTTATTCACCTTCACTCCCCGAATATCTCGCCCATTCACCACTTCTAATCATTTTGTCATCCGTTGGTCCTTTAGCCGCTTCTTTCAACATTCCCCCCCCCCCCCCACAATCGGATACCCTCCAATTCTGTGCTTGTCTCAACATTACATCCGGCCAAATATTCCTTTATATTTATATCAAGTTTCACATCCTTCCGTCCCATGCGATGAATAGAATTTGGACCCTGAGCAAATAGATAAATATTATAGGACTGACTATTCCCCCCTCCCCCTTCACCAGTCCCTCAATTGCAGTTTCTGCAACGGGCAGCAACCAGTCCATTTTATTTAAATCGTTTTTAAAAGTCCTTGACAAAAGTATTCATGTCTGTTTCGTGGCTTTTATTTCGGCATTTGGTGTTCTTCATTAATTAGGGGCGAGGAGTTTTTCACTTTGTCTGCCAGCCCGTCCTCGTCAACATCTCTGACGCATTAGGGGGGGGGGGAATTACTCTGCCGGTCGTAACGCGTACGCTTCTCTTGCTCTCTCGCACATCTTTTCCTTTTTTTGCTTCTCTTTTCCTTCAAGGCAAACATTTCTGCTTTTTTCAGCTCACTGTGCAATTTAAACAATTTTGTTTTTGGTGGGCTTCTTCCATTTTGAACATCCTTAAATTGTTTAAAAACCTGGAGAATTGTCTTGGCTCCACTCAATTTTATCAAAAGTTTTCAAATCTTTGCACTGACCAATAAACATTTGACTCCATCCGATAATCTCTGCCTGGCAAATGATTGACTGACTTCACACCGTCCGCCGATTGCCTTTACTCATTTTTCCCTCCCAACCAAAAATCAAATTGTCTTCTAACGGAATCGAAAGGACTCGTCGTTTGCGCAAAGGCTGAATTGAAGAGAAAGACCGCGGGGGGGGGGCGATTTGCGAGAGATTATCGCTTTCTATGGAAAATTCTTTTCCCACGGCTGAGGTTTCCATTGAGACATTGCCATTATTGTTATTATTGTACGTCTTCTAATCTTTGCGTTCTTCAGTCTCCGTTTTCCTTTTGCTGTAACCAAAAAAAAAAAAGTGAATTTTTTGTTTATTTTCAGAGTTTCAAATGCGCGCATCGCGTCCACAGCCGCCGAAATCTTCGAAACATTGTTCTTCAAATTGTGGTTGCAACCAGCGGCATCCGCATTTAATAATGCCATCGTCAATTGAGGAGCCCACTCAGTCAGAATTGAAAAAAATGCTTGACGAGGTTCGACACGGAAAATCTTCCAACTTTTTTTGCCGTGTTCAGGCAGAATACGATTTTGTGATGGCTGGCAAAATTGGAACTTCACTATTGGAACAAAACAGAGAATTGCAGGAGAAGTCAGTGCTTTTTAAATTTGATTTTAAATTGATTAATAGCCCCATGACCTTTTATAAAAAAACAACTGGAATGACAAAAAAGGAATCCATCCCAGGAGTCGTCTTTTGTTGCGTTTTTGGAATTTTTAATTTTCTCTCAGAAATGAATTTCTCGAAACATCGTTAGCTGCCAGCAGAGAGAATGTAACGCAGCTCGGAAGGCAGTTACAGCAGCGGTGCGACCTCTTTAAAAAGCTGCAACTTCAATTTGAGGGTATGGAGGAGGAGCCGAGCGAGGACGAACACCAAAAGGCGACGAGGTGAGAAGGGGCAGCCCCAAATAAAGCCTTGTTCTGCATGAAGAACAAACATCTTCAGAATGTACAACTCGGCACATTTGGAGAACAAAATAAGGCGATTGGAGGGGGAGAACAAGGAACTGCAGACAAAGGTGGGGGCAATTGGGTGGGGATTTGACATTGTTGGGGATGGACAATGGTGGCGTCTTTCATTGAAGGCGAAAGACTTGGAGGAATTGAGGGAAATTGCTGAAAAAGAGGAGGAACAACGCATCAGCGAATACATCTCGCGGCTGAGGGGAGCAAATTTAAAGGTAAAGCGTTAAGCAAATGGTATAATTTTGAGGCGAAACGGCCCATTTGTTTTTCAAAGATCGCCCAATTACAAGCGCAACTCGCGGAGAAGTCGCGGCAATGCGAGACTCAGGCTGGAGAAGTAAAGAAACTCCTGACGGAGATTGCGCAACGGAAGAGCAGAGAGAATATGGTGGGTTTGGCTTGTTTTTGATCTTTTTGAATAGATAACCAGAAGGGGGGAGAGGGTGAGAATAAATAAAAGGTTATTGCATGTTTCTTGATATGGTTTTCGGGGGAATAATTTTGTCGAAAACGAAGTATCAAAAACGCGGGGGGGGGGGGGGGGGTGGAGGATGATTGTGGCAAAATTTTACAATTTTAGCTTTGGAATGAAAACGGCGATCTCAGCTTGCGTTTGGATGAGACATTGTTGAGCCACGAACACCTATCTTTGGAAATGAAGGAGCTTCAGGAGCGGCACTTAGAGTTGAGTACCATTTTACGAGAAACGGAAGAAGAGTTGAAGCAGCACACTGACCAGACTTCGGCCATTCCTCCGAGACGGTGCAACAGCATAGATTCATTGTACGACTCGCTGGCCAGTGAGCTGGAAGGGGCCGACTCGGGCTGTTTCAACACACCGATGCTCTCGGCAAGGTACTAAAATCTTAACGCTTTGAAAGTTAAAAAATCTGGCCTTTTTGGTGGTAGATATGGTCAGTCTCCTCATTGGAGTTCTCTGAGCAATCGAACTGCGGATCAACCGTCCTGTTCAACGAATTCCATTCAACAAACAGAAGGAGCGTCAGGAACTGAGCCTGCGTTGTCTGAATTCGCGACAGAGGGACGCGCTGACAAATGTTTTCTGATGGCAGAGTCATTCGATGTGCCGTCCAGGGTACTCCTTGAAGCTGTCCGTAGCACATTTGAAGACAGAAGACATTTCCGACGGCTGAGTCCGTCATGGCGCCTTCGGCAGCAAATGACTTTGGACGAATTGGAAAGTGAAAACGAAGAAAAACCCGAGAAGGATCAGTCTACACCGCTGGTGCATGACCGAACACTGACTGAAGCGGGAGAGGACAACGAAGTTCGGTTGATGGACGAAGGAGCTTCTCCGAATTCAGAGGGAGGACAGAAAAGGAATTGGCAAATCAGTCAATCAACATCAAGAAGTTCTGCTCAATTACGTGATGCTGCCTGCTCACCCATCATATTTTTGTCGGATGCAAAAGACAAATCGGACGATGTTTCTGAAACTAAAAAAGATGGAGAGAATGAAGGAAAAGACACGATGAATCGACGGAATGCCCACGAAAAGAGGGCGGATTTGTCTCAATTCGGTGCAAGTTCATCGCCATTAACGTTCAATCGAAGTTTGGCATCGCCTTCGGCTGTCAGCGTCGATTCGCTGGATGGATGCAGCCCGCCGAAGTTAGGTGTGCCTGGTTGTCCGGGAACGAAAGATCTCGATTTTCGAATTCGACGACTCGGTCTCCGGAAGGAAGTTATACAAACCTTTAAAATGCCCTTATTTGTTAGTTAAACGATTATTATAGATCGACGAAAACTACAAACACTTCCGCACTGCGAAAGGACTTCCTCCCGTCAAAAAGAGTTTCTACGCTTCAGCAACTGTAGGAAAATTAAAGCAAATTAAAAAAACTTCTCTTGTTTAGCCTTTTTTTGCCTCGTCCATTTCGTCCAGCAATCAGATGAAGCGAATTTTAAAATTGGGCAAATCAGTCAATGGTCAGAGTCTTTCACTGCTTGCGCAACTAACAAAACACGGAACAAACATACCCTCGAGCGGAATAATCACCAATTTCAGTACATTGGTATCATTTTATTTTTGTCATTCTTAAAGAAAAATTTGAAATTTGAGAAATTGGATTCACCAAAATTGTGCCGTTCGTCTTCAAACCATGAGCTACAAACAACGGAGCCCAACTCGTTGCTTTTTGCATCTTCCAGCAAGTTAATGCAATGTTCGAACAAAATCAGATTCTGCAGAATGCCAAAGGTCGACCGAGGCATTTCACAAATGCACCAAACGGACGCGTCCCTCGGTTCTGAATTTGGAATATATTTGATCTCACAGTCGCCCGTCGTACCTTCAACGTCAAATAATCCATCACCTTCATCGAACCCAGGAATTTTGCATCGATTCAACCAACTCGGGCATAAAATGTGATTGTTTCTGTACATAGTAAAAGTGACTACTTCTTTTGCCCTAATTGTTTTCCCTTTGCTTTTTATACACAACGAAAATGCTATTGCTTAACTCTTTCCCCACCTCATGTTTTCCCAGTTGGGAACCAAATGATTGTCAAAAGGATATGTACGCAAATTCGATGTCCTTTTTCCTCAACTCATTGTTCACTTACATACCAGAGAGTTGCAGTGGGTTATAACAGAACCCGGGGTTTTTTGCCATTCGACATATTTTTTTCCCAGGCTGGTTCCGAACCTGTCCGCTACCTAACTCGACATTTCTGAACCGCTGCAACCATGTCGTTCGCATCTCCGATTTAACCAAATATGACAAATTGCTGTTCCCTTTAATTGCTTTTCATCAAGACTTACTATTAGAGTCTAACGGATTTTACGATAAAATGTTGCCGCTATCGTTTGAGGGTAAAATATAAATCAATTGGTGGGTTCACTTCGTTTACCTCCAGTGTTTCAGGTGCAGCGGGTTATCCGACACCGGCTTAGGGAGGGGGGGGGGGAGGCGAACTGTTCCATTAAAAATTAGTATGAACTATTAGCTATGAAACTTCCAGCTTGGAGTTAACAATTTATCGTCAAAACAACAACAGAAAAACGCCACAATTTCCTTTCTTTCTCCGCTTCCCTTCCATTAGACCATTCTTTCCAATAATTTGTTGATTTGGTCCTCGCGGTTTCCATAATCGCCTCCCTCCACAAAGTGATTGGACTTCTTCTTGAACCCGCCCACCGGGTTGCTCAGCTTGAAAGGCCATAGGAAGTTGGTCACCTGTTTGAAGTGCGGTCCGACCGTCCAAATCTGAATGAAAACAATTATTTTTTCCAAAAGTACCTTTCACCTAGCAATTCTAAAGATCTGACAAAAATTCTCGCAGTTTGAACTTTTTTAATGAGTTGGTCAGAGTAATGTTTTGCAAAACTAATAGGCTCTAGAAAACTCAAAAATATGAGTAAAGAACACAAAATGAACCTGATGGATCATATCCTCCACACAAATCACGTCATGCTTGCCCAAACTGCGCTCAACAATGTTGTTATCCGTTATTGGAATGCGCTGTCCCTTCTCTTTGGCGTAACCGCGTTTGTAGACCAACTGACGGATGATCTTCTGACTCGGATAACCCCAAGCGATGTACGGGTCGGCGATGCGCAACATCTGAAAAGATCGAATGGAAGTGAAAAGACAGTGGGACCCACCTGAATTGTCGCCTTGTTCAACTTTACGAAAACGCCGTTGTTGATCTGACGCAAGCGGAGAAGCTGCAGAACCTTGCGAGGACGCGGATGAATCTGAAAATAACAAACGCACGTTAAAAAAATATTCCCACAGCTTAAAAATATTTTCAATAAAACTAGTGAAAACAACTAACTAGGAAATCGGAAAAATGCATTAAAAAAACGACGTCTCGCCTTATTGATGCCTTTGATTCGGACCACAAAGGCGAGTTTGGGCTCTTCTGGCACATAATAATTGCCGACTTTCTTCGATTCACGTTTCAGCGCAAGCAATTGGCGTTGCTTCTGACGGTACTCCACCAAATACTGCTCGGCTCTTTTGAAGATTTCCACCTTCTTGGTCCGTGCTTTCTAAAATTTGTTTGAAAACACATCCCTTGGCTGCTTTGAACATCATACTTTGATAGAACTCAATTTGTTCTTTGCTTTTGCGGCCTTTTGCGCAGCTCTGATTTTGCGTCGCTTGAGCAAAGTTTCCGGCACCTCGGGAAGTTTTTTGGCTTCGGTCATTTTCAAAATGTTGCTGCTGACGACAGAAGGTATACAATGGAAATAACACAAAATTGCAGATATACTATCATGGATTTGAGGCCAATGTAGTAAAGAGTAAAAGTGATTTGAGAGTTTAATGGAAGAAAATGTGAAATTGAAATCATCCCATCACGTCACATTATTCTTTTTTTTTTGTCAACTTCCTTTCTCTTTCGAAGAAATCGCTCCCAAAAGGTCATAAGCAATGCCCTCGCTGACATCGACGCGCTCTTTTAATGGCATCTGAGTGTTGCTGAGACGCACCTTCAGAAAGGAACCAAAAAGTAAACTCGCAAAAAAAAATTGCCAACCTCATTCAGATTTCTCAAAAAGAAAGCCATGTTGCCGTCTTCCCGACTTAGGTGCAGATTGGTGACTTCGTTGTGCGGTGGAGGAATGTTCTAAATAGAATATGAGCTCTAAATTGCTGTATTTTTCAAAATTGCCGAAAAGTGCGCAATGTCTTCGCTGATCTGTGGCCTATCAAACCACTCCAGGATAGCGTCTAAAATCGACAAAAGTTTGGCCAAAACAGTTCATAAACAACCTTCGTCCTCGCTATCCGGATAGTCTGAATCCGTATGTGCTTCCTTCGCCGTTGACTGACACGCAAAATTTTTGCGATCCTTTGTAAAAACATTTATAAAGGATAGACGCGTAATGTTTAGGCAGTAATCCAATTTGCATGAGAACAGCTACTGAAATGAGAATAAAAGGCATACCGAAACCAATTGGGTAGCAAATCCACCGGCAGAGTCTCTTTCGCCGCCGTCGCAAAACTCCATTTCGATGTACTTTTGGAGACGAGTCCGATGTTCTCTCTGCTCAACTGGGTTCGGCTTCATTTTCATGTTCGGCCACCGGACTGTTTCAATTATTTCCAAAACTCTCGGAATACCATGCAGTCCCTCTTCATCACCCAAACAATTTGTCTGCAAAGTTCAAACCAAGGAGTCAAACAAACAATGGCGGCAAAACAAACTCTGTTCCGACCAATTTTTATAATTTCAATGCCACGTGACTGAGTGAATTTGCGCAGCATTTCATCGTTTAGATTCACAGAAGAAGTCATTTCTTCAGTCCCATCATCTTCACGCAAAATAAGTGCCTAAAGAAGCTTCATTCCGATTTAGAAATTCAAGACCCAAAGTAAAGGCAGGTCCTTTTAATTGGAATGAGCCAATCTAAACCCTAACATCCACCCCCGGCTAAACTCTGGTGAAATTTGTATTATTAACCTTTACGTCCGCCTCTCCCATACACGACGAACATTTCGATACCAACGCAAGAAAATCGTCTGTCAACTGTTGACGCGTGGAACAGAAAAGAATTGCGGAAATCTCAAAATCGCTAGTTCGTTCTGCGGTACAAATTGTTAAGAAGCGCTCGGGCGACTGACAACACAGCAAAGGGACATCGCAAGTGTAATATTTGTTATCCAAACGGACAATGTGAAAAGGCACAGTTTGGGAGCCAATTTGTTTTTGATGAACTTTAAAACAACCGCTCTCCAATAATCCAAGATGCTCGATTATCTCGCGCAGCACTCCATTCCCACTGTCGTTAACAATCGCACAATAAGCGGAGGAAACCAACGGGGCGTCAGTTGAAGCTTGTGAATTTGGCATTAATTCTATATGGTGTAAACAACATATGAGTAAAATTGGTGCACCCGTTTTTTAAAAATAAAATTTTTTCAGTCGATAAAAGGTTCTTCTAAGTGCATGCGGGGGGCGTGAACCCGAATCAGACCCTACCAAGGGCGTAGCCAGGGGGGGGGGCTGAGGGGGCTGCAGCCCCCCCCCCCCCCCCCCGAAATGAAATTTGTGAAAAAAAAACCCATAGGGGGACCCTATTGTTTTGCAAAATTGTTCATTTATTTGACCAATTTTCTTTACAAATCGCTTTTAAAATCGTCAAAATTTTTCCCGGCGGCGCCTATCGGCACCGCCTCCCCCCCCCGCCCGAAAAATTGCTTAAGAAAAATGCAATAAAACCCAAAATTGCACCCCTAAAAATCCAACTTTTTGGGGTAAAAATTCTTTAAGAAAAATGCAATAAAACCCAAAAATGCACCCCTAAAAATCGATTTTTTTTTTCTTGACTCAGCCCCCCCTGAAAAAAAATCCTGGCTACGCCCTTGGACCCTACAGTTGACTCCATGTGGTCTATTCGTCCTTAAGGCGTAAATCTGAAACCCTAAACACTTATTTCATAAATTTTGGCGATTTTACCTATGTGGCAACATATTTCGGTTTAAATCCATGCGAACTGTTAAAAAAAAAGTTTTGCTTTTATGAGTGCATTTTCGGGCAAGGGAAAAATACTAATGCGACTTTTTGACAAGAAAAATTCGAATTTTATCATTTAAGATCTTGGCAAGAAAATTTCAAAAATTCGAATTTTTTACATTTTTTTTCAAAAACTTTTTCAAAATTATGACCATTTCTGCAAATAAGCATCTCGTTCTGGCCTAAATTTCATCCGATTATCATAATGAATTTTGGCTTACTCAACGAAATGTCCACATACGCAAAAAATAGGTAAAACCTAAAAATCCCAGCCCTAATGATAGGTATGTGGTCCTTTTGTGTGCTCGGCGAGTCGTTTCGCAGCGACTCAACGAAACGTCCCGGCTTACTCGAGGAAATGTCCCCCACGAAGTTATGTTTTTTAAAATTTTTTTTTATAGGCCGCGTCGTCGAGTCAAAGTCATTTTGGTGTTCGAACGATTGACAGTCACCTATTTGAAGGTGCAAAAGTGAATGAAGTTTGACTTTCTTTTCACATATAAAAAACCCAACAACTCCATCCTCTATGTAATAATGTTTTCACCTTTGCTCCAATTCTTTCCACATTTTTCTCTGTCTGTTGCGAGGAAATGAAATGTCGATCAGAGAGTATCACTCCTTTAAAAATTCCTCTGTTTCTCTTTCGCTGCCCTGTCCGTTCTACCCATCCCCCACTCTCAATGTCTTCTTTCGCTAAACGCTTTTTTTCTTCTCATCCCAACAAATCACTTACAACATTCATCCCCCCCCCCTTTCCTTCACTAATGTCCTTTCATCCCCACGGACAGCAAATCCCTTCTCCAAGCCCCCAACGACATGCCACTGCAGCCACATACGCACTCTGAAAATAGTTCAATTAAAAGATTCTTCCTTCGCTCCTCTTCCTTCTCATCCCTTCCCCTCCGTCTTCCTTATATTGATGACTGGATGAAGCGGAGGCTAAGCGGCAGAATCATGCACATTCATTCATTTTCACAGTGGGTGGTGGTGCAAGCGCGACCGATTCTCCTCCCTCTCCCTCCACCCTTCAGGGGCTGACTGTGACTTGACTGACGGGGAACATGGTGGAGGAATTGGGGAGGGGGACTCTCACACCGACACTGACTGTCCTCCTCCTCGCCATTCAAAATCATTACTCGCTTGGTGCTGGGTCCCTCCCATCTCCCTCCCTCAATGGATGATAGAGAGAGAGTTGGATGTAGGTTATGTTGGTGGGATTTGGTATCATCTAATCATTGTTGTCTTTCCCTAAATCACGGCGGCTTCTCGCATTGCTTCTTTAAGTAAAATTCAATTTTATGGATTTGCCATCCCATGCCAACCATTGCCACTCACAACCTATTGATTGCTTGAACATTTTATTCCTTTAAATTTTGTCATTTTAGTTTTTGTTTGTTTACGCAACATCAATTCATCCGTTTGGTGAAAAATGGCCGCTGCCGCTCTTCCGAAAGTCGAAAAAAAAATTATGGACGAAAAAATTGCCAAAGTTCGGGAAGTTGTAAAAAATGTCAGCGCAAATGGTGAACAGTTTCTGTCTTCGTTAATTTTTTATACATTTAGACATCGTTTTGGCTTTGCACAATTTTGAATTGGACGTCGGACGAACTATTCACGCCTTTTGCGAAGGTATCTCTGAGTATTAATCGGGTTGTCTTTCTGTGCGTTAGGTGGTGCCGAGGTGGCTCTGGGTGACTGGGAGCGGACGGGCGCTGGAAAAAAGCGAACCCAGAAGAAGAAGTCGAAGGGCGTCGTCAGCTCGTTACACAGCCAACCGAAAGAGACTTCGGGTACGACGACTCCGAGCGTTGCATCGCTGAACTGCTCCAATGTTTCGCCCGTTAATTTTGCGGACAAATTGACCAATGGGAGCACTAATGCCGTGGACCAGGCGACCACCGCAGCGCTAAAACTGAATAAATTGGACCTTCGCAACGACGAAATCGGGCATTCTGAAAAATCCTTAGCGGCCCAACAGCATCAATTTGTCCACCTGGGCGAGTTCGCTGCAAAAGTTGGCAGACAATCCATGGTCATCAATAGTTCAACTCCGATGGACATTGGAAATCGACGAACGGGTTGGTTTCATCGTATTTCGGATTAGGCATCGAATTTCCGCTTCAGGTGATGTCGACGACTCATTTGGCCTGGCTGACTACCAATCACAACTTGCGCAGAACAGAGAGATGTTCGAGCGAGAAGTGACCAGTGCCGAGGAGGCTATTTATCAGTGCTTTAAGGTTTGGTCCTGTTTTTTAAACAAAATGAAATTCGCTTTTGCGAATTTTTCCGTTATTTTAGTTGCTACCGAAAGCCAAAGGATAATTTATAATTGACTTGCAGGAGTTACGAGAGTTGTTGTCCTGCCGAGAGCAGCGGTTGTTGGGTGAACTGACACAGTGTCGAAAGGATGGCCTGATCTATTTTGACTCGCGCAACAACATTCTCCGTACGCTCATCGCGGACTGTGTCAACCCGAATAACAAATCGTTCATGACCAATTTGGAGAAATTTAACGACAAAAAGACGGAAGATTTGGAAGTGGCACTGACTGCTCGCTTTTTACACGACAATTCGACCTTAACAACGTCAATTGGGCAACTTGGAAAAGGTGTGATAAATTGGGGAAAGGAGACCAAATCGAATCCGATCACTCAGACAGAAATGGGATTGTTTAACTATTTCCACATTTTAATGAAATAATCAACAAAAATCTTTAAAAACAAATTCAGTTCCCTCCGTCAAGTCCGATGAGGCCGTCACTTTGACAAATGGAGAGAAGAACGGCGGTGAACCGTCATCGAAAGTTTCCGTGCCGGCGCCACAACCTCCGCGGACTGAAAATGTCGTGAAGCGGTCCAACAGTCCGTCAAGTTTGGTCAGCTCGGTGGGCGAGGATTCGGGCCTTGGTGGACAGATCAGTCCCGTCAATCACGGTACAATTTGTGAAAAGGCGAATTTTTCTAATAATAAAGGGGTTATTTTGAATGCTATTAATAGGGTTGAAGATTTAAACAAAACGAACTAAATTAAAAATAATAGTTTCTAACCAACATCATTTATTGTAGTGGAAAAAAGATCGGCAGTGCAAGTAGAGGAGAACGGCATTGTACTGAAGTCGGACTCCGTCTCGGCCGACCAGCTTGCTGAGATTCAGCGACAGATTGCCGAATCACTCAAAGCCAAAGGCATTGACCCTTCCGTCTTGGCCAACTTTGGTTCTACCACCGTTGCGCGTCGTCGCCCACCGAATCAGCAAACAGCGAAAAATGGGGCATCGACGGTCGAGAAGACGGGTAAAGTTGGTGCGGGAGGACAGCGGAAGCAGCAGCAAATGAACGGCGTTGAGAAGCGCAAGTGACCCTTTTGACAGCGCTGACGACCGACGTGCTGTATGGGAGGCGAACCATCATTCCCTGTTGTCCGTTTTTGCCCATTGTTTCTGTCCAAATCGTTTTATTCTCACTCGTACCCACTTCTTTACTATTTCGATCACCAGTTGAGCAGGGGTGTATTTGGGGGGCCGAATTAAAATGTGAGAAAAAACATAGGATTGGATACTTTTGATTTAAATTCCCGACGGCGCTGTAGGATCCACCGACAACAGAATCCGAGGCTAGATACGGCCCTGGTCTCGGGTAGAACACAAATCCCGCTAAGATTGATTTTTGGAGAAGCAGTGACAAGGGGAAGGAATATACACCCCCTAAAAATTGATTATTTTTTATGGGTACCACCCCTCCCCCAATGGCCAGTTGAGTTTCTTCCTTCCAACGTATTTCGTCCGTACTTCTTGCAAAATCTTTCCTCCTCAACTTCTTTCCCCGCGACATTTTTATTTATGCAATTCTATCACATTACCTTTGTCGTCCCGCGTTTTGCGCATATGAAAAGTTACTCATCTCTTCCGAATAAACTGCTGTGATCGGATCGTATGAACTGTTTTTCGATGAATCCCCCCAGCCCTTTTCCTTCCTTATTTATATGTAAATGGACATTTGCTCCTCTGATCGCTCGCTCATCGTCCCCAGATTGACTTTTTTTTATTGTTCGACCTAAATTAATTTGGTGACTGTTTTTCATGATGAATTATCGTTAATTGCTCCATTTCCCTCCTGTGATCAAACAGTTGTCAGCCATCTTTCCCTTTTCCCCCTCTCCTGCGATTTGCTGTCCAAGTTCCACCATTGGTGACTTCGATTTGAACCTGGACAAGGCGAACGATCGCTAATTTACGGCGACCAATTCTCTCGCAATCTTTAGCCTATCTACGCTGTGCCAGCCATTCCTCTCCCAACCGCACACTGGCATATCCCACTCTTTCTCCGAACTTTTGCACTCCGTCCTTCTCCAAGTGCTCTTACATCGGGAAATTGCCAAAGGGCTCTTTCCCTCCGCCTCATCCAATACTCTCAATTCTCCAAAATTTCTGATTGGCTGCGGCGATTGCCTCTCCTTTTTACCTTTCAGGAAACTTTCGCTTTCTACAATGAACGTTAACGATACACACAGACATTATGTTGGTAATTGACAAGTGGCACGCGTTTCATTCAAAAGTTCACATTTTGTTGTATTTCCTAACAGATCACACATATTCACGACGGAAATAAATTATGTCAAAAAGGTGGTAACTTTTGAAAGGAGCTTAAATGGTTCTTAGGGCATGTCGTTTTGATGACGGAAAGGGTCGTGCAGCAACATTTAAGCCAGCTTTAAAGTGGAACAATACAAAGCAACATTTAAACAAGATGTAAAGAGAAACAATAAACAATTCTCCTAGAATTTATCTTTGGGCGATTTTATGTACCGGAGCAGGAAGTACATGGCCGTGTCATTAATTCCGGGAACCCTGCGCAGGAAAATTAAAAAACATGTAAATACTGTCAGTTCAACTTTGCCGCTGCCGCTAAACTGTTGGGTCTGCGCTCATGCAGACTTTCCCTGAGCTCGGGCCGGAGAAAATCCATGTTCAGATAGTCCAGGTCGTCCGGCAGAGCCATGTTCATTTCCTTCCTCAAAGACTCAACTTGCTTGCGAGCGTGCAACTAGACCAAACAAATTGTTGGTGGCATAAAATTTGCAAAAGTAAATCGTACCTCTAAATTGGCATAGCGATGCCTGAAATAAATTGTTGACATTATAAAAAAATGTATTTAATTTAACTCGTTTCTCAACCGTTCCTCCAAGTTCCTGTCATCAGCAAAGTCTGAAAACAATTCGGGCCACCCCATGGCCAACCGATCAAAATGCAACTCGGGGTGTTTAGCGAGAAGCGATTGGGCGGAGCGTACTAAATTATTTCGGCATTTTGGATTTCGTTCTCTGCGCCAATTATTTAGGCACATACCTCCTGACCCTTTGCCGGCAGAATTTAGGCCGGGTATCCGTGCGTTCCAGGTGTCCAAACTGTATGTCAAAGACAAAAGCCTTTCTCGCAGAACATCCAAACGGCGTCGCATCCGCTCGAAGAGTGCCCATCGTTCGTCCCCCACCAGCCCCGCCGCCCTGCCCTCCTCTGTCAGACGCAAGTCCGCATTGTCCGGCCTAAGGACAAATAACCGGCGATAAAGCAAAGCAGAACGTGAACTCAAGCCGTCTTAAATTCCAATGAAATGTGAATAGAATAACCTCATAAAGAGTCGGTTTTCCGCGCGGGAAGTGTACATCCGATAGGGTTCAGTAACGCCAAGCGAAATCTTTATTAAAGGCTATTAAAATGTGCCTTTCCGTCATAAAGTCCTCACCAAATCGTCGATCATCACACCGATATAGGCCTTAGTCCTATCCAAAATCAAAGGGCAAAATTCCACGACGGACCCCGACCGATGACGCGCTCTGATGGAAGCATTGACGCCGGCTATCAAACCCTGGGCAGCCGCCTCTTCATACCCTTCAAAAATTCTGGTTAAAACGTACTAATTAATAATTAGTAATTATTTCCTAATAAATTCTTATTTTGTTTTCTTGCACAAAAACTGGCAGATTAACCGGTGGTGCCGTTGATTTGCCCGGCAAGGAAAAGTCCGTTCACTTTTTTAGTTTCAAGAGATGGCCACAACTGTTGCGGATGAACAAAGTCATAACGAACGGAATAGCCTTCAACAGAGAGACCGTCTGTTTGTCCAAATTTCGAAACATTTACCTGGCAGTACGACCTCAACGCGCTCCAAACCGTCGATGCAACGCATTATTTTCTGCTGCATATCGACAGAGAATCTAATGAACGATGGCGGGGGGAGTGCATTATTAGAAAATAGGGTGGTGAGTAGAAGAAAGCAGGATTTTTTTTAATTTTACAGAATACCTTCCGGCACCGCCGGCTTCTCATAATTCTTGTTGTGAATAGTGCTAAGCTTTTGAGGCTCAAGCCCTAATTCATTCAATTACCCCAATGCACATCCCTGCGGATAGATCAATTCGCTGTCGAGCCCCTCCGGTTCCAAGAAGACCTATTGAATTAGAAAGCTAAACTATTCATAGAAAAAAAACCCATCTAAGAACGTACGCGATGTTTCAAATGACCGAAGCGAATGCATTTGGCCTCCAACGATGGGCAGTAGCGCGGCCCTTTGATGCCCTCGTTCAGAGCACTGATCAAAGAATGATTTTCGTCCACATTCTCACAGACAATTTTAGTGAGACGATCATCCGTATAGCCGACGTAGGAATTACGCTGAAAACTGAAAAAAATACGGTTGAATAAATTTGAATTTCACGTGTTTTTCTCTGGGAATTCCAACAGTTTTGTTTAAGAAGGAAAATGGCATCGGTTCGTCGTCACTCGGTTGCTTGGTAAAGCGGGAGAAGTCGATAGTACTGGCGAGCAGTCTAGGGGGGGTGCCAGTGCTAAGACGACCTGACATCGGATGAAGTGAAGCATATCGAACAAGGGGAGGAAGACCAATCAGTACAAAATAAGATTATTAATCAAAATTATTATATGTCTAACCAGTTCGAAAGCCGATTCGTCGAAAAGTCCTGTTGAATCAATGGAATAAGTGCGCCGATTTGCCTTACTCACTTGGCCAGACCCGAACTCGACGCCTCCCCAATCCGACCGCCGGGCTTTTGCTGCCCGCCCCAGACGAGCAGCCCATTTAGAAATGTGCCTGTTGTTATCACAACCGTTGGGGCGATAATCAGTCGGCCGTCTCCAAGAACGCATCCCTTCACACGATGCGATGGCAATTCGTCCCCGGCTAACTGCGAGGAATTATCGTCCAGAAAAAGGTCCTCTACGGCCGCTTCCAACACATCCAAATTCGGCGTATTCCGGAATATCTCCTCCTGCATGGCGCTCTTGTACAGTTTCCTGTCGATCAGCGCCCGAAGTCCCAACACTGCCGGACCGTGGCTCCGGTTAAGAACGTGAAAATGGATTCCGGTTTGATCGCAAATGCGGGGACAAACGCCGCCCAAAGCGTCAATTTCACGCATCAAATGGCCTGTAAAACGATTGTTGGAAATGGGACGATGCCTTTGGTTGCTTCAGTCGAAAGAATTGTCAAATAAACAAACCTTTTCCGATGCCACCAAAACTTAACGAAGCATTGTTACCGTTTTGTGTCGGAAGAAGAAGTGCTTCCCACTTACCTTGGGTTGCAGCTCATCTCCCCAATCTTTTCCTTTGAATGCGTGACCAAAAGAGTACGAGCGCCAGTCCTCGACGCGGCCGCCGCAGCTTCGCAGCCGCCGTGGCCACCTTATCAATAGACAAGTTCAGTTCTTCCCCCCCCCCCAACAGAACGAAGAAGTTCATTCTTTTCGGGCTTCCTTCTCCAACTTCGGGTCAAATACTATTTTTGTTTATGAGAAAGGGTTCCTTCCAATCATCACTATCTGCTGAACTGTTCGCTACAGTTGCGCCAGCCCTAATTTCCCCTACACCAAACCATTCGGACCTCCAATGACAATAACGTCGTACTGAATGGACGTCGATGCTTTGCCGTAGCAATATTTGCGGTGCCAATCGTTTTTGAGTGGAGTCCACCGTTTTGTACACAGTGCGTTGGTCATCCTCATTACCAACATGGCAAATAAATGAACATTCGAAATATAAAATGTGGCTGTTGCATGTTAAAGATTTTAAAACATATTTCATGTTCATTATTTTCAAACAATTAATGTAAAATACAAAATTCAAATACGATTTTTAAGGCACAATGGTTAACGAGCAGCTTTGTTCGAGATGCAAATCAAAATGTTTGGCTTAGTCAGTAACAAAAATGAGCAAATCAGATGGCAATATTGGAAAGAAGAAAGGCAAAATGGCATAAAATTATCAAAAATATTATGTAACAATGGGTATATGCTTTTTAAAGCTATAAGAATTAAAGTCGGATACAAATTATGGGTTAATAAAAGAGACTAGAATGTAACGAGTTCCACGAGTGGTCGGCAAGCCCTCGTGCAAATGTGTGAGGCGCCCCGGGAAGAGCATTGACCATCCTGAAAGAGCAATTGCAAATGAACTAAAAAGTGAAAATTTGAAAAAAAATTAATTGAATTGATCTAGCAGTGGATGATGCTCAGAATCAAAATAAATGCCTAGAGAAATTTGGGTCTAATTGGCCCTCCCACTCACCAACGCGGTCAGCAGGAACAGTGCAATTGTAACGGACGTAACGGACACCGCCTCCCTCATAGTCAACATCTTTTCGATTCAGAGCCACATCAATGCTGTACGTGCTCGCATCGTGGTGTGGACGAAGTGAAGCCTTAAAAAGGAGCGAGGAAGCTTAGGTTCAACAATTTCTAGAAACTATTCACAATACTTTAATTCAATAAGAATATATAAAACTAAAAAAGGTCAAAAAAAGTACCTGTTCGTCTGGTCGATAACGCACCACAAACATCATATTCGCATGAATAGGCTAATGAAATTTAATTTGGCTTAAAATCCCATTGCGTCCATTACCCGCTGGTAAAAACCGATGAACACTTTCTCTTGCATTGGCGCAACATAATTGTCCAGTATTTGCAACCAATGACGCTCAAATCCGACCTAAATTAGACATTTTTTTGTGGGAGATGCTGTCCATACTATCACTTTCAGTGCCAACCTGATTCATATGGATGTCACGAGTCGGCACATTTTCATAGCCGCCTTGAATCCGTCTGTCCTGCAATTTTTCTCGATAGATCCATTAAAATAAAAAATTTACCTGATTTTTCCCTTCAGACCATTTCCCAAATTCCTCCATCACTTCAATGATCTCCCTACAAAAGCGTTCCGACAAAAAAGGGAAGTCGTACACATCCGGACATGCCAAGGGCACTTCGCCTTCTGGTTTCAGAATAGAGAAATATTCTGGATGAATGAAGCGACTTTCCCATAGCTAAAATGTTAAGACATCTTTCTGAAATAAAATGAGCCGACCTTTTTATTGTTAGGGAAATCGTACAATTCCAAGTTTATGCGCGCCTCTTTGGGCAGTTGGGAAAAGGTGTCGCTATTCACCAGAAACCCAAAGTAATGCGGTCCCTTCGTCGAGTCGACGAACATAAAATGACCCTGAGAAATAAAACAATTATAATGGATCATTAAGGCATGCCGAGATTTTCTTTCGGTTTTCTATTCATTTTGTCCCTTTGAACAATTTCATTCCCCCAAATCGTTTGCACACATTTTCTCTGCAAAATTGTGCCATTGATATGTCGCCATCCACAGCGGTATTCCAAAGATACGCTTTTAAAAGCACAGAAAATTTCCGCTTAGACACCAAAATGGCAGACCCAACGAACGGAACATTCCAAACTCCTGGCAATTTGCCATGGATGATATCCAAATAATCTGAATCAAAACTTTTATATTTAAATAAAAACAAACAAAAAGTACCAAATGATCGTGCATAGTATCCCGATTCAGAAACTGCGCCCCAAAAATTACTGTACAATGTTTCGGGACGAAGAATGAGAGGGGCAAGAATTGCACTGCAGTGTTTATTAAAAAATGGTTGGGTTTCATGTGAAAACAAACCGATAATTATTCTCCTCGAGTGCCCGTTGAATGAGAATATTTAGCGTGTCGGGAGCTGTTATATGAACATCAGCATCGATCAACAACAAAAAATCGGAATTTATTTCCATTGACCATTGCCTGAAATGAAATCGGATAAGTTCATTGGAAATTGATCGTTCAGAAATTTCTTCGAATAATAAAAAAGTAAACAATTTCCTTTAAAAACACTAACACGGCATCCGCACGAAGTTTATGTTCTTCCACTTCTTTTTGGTCGTAAATTTCAACCAAAGCAAAGCCATAATTTCTTTTCGACCAATTTTCTATGAGCAGTTGATTGTAAGGCTGGTTATTGTAGATGCGCAGCCAAACATTATTCTTGGGATATTCCAAATTTTCCAATCCCCGAAAAAACTCTTCGACGTAAGGAATCGGCTTCAGTACAAAAACCGCAATTCCAGTGGCGGGGAACTCCGGTGATGGCACGTCGAAGGCGGCCCGATTCGAAAAGATCGAACATTGGAAGGCTATTTTAGGAGCAATCAACAGTAAATACCTTATAAACTGTGCTTCGAGTCAAATAATTTTCGAGAACATTCAGTTGGGCTTTAGAAGGCCCGTTACCGTGAAGAACAAGTGGACTGGTATTGTATAAAAAATTTTCTAACTAAACGAAGGAAAACGGGTTACATGAGAAAAATAAATCGCCCGATTCTAATGCAGTTTATGGCCAATCATTTATTTAAGCAAGTGATCGTTTTAAATCTGATTGGACTCATAAACTGCAGCAGTACACCACCCTTTTATACCATGATACTGTCTTCATGGACGGATTGAGGAGATACGCCGACAAATTCCTCCATTCCATTAAGATTTTGGAAAATGTAAGACATCGAGTCGAGTGTAATTCCGAATTGAGTCTAAACAGAACATGTTTAAATGTAAAAATAAACATTTTACTCGAAAGCTCGGATTGAGAAACACCCGGGTGTAAAAGAGCTGATCATCGTCGTCATCTCGCAAATTCAATTCTTTAGCGATTTCCAATAACGAAAGGACTTCTCGAACAAAACCGATGAACATACCGGAGTTGAGGTACCTGCGGGTTTTATGTTTAACACAATAACAAATGTACAAAGAAAACCTTTCACCAAAAACCACGGAAGGGTATTTCGACGCGAGGGTACGATCAGGCCAACAAAATGGTTCAGCGCCAAAAACAATGCGACTTTCAGGAAAATAAGATAAGAATTTGCGAAGGATTGTATCGGAATCAGCATTTAAAATTACATCATAACTGTAACGATAATTTTAATTGATTGAAACATATTTAAATAACTTACGCATCAGTGAACAGCAGAATCAAATTATCCCTATTTCTGTAAGGTTCTAATTCTTCACGAAGCATTCGTATTTTTTGTGCGCCGCCCTAAAACATTTTCAATGAACAAACTTTCGGCTGATTGTCCAGACTCGTTTTTTGTTTGTGATTATCAAGCCCAAACTGAGGTCATACTCGGAATTTCTATCTTATATGTTCCTCATTCAGAAATGGGCAAATTATAATCGTCGAGCTGATTACGATTTAACTTAGCTTTGAAAATCTGCAAAAATGAATTAAATCGTCCCAGCTTTTGTTTTTTTCAGCCTCAAAAAAAAAATTAACCTCTCCGTCGGACCTTTTGTTTACATACTTTTTCAACTTTAAGGTGTCTTTAATCACTTATAACTTTGCTCAGAGTCGAGAGCGACTCAAAATTTAATGCGAATTCGTATGAAATTACCTGTTCTCGCATATCGCCTCCATTCCACGTTTTGCCCATTCCAACTACATGCAATTGAAGTCCGAAAGCATTTGCCGAATGATTCAGCCGTTTCAAACCATCAGTATTTTCAGTGGCCACAGCTATGATTAGAAGTTCAAAGTTGTTTAGTTCAGAACAGTTGATGGCGAATTTTTCGAGAAGAACCAAACTCCAACAAAAAGTTAGAAAAACAGAAAATAGAAAAGTCATCTCATGTGCATTGGATCATCTGTTTTATGAAAAAAGTAATACGAGTAGAGCTGGTTCCACACATATTTTAAATAAAATTCGGAAACAATGTTTTCTAGAGGGTTTTGGTGGCGTAGAATCAAAACGAAAAAAAGCGAATTAATTCATTTGCGCAAATCATAACGCCAAACCATTTAAACAAATTAACAGACAAACTCTAATGACGCGGCAGACAGTAATCATTTAAGTTACTAATCTCTCAATATTTCCCTTTTAGTCTGTTGGTTGTTTTTTAAGTCCAGTTTTTTGCCTAATGATAAATGATTTACGATGAAAATGCCAATAATTCGGAAACAAGCGGTGAGAACGGTGCTTCGGAGCTAAGAAGACGAAGAAATGCGACGAAATCTGAATCCGCTGACGACCAACGGGACCCAAACAACTCGAGAGATGAAGACAACCTTTTAAGCGAACTTGAATCGGAACGCAGACGTATCTTAAACTGTTTGCTGAACATAAATGGGCATAATCTTCATATAGCAGACAATTCTAATACTGACAACGACGTGGAACAACATATTCCAAATTCGGATGAAGAAGCTGGTCGGGATTCCAGTTCTGCGTCGTCAGACGCTAACAGTGATAAAGGTCTTGACAAAGTGGCGGGTAGCAATAAGCCGAGTATATTCGATTACATCTGTATGGAGCTCTCCAGGCAATTCTTTTTTTATTATATCAGTTTTGATTCACTTTAGGTCTTATTCACTCCAAAACGAAAAGGAACAATACGCGGAAAAGAGACGCAAAGTGTACGCATTTTTGAGAATTCCTATCGAGTTGGAAAAGTTCATATATTACGGGTTTCGTCAGTGCTTGGATGCCTTTTGTCACACCTTTACTTTCCTTCCACTGCGAGTTTTGGTGAGCTGGTCTCGTTATCCAATTCAGCGCTTTAAACCAGGTTAATTTTATTGGTTGCTCACTTCAAATGAAGAGTTGGTCTGCCGCGGATACTTGTGATATTCTCAAACTGGTCATCATTATTTGTTCGTCTTGGTTTATGCTATTTGTCGACACTTCTGTGGTTTATCATATTGTCAGGGGCCAAGGGATCATCAAATTATATATTTTCTATAATATGGTTGGTTTACTTTGAAGAAACCCCAATACATTCAAAGTTCAGCTTGAAGTTGCAGACAAATTGTTTAGCAGTTTCGGGCAGGTGCGTTTAATGCTCTACCTCCTCTGTTTACGTCACCTTTGTTAGGACATTCTCGATGCTCTTCTGTGGACAGTGTCCGAAAGAGGCAGCAACAAAAAGTTTGTATCAACAGTATTCCACCTGACAGTTGCCATCATTTATGCGTTCTGTCATACTTTGATCATTCTTCTTCAAGTTTGTGTGATCTGACTACAAAAAAGGGGGGGGGGAGGGATCTTTTTCTAACGACATTTTGGTACTATCAGTTTTTACCCTTCAACATATACGTTCATTTTTTTTTTTGCTATTTATTATAAAAATGTTTTGAGGAAAAAGGCAAAGAAAATTGTTGGAAAAATTACCATAAAAGAGGATTCAACCTGCTAGCACTGATTTTAATTAAACTACTTACATAAGCAACGTTGGCCTTTATTTTTCATCGTTTACAGGCGACGACTTTGAATGTGGCTTTCAACTCACACAACCAATCATTGCTTACCATAATGATGAGCAACAACTTTGTTGAACTGAAAGGTGCCGTCTTCAAAAAGTTTGGGAAGCAGAATCTTTTCCAAATGTCGTGTAGTGACGTGCGCGAGCGATTTCACACTGTTATTTTACTGGTGGTGGTGGTTCTCCGGAATATGACGGTCTAACTCCGATTTTTATTGTTATTGTTTTAAAATTTAGGCAGTTAATTGGAAATTAGAACACTTATATGAAATGGCGCCGGATTTGGTTGGAACATTTTTATAATTTGGAACGACAATTATGCAAGCAATTCCCTATCTCACAGATAATGATTATATTTGCTGAACATGTTGTGGACTGGTTGAAACATGCATTCATCACAAAATTCAATGAAATCAGTGCATTTGTTTACCGAGGTTTGATCTAAACGAATCTCGCACCAATCAGTACATACCAGGGAGTAACAAACTATTGTCCTTTTTGGGGTCTTAATCGATGTTTCACCAAAATCACTAAAAATATCAAATCCTAGTATTTGTCTATAAGTGCTTTTGGGAACGCATCGACGCTTGTTTGGTCCCGTAACTGTTCTATTTCTTAAAAGCGATTACTTTTAGAATATACCGTCACTATTGCGTATGATATTCTAAGAACCCATGAACCGGATTCCTTTTCTGATTTCTCTGATCAAGTAAGTTTAAAGCACCAATCTCGACTATATGCAATTACGTCTTACAGGTGAGCCGACGGATGGGCTTCGTACCAATTCCTGTATGTATCGTCTTTTTATTTTTGTAAAAAAAATCTAGATCACAATTCTTCTCATCCGAGTCAGTTGTCAATCGGTAGATTTTGAGAATGTTTTTTCAATTTCTGCTTTTGGTATGTTGGATTTTTTTTTTTTGTTCATAAAGCTTTTGTATTTTTACTAGCTTGCGCGTGGCTTTTTCTGTTGTTCATAAAAGTTTTCAACGGTGTTTCGCTTTACAACAAAGCCACTGATCAGGTCGAGCGGTTCAGATCAGCTATGAACAAAGAAGGCCGGCGCAATTCCGATGATGATCAATCTAGAAGACTGTTTCCGAGCATGTTTCCGCTTTGAATTAAATTGTTTCTTTACTACATAGCCATATACATGGGCAACTCCGCCTTCACCCCACAAATTAAAAAATTTTTGCTAGTTCATTAGGGCCAGAAATTTTTGGAGTCCCCACTAAAACCCGGGTCTGTGAATTTTGAAGAAAAAAATCCGGATACGTTAAATTGATGCTCGGTGTTTTTTAATATTTACTAAAACAATCAATCCTAACTAATGACTGTTGACTCAATCGTAAACATCGCATTTGTCACAAATATATTGATAGATGTCTCGAGGAGAGCGCATTTTGTCAGAATCTCCGTCTGGAATCTCAAATTTAAATTCGTCTTCAATGGCCATGACAAGCTGCAAGAATAAGTTGTCTGTTGATTAGTATGTTAAAAACAGACATACCTCAACAAAATCCAATGAATCGAGGGCTAAGTCTTTGAAAAAATCAGAATCCAAGTTAAGTTTGTCATTGTCAATTTTATCGAACAAATTCAGCACCAACATTATGCGTTCCTGCACCGTTTTCTTCGTGTATATAGGCTTAAGCAAATTGATAACACCCCGTAAAAAGGGGCGGGCAACGAGAACAATATTAAATTTACGTGCTGGTGAGAGCGCCTTTGTTCACAAGTCACTTTCGTTGTGCTTGGAGCAAACTGCGGCAGCGGAACAACAACAACGGAAGACATAACGAAGGCACGCATTCGGCTGAATGTCGGCGTCATCACTTCCGTCACCAATTTACCGCAACGAGTTCCTTCCGGAAGACGGGGCAAAATTTTGCCAAACGCCTTAAAGACTAAATTTACCAATCAAGGACTAGAAAGGAATTTTCGCTTTCAATTTTGAATCTGCATTGTTCTAACTAACCCCCAATTGCCACTCGCCAGGGTTCAGTCTAAAAGTTGACTCGGATTTAGGGGGATGTCCAATATTCAAACGTACGGGTCGAACTCATCGAGCGTGGGAGGCTTCTTGCCGCTGACCGGATGAAATTGGGTTTGCGATCGCGAGACGAAGCGATTGCAATTGACGAGCCGATTGGTGAACAGAGCGCTTGGTTTGGAGCACATTACAGCTGTATTTGGCTTTGTTTCAGCAAACTTTAAAGCGATTAAAAGAAATACAATGCAGAACACAAACCGAATATGTTTTTGAACATAAAGTCACAACAAATGAGTCTTAGGTGAAAGCTCAAATAACAACGTTTATGCACACGGGCAAAATCGAAAATTTTAATATAGAAATAATTTCAAACGTTCAAATAAATTTTGGCGCATCGTTTATTGAAAAGAATTTTAACATCCGAATTAATACTTTTACAAATTATTGCCTTAATTAGCTCCACCATTCGTCCATAGTGTATGTTCTGGCCCATCCTTTACACGGCAACGTATTGGTTGCATCGCCAGTAAATTCGGTTGTTTCTGTCTTTACGTTAGTGAATAAGCCCTGTAGACAAGCTTTTTATCTCCGTTCAGAAAATAAAAATTCTATTTGATTTCTTTTAAAATTAAGGTTATCCCACCAATGGATCTCGCCCAGCTTGAGCTCTATCTCAGGGACTATTATTTAAATTGCTACCCCTACGACCTTATCTTGAAATGGCTTTCATACTCGAATAGTGAGTATCTCTTTCCTTTGCAGTGCATCTAAATAACTAAATAAACATTCAGAAAGTAATGACTATTTGTCGAAAAGAGAATTCGCGTTTATTCTTAGAGATGATTTTCACGTTCGATTTCTCTCTTTTTTCGATGCTAAAGAATTTCAAGAAAAGTTACACCAAAGTCTCCCATATAAAATTGACATTGGTGCCGTGTACAACCGCCCGGTACGTTCGTTTGCACGGCATGAATTGTATAATTATTCACAATTTAAGCCTCGTGATCGTAAAAAGGTTGGCGACTTTGTCCCGCAAGAGAGGGAACTTGTTTTCGACATCGATTTGACTGACTACGACTCGATACGAAATTGCTGCAAGTATGTTTGATTTAATGTCGTTATGAAGTTCATTTAATGTCAGGGACAAAAGCGTGTGCAAAAAATGCTGGCGTTGGATCACAATAGCAGTTGATGTATTGGAGAACCTTTTACGAAGTAGGCAAACTCCAATATAAAATGAAAACCCAATTGAACATTACATAAAAACATCTTTCTTCCTAAACGTTTGCATTTAAGCTCACTTTGGCTTCAAAAACTTGTTGTGGGTATTTTCTGGAAGGCGTGGCGTACATTGTTGGGTGGCGGACAAAAAGGCTCGCTCATTGAGCAATCGAGCGCGTGAAGCGGTTGCAAAATACCTAACATTTGTACAACGATTTTTTGGCAGTAAAAATGGTACTCATTTAGAACAAAGAAGGTACAGCGATCAGCAGGCACAGAGTGCACCCTTTTGTGAAGGACTCTTATAGGAAGATAATGGACTCGGGCGATTTTGATCATTTGGTCGTGGAGCAAGGCTGGTTGGACTCGCCCGAAAAATGGAACTCAATTCTGAATCTTTGTGGTGACGAAAAATTGACTGAACTTCTGGAAAGGGAATTTACGAGGTATTATAGTACGAAGTAATGCCATGTTTAAATCTTTTTTTCAAGACTTAAAACACCCGAGTTGCGTTGGAAATCTCTCAAACTGAGATTCGATGAACTCGAGCGTCGCAAGGCTAAGGAATCAAAGCTCCCACCGGTAAATTACAGTTAAATCGACAACCTATAATTTATTTTAAGGTGGCTTCTGATGAGAACGCAAAACGTTTTTTTCTTTTATTCGTCATGGAATTTGCGTATCCCCGACTCGATTCAAAAGTTACCGCGGGGTTTGCGCTTAAAATGCGACCAAAGAATTTGAATTAGTTGACATAACAGGCTAAACCATTTGTTGAAATCGCCCTTCGCCGTACATCCGAAGAACGGAAATGTTGCCATTCCGCTATGTGCCAAAGATATTCGGAATTTCGATTTGGATAGTGTGCCGCGGATTGACAAACTCTCTGCTGAAATCGCATCATTGAAAGAGCTCAGCAAAGAAAATGAGGACCAAAGATCGATCGGTAGATTGGAATTGGGCACAAAAATGCGATCTATCATTTAAGTGTATCGTCAAACTTCGCTGACTCCTCACATCGCAGTTTTCGAACAATGGATCGAGCAAATATCTTCTTTGGAAACTTAGTTTTGTTCTTCGTTTCTTTTACGTTTTGGTTAAATAAATAAAAAGTTACTTTCACAATACTTCCGTTCTGTTAATTTATCACATATACTATACTTACACTTAGCTGATCCATTATTTAAAGCACTGAAAGTATTTTAAAGGAATGTCAGTTCAGAAGCCGCGCAGATTTACTTATTCGGAGAGGCTAAAAGCCACTTTTAATGCTGTCCATGACCCAGAAACAAAGGTAAGTTATTGGCGTGCACTCCATTTTTGTAGTTTTTGAGGATATTGTGCCCATGATTAATTTTAGATCAAATTATATTTTAGTAAGTTGTTTGGTTTTTAGTTCCTCTGCGACAAATTGCTTGCTTTCTTCCGAGGCTGCTCAACGGACTCTTCGTACATCGTCGATTTCACTGACAAATCAATGGAAAAAGCCATTTGCAATTTTTTGAAAAGCAACGAAGGATTGGTTCTGCAACTTTTGCGTTAGTTTTGGAAACAAAAATAATCGTACGGGACGCGTGATGTTTATTTGTATTGTAATTGGGGCTAGTAATTTTTTCCTGACTGTAACTTGGGCTTTTTCTTTAAATAAACAATTTAACTGATTTTTCAGATAAATATGTTGAATTCTCAGAAAGGGGCGAATTTGATTTGTTTGGCAGGGAGGACGCACTGAAGAACAAAAATCGTGTAAGGATTTTAATCGCGGGGAAGGCCGCCTTTTGTTTTGGGACAGGATTTTTAAATGTAAAAGCCCCATTTGGCTTCTCCACCGCCTTTATTTTAATTTAAGTAAAGCGCAAAAAAGTGTCCAAATTCGTGTAATATTTATCTTTTAGCGAAATTACTTAGTTAATTCGCTCGAAAACTGCCAGACAGATAATTTTTTTGCAGCGTGAAGCAATGGTGAAGACCATCGACCAACATTGTTACCAAGTTTTGTGTTTGGCAGCGTTGTTTTGTCCCGTCGAAGTTCAGAGAAGTTTTACGGACGCATTATTTTCTCACTTGTGGCGCCTCCAACCGGACAGGGCCTTTCGACCCGTTGACCTTGCACTTTGGACTGCCCTTTTGCTTATGATCAATCCAGTGAAATTGAAGCAGCAATGTGAGTTCGCTCAATACGACTGCACCATGTTCTTCAGAGTTGAAATTTTATTAAACTATAAAAGGGTTGATTTTAGGGGGACTGATTTTCGTAATCCCCCTCCCCTAAATACGGGACTGGCTGCAAGTGTGGGAGGTAACCATGATGATTTACCATCCGTAACAACTTAAGGTGATGGTTCTGTCGAGGTGTTCAGCTACTTCAGGGAAATGATGCGGCGACTCCCAAAGGGAGATGACCCAGAAAATTTTTGTTTGAAGGGGACAATTTCTTTTGCGTTTGGCGTGTCAATAAAATACGCAAGAAATTCACTCGGTTAGTTCAATTTCAAATTTTTTTTAGATCTTGGATTGTTTTTTAAGGTCTTGGCATTTCGCATGACCTTGATGAGACTGAGCTGGTTAATGACGGCATCAAAAACATGGCTTTCGAATTTTTGCAGGCGTACATTGTCAAAGCGCCTTCATTTTTCGATTTTACTTTCACAATTGATGTGGTCGATTCACTTATCAAAAATTTTATTTGCTATTTCCGCGACAAGGTAAGAGAATGTTTTTAAAAAAGGCATAATGTTTTGCTTGAGCTTGTTGAACTATGCAATCTTTGCGAAGAGGAACTGTATTCACTGATCGAAGAAACTCAGCGCGATGGTACCAGATTGTCGTGGCAAAATCACCCGGCGAAAAGGGCACCGAACTTTGCGAATTTGAATTTTAAAACATTTCTCGAAGTGATCGCTACACTATATGAGTGTGAGATACCGCAAATTGTCAAATATTCTCGTGAATTTACAGACCCAAACTGCGTAAGTTATTTTTTGAATTTTAATTATTTAAAGAAGATTTTAGGAGGGGCTGTACGACTTTGTGTTCAGAAATCGAGCAATTTCGGCTCCTACTTTAAAGATAGCCTATTTGTCGATGCTCACTTCATTATGTAAAAGCGCGGAATCTGCCAACGCTTTCTTCAATTTTTTTAAATGACATGGACAAGGCCTTAAATATTGGATTAATCCTTGAACGTTTGAAATTATTTCTATATTAAAATTTTCGATTTTGCCCGTGTGCATAAACGTTGTTATTTGAGCTTTCACCTAAGACTCATTTGTTGTGACTTTATGTTCAAAAACATATTCGGTTTGTGTTCTGCATTGTATTTCTTTTAATCGCTTTAAAGTTTGCTGAAACAAAGCCAAATACAGCTGTAATGTGCTCCAAACCAAGCGCTCTGTTCACCAATCGGCTCGTCAATTGCAATCGCTTTGTCTCGCGATCGCAAACCCAATTTCATCCGGTCAGCGGCAAGAAGCCTCCCACGCTCGATGAGTTCGACCCGTACGTTTGAATATTGGACATCCCCCTAAATCCGAGTCAACTTTTAGACTGAACCCTGGCGAGTGGCAATTGGGGGTTAGTTAGAACAATGCAGATTCAAAATTGAAAGCGAAAATTCCTTTCTAGTCCTTGATTGGTAAATTTAGTCTTTAAGGCGTTTGGCAAAATTTTGCCCCGTCTTCCGGAAGGAACTCGTTGCGGTAAATTGGTGATGGGCAAATATGGACTTTACAGCCCGAAGATTCGTGCCATTCAGGAAGATTGCTATGTGAGTCGCTTATTACCCGTTTAAATATATTCAAATCAAAACTATTCAGCCAAAGCACGAGGCAGGCGTGTCGACGGAAGTGATGACGCCGACACTTCGCCGAATGCGTGACTTCCTTCTGTTTTCTGTTGTTCTTTCAGTCTTCTTGTCGGCACACAATTTTGCGATGTTGATCTGGGGGACTAAGGAGAAGCCGCTTTGGCCTTATTCGTGGTTGTGGAAGAAGAGCGAATAGCCGAGTATCAGTCTCTAGGCTTTTGATAGGATTTCCTGAAGCAAACCCTCGTATTGGTGATGTAAGTGTTATGGTTTGTTTAAGATTGTACTGATTAAAGACAATTACTTCGGTTGCCCCAAAAGACAATTAGCACATTTCTTAATTGTTAAAACTGCGATCCGGTCTTCTCAATTACATCATTAGTAACAACTTTGATTCCCTTCTTGAGCAACTTCCGTTGGAAAATGACAATTAAAATGACGGGCGGTGAAGACACCCCCCCCCCATTGTTCCCTCCCTCTTATTTGCTCTTGTGTCCATTTCTGGGGGACAGGGCTTGGACTGGACTCAGAAAAGAGAGCGGGGAATTCGGAAATTGATACAAAAAAGGATGACTAGCGAAAATCTCCTTCCTCTGATATCGGATAAAAAACGACAAAAATCCGTGCAGCGTTCCGTTCTCTGCCTTTTGCTTTACCTTTGGTTTAATCGATGTGCGGCACAAATAATTTACGACAGTCCGCCCATTGGTGTTTCGGTGGGTTTTAATCACCCGGTCGAAATGGCATTTCACAATGGCACTTTCAGTTGACTCGGCCCGTGTTGCCTTGGCTCGCTCGTTACTTTGTTGGTGCTGGTGAGAGAGAGCTCATCTTTTTGGATGAGCCTCAGCGTGGTCCGTTAAGGCCGGCGGGTGGGGGAGGACCCGGAGGCGGTGGGGGAGGACCCGGAGGCGGTGTGGGAGGAAGCCCCGGAGGCGGTGTGGGAGGAAGCCTCGAAGCCGGTGTGAGAGGAAGCCCGGGAGGCGGTGTGGGAGGAAGCCTCGAAGCCGGTGTGGGAGGAAGTCTCGAAGGCGGTGTGGGAGGAAGCCTCGGGGGCGGTGTGGGAGGAAGCCTCGGGGTCGGTGTGGGAGGAAGTCTCGAAGGCGGTGTGGGAGGTGTGTTTGTTTGGTTGTTTTTAATCGTAGGACCAATTTGTTTAGGTCAACCACCGGCTGCAGTGCAAGGGCCCGCAAGGGGCGGCTTAGCAGCGGAAGCCCTTGCAACTCCTCGCTCTCAGTACATGGCTCCGGTGCCCGTGCCCGTACTGTCCGCTCCGGTTCTTCCACCAAAATATTTTCTGCCACCACAAACTGCACCGCCTAGATTGCGTTTTGACATTGCAAGGATTGGCATCGCCGCCCCTGGTGATGATCTTTTTCTGCTTTTTGGATCCTCCGAGTGAATATTCCGATTAAACATAATCTCTGACACCGCAGGCGCCGTTTATCCGATTACTGGTCCAAGTTTCCCAGCCAACCCGCTTCCTCCGGTTTCCGAGTCGCCCTTGCCCCCTCCGACGTCTGTTCCATCTTTGCCCGTTCCGGCATTTGCCGACTTCGCTCTGCCCGATCCCTCTCCTCCCGTTCCAATCGCCACACCATTCTTTGCCCCCGCGCCGGCATCCTTTGCAGTACCGTATCAGCCAGTCAACTTGCCTCCTCCTCCTTATGAACAAGTGCCGACGAGTTGTATAATTAATTATTCTGATCGCTTTTATTTTATGCAATTAATCCAAAAAGTGGTGACATTCTCATTATAACTAAACATCCAGCAGATCCGTGCTCCATCATCCGCCGCTTTACCGTTTCCTCCCCCACTGGCGACCCAATGGGCCATCCCCGTGCAGAATAATGTGCTCACCAACGGTTCTCTGAAGCCGAAAAGTCCAAAACTGTTCTTCCGCGATGTAATCCTCGGCGGTGCGATGCCTCCGCCGCCCCCCGTGAAAGGCCGTCCCGCAACAACAAGCAGAATGAACAAATTCAACGGATGAATGCCAACAATTTCTTTTATTTCTTTTACGGTCTGAACATCACCGAGTCGATAGTGTTCATTCACTCTCTGTAAAATCTTATCTTTTTGTTTTATCTCCCTCCGTCCATCGCATTTTGTTTCTTCCGATTATGGTTCATGAAGAATTCTCACCATTCATCAACTTCTTCTCAGATTGTCGCAAAGTGTAAAATTTAATAAATCAACACAATTTTCATAAAATATTATTTTGCTTCCAAATTGACTAATTTCTTTTAATTCACTTCGCCTTTTCTCTTTTTTCTTGCTGTTAGGTCAGTGACAGAGAGAGGAGGTCGTCTTGGTCTCGTCGGTGTTCAATTTGTGGCAGTTAATCATACAAAGTTCGTTGAATGAAATGAAACCAATTTTTGTTTAGGGATTATTTGTCTGTCGGCCATTTTCTCGAAAGGCCTTCTTGATCCCGAGGACTGTGATTGGTTTTCGGGACAGAATGGTCGGTCTTCAGGTTTTCTTGCTCGTCTGCATGTTCGGGTCAAGGTGAGTCCCCGCGTTCTTGTGCCGGTTGAGTCCCGACCGTCCGTTTAGCACTTGGCTGACCATCAACGCCATTTGGGTGGAGTTGTCGCTGTACACGGGCATACTGCCCGAGGGATGGTCTCTGCCCTCGTACTTAGCCGCCATTATTCAAGTAATTGACTGACCGGCTTAATTTGTAAGCTTCTTCCCTTTCCGTTTGGGTCGCCTGTGTTGGCCCTCTCCTGTACAGCGTGCTGCATAAATGTGCCCGCCTAAACATCAAAAAGCCGCCGCTGATCCTTTGTCTGCTGCTTTTCTCAACCATTTCCATGCTTCTCTTGGCCCTTTTCTGGGAGTCCACCTTTTTTGTGTTTGGCGCTCAACGCTCCGTGGCCATTATTCTGCTCACTTTTTTGATGGCGTTGGTGAGTGCCGATCGGTCAGGAAATGCCTAAGGGGCTGGCTTGATTGGTCAACAGTTAAATCGAGACATTTTTTTGCTTTTATCAGGTTTCGTCTACCTCAAACGTTCTGTTTCTGCCCTTTATGGCCGTCTTCCACCCCAATTACCTCACCGCTTATTTTGTCGGCATGAGTTTAAGCTCTTTGGTGCCAAGTGTGCTTAAACTCGTACAAGGTGCGGTTGTGCCATGTCTTTCTTTGCTGCCAAAAGATACTTTCCTTTAGGCGTTGGCAATTACGAATGCTTACCAATTGTTAGCCCAAATGGGACTTCGACTGTCACTGCCGTTCAGACGGAGCCTTTGTTTCATGTTCGGCTGTACAATTTGACTATGTTCGTGTGGATGTGTGCCGCAACGCTTTCATTCGCCCTTTTATATTGGAAGGGGCGAAAAATGCCGTCGCCCGACGAGGGAGACGGAAACGGAACGGCACGGTGCCGACTTTCGGCTGAATCTTTAAGAAAAGCAGCCGAACTGAACGGGTTGGTCGGCGAGACTGCTGAGGATGAATGGAAGGAACAGAGTCCATTAAAAGTGTTAAACGTTTTTAATGTTGAGAAAGTCGAAAAGTATGCAAATGTTTAGCCAGTTGTAATTGTTGGGAAATGCTTCGACCAAACGTCCCCCAATTTGCCATCGCTTGCCGGGGAAAAGGACAAATTGCGCTTTTGGACGCTGATTGTGTGCCTTTCTCTGATTTGTGCCGAAATGAACACAATGTACTTGAAATGTACTTGAATTTAGCTTAAATAGCAAAATGGCAGCAACGCCATGGACATGGAAACCAAAAAAAAACATTTATTTTAGCATTCCTTCGGTTCACAGTTACGCGACATTGGCCTACTCACTGGTAATGCGGGGGGGGGGGGTAAAAAACGAATTTATTTCTTTGCATTTAAATCGTTCATAACGCCCCGAACAGCTCACCTATCACTGGGCCCTGACCCTCTCCAATTTGTCCCATCCTTTGGCCAATTTCCTCCCGCTTTGGCTCAAACCGCACTCTCTCCCCGTTTTGCTGGGATTGACCGCAATTTGCACAGGTAATTTCCTTTTTTGTTTTATAATAGAAAAGTGCCCCCAAACAATTAATTCATTGGCATAAATTTAATTCAAAGAATTTCCGAAAAGATTAAAGAAATTTTTTATTATTGCCTTTTATTAAATATTTTAGTTGGCACGGCGTTTATTTTCGTATTGGCCCTCCAAAGTCCAAATCCAATTTTTCGCGATTCTGCGCCCGAAATTGGTTCGGCCTTCGTGGTGAGTTGGCCTTTTGTTGTTAAAACATTCGAATTCCCTCCAATAACTTAACTTGATTGGAATATATTTTCTTTTTCAATTTTAAACCTTTTTTGCACATTTCTCTACTTTAATTCAAATGGAAAGAATGTTTAAAAACGTTTGGTTGGACGGCTTCAGATCGTTTTGTCCATCGTCACGGGTTTCCTCTGCTCTTATCTCCGTACTCACATCACCGGCCTTATCCGCGGAGAACATCCGGACAGCGAGTCGCGTTTGTTCTGGTGCGGCTTCTTTATGCAAGTGAGCGGCGAATGGAATGGAATATTCGGAATGGCACAATTTTGTCCCTTAGGTCGGCTCCTTCCTTGGCGCATGTGTCATGTTCCCGCTTGTCAACGTGTTCAAGGTGTTCCAGAAGCGGGATCCGTGCACTTGATTTACTCGGCCACATCTCTCCCACTTTTCGCTTTTCGCCTTTACCCCTCCACCCCCCTAATTATATTGTACCAAATGTAAATTTAAATGCATTTTTATACATATTTTTGAACAATATTTATGTGAAAACTTTTCAAATCGAATGATTTTTGGGAAGGGAATTTTTGCATCCCCCAAAAGTCGCCCTCACTCATTAGCTGACAAAGACCAGCGGCCTTTGCTGTCTTGCGAAGAATCGTTCGAAGTCGTTGGCTGTCAGAAAGCCTTTTTCGTCCGCGTCCAGTTCCTGTCCAAATTCCATCAAAATCATTGCGTTTGTTGTCCCCTCCCCCTCCCCTCCCCCCCCCCATGCCCCCCCCCATTCGTACCCCTCCCCCCCCCCCTCCCTCCTCCCCATTCGCCCCCCCTCCCCTCCCCCCCCCCCCCATTTGTCCCCCCTCCCCCCCATTCGTCCCCCTCCCCCCCCCCCACCCATTTGTCTCCCCTCCCCCCCATTCGTCCCCCTCTCCCCCCCCCCCATGTCCCCCCCCCATTCGTACCCCTCTCCCCCATTCGTCCCTCCTCCCCCCCCCACCCATTTGTCTCCCCTCCCCCCCATTCGTACCCCTCTCCCCCATTCGTCCCCCTCCCCCCCCCACCCATTTGTCTCCCCTCCCCCCCATTCGTCCCCCTCTCCCCCCCCCATGTCCCCCCCTCCCCCCCCCATTCGTCCCCCTCTCCCCCCATGTCCCCACCCCATTCGTACCCCTCTCCCCCATTCGTCCCTCCTCCCCCACCCATTTGTCTCCCCTCCCCATTCGTCCCCCTCCCTCCCCCCCCCATTCGCCCCCCCCCCCTCCCCTCCCATTCGTCCTGCCGCCCACTTTGAACAGAACGGTCGCGCGTTGTGCGCTTGCCACGCGCAATGCGTCCGCTTCCGTTCCGGACGAACTCCGAGCGCGGCCGAAGTGGGCGATGGCGGGCGCTGCGGTGGGAGTCGTTATGGCCGATGCAAACGCAGCCTCAAAAGGGAAAGCGAAGGAATATCATTTTCTGGTTGTGTGCCGTCCTCAACTACCGCACTGCGGACGATGGTCGGTTTCCGTGCGACTGCCGACTCGCGGCTTAACGATGCCGCCGATGTTCCGGTGCCGCCCATCAGAAGGGAGCCGGCATTTCGCTGGCGCTCGCTTTGATCCCCTCGGCCGCGCAGAGTGAACACGGAGCGGACGAATTCGAAAAACTCCTAAAAGTTTGGGGTGCTTCCGAAGGTGGGCGGGGACGGCACGGCAATGGAATAAAATCCTCGTAAAAGTTACGCGGAAAGTGATTTGCTGCGGTTGTGTCCCTCCGCCGCCAATCAGTCGCATTGTCCATTCCGCGTTATCCCGCGCGTTTTCATCACACAAGCGGTGCAGGGACACGACGAGGTCCTTTTAAAGAATGATTTGATCGAGAGAATGGTGGCACAAATTGTTTTGCTCATTCGTTCGTCAATGGCATTTTATTATGGACCAGGGTTGCTGCCGATCGAAACTCGACTCGAATTTTGTTTTTTGAGGAAACCCTGTTATTGACTAGAGATCGGACTTGAGGACTGATCGAGAATCTCGATTGGTCCAACCTCTCTTATGGACCAACAATTTGTAAACGACCTCAAATGTAATATAATCGACGTGTGGCGGAGATGCGGAACTCTGCTGGCAGCAGAAAGCGCAAAACATTCGTTCCAGGTACGAATCGCCGAGACGGTCGGGAATGAATGCTCCGAAGAGGCGACGGAACTCGGCGAATTTCATCCGACCCGCGGGGCATTCCTTCGGGCGACGAGGGGGGGGGGAATTCGTTGAATTTAAAACTCTTTTTACATGTTTGAAGCGGTTGTAAATGTATTTAAGCCATTGTTCGCTGAAGCGATGTCCCGTCATTTCCTTCAAAGGGTCGGGGCTTTTGTCTCACGCCGCCGGGGGTAATTAATTCACTTGGATTCGGGCCAAACTCGGCGGCCGTTCGGGCGGCTCGAAACGGCTGAGTTCGTCCAAACTGTTGTTGTCCACCTCTGAAAGAGAAAGGAAAGAGAATTGGACATATTTTTTGAACCTTTCAATGTACTTCTTCAACCCATCCCTCAAATTCCACCTGCCAATCCGCCGATCGGCACTTTCGGAGTCCCTCCTTCGCCTCCTCTCATAATGCCAACCCCCGCGGGGTCCCCCGGTTCCGTCTTTGCCAACTTTTTGGTCCCTCCGCGCATTCTCGACAAACGGCTGGCGCGGCGGAGAGAGAATCGATGGGAGGAGGAAGACATTTTGGGCGGGCAAAGGATAGGGCGCGGAAGACAATGAATTGACGGAAAGAGGGAAAATGCGCAACTCGAAGTGGGGGGGGGGAGAAGGGAATGAATGAATACCCCTGGGGGGTTCAATTGGTCGTTGTGGGGGGGGGGGGAGAAGGGAATGAATGAATACCCCTGGGGGGTTCAATTGGTCGTTGTGGGGGGGGGGAGAAGGGAATGAATGAATACCCCTGGGGGGTTCAATTGGTCGTTGTGGGGGGGGGGAGGAGAAATGGATGAAAGGGGAAAGAGAAGGATGAAGGGGGAGGGGAAGAAGCAAAGTGCCTTTTCTGGCCGACGGGAGCGGCCTTAGTGCCCTTGAGCATTCCCCTGCCTCCCCTCCCATTCTCTCCATGTGCCGTTGTCACTCCACCGCGCGTGCCCCAGGCGATGCCAATGGTTGGTGCGTCGCGACCGTTACCAAAAGTGTTCCGAGGGAAGGAAATGCAAAAGGCGAATTTGGGTATTTATTGGAATATCGTATGGGCCAAGCCATCAAATCGGCGGTGTTTTGTTGCCTTTGTGCCTGCCTTTCCCCGCTTCCGTGTCCAAGCCGTGCCTTAACTTCCCTTACCTTGCCGGAAGGGAAAGGGAAGGGAAAGAGAACAATTGGTTGAAGACGGATAGAATGGAATGGAATAGAATTGGTTGGGTGGCGGGGGGGGGGGAGGAACTTTTGCTTCAATTTGATTGAGTGGAACGGACGGACGGCGGGAGGAGGACACAATTTGATTGGGTAAATGGCTGTTGACGGATTGATGGTGGCAGAAAATGCACTTGGGCAAAGAAAAGTGGCAATTGATCAAGCCGATTCATTAGCATGGACTCTAAGGAAAAAGAAGCCTCGATCAAGCTAATACAGAGAGAGCTTCAATCCTTCGTTTGGACGACCTTTGGCCTTTTTTGCCTGCAGGCAAAATAAGTATCAATCCGCCCCCTTCTGCTGCACAGAAGTTGCCGATTTCAGATCAGCGGCCATTCTCTTCCATATGCCTTCCTTCTCCATTTGTCCCCTGAGGGGAAAAGGAACTGCCTCCTCATAAAGTGTCGTTCCATCTCCTCCGATTTCATTGCATTCGCACAAAAACTGCAAGCCCCCTCTTCCCTTTTCCCCGTTTTGATTCATTTTCAGCCCCCCCCCCCCCCGGGGGTCTGACTGATGTGACTGAAATCTGATCTCTCGTGGACTGCTTCTTCTATAGATGGGAGAGGGGGGGGGGGAGAAAGGCGACGGGTAGGGGCGGGTTTTTTCATTTCGATTGAGCGACTAAAAGTGCACATTTTGTTGGTTTTGGGTTGGGTATAGCGCCCGCCGGTGTGAAAGGCGCTTTGTCTGATCTTTTTAGTCTTTCAAATTTTTTTGTTTTGTAATTATAAAATATTCTCGACAAACGCTTCTTTTGGAAAAGGCACATAATCCGAACGTTGGCGTTGAAATGAAAGGGATACTCCGGCATTCATTTCCCTCCCGTCACATTCCTTCCGCCGATTTACGAACAAAATGTAATAATAATGCAAGCGAATTGAGGCGACATATGGCAGCAGAAGGCCCTCGGGGGGTGAAGGGGGGGGGGGGAAGGGGAAGAGGGGTCCACGGGGGGCGCAGCAGCGGAAGGGTCCCCCCCCCCGGGGGCCTCCAAATCCCCCCCCCCCCGAGGGCCTCCAAACCCCCCCCCCCCGGGGACCTCCAAATCCCCCCCCCGGGGACCTCCAAATCCCCCTCCCCCCCGGGGGGGGGCCTCCAAACCCCCCCCCCCCCCCGGGGACCTCCAAATCCCCCTCCCCCCCGGGGGGTGGCCTCCAAACCCCCCCCCCCCCTCCCACTCCCCTCCCCCATTTGTCATCTCCGTTATCCATCATCCCAATTCCGCCATCGGCCCCTTCCCAACGTCCCGACGCGTTTCTCTGTCTTTTCTTGATCGATGTTCATTCACTTCTGCACTTCTTGCGGGTGCTTCAATAAGTTCCACAAATTCGAAATATGGACGAATCGTCTGACCGCGGGTTTTCGAAATTTCAACGATTTGGTGAACTTTGGTCGTGGCCGGGATTAATTCATTTTTCAGGATCTTTTTGATGGGTCAAAGCCTCGAGAGGGTGGGGGGGGGGGTGGGGAATAAATCGGGCGGCTTTCTTCTCGGGCATTTCCTCTCCAGCAGAAGCTCCGACCTTTTTTTTGAGAGCCAGATCAAAAACGCAGCAACAAAACAACAGAACACGAAGTCAACAACAATCGGAAGACGCGGAACAGGCGGGCGGACGGACGCGATAAGTCAGAGCAGTCCATCCGATCCGAGCATTGTTCAATCATCCGGTCCTCACCCCTCCACCCCCACCCCCCCCCCCCCCCCAAATGCCACCCGAACGGCCCATCGGCTTGAGCCCGTTTTGACTGATTGATCCATTCCGGGCCGAATCAAACCGTCGGCGGGGGGGGGGGGGAGGCAACACTCAACACATGTCGCCTTCACCGCGTCTGCTGTCGAATGTGGCGCCTCGGGGGGGGGGGAATCGTCCCCACTCATTGGCTTTTCCTCGGAGGTGGCGGAAACGGCCGACCGCCCCTTTCGGAGGTGACGCAAAATGCTTTAAAAAGCACTCGCGGAATGCGGATGAGCGCCCATTCCACCGATTGGTTGTTGGGCATTTGCGGATCAGTGACACGGAAAGCCCCGGGGATCGGTTAATTCCCCCCCCCCCTCCAAAAAAAAGTCAACAATCACTTCGAAATTTGATCATTCGAAAGCCTCAGGCACCCACCCACAAGCAACAACAATTTTCTGTGCTTTGTTTAATCTTTTTTTCACATTTCTCTCACAAATCAGCGGAATAATTGCTTCCCTTCTCGGCCATGGCATTGGCCCGACGAGAAGTTCGAACTGACAGAGAAGAGGGGAGGAGAAGACAACGGACGGCGATGAGGACGGACATTGCAGAGGGAAAGGTGGGGGAGGGTCGCCGCGGGGGTTCCCCCGTTGCGTGTAAGAAAGTCCCCCCCCCCCGTTCTGTCTCAGCTTGAGGACAGTTTCTGCCCCGTCTCCTCTCCCGACCCGCTGGCTGCCACCCCTCCATGCTTTGTGTTGTCCGACGACGGCGCCGTAGACGACAAAAATGCGGCGGCGTCGACGCGTGGCGAAGAGCCGCCCGATTCGACGACGGCCGATGGGGCCGAAGGAATGGCACGCCTGTGGACGCGGTTGAACGAGTTTAAAGTGCAGGAATTGAAGGTGGTCGATTAGGAAATACTTTTTAGAGGAAAAATTATAATTATAAAAGAAACATTTCGGCATAGAGCGAATGTAAGAAGCGGCATTTGGCCGTGTCCGGCTCGAAGCAGCAGCTGATGGACCGTTTGAAGCCGTACGAAGAGCAAATCGTTGACGGCCGCACTTCCGCTGAAATAATTGCGGCACGCGAAAATGCTTCCGGAATTTTATGCGGTAGCGAATGGTCAAGTCCGATCGATCGTAAGGCCGTCTTAAAGTGCGTTATTTGCAGCACTTCCTCTTCTCTTCCAATCATTTCCGGCTCCTCCTCCGTAATCGATGCGGTGATCGACGCGGTGATCGATGCGTCCAACGCGCAGGGAACGGTCACCAAATTGACCGCAGCAAAGCGCGGAAGCCGTGCGAATCTGACCATAACGGGGAAGGGCACGGGGCAGGAGAAGCCCGGGTGGGCAAACAGACGAACGGAGACAAATGAGGTGTGAGTGGGAATGAAATATGGTTCTGATCGGATTAGAATGGGACAGTCTCGAGAATCGGATTGGAATGGGACAGTCTCAAGAATTGGATTGGAATGGGACAGTCTCGAGAATCGGATTGGAATGGGACAGTCTCGAGAATCGGATTGGAATGGGACAGTCTCGAGAATCGGATTGGAATGGGACAGTCTCGATAATTGGATTGGAATGGGACAGTCTCGAGAATCGGATTGGATGGGACAGTCTCGAGAATCGGATTGGAATGGGACAGTCTCGATAATTGGATTGGAATGGGACAGTCTCGAGAATCGGATTGGAATGGGACAGTCTCAAGAATTGGATTGGAATGGGACAGTCTCGAGAATCGGATTGGAATGGGACAGTCTCGATAATTGGATTGGAATGGGACAGTCTCGAGAATCGGATTGGATGGGACAGTCTCGATGGAATTGGGACTGAAATTGGATGGAACTGTCATTACAACTTTCAGCTCTACACGACGGACAGTTCGCTTACCCGTTTATTGCGTGGAACGCCCAACAACAAATTCGGGGGGTTCGGTTTTGGTGCCGAAAGGGAAATTCCTTCAGCAAGTTCGTCCTGTTGCACTTGCACAGCAACGACGAACAAACAATCGAAGTCGAACAATTTGAAGAGACTTCAAAAAACTCAATTTTTATTTAGACAAAAGAAATCGCTGCCGTCCGAGAAGATGACGCCGCAGGAAGAAAAAGTGTCCGTCCCCGTCAATTTGCCCGTCAAGCCAATTGCGTGTTCTTCTTCCGCTGAACTCACTTCGGCCATGACCTTCAGCTTTTCCCAAATGGGCTCCGGGGGACAGGTAATTAATACTGAAGGGCGGGGCCGTGAAAGGCCATTGAAGCATTCGTTGTTAGATGTTTAATTGGTAATGAACCATGCCAAAATAAAAATTTAAAAGAACTTCCTTGGGTTTGTCCGTCGTTTTCCCGTTGGCCCGGTGGCGCAATGGATAACGCGTCAGCCTACGGAGCTGAAGATTGCAGGTTCGATCCCTGCCCGGGTCGAATTATTTTTTAGTCAAATTTAAAAAATCCTTTAAAATAACACAAATTTTTGCAGTTTACTCCTTTAAACCCAAACGAGGGTCCTTCAATGAATGGTAACAATCCGTCGGGGACCGCCGCCGATTCTTTCGCCGACGAGTCCAGTGAAAGCGAAAGGGACTCATCGAAACACGAAGAGAAAGTGCCGCAGAACTTTCCCTTTTTCCCAACTTTGCCCATGGCTGGAGGCAAAGGTAAAATTGCATTGTTTTCGGTGCTTTTGTTGAAATAAATCGGCCTAAAGTAAATAAACCGGTTAGTTTCATTCGGTTAGAATCACCGGTTTAGGTGCATGTCGCTGTCTAACTTCGAAATCGTCGTCCTTTTCAACTCCCTCCGTTCATCCAATCGCTTTTGCCAATAGAGAAAAAGTGATGAGACGGCACCATTCAATAGCCTCGGGCACGGCACGGAGGCCGTCAGGCTTTTGCATAAAACGGGAGCCGGAAGACGCTTTGGAGAAGAAGCCGAGTAGAAAGGACGGATTGTCTGTGCCGGAAGATTTTCAGGAGAGGAAGTTCCGGTCGGTGCATGAAGCACAGCTTCAGAGGCACGAGCAAAGCTTAAAACAGTATAAACAACGAATTGACGAGTTGCAACAGGAACTAAGCAGCTCACAATCGGTATTACATCAGCAACAGAAACTGTTGGAGGAGACGGACAGAAGAATGACCGACGAGGAACAAAACAGCGAAATGGATGCAAGAAGTTCGAGCAGTACTCTGATGACCTTCCTTTCCTTTCAGTATTGGCTGGGAAAATTGGAGAATACCCGGAGGGAGTTTGCCCAGAAGCAGAACCAATTAGACAAACGAACGGACGTTCAGAGAGCTCTTTGTAAGACGGATCAGCGCATGAGGGTTTGGCGGGATGATCGGGAAGACAATCGCTTTTTACAACATTTAGGAGCAGTTAAAGGCTAAGCAACTACAGGTTCGCTTTTGGTAGACGATCAGCTTGACCATCGTATAAAACTCGCAGGACCAAGCAGTTCAAGACATTGTTCGCCTGATCCGTCAGGAACCGAAAGCTGCCCTTCTGATTGTGCAGCTGTTGAGGAAATATCAGCTGGAGCGGGAGATGAACCCGCAGGAACAGAACATCTTGCAGCACCAAAATACGAATTCCAATTCGTCTTCTCCCTGGCACGGAACTGTGCCCCCTCCGACTTTACCTCCACCACCGCCAGTGAACAATTCGTCGAAACCGATGATGGCATCAAATAGGACGTTGAAAGGGACGACAAAGGCCAAAAAGTCGATGAAAAAGGTTCCGGCCGGGAAGAGGAACTGGACCGACTCGATAAACGAATTTGGGGTCAGATTCGTTGGGGGTGTCGCCTCGAGAAATCGGGATTTAATGGGGCTTATCCCTCCGAATAAATTTAAATTCGGATTTTGTTGAATTATCATTTCATTTATTCAGAGGGAAAACAATGGGAGGAGCAGTTCTGTGCTGGAGGGCATGTTGGCACGTCCATGCAGATGTTGTGTTCCGAAGAGGAGGCCGAAGTCGTCGATGGACAGCGGGGAGATGGGCGGAATGGCGGTGGACATGGAAGAGGTCGGATTTCAATTTATGGCTTTGACATTTCGAATTCTGACAGATTTTCCGGTCGGTGTTGGAGGATGGCGGACGGCAGCAACAGGAGACGCCGGAGGGGCCAGGGCATTTGGCAGAAGCATTGAGTGCCGAAGAGACGATGATGGTGGTGGACGACGCCGCCGGGCAAACCATGCCTTTCGGCAGCATTCCATCCATGGCAGCCGTTCCCAAGTACACCGCCCATTGTCAGCCACATTCCATCGGACCGTTCGATGTTTCTACCAACCTTTTCTCCCAATGGGACATTTCCGCGCACCGACCGTCTCAGTCTTTCTTTGAGTCCTCGCTGAGCACCAGCAGTATCGGTCCCAGACCCTCACCGCCGGAAGCAATTTCGATGTGCCACAGTCAAGAGATGGACGATCTGATGGAGGTGTTGCGGGATGACCAGGGTTAGTCGTAGCGAAGCCCTTTGAATTCGAGATTTTGCCCTCCAGAAAAGTCCCAGTTGGGCTCTACGCCCGAGGGCCCTTCCTTCGCCGTTGTGGGCGACAACAAAACAGAGCAATTGGCTTCCTTACTGGCCAACGAGGTCGAGCTGCACTGGCACAATGCCACTTCCTCCGTCTCTGCCGCATTACCCACGGCCATTGGCATATCGGCGTCAACGGCATTTGTGCCACAAGAGACGATCGAATTCGGCAACAGAAACGGATTCGGCGCGGGATTCTCATTCGGGGCGGAGGAGGTGGGAAAGATTAGAGGATTGGGGCGGGCAATAAATCAGAAAGCGATTATTGGGTGATAATGCATTTCCCTCCAGGGCATGCCATCGATGGACGGCTTCTGGATGGTGGACTCTTCTTCATTTGACCCTTTTCAGCAAAGTGTCTACACGTAAAGGGGGGAGGCGGCGAAAGTATTGGGTGCCAGAAAGAGAGTAAATTAATTACAATAATTGTAACGCATTAGTGAAACGCGCAAATTAAATATGCAATGCCCTCCAGGCACAAAGCGATTGATCGATTGGAATGCCCGCCGGCCCTCATTGGCTTGGAAATTTGCGTGTTTTTTCCGTTTTTGCCTCTTTCCTTTCTTTTGCATTTTGTCAATTCCGCTACAAATCTTTGCAATTCCATCCGTTGTAAATTCAAATTTATTCATTCATTCAATTAAAGTAATTGTGCCACTCGCCCACCTTCATTCTGAAAGAATAGTCGGAATTGGAGGGAGCGAATGACCCAATAGAGACGAGCGAAACTTTCGTTCAGCCTTTTGTTGTCCGTCTAAATTGTCCGGAGTTCGAAAAAGAAAAAGCATTCGGTGAAACCGTTTAAACTTTAAAGACCCGAGTCCCTAAAGAACCCTAAATCCAATCTCTTCACATCAATCAGTCAACATTCACTCATTTGGGGGGATTCCCTCTTTTTAATGACTTCTGACTGACCGGGAACAGCTGAGGAGGAACAGCGTACACTGCGTGAACTGCTCGATGGCCATCGCTTCTGCTTGAGGGGACGGAGTTAAAACATTCGGCCAAAACGCAATTCTTTGCCTTTTGTTAGGGATTCAATGGCTGTCAATACAAAGCCTAAATCCCCAATTTTTACTTTCTTCGGTGCGGCGGTGTGCGCAGTGTCAGTTTGAGGAAGGCGGAGTTCTTGCTGAACATTTTGACGTCTCCAACAGCAAATGGTTTTTCCAATTGGAAAGGAAACGCCGGCGGGGGTGGGAGGAGGGACACGGGGGACCGCCCCTCCAGGGCTCTCTGTCAATGACAATGGCAGCGTAATTAATGGAGACGGGAAATGGTCGAGGGACATTCGGAAATGCGATAGAAGAAAGGATGGGGTGGTCGGGATTTGAAATTGGATTGGTTGGTGGGGGGTGGAAAGGGGCGAAATTCTCTGAGACTGAAAGCAGCAAAAGCTTCAGCAGCAGCGGAGGCGGCAGGGGAAAGGGGGGGGGCGAAACGGACAACGGCAACTAACGACGGGGGGGGGGAGGGGAGGGTAAATGCCCGACCGGTGCCCACGCGACCTTTTTGTTGTTTTGCGACGACTCCCCCCCCCCCCCATCCACTCGACAAGCCATCAAAGGCGGCAATTTGCCGGAAATTAAGACAGGGCAAAATCTGTCCCGCTTTAAGAGAGGCAAAAGTGCTTAAATGGGATAAAAAAAAGAAAAGTTAGATTTAATGCCAACATTATTTTGAATTAATTCGATTACCGTCATAGGTGTTCATGGAAAGCCTCATTTGCAAGGATCTTTTTAACGGATAAAATGTAATGTGTTCAAATTAGAGCCGCCCTAGTGAAGGCCAGCTCCGAGGTTTCATTTGATCAAGCGAAGGCTAACCGATTTGTCTTTTCTCAAAAAAGTTATGTGGATGAAGTGTCGCGTGGAGGAAATGTCGCCATGGATGAAGTGTCGTTTTTAGGGTTAGTGGATGAAGTGTCATTTTTGGTTAGTGGATGAAGTGTCATTTTTGGTTAGTGGATGAAGTGTCATTTTTGGTTAGTGGATGAAGTGTCATTTTTGGTTAGTGGATGAAGTGTCGTTTTTAGGGTTAGTGGATGAAGTGTCGTTTTTAGGGTTAGTGGATGAAGTGTCGCGTGGATGAAATGTCGGCGCCCCAAACAAAGCTGCAGAAAAAATAAGCTCCTAAAATTAGCATCCCTGGTCATTATTGTTATTTTTACACACATTTTTTTGCACCTATTTTCCCTTATAAGTTATAACCCCCTATTTTGGCATTTTCTCACCTATTTAAGTTCCTATTTGAGATTTTTCGAGCCTAAAAGTAGCCCTGCTTATAAGCTGTATTTTGTAGTGGACTAAATTGTTTGATGCTTATTTATAAGATTTTCTGCTATTTTTTAAGTCTTAGGATTCGAGTTACAAAAAATAAAACAAGTCCATTGCGACCAAAGCCATCTCCATTTCTTTTCCATCACTAATTCCCACGTTCAACAGCAACAGCAGCAAAAAATGAGCGCAACAGAACAGCAACAACAATCGCAAAAGCGGGCGCGCCCCGAAGAGAACGGCGATGTCTGTGCAGATTTGATCAAAACATTTTTGGAGAATTTAAACTGATTGAGTTTTCTGATTATACATATTAAATTGAATTTTGTTGTTCAGGTTTTTGAAATTATGGCACATGATGAGGAGGACGACAGTGAGGGCGAGTCGGGCGCTGGCGGCAACGAGGACGAGCAGTACGACGACGAAGATGATGATTTAGTGTCGTCGTTGGAACGTCCAAATGATGAAACTGTTGAGAGAATGAGCCGATTCTTAAGGGAATTAGAGAGCAGAAATTTGGAGCTGGAAAGAGCGATTCCCCGCCTGAAGGATGCGAAGAGTGGCGGCGATATCACTGAATGGGTTGGTCAGCCGAGTTTTGGATTTTCCTTTAATTTTATTTTGGTTTAGGGGATTAAAATCGTTAACGAATTGGCGGAAGAGCAGAGGAAACATAACAAAGCCGAACAGAATTTGGCCGTGTCAAATCACCGGCTTCGCATATCAAAAGACAATGCCGCAGAAAGGGAACAAAAAGATGCCAAAACGATCGACGACTTGAAACGACGGTTGGGAGAGTATGAGGAGGAAAGGAAAAGGGTCATTTTAAGAAAGATATTAATGAGATAATTAAATTGTTTGTTTCTTATTTAGTTTTCTAAGAAGCTCGAGGATCAGAACTCCATGGATTGCCATCTGTTGGAGGATGGACGGGTGGGAAAAGGTCGGCGGATGAACTCGCGACAGAATGTAATTTCGGGTGGACTTTGCTGTTGGGACGCCATGTTCAAAATCACTGCGGTATTCGCCGGTTTCACACACAAATCTGACCCATTCGTCTCATTTCAGGCGTTTGCAATGTTTACTCTTATCGTCATTTTAATTGTCCACGTGCCCCCCATCTTCTTCTGAGGATGTCCGAATTGAAATCCCCAATTTCCTATTGATCTTTGACGTTAATTTTTGGATGACATTCATTATGCAAATTTGTTGAATTATTGACTCTTTACCCTTCGATAACATTTGTTGTAAAAGTTATTGACGCTTTACCCCTCGATAAAATTTGTTGTAAAAGTTATTGACATCTTCAACAAAATTTGTCACAGTCACAAAGAAAATCTACTGATTTTTTTACAACATTTTTATACAAAAGACAATTGGAAGCTTTTTCGTCATGTCCGGCTTCAACGGGACGGTGTCGGCGCCTCCACGTGCCAACGGAAGGGCCGAATGGATTCATTTGGCTTTGGTTCTTTCCCATCTTTATCTTGAACGTTGTTCCCTTTGCTGTTCAGGACGACTTCGTCACTGTCCACCCCCAACTGACGTGTGTACTCATCGCCATGTGTGTCTCTGTCGCCACGCACTTTTCTCTGTTCGTTTTCGGCCGTCTCTTTGACTTTCTGCTGAAGTGCTGTCGACGACGTACACGTCGCATCGGCGTAATCTCCAACGGTCAACATCGATTGTTGTGTAAGACGAAGAACCTTCCGAAACTGACCGGTGGCAGCGGGGGTTCCACGCCGAAAAAGGCAATGGCATCCCGTCAACGGAGTCTACGGCTGAATAGTGGCGGAACGGGCAGAAGGAGGGCAAATTCACAGTCGGAAAGCGTAGCTGAGAGCCAAAGAGAGCTGTACGAAGTGAAGAAGCGACGGATGGAGGCCGAACCTTGCAGATTTGTGGGTTTTTTGTTGTTAATCTTTGGGAAAATTGGGGGGGGGGGGGTCGGATTCAGTCTTTCGGTTCTATTCAAGTTTTTGGGTGGAACCGCATTACAACTTTTCTATTTCGTTATCAGAATTCTGCTCGTTGTTTTGTTATTGATTAGGTAGGGGCCACATGGGGCTAAGAACCCGTAAAAGCCCATGGCAAGAAAAGATACGAGCCCCGCACACGTTAAGGGTCTTTAGATTGACGTCTCCCAATTCTAACCAATTCTTTTGATTTTTGTTTTATTTTTCTCACGTTAAACTGGCGATAATTTTTAAAGCGCAAGACCCCCTTCCTTCCCCTTCCACACAAAAAATTCAAAAAAGGCTTTGCTTTGTATTCACATTTTCAGTTTTCATTGACAACCGATGACGAGGAAGAAATTGCAAATTCTGTTGGACTCGCATAGTTTCTAAATGGACAGACGCATTGACATTAACCGTTTTGCTGTGAATTAGACAATTGACACCAAAAGCTCGACGTTTTTGTTTTGGAATTTAAAATAAGCACACGAATAAACCTTCATTATTATTTAGGGTTGGCCCTGTCCCTTTTGCTGCGGCGTCTTGGGGGCGGGGGGGAGGGTTTGCGTTGAGGTTATTGGCATTCAATACGCTCGATTCATTGAAGAATTCGTTGTGTTTAGTCAGTGATAGGAAGAGGTCACCAGACAACTCTCTTCTGTTTATTCCCGAATAAAAAAGTCTACACCAATCCATTTTTAGTCTCTCTGATCATTGAGACTGATCAGTGATCAGCTCTTGCTCCATTCCACCTTGATCTTGTCATCTTTCTGAAGATGGCGCAACTTTCTCTGCCTGCTCACTTCCCTCTCTCACTCACCTCGTCCAGCGCGAATTGCTTCTTTTCCACCTGTTAGGGGGGGGGGGCATGTAAAACATTTGTGGCAGGGGGGAGGGGGGGGGGGCTGCACCCACTCACTGTCTTCAGATTGTTTCGGAAGTCCAGCTTCTGTCCCTCCTTGGTCTTTAGCTTGGCGAACTGTCCATGCCGAAGGAAAGGATCGTAGCATTAAGCAGTTCGACTGAACCAACCTGTCCCTCCGTCTTGGACACTTTCTTCAGTGTCGGCTTTACACTGTAAACGCCGAAAACTTCAATTTTTACTCAAAAGTAACTCACAATTTGCCACGCAAATCGTTTACGGCGATGGTCAATTCATTGATCTGAGCGATTTCGGGGGAAAGTGTCCGAAGTATTTCAGCAGACAATTCCAACCTCAAAATCCTTTTGACGGACCTATCGGCATGAAGAGAAGAAAGTGTTTAGGCTTTATAAAATCTCCATTCCCTGTGCTTACCGTGTAGCTCAAGTCGTACTTCTCGGACTCCAACTAAAAATAAACAACAAAGAAACATTAGGCACTCATCTCGTGCCCTTTCCCCCCCTATTACATCGACAATTCGGTCGGCGAATTCCTTGCCAGAACGCTGAAGTTCGCCTGAAGCAATAAATTCAAATTCATTTTGACAAAATTCGGGCGCTGTTTTAGGCCCATTCCATAAAATCCCCTCCCCTCCCACCGTCGGCACGCGAGTCCAAATCCGGTAGTGCCACAATTCGTTTGCTGAGCACATCCTGACGTTCCTGTTCCTTTACCATTTGCTGTTTCTTTAGGTCTTCCGCTGCCTTCAGCATCAGCAACTTCTGAATGGAACGATGTCCGAAATTCTTCCTCCCCAGGCACCCCTTCCTCCCATTTTATTCCATATTAGGTGAAAGTCCAAGTCGGCATTTCAACCAACAAAAATGGCTTTTCCAATTTCGATACCCCCCCCCCCCCATCGACTTGCCCTCAGCTTCTTCTTCCGCTCCGGCGTCAGAAAGCCTTTCTTGGCCTTCTTCATTCTGCCCGCCTCCTCCAACCGCTTCCGTACCTCCGCCTTCTTCCGCTCTCTCTCGTCGTTCTTGCGCCTTTGCTGGATTTTGTGGGGTTTAACCCCTAATGAATTTTGTGCTAAAGAACACTGACCGCCTCGCTTTCATCGTCGGCTCCGCCCATTTTAACGATTAAATCAAATTCAGAGACTGAAAAACGAAAATCCGATCAAAATCTCCTCCTTTGCTAAAAAATCTTTTGTGGTTCGTTGATTTATGCTAACATTGGCATCATTTACATCCATCACAACGGGGGGAGGGTTATGCTAACATCGGCATCATTTACATCCATCACAACGGGGGGAGGGTTATGCTAACATTGGCATCATTTACATCCATCACAACGGGGAAAGGGGGGGGGGGTTCTGCGGAGAGTTGCAAGTGAATGAAATGAGTGACGGCAGAAACCGATTGATTCGATGGATTGTGAGCAGCAGAAGAAGTTAGTTTATCTGAGAAGCGGAGGAACAATAAGCGGGGAAGGCTAAGGAGTGGCGGGGGGGGGCGGGGGATGGGACCGACTTACTGGGGAGGGGGGCCGAGTTGAGTAAACGGAGGCGCTTTTGCGCATCTCGAGATCCCCCCGCCTTTCATCCCCCCGGGGCGGATGTTTGCCTTGGGACCGCCAGTGGGGCAAAAAACGGATGATTAGCAAAAGCGGCGCAAACATTAGCCGCTAAAAGTTGTAAAGTCCGGAAGATATAAATATTACGTATTTACACACTTAATCAAATGCGCAAAAAGCGATGGTTAAGCGGGTAAAATAAACAATTGAAACTGTTTTGGAATTAACATTAACAAGTCTTTACGAAGTACAAAATTACAAATCATTTTCATTCTGGTAATTGTTTGAATGAAGTCGAATTGTCCAGTCCGATCACTTTCATCCTTGCTGTTTAAAGCATAAACAGATCACTCCGTAGCGTTCCGCCTCACAAAACAATTCTGTGATGTTTGATGTTTAGATTTCTGGTAATAATCAAAAAATAGCCTTTAACCCGAGTTGACGATGTAACTGAAGGCGTGTTTAGCGCATATTACGTCAATCTTTCCGTTGATCTCCGCCGCCACTTTGGACTGGATTTGGCGCTTTGCGATGGACGGTTTGGCGTGGATATTCTGAAATGGGCACGGATGTTGTGGGAGACCTTTGGACATCGGGCCGATTATTTGCACTTCCCATGCCAATTTAACCCTTCCGGACCTCAATGATCAGCTTCCGCATTCGTTCTGAATTGCAATTCCGCTGCTGTGTTGCCGACGGCGCTGATGTCATTCCCTCGGGCGTCGTCTCCGCTGTCGTGGCCATCACTCGGAACTCTGTCCCCGTTTTGTGTCCCTTTCGTTCCTTTACAGCTATTTCCTTCTTCGGCGCCACTGTTCGACGTGTGCCCGGCGTAATTGTCGGCGGCTCCGTCGTGACGGCTTCGCTGGAATCGGTGTTCTCCTCCGGTGCTTCTGTCGTTTGTGCCGTCGAAGTCGCCGATTCGCCTGAAGGCCGAATTTTATCTCATTTCAAAATCTTCGTATTCCAAACGGTCTCACTTAACGGAGGCTTAACCGAAGGCGGCATTCCGGTGCCTTCCGGCATTGCACTCGAAGCCGAAGCCAAAGTGGGGGGCTGTTCCTCCACCGCGTCGTAGGCAATGTCAGCGACACTTTTGCCTCCGCCATCCTCAGCCTTAAGCTAAGAAGTTACGGCTGATTGCTGGTGTTTAAATAAATAAATTTGCTCATTTTCTTAAAGAATTTGGGGGAAATAGTCCCAAAAAGGGACGAATTCCAATGGCCCTCTCCAACAATCGTTTTGGCCATTCATCGACCTGCTCCAACCCAATCGCTGTGATCGGCTCGTTTAAACTGTTTGGCGGCGGGTCCGTCCCGCCAAAGCCGACGGGAAGTTCGTCCCCAACGGCGCCGTCTTCACTTTCACTCGGAATGGACTGGCGCTTGACCAAAGCCAAGAAGTTCGGGGAGAATAAAAGCTGAGAAGTTGGGAATGACTTTGGCATTTGTGGGGGGGGGGGTGCCGACTTACGAGCAAAAGTTGAGGTAAAAGAAGACATTTTGGGGAGACGACCATTTAGGAGGCAAAAAGGCCTTTGGGTAGGAGGCGTTGCTGCAAGTGATGGAAGTGGGGGGGGGAATTGCTGAATAAAGATTGGTTTTGTGAGTGCAGAAATGGAAGGGCAGCCTTTGGTCAGAGGGGATAAAGCATTTGCTTTCTTTGGATCGGACTGATTTTGCACATTCATCCCGATTAGGGAGCAGAATAACAGGTCTGATCACCAGCGAATGTGGAGAGGCTAATCAGCGAGATTGGGCGGCGGGTGGGCAACGAGTTAGGGGATAATTGGTAAAATGGGGAGGGTTGGTTGACCTCCCCCCAGGGGGAGCCCCGGGCAAAAAAACATCTGACTCCTTTCTCGCCGGGCACTTTATCATTTGTTATAAATGTGCGTGAATCACGATCATCGATCATCTCCGTTCATTTGTCCCTTCGCTCACAAAATCCCTCCCCCGTAGCCCACGGGGCTCGCAGCCGCACCTCCGCTTACGGGGATAGCGGGCGCTGAAATGGACAATGGCACAAAATGCCAAATTAAAATGTATCCGCCGACCTTGCGCCCCGGCCCCCGAGGGAAACGCGGCCACTGGAGAATTTGCGGCACTGAATAGACTCTGGAAGTAGGGCGAGTAACTGGTCGATGGCCACTGAAACGATAAATTTGTGAAAATCCAATCGATCAGAGAACGAACTGCCGCCGGTTGACTGCTGGAGGGATGAAAGACGAAGAGGACGACGAAGAGGAAGGCCGGAAGAGGGTGGGCAGTGATGGCGTACGAAGATGCCATTTTGGGATGTGCTGCTTGGTGTGGTGGTGGTTGGGGTTGGGGTTGGGGTTGGGGTGGGCGACGATTGACGAGAAGAGAGCGTTGAGGACTGACTGATCAGAATGTTGCTGATCGGAGGAATAAATGACTTTTCTTGGCCATTGCCTCACTTTCGCCTCCCTTTTATATGGTTGTTTGTTCTCGTAAACTTGTCCTCTTGTGAGGATATTTGGGCAGCAATTCATTCATTCATTGAATGAATGAATGGTTAAGGGGGGCCCTTGACACTGATCAGGTCTGATCAGACCATTTGTTCTGAGTTGGAAAACATTCATACGATTAAAGAGAGAAAATAATGCAAATGAATGGAAAAGGTCGATCACTTTCGACCTGCTTTCCTTTTTTACTAATTGAATTGAAACGGAAGTGTACCGGATGAATAATAATTGCGACCCGCCGATTCCGAAGACCAAACCGAACAAAATTGGTCCCCCCCCCCCGCCCATTCACTTTCAGTCGTTACCCCCCCCCCCCCCCCCCCCCAATTTAATTTGAATTCCCAAAAGTGTCACTCCCCAAAAAGTTTCTTCAAATGGCATTCCTTCCAAAATTGCGCCCTTCCCGCCGTTCCGTTTGCCTTTTTATCGCTTTTTTCCTCGTCCATTGCTATCCGGCGCCTCCGTACCTCCCGCCGATACGCGCCGATTTGGTCAAAACGGAACGAATCTCGGATAACGGGCGGCTACATGATTTATTGTTCAATCGGACGCTTTGGATTACCCTCAGACGAACAGTCAGTGCCTTTGAATTTGCCTCAAAAATCTGTTACCCTCAGACTTTGTCCCCCGCGGGGCTTCTGGATGGCAATTCCGTCTCATCGGAGGGCATTGTGCCGTCTCAATATACAAACGGTGCCGTCCGATCTGTGAAGACTGCTCCGTGCGGGGGGAAGTGGCGGCGGCGGACGTCGCGCGGAGGGTCAGCCGATGGAATGGCCGTGGCCACGGAAGTGCCAACTTCGGTTACGGCGTCCGATCTTTCGATGGATGGCGCCGTTTTGGTCGAGCCACAGCCCTTTGGGGTGACAAGCACACGACAAATGAGCGCGTCGACTGGTCACTGATCCAAAAGGGGTCAAAAGACTTTATGCCGCCGACCCTTTGGCATTCCGCCAACGTCGTAAAGATTTAAACTTCGAACGAATGCATTTGGAGATAAATATAATTTTGCTTTAATATCAACTTTCAGGAAAATGAGTTAAAAACTAAAAGACAGATCGATCTGAGTTCAAGCGGGATGGGGGAGGGGGGGGGGGGTTGGTTAGAAAAGTAGGGACAGAATAATTCCTCCAATCGATCGGACGGACGCCGACCCCTCCATTTGGACGGCGTTTGCGCGCATTTCCTCGGTTGCCGGCGTTGAACCACTTACTGCTTGCCGAACAGAGCCCGCGCCTCTCGGTGAGTCGCGTCGCGTGTGTCGGTGTAACGTCCCGTTTTGTCCTCTGGGCGAGTCTAAAAAAGCGGGGGAAGGAGTGCCCGGTACAAATGGACGAAAGAATGGACACCCAAAATTGGCAAAAAGTCGGCGTTCACTCACTGACCATGCCGGAGGAGTTGCTGGTGATGGCCCCTTCACTGCGCACTTCAACAGACGCGGCGCTCTTTGCTTTTTGTCCCCTAAAGCGTTTTCCGGCCGTTCACCCATTCATTCTCTCGCCTTAATACCCACCCAAAGTGTTCCGACCCGGTGTTCGGCATCCGTTTGTTGCAAAGCTGAAGGGGCGGGAGACTTTACTCCAACCCGACCCGAATTCTAACCCGAACCCTAACCCCAACTCCAACCCGGCCCGAATTCTAATACGAACCCTAACCCCAACTCCCCCCCCCCCCCCATTACCCCCCTGCGCCTTCTCGCCTTATTTTTGTTTGCCGACTCCAACTCTTCGTCGATGTTTTCCTTCGCTTTGCACTCGGCCGCTGCCCGTTGTTGTCGCTGTTTGCGAATCCAAATTTGGCATAACAAAATTTGTTTGGAAATGTTGCGGAACTCCTGCAGGAATAACAAATTGATCAGCGGGAAGAGCACCGGGATGGGGGCGATCAGCGACATGCCAAGGAACTCCTGGGCGGTTCTGAACAAAAGGAAATTGGGGGGGGGGCTACGGACTGATCGGATTGATCAATCAATTATCGAAGGCGTGGGGGGCACGGACTGATCGGATTGATCAATCAATTATCGAAGGCGTGGGGGGGGCTACGGACTGATCGGATTGATCAATCAATTGTCGAAGGCGTTGCGGGCGGGCAACTTACAAAACGCTCTCTCCCATCACAAAGCACACGGCATAATTGACCCCCGCGCAACTGACCAGCTGATTTTGGCATTTTTTAAAGTTTTTTTGTTTATAAAAATAACCAGCGTTGGAAGGTAAGCCTCCAAAAGCAGCAAATTGGTGACGGTTTGCATCTCCCCATGGCTTTTGTCGGACATATTTTCCTAAAATTGGACTTTCTCCCGGCGCCCCCTCCCCCAATTTGGTCGCCTGTCTTCCGTGTAATTTGCATTTGACCGCAAATGAAGTGACAATGGTACTGACAGAGGCGACACAAAAGGCGATCATTAACACGCCGTTGGACAAGAAATAGAGCGGGTTGCGCGAAGAGTCCGTGCCGAAAGTCCCCTCGAGGGAAAGACTCTGCCAACATTTGGGGCGCCATCAGACATTGAACTCGAAGATTCAGCCCTTTCAAACCCACCCCCTCCCCCAATTCTCTAATCAGTCCTACCTCAATTCCCCTCCCCCGATTCTCTGATCAGTCCTACCTCAATTCCCCCTCCCCCGATTCTCTGATCAGTCCTACCTTCCTCCTCCCCCGATTCTCTGATCAGTCCTTCTCCCGATTCTCTGATCAGTCCTACCGTCCTCTTCCCCCGATTCTCTGATCAGTCCCTCTCCCGATTCTCTGAGCAGTCCTACCTTCCTCCTCCTCCGATTCTCTGATCAGTCCTACCTTCCTCTTCCCCCGATTCTCTGATCAGTCCTACCTTCCTCTTCCCCCGATTCTCTGATCAGTCCTACCTTCCTCCTCCCCCGATTCTCTGATCAGTCCTTCTCCCGATTCTCTGATCAGTCCTACCGTCCTCTTCCCCCGATTCTCTGATCAGTCCTACCTTCCTCTTCCCCCGATTCTCTGATCAGTCCTACCTTCTCTTCCCCCGATTCTCTGATCAGTCCTACCTTCCTCCTCCCCCGATTCTCTGATCAGTCCCTCTCCCGATTATCTGAGCAGTCCTACCTTCCTCCTCCTCCGATTCTCTGATCAGTCCTAACTTCCTCTTCCCCCGATTCTCTGATCAGTCCTACCTTCCTCCTCCCCCGATTCCCCCTTCCCCGATTCTCTGATCAGTCCTACCTCAATTCCCCCTCCCCCGTGATCAGTTCTACCTTCCTCCTCCCCCGATTCTCTGATCAGTCCTACCTCAATTCCCCCTCCCCCGATTCTCTGATCAGTCCTACCTCAATTCCCCCTCCCCCGATTCTCTGATCAGTCCTACCTCAATTCCCCCTCCCCCGATTCTCTGATCAGTCCTACCTCAATTCCCCCTCCCCCGATTCTCTGATCAGTCCTACCTCAATTCCCCCTCCCCCGATTCTCTGATCAGTCCTACCTCAATTCCCCCTCCCCCGATTCTCTGATCAGTCCTACCTCAATTCCCCCTCCCCCGATTCTCTGATCAGTCCTACCTCAATTCCCCCTCCCCCGATTCTCTGATCAGTCCTACCTCAATTCCCCCTCCCCCGATTCTCTGATCAGTCCTACCTCAATTCCTCCTCCTCCGCCGCTGCTCCCACTGACTCCCCCCAGATCGTACTGACGGCTTTCTATGGCCGTATTTAACGTTGAGTAATTGCTTCCTCCGGTGATCGTCTGAAATCCGCCGCCGATAAATCCTCCGCTGGCCTTTCCCTCCGTTTGTTTGTCCAATGTGCCGCCTCCGGCCGCCGCCTCTTCCGCCCCTCCAAACCCAAAACTATTGTTGGGGTTCATCCCCAAGTTCAGCTGCACCTGCTCCCACTTCTTGGAACGGCTCAGACGTTCCAGCAGAAGCTTAAATATGTGAAAGGTTTTGAAATTTAAAAGTTAAAAGAGAGAAAAGTGTCCCATTAGGACGCGATGGACTTACATTTGGATCAACTTTGGAGTAATAGAGCAGAACGGTCTGGACCAAGCAGAAGATGACAGCCACTCCAAGGAAAACTGGCACATTTTTAGGCGCAAAAACATTGGACATCTGAACAACGGCCAATTTATTATTAGCATTTTTATTATTTATTATTTTAAGTATTTGCCTTGGCCGCCGTTTTTCTGTAATGGTACAGAAAAAGCAACAAAAAGGAAAAGGTCGTGAACAAGTAGCAGCCGACGCCGAACGCCGCCAGCGCACTCTGTGGGGAGAAAGGCTTAAAATGTTTAAATTGGGGGGGGGGGGGCTTTTGCGAAATGATTAAAAGCCAACACGCGAAACTTTTAAGGCTTCTGACCATAAAATTGGAAGAAACGCCGGCATTGCCGAAGACGAGAAGTCCGTGGGGGATACGAATGTCCGCGGTGGACAAAGTGATCGACTTTAGGGAATGGAGGGGAGGGGAGGGGATCAATCACAACGAAAGTGATCAAACATATTTTAAAATGGCACCTGTGGAGCCACCGCCATAATGGCCAAGGAGACGAAAATGTAACCGACGGAAATGGAGCGGAGGAACACGAGGATTTCCTGGACAGAGAGACAAACTTTTGGACGGGCATGTGGCCGTGGGGGCGGCAACGGAAACGAAAGCCCTAATCATCCCATCCCCCGCAGGCACAGAGACCTGAAGACGTTCGACCCTTTGAAGCCGTGTGGCCAACAAGAACAGCACGTTCAGCAGCACACCAAACATGGAGAGCAATGTGCAGAAGGCAGTGAGCGGACGCATCGGTCGAAGGACGCAAATCAACACAATTAAAAGGAGGAAATCTTTGAAAAAAGTCTCATATTCTCAAAAGCGAATGCATATATTTTGGTAGAAAAGGATTTGCGCCGTAAAGAGTTAGCCGATGATGGCCAGAAGAGCCCATCGCCCGAAAGAAAGTCTCGGAATTGTCGGATGATGACTTATGGCTGGAGGGGAGGAGGGGGGGGGGGAGGGGAGGGGAGGGGAGGAGGGGGGGGGGGAGGGGAGGGGAGGGGAGGAGGGGGGGGGGGGAGGGGAGGGGAGGGGAGGAGGGGGGGGGGAGGTCGGCACTCTCCTCAAATCGGATTTCACTTGTTTTGCCTTTCTTCTTCCAATCAGACAAAGTGAGGGGATTAGGGCATATGATGACGTCCATGGGGAGGGGGGACGTTTTGGGGGGGGGGGACGTTTGGGTGGGGGGGGGTACGAATTTTTAGCATAACTCACTCAAATCGCATTGAAAGTCACAGACAATTTATGAAGTTTTGTAAGACAAATAAATAAAATAAAAATATAAATAAAATACCATAATCACTAAATATTACACAAATGGAGGAATATTTATGAAAAAGAGGAGAAACTGAAAGCCGGGCTCGCCCGCAAACGGACTTTTGGTCTCTTTGAACGAAATTACATAATTTTCTCTCATTATAACCATTCGCATTATATTAATTAGTTATCGTAAACGGAAATGCTCCATTTCCATTTAGAGAAATTAAACAAAATGTAGAAAGAACTGCTCGAGTTTCAGGATGGCCCGAAAGTGTTCATAATAATATTAATGAAAGAATAACATTTAAAGAGTCGAGGTTGAGGAGACCCGCAGATTAATTGGAGAGAATGCGCACTTTTGGTGGAATTTCGAAAGTTTAAATTCAAAATTCGGAATGGCGTGCCTTGCAGCATTCCCGCGATGCTTTGGCCGTCTGATTTGTTAAGTTGTCCACGGGCATTTGTGCAGGTCGCCGCCTGCGCATTGCTCTCTTTGAATTTCGTTTCCCGGACATTTCCCACTTCCGTAACACTTTCTGACGCGTCTGCGCACACCGAAGCCGCACGACTCGGAGCAGGGCGACCAGTACCCCCAGCCTAAAAGGGGGAAAGCCGCCGTCTATCGAATTGTCCAATGCCTTCCCAAACGGACCGCCCCACAAGGCGTCCGACACGGCGCATTCCGCTTCGTTGCAGATGGCGGACTTCAAAAGGTTTGAAATCATTGGATAAACTTGGCTTAGTGACGGTCGAGAGTCTCGAGCACATCGCCATCACTGCCACAGGCCCCGTCCCACCTCAAAGTGACTGCCTGCGCAATTCTCCCGATGGCACGCCCGCGTCCGACGACGGACGCCGTTGCCGCAGGACACCGAACACGGGCCCCAAGCGCTCCAATCGCTTCGGATGGCAAATGCCAGTGTTGTCCCTCCCATTATCGGCTAATTACCTCCACATTAGTCCCGTTTGGCTGTCGGCCGATTGGTCGCAAGGCTGCTCATTGCACGGCTGCTGCTCAACGCCGGTGCCGGGGCAGGTCGACCCCGCAGGGCACCTGCTGCAGAAAATAGTTAAGCTCCTCTACTTTTATATTTAATGCTCACCGACTCCTCGATCGCATTCCTTTGCCACACAACAACGAGCAATCGCTCCACGCTCCCTGCAAATGATCGATCAGTGTTAATTTGCCCGGGGGGTTGATCGGTTTTTTGAATGTTTAATCCGTCACCATCGAAATGACTTGCCCATTGACTCCATGTGGCACACTCCTTCAAATTGCAGTCCAATTTTTGTTGAGACGCGCCTTCACAAGGCTCCTAAACAAAGCATCGGCCATTGGCTCTTTCGTTCATTTGCCCACTTGCGAACACGCCCTCATGCGCACTGTTGATCCGGGCCCGCAACTGCTCGAACAGGTCGACCACGCCGACCATTCCGTCCAATGGCCGTAGTGCCGTCGCTGCTCCGTTATCTCCACACATGGCAACTCTTCACAATTGCGCAAATCCATCGTTTGACCTTAAAAGTTGCTATTGCCTTCCTTCCTTAAACATTTCGTCCACCTGAACAGGTAAAGGCCACGGCGTTCTGCGGGGTGGTGCATCGACGGTAACGGGCCTGGCTGCCCCGACCACAGCTCACCGAACACTGAGTCCACGGGGTCTGAAAGGCATTGCGAAGCTTTTCAGAACAAATTGGGCTATCGAATCTTTAATTAAGTCTGAATGTTTTCATAACCGACCCATTCGGACCATTGCGCGTCGTCGGACGATGTCGTGGGGCATACTGAAATGGAAGTTGGCATAACCGTTCAGGCCCTTTCAACTAACGAATCCGCCGATTGCACGGCTGACTCTCGCTCGACGGCTCGCCCTCGCATTGATTGGCACCGCTACAAGTTCGGGAACGGAGCTGAATACCGGTGTGCCCGCAAGAGGCGGTGCAGGGGGACCAAAACGACCTTAAAAAGTTGGGGGGGGGGGAATCGCTCAAATTGGGTGCATTGGACGTGCCATTCTTCCCAATGGCCTTTGGCCACTTCCTCAGGGTCCGGTTGGGCCGCAGAACATTTTTGTTGGCTGCTCGGGCAATAATCTTCCATGTCTTCGCCAAATATCAGCATCGAATCTTCACAACTGAGCTCCTTCAAAAAGTGATCGGGCAAAGATCAAAGTCAGAGATCAGTTGAGTTTATTAAGCCAATCGAAAGTTGAGTTAAATTGCAAAGCACAAAATGTTCGAAATTGAAGCAAAAGCCCGTTGTGTCCGTCACGTCATTTAGAGGTCGAATGAATCCATTTTCTGTCCTCCACCACTAAAAGGTCCCTCCAGCGCTTTCTGCCCGAGGGGACGACGCCGTCCGCCGGCGGCTCGCCGTTTGAAACCCTTCGGAAGGGCACCGCCGCGTTCGGAGTCCGTTGCTTTTGCCGTAGGCAATCACGCCAAAAGTATTTGTGGGCGATCTGACGGAAATTTGTAATGGAAACGAAGGCTAAAAGCGGGGGGAGGGGGGGGGCAATTTGAATTTGAAAGGAATGCAAACCAAACAAAGCAAAAAGAAAGGATAAATGACGAAAAGCGAACAAAAAAAAAGGGTTAAACTGAGAACGAACAAAATGAATTAACAAACAATTAATTAGCCTACCGTACACTAATTAATCAACAAATGGCCTACCGTACACTCTCCGTTCAGACAGTAGCGATCCACGCCGCAGGGGGCTGTGAAAGTGAAAGAAAGTCAATCGTTTAACCCGGTGGCTTGCAGAACAATCATGCCGCCAGTCCTTCCCCTCCGGCATTTACTCACCCCCATCAGACAAATTGTCTCCGTAAAATCGATAATTGCGTTGTGCCCCAAAAGGGTTTTTGACGTCACAGAACACTTTGCATGCCCTCTGGGGAAAACGGCTCAGCTGACTGCCCGTCCCGGTCAGCTCGGAGTCCTGGCGAGTGCGTTTGTGTTCCGAACACTTTGCGGAAATGAACTGAAAGAGGGGGGAACTGAAAGAGTGCGTAAAGCAAATGAAAGGGTTCCCGAATAACAAATCGTCACAAATCGGCGGGGGGGGGGGGGGGGGACCTGGTCGACCGATTGGCTCCCCTGCGGGCACTTCCGCGCACAAACGGCGGCTCTGTGGGCGGGCCCGCTGCACTCGACGCCTCCGTTCAGTGGCGCCGGGTTGGAGCAGTTCCGTTGGGAAAGCGTCTGCAAAAGGACGGAAACATTTGCCGAAAGGCCCGCAAATGCCGACTCACAACTCCGATGGCGCCGCTTATATCGGAGCAGGAACATTGGCGGCACTCGAAAGGGGACCACGCCGACCATTGGCCATCGATTTGGGACTGCAAAAGTCGGAATCTTTTTTAAACCAAACGGCAAAATGCAATTATTTTAGCTTTATCCAAATGTTTTAATCTTCGCAACGCAATTTTTTTAATTTTAAATTTTTTGCGACATTTGTATTTTAAAGGCGCGAACTAAAGAAGAGAAACAGAAGGGAGCCATTGGCATTATGTAACAATTTACGAACGAACGAATGAACGAACGATGGAATTAATGAATTAAATTGAATTGAATAAAATTAAATTGAATTAAATTGAATTGAATAAAATTAAATTGAATTAAATTGAATTGAATTGAATAAAATTAAATTGAATTAAATTGAATTGAATAAAATAAAATTAAATTGAATTAAATTGAATTGAATAAAATAAAATTAAATTGAATTAAATTGAATGGAATGGAATTTGAATTGAATTGAATTAATCGATCAGAGTTCGAATTGTTTCTTAAGCGCACTTTTCTTTTCTTTATCCGTCGGGCCGAACGAACAAATTGTGACAAATCGCAGCATCAGAGGGGGGGGGGGATTGTTTTGTGAGGTTTTGTTGGCACTTTTGGACATTTTCAACAAATTTAAATGATATAAATAATAAATACAAATGGAATTTAGACAAATTGGGCCGAAAGATACAACAAATGTATATTGAACTGTAACTTTAGGCCATTAAGGTGACAAATGGCATTTTTGATGGAAATGCAAAATCGGTGGGTTTCGCGAAGCGTGTCGGCGAATTGTGCGCCATTGATCGGTGGACGGTCATTGGAACAAATGATCCAATCGGTCGGTGGTTCGATTGATCGGGCGATCGGCGGCTTTATCCGACTCGGTTCCTCCACAATTCGTAGTCGGCCCTCTCACGCTCCGTCCTGGCGCGCCATTCCGCCAGCGACCGCAAATATTTGGCACGGATCTCCGCCGGTTGGCTCGCGTGCCATGCCGCCGGGTTCGCGCCGGGGGAGGAAGAGAAACTGACCGGTGTCGTAGTCGGAAAGGCCGCCAAAGTGCCGACAGCGGCGGCCTGGAGAGACGGACGCGGCGCCAGCGGCGTGACGAAGCCGACGTTCCAAGGGACGCAACGGCCGAGGGAACACCTTAAGGGGTGGGGGAGGGTAACGCCGCCGGGCATTCCAATACCCTTAAGGGGGTGGGGGGAGGGTAACGCCGCCGGGCATTCCAATACCCTTAAGGGGGTGGGGGGAGGGTAACGCCGCCGGGCATTCCAATACCCTTAAGGGGGTGGGGGGAGGGTAACGCCGCCGGGCTGCCCTTAAGGGGTGGGGGAGGGTAACGCCCGCCGGGCATTCCAATACCCTTAAGGGGGTGGGGGGAGGGTAACGCCGCCGGGCTGCCCTTAAGGGGTGGGGAGGGTAACGCCCGCCGGGCATTCCAATACCCTTAAGGGGGTGGGGGGAGGGTAAAGCCGCCGGGCTGCCCTTAAGGGGTGGGGGAGGGTAACGCCCGCCGGGCATTCCAATACCCTTAAGGGGGTGGGGGGAGGGTAACGCCGCCGGGCTGCCCTTAAGGGGTGGGGGAGGGTAACGCCCGCCGGGCATTCCAATACCCTTAAGGGGGTGGGGGGAGGGTAACGCCCGCCGGGCATTCCAATACCCTTAAGGGGGTGGGGGGAGGGAAACGCCGCCGGGCTGCCCTTAAGGGGTGGGGAGGGTAACGCCGCCGGGCATTCCAATACCCTTAAGGGGGTGGGGGGAGGGTAACGCCGCCGGGCTGCCCTTAAGTGGTGGGGAGGGTAACGCCGCCGGGCATTCCAATGCCCTTAAGGGGGTGGGGGGAGGGTAACGCCGCCGGGCTGCCCTTAAGTGGTGGGGAGGGTAACGCCCGCCGGGCATTCCAATACCCTTAAGGGGGTGGGGGGGAGGGTAACGCCGCCGGGCTGCCCTTAAGGGGTGGGGGAGGGTAACGCCCGCCGGGCATTCCAATACCCTTAAGAGGGTGGGGGGAGGGTAACGCCGCCGGGCTGCCCTTAAGGGGTGGGGGAGGGTAACGCCGCCGGGCATTCCAATGCCCTTAAGGGGGTGGGGGGAGGGTAACGCCGCCGGGCTGCCCTTAAGGGGTGGGGAGGGTAACGCCCGCCGGGCATTCCAATACCCTTAAGGGGGTGGGGGGAGGGTAACGCCGCCGGGCTGCCCTTAAGGGGTGGGGGAGGGTAACGCCCGCCGGGCATTCCAATACCCTTAAGGGGGTGGGGGGAGGGTAAAGCCGCCGGGCTGCCCTTAAGGGGTGGGGGAGGGTAACGCCCGCCGGGCATTCCAATGCCCTTAAGGGGGTGGGGGGAGGGTAACGCCGCCGGGCTGCCCTTAAGGGGGTGGGGGGAGGGTAACGCCGCCGGGCTGCCCTTAAGGGGTGGGGGAGGGTAACGCCCGCCGGGCATTCCAATGCCCTTAAGGGGGTGGGGGGAGGGTAACGCCGCCGGGCTGCCCTTAAGGGGTGGGGGAGGGTAACGCCCGCCGGGCATTCCAATACCCTTAAGGGGGTGGGGGGAGGGTAACGCCGCCGGGCTGCCCTTAAGGGGTGGGGAGGGTAACGCCCGCCGGGCATTCCAATACCCTTAAGGGGGTGGGGGGAGGGTAACGCCGCCGGGCTGCCCTTAAGGGGTGGGGGAGGGTAACGCCCGCCGGGCATTCCAATACCCTTAAGGGGGTGGGGGGAGGGTAACGCCCGCCGGGCATTCCAATACCCTTAAGGGGGTGGGGGGAGGGAAACGCCGCCGGGCTGCCCTTAAGGGGTGGGGAGGGTAACGCCGCCGGGCATTCCAATACCCTTAAGGGGGTGGGGGGAGGGTAACGCCGCCGGGCTGCCCTTAAGTGGTGGGGAGGGTAACGCCGCCGGGCATTCCAATGCCCTTAAGGGGGTGGGGGGAGGGTAACGCCGCCGGGCTGCCCTTAAGTGGTGGGGAGGGTAACGCCCGCCGGGCATTCCAATACCCTTAAGGGGGTGGGGGGGAGGGTAACGCCGCCGGGCTGCCCTTAAGGGGTGGGGGAGGGTAACGCCCGCCGGGCATTCCAATACCCTTAAGAGGGTGGGGGGAGGGTAACGCCGCCGGGCTGCCCTTAAGGGGTGGGGGAGGGTAACGCCGCCGGGCATTCCAATGCCCTTAAGGGGGTGGGGGGAGGGTAACGCCGCCGGGCTGCCCTTAAGGGGTGGGGAGGGTAACGCCCGCCGGGCATTCCAATACCCTTAAGGGGGTGGGGGGAGGGTAACGCCGCCGGGCTGCCCTTAAGGGGTGGGGGAGGGTAACGCCCGCCGGGCATTCCAATACCCTTAAGGGGGTGGGGGGAGGGTAAAGCCGCCGGGCTGCCCTTAAGGGGTGGGGGAGGGTAACGCCCGCCGGGCATTCCAATGCCCTTAAGGGGGTGGGGGGAGGGTAACGCCGCCGGGCTGCCCTTAAGGGGGTGGGGGGAGGGTAACGCCGCCGGGCTGCCCTTAAGGGGTGGGGGAGGGTAACGCCCGCCGGGCATTCCAATGCCCTTAAGGGGGTGGGGGGAGGGTAACGCCGCCGGGCTGCCCTTAAGGGGTGGGGGAGGGTAACGCCCGCCGGGCATTCCAATACCCTTAAGGGGGTGGGGGGAGGGTAACGCCGCCGGGCTGCCCTTAAGGGGTGGGGGGAGGGTAACGCCGCCGGGCTGTCCTTAAGGGGGTGGGGGGAGGGTAACGCCGCCGGGCTGCCCTTAAGGGGTGGGGGAGGGTAACGCCCGCCGGGCATTCCAATGCCCTTAAGGGGGTGGGGGGAGGGTAACGCCGCCGGGCTGCCCTTAAGGGGTGGGGGAGGGTAACGCCCGCCGGGCATTCCAATACCCTTAAGGGGGTGGGGGGAGGGTAACGCCGCCGGGCTGCCCTTAAGGGGTGGGGAGGGTAACGCCCGCCGGGCATTCCAATACCCTTAAGGGGGTGGGGGGAGGGTAACGCCGCCGGGCTGCCCTTAAGGGGTGGGGGAGGGTAACGCCCGCCGGGCATTCCAATACCCTTAAGGGGGTGGGGGGAGGGTAACGCCCGCCGGGCATTCCAATACCCTTAAGGGGGTGGGGGGAGGGAAACGCCGCCGGGCTGCCCTTAAGGGGTGGGGAGGGTAACGCCGCCGGGCATTCCAATACCCTTAAGGGGGTGGGGGGAGGGTAACGCCGCCGGGCTGCCCTTAAGTGGTGGGGAGGGTAACGCCGCCGGGCATTCCAATGCCCTTAAGGGGGTGGGGGGAGGGTAACGCCGCCGGGCTGCCCTTAAGTGGTGGGGAGGGTAACGCCCGCCGGGCATTCCAATACCCTTAAGGGGGTGGGGGGGAGGGTAACGCCGCCGGGCTGCCCTTAAGGGGTGGGGGAGGGTAACGCCCGCCGGGCATTCCAATACCCTTAAGAGGGTGGGGGGAGGGTAACGCCGCCGGGCTGCCCTTAAGGGGTGGGGGAGGGTAACGCCGCCGGGCATTCCAATGCCCTTAAGGGGGTGGGGGGAGGGTAACGCCGCCGGGCTGCCCTTAAGGGGTGGGGAGGGTAACGCCCGCCGGGCATTCCAATACCCTTAAGGGGGTGGGGGGAGGGTAACGCCGCCGGGCTGCCCTTAAGGGGTGGGGGAGGGTAACGCCCGCCGGGCATTCCAATACCCTTAAGGGGGTGGGGGGAGGGTAACGCCGCCGGGCTGCCCTTAAGGGGTGGGGGAGGGTAACGCCCGCCGGGCATTCCAATACCCTTAAGGGGGTGGGGGGAGGGTAACGCCCGCCGGGCATTCCAATACCCTTAAGGGGGTGGGGGGAGGGAAACGCCGCCGGGCTGCCCTTAAGGGGTGGGGAGGGTAACGCCGCCGGGCATTCCAATACCCTTAAGGGGGTGGGGGGAGGGAAACGCCGCCGGGCTGCCCTTAAGGGGTGGGGGAGGGTAACGCCCGCCGGGCATTCCAATACCCTTAAGGGGGTGGGGGGAGGGTAACGCCCGCCGGGCATTCCAATACCCTTAAGGGGGTGGGGGGAGGGTAACGCCGCCGGGCTGCCCTTAAGTGGTGGGGAGGGTAACGCCGCCGGGCATTCCAATGCCCTTAAGGGGGTGGGGGGAGGGTAACGCCGCCGGGCTGCCCTTAAGTGGTGGGGAGGGTAACGCCCGCCGGGCATTCCAATACCCTTAAGGGGGTGGGGGGGAGGGTAACGCCGCCGGGCTGCCCTTAAGGGGTGGGGGAGGGTAACGCCCGCCGGGCATTCCAATACCCTTAAGAGGGTGGGGGGAGGGTAACGCCGCCGGGCTGCCCTTAAGGGGTGGGGGAGGGTAACGCCGCCGGGCATTCCAATGCCCTTAAGGGGGTGGGGGGAGGGTAACGCCGCCGGGCTGCCCTTAAGGGGTGGGGAGGGTAACGCCCGCCGGGCATTCCAATACCCTTAAGGGGGTGGGGGGAGGGTAACGCCGCCGGGCTGCCCTTAAGGGGTGGGGGAGGGTAACGCCCGCCGGGCATTCCAATACCCTTAAGGGGGTGGGGGGAGGGTAAAGCCGCCGGGCTGCCCTTAAGGGGTGGGGGAGGGTAACGCCCGCCGGGCATTCCAATGCCCTTAAGGGGGTGGGGGGAGGGTAACGCCGCCGGGCTGCCCTTAAGGGGGTGGGGGGAGGGTAACGCCGCCGGGCTGCCCTTAAGGGGTGGGGGAGGGTAACGCCCGCCGGGCATTCCAATGCCCTTAAGGGGGTGGGGGGAGGGTAACGCCGCCGGGCTGCCCTTAAGGGGTGGGGGAGGGTAACGCCCGCCGGGCATTCCAATACCCTTAAGGGGGTGGGGGGAGGGTAACGCCGCCGGGCTGCCCTTAAGGGGTGGGGGGAGGGTAACGCCGCCGGGCTGCCCTTAGGGGGGTGGGGGGAGGGTAACGCCGCCGGGCTGCCCTTAAGGGGTGGGGGAGGGTAACGCCCGCCGGGCATTCCAATGCCCTTAAGGGGGTGGGGGGAGGGTAACGCCGCCGGGCTGCCCTTAAGGGGTGGGGGAGGGTAACGCCCGCCGGGCATTCCAATACCCTTAAGGGGGTGGGGGGAGGGTAACGCCGCCGGGCTGCCCTTAAGGGGTGGGGAGGGTAACGCCCGCCGGGCATTCCAATACCCTTAAGGGGGTGGGGGGAGGGTAACGCCGCCGGGCTGCCCTTAAGGGGTGGGGGAGGGTAACGCCCGCCGGGCATTCCAATACCCTTAAGGGGGTGGGGGGAGGGTAACGCCCGCCGGGCATTCCAATACCCTTAAGGGGGTGGGGGGAGGGAAACGCCGCCGGGCTGCCCTTAAGGGGTGGGGAGGGTAACGCCGCCGGGCATTCCAATACCCTTAAGGGGGTGGGGGGAGGGTAACGCCGCCGGGCTGCCCTTAAGTGGTGGGGAGGGTAACGCCGCCGGGCATTCCAATGCCCTTAAGGGGGTGGGGGGAGGGTAACGCCGCCGGGCTGCCCTTAAGTGGTGGGGAGGGTAACGCCCGCCGGGCATTCCAATACCCTTAAGGGGGTGGGGGGGAGGGTAACGCCGCCGGGCTGCCCTTAAGGGGTGGGGGAGGGTAACGCCCGCCGGGCATTCCAATACCCTTAAGAGGGTGGGGGGAGGGTAACGCCGCCGGGCTGCCCTTAAGGGGTGGGGAGGGTAACGCCCGCCGGGCATTCCAATACCCTTAAGGGGGTGGGGGGAGGGTAACGCCGCCGGGCTGCCCTTAAGGGGTGGGGGAGGGTAACGCCCGCCGGGCATTCCAATACCCTTAAGGGGGTGGGGGGAGGGTAAAGCCGCCGGGCTGCCCTTAAGGGGTGGGGGAGGGTAACGCCCGCCGGGCATTCCAATGCCCTTAAGGGGGTGGGGGGAGGGTAACGCCGCCGGGCTGCCCTTAAGGGGGTGGGGGGAGGGTAACGCCGCCGGGCTGCCCTTAAGGGGTGGGGGAGGGTAACGCCCGCCGGGCATTCCAATGCCCTTAAGGGGGTGGGGGGAGGGTAACGCCGCCGGGCTGCCCTTAAGGGGTGGGGGAGGGTAACGCCCGCCGGGCATTCCAATACCCTTAAGGGGGTGGGGGGAGGGTAACGCCGCCGGGCTGCCCTTAAGGGGTGGGGAGGGTAACGCCCGCCGGGCATTCCAATACCCTTAAGGGGGTGGGGGGAGGGTAACGCCGCCGGGCTGCCCTTAAGGGGTGGGGAGGGTAACGCCGCCGGGCATTCCAATGCCCTTAAGGGGGTGGGGGGAGGGTAACGCCGCCGGGCTGCCCTTAAGTGGTGGGGAGGGTAACGCCCGCCGGGCATTCCAATACCCTTAAGGGGGTGGGGGGAGGGTAACGCCGCCGGGCTGCCCTTAAGGGGTGGGGGAGGGTAACGCCCGCCGGGCATTCCAATGCCCTTAAGGGGGTGGGGGGAGGGTAACGCCGCCGGGCTGCCCTTAAGTGGTGGGGAGGGTAACGCCCGCCGGGCATTCCAATACCCTTAAGGGGGTGGGGGGAGGGTAACGCCGCCGGGCTGCCCTTAAGGGGTGGGGGAGGGTAACGCCCGCCGGGCATTCCAATACCCTTAAGAGGGTGGGGGGAGGGTAACGCCGCCGGGCTGCCCTTAAGGGGTGGGGAGGGTAACGCCCGCCGGGCATTCCAATGCCATCCTTAGGCTCCAAAAATGCCGGGCACAAAACTAACCACTGATTGGCGCCGCAGTGAGTGCCCTCCAGTGCCGGATGGGAAGTTATAATGCGGCCATAGTTACTTTGGCCGCACCAGATCATGTGACAGATGCCATCTTAATTCGAATTTGGCGCCAAATTTGACATGACATTACCGTAATGATCCTGACGGGGCGACACTTGAACGTACGATGGCCCATGCATTAGTCGACACTGTTCTGAACTGCGAATTTGGTTTCTTTTTTTGCAGAAAATTAAGCAGAGATTGTCCCCCCCCCCCCCAAAGTTGGCACTTTCAAGTTGCCCTCCCCAAAGTTGGCATTTTCAAAAGTTGCCCTCCCCCAATGTTGGCACTTTCAAGTTGCCCTCCCCCAAGTTGGCATTTTCAAAAGTTGGCACTTGCAAAAGTTGCCCTCCCCCAATGTTGGCATTTTCAAGTTGCCCCCCCCCCCTCCAAAGTTGGCACTTTCAAAAGTTGCCCTCCCCCAAGTTGGCACTTTCAAAAGTTGCCCTCCCCCAAAGTTGGCACCTTCAAAAGTTGCCCACCCCCAAGTTGGCACTTTCAAAAGTTGCCCTCCCCCAAAGTTGGCACCTTCAAAAGTTGCCCCCCAAAGTTGCCCCCCAAAGTTGGCACCTTTAAAAGTTGCCCCCCAAAGTTGCCCCCCAAAGTTGCCCTCCCCCAAGTTGGCACTTTCAAAAGTTGCCCTCCCCCAAAGTTGGCACCTTCAAAAGTTGCCCCCCAAAGTTGCCCCCAAAGTTGGCACCTTCAAAAGTTGCCCCCCAAAGTTGGCACCTTCAAAAGTTGCCCTCCTCCAAAGTTGCCCTCCCCCAAGTTGGCACTTTCAAAAGTTGCCCCCCCCCAAAGTTGGCACCTTCAAAAGTTGCCCTCCTCCAAAGTTGCCCTCCCCCAAGTTGGCACTTTCAAAAGTTGCCCCCCCCCAAAGTTGGCACCTTCAAAAGTTGCCCTCCTCCAAAGTTGCCCTCCCCCAAGTTGGCACTTTCAAAAGTTGCCCCCCCCAAAGTTGGCACCTTCAAAAGTTGCCCCCCCCCAAAGTTGGCACTTTCAAAAGTTGCCCCCCCTCAAAGTTGGCACCTTCAAAAGTTGCCCCCCCCAAAGTTGGCACCTTCAAAAGTTGCCCCCCAAAGTTGCCCCCAAAGTTGGCACCTTCAAAAGTTGCCCCCCAAAGTTGGCACCTTCAAAAGTTGCCCTCCTCCAAAGTTGCCCTCCCCCAAGTTGGCACTTTCAAAAGTTGCCCCCCCCCCCAAAGTTGGCACCTTCAAAAGTTGCCCTCCTCCAAAGTTGCCCTCCCCCAAGTTGGCACTTTCAAAAGTTGCCCCCCCCCAAAGTTGGCACCTTCAAAAGTTGCCCTCCTCCAAAGTTGCCCTCCCCCAAGTTGGCACTTTCAAAAGTTGCCCCCCCCCAAAGTTGGCACCTTCAAAAGTTGCCCTCCTCCAAAGTTGCCCTCCCCCAAGTTGGCACTTTCAAAAGTTGCCCCCCCCAAAGTTGGCACCTTCAAAAGTTGCCTCCTCCAAAGTTGCCCTCCCCCAAGTTGGCACTTTCAAAAGTTGCCCCCCCCAAAGTTGGCACCTTCAAAAGTTGCCCCCCCCCAAAGTTGGCACTTTCAAAAGTTGCCCCCCCTCAAAGTTGGCACCTTCAAAAGTTGCCCCCCCCAAAGTTGGCACTTTCAAAAGTTGCCCCCCCCCAAAGTTGGCACTTTCAAAAGTTGCCCCCCCCCAAAGTTGGCACCTTCAAAAGTTGCCCTCCTCCAAAGTTGCCCCCCCTCAAAGTTGGCACCTTCAAAAGTTGCCCCCCCCCAAAGTTGGCACTTTCAAAAGTTGCCCCCCCCCAAAGTTGGCACCTTCAAAAGTTGCCCTCCTCCAAAGTTGCCCTCCCCCAAGTTGGCACTTTCAAAAGTTGCCCCCCCCAAAGTTGGCACCTTCAAAAGTTGCCCCCCCCCCAAAGTTGGCACCTTCAAAAGTTGCCCCCCCCCAAAGTTGGCACCTTCAAAAGTTGCCCCCCCCCCCAAAGTTGGCACCTTCAAAAGTTGCCCACTGACCGTGCGCATCGTAAATTTGCCCGGGCTTTAGCGACTCCGTCAATGGAAGTTGCTCGCGCAGCAGCGAAGTTCGCATGCAATTGTTCTGACGTGCACTGAAATCGGTGGTTGAATTGGTTTAAGTTTTTTTGTAAATGTTTTGTTTTGTTCAATAATTTCTCCTTTTCAGTCAGACTTTCGGAGTTCAACCTATCCAAGAAGTTCAGCAGTGCATGACGTCATTTCGGACTATTGCCCCTAATTTAAGGTGAACAAGAAAAGATGCATTTCATTTTAAGTAATCATTTTGCAAAATGTTTCAGTTTATTCTTTAAATTAAACCCGGCAGGGACAAACGGACTCGAGTCGCTGGATGAATGACTGATAGTCGCGCATGGAGCAGCTGGACCAGGTCACTTTCCCCGGGCCCAACGAAGCGCTCATTATGAAAGTGCCAGAACAATAGGGCTCGTCGTGCCGCATGCCAACAGCGTGGCCGAGCTCGTGGGTTCCGATGAAGGCTGAGGTAAAGTCCAGACCTTCCGCGAGAGTGCTTGGCAAAGGGACCGATCTTTTGGGCTGCTGGATGAGTTGGAGCTGTACCAGGAATTCCAGGAGTCGCACATTCCATCTTTAAAAGAAAAGCAGCCAATTGGTGTTCGAGAGTCGAGACTGTACGGCTCGAGACCCTCGAATCACTGACCGAGCCGAGCAATGCCGGAAATGGAAGTGGCGCCGTAGCCCCGATGGATGTCAAATCCGGTTAGCATCAATGCATGGTCCCAATCCCGAGCACCCAAATTGCGCTGATAACGGCAAAACATATCCAAATAGCGTTGAGCATTGCCCTGATCGGAAATGTTTTAATCACAAAAGTCAATAAAAATGGTGGACACATTTTCGTGGAGATAAGCTGCGATGGCACTCTGCAAAGTTCGACAAGTTCAGAAGTGCCGTCAAACACTTACCGGCTGAGTTTGGTACACTTCGTAACGAACAACCCTTGAGGGGAATTGTAAGAATTGGTCGAGATTCTGTTGAACCTGAATGTGAGCGAAGGAACGGCGGTCGGCTGTCGATACATAATTTGGATGTTGCTGAACGGGGAAGATTTTTGATGGCAATTGATCGGACCTTTCCCCGGGGGGGACGACCTCAGCATGGTCAACATGTACTGCTGCAGCTTCTGCCAGGCCAGAGAACCGTATTTAGAAGAAAAATGACGCCATAATTGTTCGTCGACAAACACAGCCAACTCCACCTATTAGGTACTGGTAAATAACTCCCGAGACTCCATTAAAAGCATTATTGCACGGGTAATGAACTCCCGAGACTCCATTAAAAGCATTATTGGAATTCAAACACCCCCGTTTTATAGGAGTACATCGACCAACCAGCAGATCGCCCTCCCTCATTAGCTTCTGTCCCGCCACAAAAGCGTCCTCGTGGACGCCCGCCTCATTCTCCACTAACTCTTCACTGCTAATTGTGTTTTCAATGCCGCAAAAGTCTTCGGCACTTTTTGCTTCCCGCCGATAAAGCACGTGCAACGCCTTAGTCCTGTCCCCCGTCGATCGCCGAACTAAGCAAAGATCGACCAAATTTAGTGATCATTCGCTGATAGAAAAAACGATCAGAATTACCCCGGGCCATGTGATGAGCGGGGATTGGGTGGAGTACGTGCACTGATCCATTGTGGATGATTGTGCCCTTCTGGAATGATTACGATCATTTCCAAAATTCCATTAAGATCAGAATTTGTCGACTCGAAGTCGGCCGAAGTCTCACCAATTCCCACTCGTCACAGTTGGAAATTGCGGCCAAAATGTGCTCCGACCGATGGTGGAAGTGACAATCTTCGGCCATCGCCCGCGGGGCTCTCTCCGTCTGAAGAAAACCTCCGCCGTCGGGACGCGTTCGTCTGACGACGGTGAACCGATCGGCCAAAAGTTGGTCGGTGACCGAGTAAAGGGACAGCAAGAGGGGCCGTTCATTTGCAAACAATTGAAGGTACAGGTCGAACATGGGCTCGTCAGGACGGACGGGACGCTGGCGGGGAATCAGACGGGGAGAGACGAGCCGGTGGGGAGGCACTGATCGGAGATGATCGACGCCAAAAGTGTACCTTTGAGGGAATTTCTAAAAATGGACAAAAAAGGAAAAGCATTCAAATCGATCACTTGAGATCGTCGGCCGAGAAGAAGCTGACCAAGCAAAGGCCGTTCTGAAAGCGAAAAAATGGCCTCAGAATTTGCGGTAAAAATTCATTTTTTTAAGCCTTTGGGGTATTCGTCGAAATAAACAAAAAAGCGTTCCCAAAAATGTTGGTTGGTCACGCCCAATCGGCCACCTCCGTCATTAACCAAACAAAACAAATTAATTCGTCATAATTTTCTTTTATTTTATTTTCTTTTATTTTTTATTCTTTTAACCTTTCGTCGGCGCCCAATCTTTTTCTTGTTAATTGTCATTTTGTGACAAATAACCAAACTTTGCACTTTAATCAAAACGTCGTCACTTTGACCAATGCCAAAAAGCCCCCAAAAATGTTTCGATGCAAATGCAAATATATAACCTGGAGGGACGAAAGCAGTGAAAGTGCCACCAACAGAATGGACGGCATGGACGAGAAAGCAAAAGCGAAAGTGCCGCGGCTAAAAGAGTTGGAAGACGGACGGAATTGCGTTGTCGTTGACGTCCTCCCGCGCATTGCCGTTCCCGGACGATGCCCGCAGAAGATGGAAGCGGGAGTTGGTGAAGTTGAAGTCGAACACGAAATTGGATTATGAAAATGCGATGAGGACGACGGGGAGTCCATCCGAAGGGAAGGGAAGGGAAAGGAAGGGAAGAAGAAAGAGTTGGAAGGGAAGAGAAGGGAAGAAGATTCGGAAGGGAAGGGAAGAAGATTTGGAAGGGAAGGGAAGAAGATTTGGAAGAGAAGGGAAGAAGATTTGGAAGGGAAGGAAAGGGAAGGAAGGAAGACGGAATGATCGGATGACGAAACTCTTCCGGTCGGTCGGAGGGGAGGGGGCGGGGGATGGACGAAGGCTGAATTTGAGGGATGAGCGTGGATTTGGCGATTTGGGGGGAATTGGGCGAAGGTCAGCAGCCCACCATTTTGAATTGCGAAATTGGGAGAGTTATTTTATTGTTCGATCAAAGTGAGGGGAGGTGAGGGGGGGGGCAAAGATCAATTACGAGACAAATTGTCGAAAATGATGGAAGTGGGGGGGGGGGGGGTCGGTGGGAATGGAAAATGGACCTTTTGAAATTGCGATCGGTTGGGGGGGGGCATTTGCCAAAAAAGGGAAATAGATGCCCTCCAGGGGAACGCTTTTGGCGGGGTGGTCACCTTTCGCCGGAAGGGACCAAAAGGGGGGGGGGGGGTACCAAAAATCACTCAGAAACGAATTCGGTAGGGAGGCGGGGGCGGGGGGGGGGGGGGGGTAAAGGCTACTTCGACATTCATCCAATTTGTGGAGACAGACCAATTACGCGTCCTCCAATAGCTGGAGGCGGAATATTGTCGGGTGAGGATCGCGATAATTTGCTTGTCACGCACCCCCCCCCCCCCCTCCAGTGCTCCTTCCGCTTCCTTTCTTCCCACCGACCCAAAATTGACTCCGACGACGAATGGATTTGGAGTCGTTCATTTGCTTCTCTCACAGAAGATACCTTTGAAGTGCCCCCCCCCCCGGGGGGTTAAAATGTGAAGGAACAATTCGAATGAAAAGGTTTGCAAAGTGTCAATTTGGGGGGAGACTATTAGTCTGGCAGATGAAACACAAAATTTATTCTTTTGCCCAAAGAAAGGCCTTGAAAGGCTCGAAGGACCTTGGGGGTCAGGCCAACAGAGCAAAGACCGAACAACGGGGCGGAAATGGCGGGTGGGAGGGGGGGGGGGGGGAATGTGTCCCAAACTCCCAAACTTTGGAGTGGGAGGGGGGGGGCACGTTTTGTAGTAATGAGAGGAGGGGGGGGGGGATTGTGACGAAGAAAGAAAGGAGAAAGTCACCAATCCCCGGGGGGGGGGGGCGAGGACCGTTCAGAATCAACAAGTGCTTTTGCATAGGCTAAGTTGGCATTTTACAGTTATGAGGTTTTTATTTGAAACTAAACTTTTTTGCCGTATTTAACTATTTTATGACACTTTTAGCACAATTTTGTTGGTTTTTATAACCTAAATACGTCCTCAAAAGGATGGGCGGCTTTTTGCACCTAAAAGTCCCAACTCTACTCTAAGGACAAACAAAATGAGTCCAAATTAATGGGGGAAGCTGTCGGGGGGGGGGGGGTGGTCGGTTGGTCACCTCCCCCGACGGGTGGGCCAGATCAGCTGGCACCAACCAATCGACCAGCCGACCCATCTGGCGGACGGACGGAGAAATGCTCGAAATGTTCCAAAATTCATTATGTCCTAAACTATCCGCCGCCGGCTGTCCAATTCCATTGCCAAAATATTCTTCCAAAATTTGGACGGGACATAAAAAGCTTACAAATTATTTGGGTGTCTGGTAATAAAATGCATTTCTGTGGGCAAAAGCTACGGAATTTGTTTGTTTGGTTTGTGAGATCGTTCCATGGACAAATTTGGAGAAAAGGAAAAAGGGACATTTAAACAAAAGCGTCGAAAGGGTCAGATCGATCAGATTTTGAGTTTGTTGGGCCTTCAGAGTTCGGTGGGAGGAGTCGCTAAAAGCTGCGTCCCGCTGGCCCGACCTCAGGACTCTGAAATGGCATTTGGTCCAGAAATGACCCCCTCCCAATCTCGATGACCCTTACCCCTCCCCAACCCCGACCTCCTTGCTCTTCTCGTCCAGAAAAGGACCCCTTCCCAATCTCCCGACCTCCGAGAATGCCGTGGTTGGGGCCGGAGAGCTTACCAGAACCTTTGCTTGCCTTGGATCGACGATGGCACCGCCTGCAACAACGGCGTGCCCTGATCTTCACTCATTAACGTGCCCAACATCGTCTCCACCTGTCCGCTCAGTTGCACGTCAAAACTTGCGGACGATTGGGCAATACCAACCGGGGCGGAGAGCACAGAAAGCATCACAGCAACGGCCAAATGGACGGAAATTTTCGGTGGGCAAAGGATTCTTCTTCTGGGGGGGCTAGAACAGGCTCTGATCAGCAATGATCAGTAGTCAGAACCTTACGGTATTTAGTGGTAACTTCAAAACTACCAATTTTTGAATTTAAACGCAAAAATTTAGTTTATTTAATGCTCAACAAATCTGTGGGAAGCGCGGGTAATTTCTGAATATTTCTGAGCAAAAAACATTAAAAAGCCCCAATAAAACCAATGTTAATTATCCGCCAAATTTTGATTAGTAAATCTTTGCTTTGTTTGAACAAAATTGGCTGGCATAATTGCTTTATCGTTTATTCACTACCCAACGGAATTCCTAGAAAACTGATCAATCACTGATCAAAATGCATTACAAACAAAGGCCGTCCACCCCCTCCCCCCCCGGCGATGAATGTGTGAAATGTTTGTGTAATGTTAAAAACTCTTTTTAATGCGTAAAAGGCAAAGATCGCCCGTGCTCAAATGCAACTTTTGCACCGGACACTGACTTGAGAACGCCAAATACGTCGGGAAGGCATGGCATAACTTTGCTTTGATTGTGCAAATTATGAAGAACCTTTAAAGCTTTTCCCACTAATTGAGTTGATCATTTCATATGTTTTCGTTTTGTTAATTTTGCAATTTTAAAATTCAAAATAAATGCTTTGCTTAATCGATGAGAGAGTCGGCCTCGCCTTGGGCGTCGTTGGGAATGCATTCGTTCGCTTTTTGTCGGTTTTCGATTATCTTTGCGAGTTAATTTATGCTCTGTGAGAGGGACGGGTGAGCGTTTGTTGCCAATGCAAAAGTTCCCCCCCCCCCAAAACCCCCCAAAAACCCCCCAAAAACCCAATCAAACAAAACCTGATCATCCGTCCCATCCGCAATTTCCCCCCCCCCTTTTTTTGCTTAACATGGGCGGGGGTAACTCGGCCACAGCGCGACGTTGATGAACATAACTAACTAATTGCGTTTTTGGGGGTGGAGGACATTCGAATTCATACGATTGGGGGGGGGGGGGGGAGTTGTCCAAATCACAATTATCCTCATTTAACATCGTTATATTGTTTTTTTGTATGTTTATCCCTATTTTTACTTTCGTCCACAAATCCCCCCCCCCTAAAATCGTTGACGGATCCCCCCCCCCCCCACCAACCGGCGGCGGTCGGTGTTCAACAGCCTCTCAGCACCACCCACCCACATAAATCCATCACAAAATCATAACCAATTCATCTTCCACCGTTCGTTTGCAAAAAGTAATAATGGCATGCGAAACGATGACGAATGAAAATAAATGAATTAAATTTGTAAATTTTTTCTTCCAAATTAATGTCCGTCCGTCAGTCTTCGATCGGTACTTCGTGGGTAATCATTTTTTGCGCCAATTGAAGTCCTTTCTCTCCCCCAATCAATTTGAATCCCAAGCCGACAATTGTCCCCTAACCAGCTTCAATGAGTGCCCTAACTGTGGCCAATAAAAGCACATCAAAACGGCGACCAAATTCCCATTCATCCGATGACCCAATCCGGTTTTCTGATGGAAGAGGGGAGGGAGGGCGGCTGCGATCACTCACGAAAACACCCCCCCCCCTACTCATTCAACTCATCGTTTTGTTTTCCTTATTGTATTGTATTGAGTTTGCGCAATCGAGACAAGCACATGTACAGCCGTAGGGGGGGGGGGGGGGGGGGGTGTTGGGGTGTTGCACGTTTGCGTCGCCGATTTGGGGGGGGGGGGGGTCCCGGAGGTGAGGGAGTTCCCGGAGGTGAGGGAGTTCCCGGAGGTGAGGGAGTTCTCGGAGGTGAGGGAGTTCTCGGAGGTGAGGGAGTTCCCGGAGGTGAGGGAGTTCCCGGAGGTGAGGGAGTGAGTTCCCGGAGGTGAGGGAGTGAGTTCCCGGAGGTGAGGGAGTGAGTTCCCGGAGGTGAGGGAGTGAGTTCCCGGAGGTGAGGGAGTGAGTTCCCGGAGGTGAGGGAGTGAGTTCCCGGAGGTGAGGGAGTGAGTTCCCGGAGGTGAGGGAGTTCCCGGAGGTGAGGGAGTTCCCGGAGGTGAGGGAGTTCCCGGAGGTGAGGGAATTCTCGGAGGTGAGGGAGTGAGTTCCCGGAGGTGAGGGAGTTCCCCGAGGTGAGGGAGTTCCCCGAGGTGAGGGAGTGAGTTCCCAGAGGTGAGGGAGTGAGTTCCCGGAGGTGAGGGAGTGAGTTCCCGGAGGTGAGGGAGTGAGTTCCCGGAGGTGAGGGAGTGAGTTCCCAGAGGTGAGGGAGTGAGTTCCCGGAGGTGAGGGAGTGAGTTCCCGGAGGTGAGGGAGTGAGTTCCCGGAGGTGAGGGAGTGAGTTCCCGGAGGTGAGGGAGTGAGTTCCCGGAGGTGAGGGAGTGAGTTCCCGGAGGTGAGGGAGTGAGTTCCCGGAGGTGAGGGAGTGAGTTTCCCGGAGGTGAGGGAGTTCCCGGAGGGTAGGGAGTTCCCGAGGGTGAGGGATTCCCGGAGGTGAGGGAATGTCTCGGAGGTGAGGGAGTGATTTCCCGGAGGTGAGGGAGTTTTTCCCCGAGGTGAGGGAGTTCCCCGAGGTGAGGGAGTGATTCCCAGAGGTGAGGGAGTGAGTTCCCGGAGGGTGAGGGAGTGATTTCCCGGAGGTGAGGGAGTGAGTTCCCGGAGGTGAGGGAGTGAGTTTCCCAGAGGTGAGGGAGTGAGTTCCCGGAGGTGAGGGAGTGAGTTCCCGGAGGTGAGGGAGTGAGTTCCCGGAGGTGAGGGGAGTGAGTTCCCGAGGTGAGGGAGTGAGTTCCCGGAGGGTGAGGGAGTGAGTTCCCGGAGGTGAGGGAGTGAGTTCCCGGAGGTGAGGGAGTGAGTTTCCCGGAGGTGAGGGAGTTCCCGGAGGTGAGGGAGTGAGTTCCCGGAGGTGAGGGAGTTCCCGGAGGTGAGGTGAGTTCCGGAGGTGAGGGAGTTCCCGGAGGTGAGGGAGTTCCGAGGTGAGGGAGTTCCGGAGGTGAGGGAGTTCCCGGAGGTGAGGGAGTGAGTTCCCGGAGGTGAGGGAGTGAGTTCCCGGAGGTGAGGGAGTTCCCGGAGGTGAGGGAGTGAGTTCCCGGAGGTGAGGGAGTTCTCGGAGGTGAGGGAGTTCCCGGAGGTGAGGGAGTGAGTTCCCGGAGGTGAGGGAGTGAGTTCCCGGAGGTGAGGGAGTGAGTTCCCGGAGGTGAGGGAGTGAGTTCCCGGAGGTGAGGGAGTTCCCGGAGGTGAGGGAGTGAGTTCCCGGAGGTGAGGGAGTTCCCGGAGGTGAGGGAGTGAGTTCCCGGAGGTGAGGGAGTTCCCGGAGGTGAGGGAGTGAGTTCCCGGAGGTGAGGGAGTTCCCGGAGGTGAGGGAGTGAGTTCCCGGAGGTGAGGGAGTTCTCGGAGGTGAGGGAGTTCCCGGAGGTGAGGGAGTGAGTTCCCGGAGGTGAGGGAGTGAGTTCCCGGAGGTGAGGGAGTTCCCGGAGGTGAGGGAGTGAGTTCCCGGAGGTGAGGGAGTTCTCGGAGGTGAGGGAGTTCCCGGAGGTGAGGGAGTGAGTTCCCGGAGGTGAGGGAGTGAGTTCCCGGAGGTGAGGGAGTGAGTTCCCGGAGGTGAGGGAGTGAGTTCCCGGAGGTGAGGGAGTTCCCGGAGGTGAGGGAGTGAGTTCCCGGAGGTGAGGGAGTTCCCGGAGGTGAGGGAGTGAGTTCCCGGAGGTGAGGGAGTTCTCGGAGGTGAGGGAGTTCCCGGAGGTGAGGGAGTGAGTTCCCGGAGGTGAGGGAGTGAGTTCCCGGAGGTGAGGGAGTTCCCGGAGGTGAGGGAGTGAGTTCCCGGAGGTGAGGGAGTTCTCGGAGGTGAGGGAGTTCCCGGAGGTGAGGGAGTGAGTTCCCGGAGGTGAGGGAGTGAGTTCCCGGAGGTGAGGGAGTTCCCGGAGGTGAGGGAGTTCTCGGAGGTGAGGGAGTTCCCGGAGGTGAGGGAGTTCCCGGAGGTGAGGGAGTTCCCGGAGGTGAGGGAGTGAGTTCCCGGAGGTGAGGGAGTGAGTTCCCGGAGGTGAGGGAGTTCCCGGAGGTGAGGGAGTTCCCGGAGGTGAGGGAGTTCCCGGAGCTGAGGGAGTTCCCGGAGGTGAGTGAGTTCCCGGAGTTGAGGGAGTGAGTTCCCGGAGGTGAGGGAGTTCCCGGAGGTGAGGGAGTTCCCGGAGGTGAGGGAGTTCCCGGAGGTGAGGGAGTTCCCGGAGGTGAGGGAGTTCCCGGAGGTGAGGGAGTTCCCGGAGGTGAGTGAGTTCCCGGAGGTGAGGGAGTGAGTTCCCGGAGGTGAGGGAGTTCCCGGAGGTGAGGGAGTTCCCGGAGGTGAGGTGAGGGAGTTCCCGGAGGTGAGGGAGTTCGTGAGGGAGTTCCCGGAGGTGAGGGAGTGAGTTCCGGAGGTGAGGGAGTTCCCGGAGGTGAGGGAGTTCTCGGAGGTGAGGGAGTTCCCGGAGGTGAGGGAGTTCCCGGAGGTGAGGGAGTGAGTTCCCGGAGGTGAGGGAGTTCCCGGAGGTGAGGGAGTTCTCGGAGGTGAGGGAGTTCCCGGAGGTGAGGGAGTTCCCGGAGGTGAGGGAGTGAGTTCCCGGAGGTGAGGGAGTTCCCGGAGGTGAGGGAGTTCTCGGAGGTGAGGGAGTTCTCGGAGGTGAGGGAGTTCCCGGAGGTGAGGGAGTTCTCGGAGGTGAGGGAGTTCCCGGAGGTGAGGGAGTTCCCGGAGGTGAGGGAGTTCCCGGAAATGGATGAGTGGGGTAGACGAACTCAGTCCCCCCAAGGGACGTCTGGACTGACTGTGCCCTCCATCCATTCACTTGAGGGAGTGAGTGTCAAGGTCGACCGCATAAAGGAAAAGGAGGGGAGCCAAAGGGATGGACCGTCCGGAAGTAAATGTGCAAAAACATTTGCACATTCAATGACACAGAATAAGCCGATGCTCAGCGGAAAGTCGGACCCTAAATTTACCCCCTTTTAGTTAGGGTTATGTCGAGAGTTAATTATTTGTTAGGGTTATGTCGAGAGTTAATTATTTGTTAGGGTTATGTCGAGAGTTAATTATTTGTTAGGGTTATGTCGAGAGTTAATTATTTGTTAGGGTTATGTCGAGAGTTAATTATTTGTTAGGGTTATGTCGAGAGTTAATTATTTGTTAGGGTTATGTCGAGAGTTAATTATTTGTTAGGGTTATGTCGAGAGTTAATTATTTGTTAGGGTTATGTCGAGAGTTAATTATTTGTTAGGGTTATGTCGAGAGTTAATTATTTGTTAGGGTTATGTCGAGAGTTAATTATTTGTTAGGGTTATGTCGAGAGTTAATTATTTGTTAGGGTTATGTCGAGAGTTAATTATTTGTTAGGGTTATGTCGAGAGTTAATTATTTGTTAGGGTTATGTCGAGAGTTAATTATTTGTTAGGGTTATGTCGAGAGTTAATTATTTGTTAGGTTATGTCGAGAGTTAATTATTTGTTAGGATATGTCGAGAGTTAAAGGGAAGCCGACGTTTTATTGTGATGGGTAAACAATCACCCGTCGAATGGGAAGAGAATAAAAGACCAGACAGCGGAAGAAAAAGACCTTTCCCTCCGATGCCCGAGGGGTTTGATCCTCGCATTTAGGTAGATACTTATCGCAGCACCTCGTGCAACTCAACCTTTTCCTATTTCTTTATTCTCCTTTCTTCCTCTTAAATGTTTCTTCTTCATCCTCCTCCTTTTTCCTCTCTTCTTCATCCTCCTCTTTCTTCTTCATCCTCGTCCTCGTTCCTCTCTTCTTCATCCTCCTCCTTTTTCCTCTCTTCTTTATCCTTCTCCTCCTTCCTCTCTTCTTCCTCTCTTCTTCATCCTCCTCCTCTTTCCTCTCTTCTCCTCCTCTTTCAATCATTCTTCTTCATCCTCCTCCTCTTTCCTCTCTTCTTCATCCTTCTCCTCCTTCCTCTCTTCTTCCTCTCTTCTTCATCCTCCTCCTCTTTTCTCTCTTCTCCTCCTCTTTCCTCTCTTCTTCATCCTCCTCCTCTTTCCTCTCTTCTCCTTCTCTTTCCTCTCTTCTTCATCCTCCTCCTCTTTCCTCTCTTCTTCATCCTCCTCCTCTTTCCTCTCTTCTTCATCCTCCTCCTCTTTCCTCTCTTCTCCTCCTCTTTCAATCATTCTTCTTCATCCTCCTCCTCCTCGCTTTGCTTTTTCATCTCCGTTTGTGTAGGATGAGGTGAACTGTTCGGATAGATGGTGGGTGGTAGATAAATTCGGAAGTTTTGCCATTTCTGCTTCCTCTTTCCATTTAAGATTACTCTACACTACACACTTCTTCCCCTCCCACCTCCCCCCTCCTTATCGTCTTCGTTGATCCCCGCCTCCCCCTCCCCCCCCCCCCGCCTCCCCCTCTCCCACCCCCGCCTCCTCTCCCCCCCCCCGCCTCCCCTCCCCCCTCCCACCTCCCCCCTCCTTATCGTCTTCGTTGATCCCCGCCTCCCCCTCCCCCCCCCCCCGCCTCCTCTCCCCCCCCCCGCCTCCCCTCCCCCCCCCCCGCCTCCCCTCCCCCCCCCCCCCCGCCTCCTCTCCCCCCCCCGCCTCCCTCCCCCCCCCGCCTCCCCCTCTCCCACCCCGCCTCCCACCCCCGTTCCCGTTCCAGTGCCCCACTACACATTTTGCATTATTTACGTGTCTTTGCTGTGGCGCGTCTGTCTCACTTTTATTTAGCTTTGTTCACAAGGGATCAATTAAAAAGCAATTTGCATTTATTGCTTTATTTATCCAATCAAACTTCATTCGTCTCATTCACAGCGCGGCTTTTTTGTTATTTGATTGATATTTTCCGGTAATATTTTGAGTGTTCTCCAATCAGTATTTTCATATTAAACCATTTTATTCCCCCCCCTTTTTGATACCCCCCCCCCTCCCCCTCCCCCCGATATCGTACTTGAGATCTCTGACCTTCCTTCCTTCTCTGATTCATTCCCTCATTCTTTTAAATTCCTTCCATCCCCCCGTTCTTCCATCCTTCCACTTTCTTCCATCACTTTCTTCCATTCTTCCATCCCCCCGTTCTTCCATCCTTCCACTTTCTTCCATTCTTCCATCCCCCCGTTCTTCCATTCTCCATCCCCCCGTTCTTCCATTCTTCCATCCCCCCGTTCTTCCATCCTTCCACTTTCTTCCATCCTTCCACTTTCTTCCATTCTTCCATCCCCCCGTTCTTCCATTCTTCCATCCCCCCGTTCTCCCATTCTTCCATCCCCCCGTTCTTCCATCCTTCCACTTTCTTCCATTCTTCCATCCCCCCGTTCTTCCATTCTTCCATCCCCCCGTTCTTCCATTCTTCCATCCCCCAGTTCTTCCATCTTTTGAGGTGTGCATCGTGAGCTTTTGCTCAACAAAAGGGCAATAATCCAATTCTCCAAAACGCTTTGTGCCCGCTTCGAGGGGACAATGTTCGAGAATGGCATCATCCGAGCCGACCCGTATAAAAGCTTTCCGTAAGGGTTCTTTACGTTTATTACGCTTTGAAGGATGTCCCATCGGCCGGTGGAGCTATGGAAAAAATATTTGCGGCAGGGGCGCATTTGTAACCCGGCCAAAGTTATTCGGTGGGAATTTTTGAAAATTCGGCAACAAATCCTGAAAAGGTGCTCATAGGCTGAACACGCCCATTCATCCGGAGAAAGTCAGTAATCACAACAATTTCTTGTTCTATTTCAAATAAACAATTAACCAATTTGAATTTTTCTTTTTATGTGCGATTTGTGTGCATTTCGGACACTCACGAAAAGGTCGGGCGCTCGATCATTTCTCCCACTTTGCCTTAACCCCCCCCCCTTAAACAGTTGGACGAAATTCTGCATCTTATCCCGGACGGGTGCGTTACGTCACCGACGAATGTTTGTTTGTTAAAGGTTTGCCTCCCTTTTGAAGGGACGTCCTTATCCATGCCGGCGACTTCACGGAGTGTGGCGATGTCAGTTCGGTCATCAAATTCAACCAGCAAATGGGTCAGTCAATGTTCGAATTCGTTCGCACACATTCATTAAGGCTCATTGCCACACAAAGTGAAAATTGTGGTGGCCGGCAATCACGAGCTTGGCTTTGAGGACGGGGAGGAAATGAGCGAGAGAGAATTGGCGGGGCTGTCCATGTTGGGCATAAACAAAGTGAGGGACCGATCGCACGGGGCAAACGACCTATTTGGGTTCAATTGCCGGAGGGGGGGGGGGGTGGGTTCAATTGCCGGAGGGGGGGGGACGGGGGGGGGGGGGGGTTGGGTTCAATTGCCGGAGGGGGGGGGGGGGGGTGGGTGCCGGAGGGGGGGCGGGGGGTTGGGTTCAATTGCCGGAGGAGGGGGGACGGGGGGGTTGGGTTCAATTGCCGGAGGGGGGGGGGGGGGGGGTTGGGTTCAATTGCCGGAGGGGAGGGGGAATTGCGTTCGGACGACCGAATGCCGCAAATTAAATGAATGGAACAACTTCCTGTCTTTCTTATTTCACCTTTACGGCTTAATTGCCTTTAGGCGTATGAACTGCTCACTAATTGCATCTATTTATGCGACCGGCAAATTGAGGCAAGGTGCTTTCCTTTGTTCCAAACAGCACAAAGCGTTCCCTGAAGGTATTCGGTCTGAAAGTGTACGGTGCACCGTGGCATCCGATGGTAAGATTTGCCGTAATATTTATTAGGGTGCTCGAGAATTGGTCTTGAGTCTCGACTCGGGTTCTCGGACTCGAGTTCTCGCTTTTTGGCCCGAGTCTTGGTAAATTTAAAAGTCTAGAGTAATCCTACATTTATCTCGGCATTTCAACCGCTCTTTTTGTCCACCATAGCCCGGCTACTCATTCTACCGGCAGCGGGGACAGGCACTGCTACAGAAGTGGAACCAGATCCCGAACAAAGTGGACGTGTTGATCACCCACACCCCGCCACTCGGTCAGATAATAAGCGAGTTGAGCTTCCGTTCTGTTCCGAAACGGGCCGATTGGATCCGTTACCAAAAACTTCGGCTGATTCTGGTTTCCAAGACCTTTTTCCCTTTCAGGGCACGGCGATTTCAACAGTTGGACGAAGCTGGATGGGATGTTGGCCGGATGCGCGGAGCTGTTAAACACGGTGGAATTCCGTGTGAAGCCTAAGTGAGCGGGGAACGAACGGTTAAGGCATCTGTTTTGCTGTCCGTTCAGGTACCACGTGTTCGGCCACATCCATCAACAGCATGGATGCACCACCAACGGTAGGCAAATGCTTTGCAACAGCCAAGTCATGGAATTCCGTTTAAGGAACGACCACGTTTATCAACGCGTCCATTTGCGACCACAAATTGCGTACCGAATACGACCCGATCATCTTCGACTTGGCACTGCCCTGCGAACACAGCAAAGACGAAGAAGAGGCGGCCGTGACGGTATTATGAAAGGATGTTCTGCTTGTTCCACCGCTCGTCGGTATTCATTTTGCTGTGACACTTTGGCCTTTCGGAGAGTCCATCCACCAGACCAACAACAATTAAATTCAGCAAAACGAATGGTGAGAACGGGCGGAACTAAATGAACGACAAATTCCTCCGTTTGTATCATTTCTCACTCAACAATCATTTGCTTATTTTTGTGCGAGTAAAAACATGAGAATCCGAAATTCGGTTAACAATTCTGAAAATAGAAAATTGAAGGTATTTTTAGAAATAGTCGATTTAAGAACAATTAATACAGAAAAGAACGATTATGTGCGAAAATCACAGGATCCAAGTGGGTCTCCCATCAGCTAACGCTCCACCACCTCCGGAGATCCGTCCGTCCGTTACACAACCACGCCTTCGCCCGTCCGTCTCGTCTCATTTATGCCTTCCTCCGCCCCCACCCCCGCCAAGACTGGAGGCGCCCTGCATCTGCTTCATCCTGAAAATTCAGTTTCGTTTAATTGAATTACTATACGCACTCATTGGACCTTTGAATCGCATTGGAAAATCCAAAACATTTAATTCGATACCCAATCAAAAAACAAAAAAAGCGGGAAAGTGTTCGTTTGACCTTGAGCCGAGTGAGGGATGAAAAGAAAGTTATGTGCAAATGCATTTTTTTGAATGAGAAATGCAAACGAAATTTTGATTAATTTGTCAGAAAATTTATTTGACGTTGCGCAAAACATACTTAATGAATCTGATATTTTGTGTAACAATTTAAATGCAAATTACCAACAAAACTGAGACTTTCCACCCAATCTTTGGAAGGTTATACCTCCATTTGTTTGTGTAAAATGCATAGACATTCAATCGAATGAATGAAAGTGTGTCGACTATTTTTGTACTTTCTCCTTTTGGAAGTTGTTTCACATGATAAAAACGTTTGTTTATTTGCCTGACAGTTTAATCTTTAAAGAATTTCTTCTTCTTCACTAAAACACCTACGGGGAAACAAGCGAAAGGAAAGAAAATGTTTGGACAAATAAATTAATTAATAAAATCAACCACCCGACCGATGATGCCAAAAAGATTTTATGAACGAATGCATTAAACTATGCGATAAGTCCGTCTTTGATTGATTTATGCTTCATTACAATTAGCCACTTACATGTTTTGGAGGCCGCCAAGACCGCCCATTTGCTGCAATACGCGCGGGTCCATGATTTTGGCCATTTGTTGATTCAGTTTGGCCATTTGCGTCGAGTTTACGTTCCTCGGGTTCATTTCACCGCCCTATATGAACAAAAAAAACTGAGAAATTGAATTAAATAAGACGGAGAATGCCTTGAAGAGTCCTTTCATGCTTCCCATTTTCTTGACCATGTCCGCAAATTTTTTATACTGCGAAAGCAAATCTTTGACGTCTTGTGGAGATGTGCCACTGCCTTTGGCCACTCTGGTAATCTGTGAATTGGAGAATGTTAATTTAGACAAAAAGACCTATCGGGCGAAATAGATTTTTTTAGACCAATTTTAATTTTAATAAATTGAAATCTTCTTTGCGATAATTTGGTCATTTGTCCGTTGATAAAATTTTTCCCTTCTTAGTATGTGATTTAAAAACTGGGCCCCGCCCATCCCCATTAGAGATATTTAAATATTGCGGTAATTGTCAGCCCACTCGTGTAGGTTCTTTGTTGAACATATCGTTCGCTTTGGGGTGGTCCAACTCTAAATACGTCGTTAATTTGTTAGTTCATGTTAGCAATTCATTTAGACCACAAACCATTGTCTGCCATCGAATCCATGATGGTCATCAGCTTCTTCAGTCTGGACATGGACTCCTGCTCATTGCCTTTCGACAGGAAATCGGTGCCGAACCCAGGAATCATACTCTTAAAGCTTTAGATAAAGAAGAGTTACTTGTTCAGCGGGTCTACCATAATCTGACCAAAGGGACCCATTTTCAGAATGTTCTGAAACTGTTCGTACATGTCCCTGAGTGTAAATTGCCCTAAATTTGAATTTATTAGCAATCGACCATTTACTATACTTGCCTTGTTTGAGCCTTTTAATCAGGTCTTCGTTGTCCTCCAGTCCCATCTCGGTTACCTTCTCAACAAGGCCTTCGATGTCCCCCATTCCCAGCTTAATTCAAACTTTATTATGTTCTTATTCAAAACTGACCAACCAATTTTTGCAAGAATTGCTTCACTTTAAAAAGCTCAAAATCGTCAATGTGTTCGCCGGTTCCGATAAAAATTATAGGAGAACGAGTGGCAGCAACCCTAAATTTTAATTTTTTGGGATTTTTTACAATTGCTTAAATAATTGAAAAACGGTATGAAAAAAATCCAACGCTGAAAGAGCGCCTCCACCCTTGGCGTGTCCGTCCAGTTTCGTGATGATGACCGAACCGACATCAACCGCATCTTTGAAGGCACGTGCCTGTGCTTCGCATGCCTGTGAATTTGATATAAATTGATCTTCAGATGACCACAGACAACAGAGTCCCAATAACACTAACCTGCCCAATGGACGCATCCATAACAAACACAATGTTGTCGGGCTTCTGAGAACGAAATGTGGAAAAAAGTTGTATTTTCAGAAGAAAGTCTATGGTCCCGACTAGAGTCGTACTCAAAATGGAATAAAAACGTTTCGATTTTTGAAAAAAATATGGGCTCCCCTTGATGAGTACGACTCTGTCCGAAGTGCGTACAATGGCATTCGACACTTGAAGCATTTCTTCGAACAAAGCAACTTCCTGTTTGTGCCTTCCAGACGTGTCAACGACAATCATTTCAAATCCGTCACTTTTGAATTTGTCAACTCCGTTAGCCGCAATAATGACGGGATCGACTTCAGTGTAACTAAACGTTAAATTGAAAGTATAAAATAATTGGGGGGTTTTTTTTAAATTCGAGACATGCAAAGATTAGGGCAATGAGTGTGTTCGAGTGGGCTTTTTATATAAAACAAAACTACTTTTGGTTTAATTTTGAGTAATCCCTCCCCCATTTATTCATTCGATGGAAGTCCCCTTGGAACAGTTGGCTGTTTTGTTTTTAAGCTGTTCGCGTGCCTTCCATAGAAAGGAATTCGTGCTTTGGTTGCGTTCTGTTTGAGTTGGTCAAAAGCGCCCGCTCGGAAAGTGTCGGCACAGACGAGACACGTCTTCCAGCCCTTCTTCTGGTAGTAGTATGCCATCTGAAATTGCGTTTTTAATCCTTCCTTCGCCCGGTCCGTCCTCGTGTAACTCGCCTACTTTTGTGCAGGTCGTCGTTTTGCCGGCTCCCTGGAGGCCAACGAACATCACCACATTCGGACGTCCTTTCACCGGTTGAAAAGGCAAAACACTGGGATCGACTAAAAGAGAGCGCATGGCATTTAAATGGTTTAAAGTAGTCGTCATGATAAAAAAGTACCCAATTTTAAGAGTTCAGTGAACACCGATTTTTGAATGAGTCGTCGTTTGTTGACCCCGCCAGCCATTTCCTCAAAGTCAATTGACTTCCGCACATTCTCGCGTAATTGCTTCACCAACCTATTGATAGGGAACTTTAAGTTTCATGGTTTTAATTTATCAATAATCACTGACCGCACATTCACATCGGACTCAATGAGTGCAGAACAGACCTCCTGCATAAATTAAACAAAAGATGCTGTTCAACTCCGCCGTCCCGCCTATCGTTTCCTTCCCCTCTACCCCCACCTTAAGCATGGCATTGAGCTCATCCTCGTTGATGACCGTTGCCTGGCCAAGTTTGCCGATCGCATTCCGAATTCGCCTTCCCAAATCGGCCAGCACCATTGTCGTCTGTCTATGTTAGGTGATCGTTTATTTTGACCTAAACAAAGTTCGCATTAATGAGCAATTCAATAGTAAACAGGTATATATGTATGCAAAAGTCAACAAAATATTCGAATAAAAATTAGGCTTTCTTTTATATATCATCCAACGAAAAAGAACCAACAGAATATAGAAAAATAGGGAAATTAACACCAATGTTTATTCATTTACTTATTCACTCTTTTTCTTTTCCTCCGTCGTCGTTCCCGATGTGCCAAATTTAGCGTAATAAATGATTTGCAAAAAGATAATTCCGTTGAGCAACGAAGAGACCAAAAACGGCGCGATGACGAGCCAATCGCCAGCAGTCTCTTGGACAGAAGTGAACACACGAGCGACACAACCGCCGAATTGCATTGAAACGGAAATCTATGATTTTAAAAATGAAATTCGCATAATTTAACGTCCTGTTTTTTATACAAAAATAACCAATGAAAGCTGTCCAGTTCCGCACTGACGATAATTTGCAAATATTTGGATTCCCTGAACGATGAAGATTTCGTGAACTTATCAGACTCCCCAGGACAAACCTTGGACAGAAACACAATGGGAATAACGGCGGCCTGAAGTTGAGTGAGAATTGGCATTGGGATGTAATGGTAGAAAATAGCCAGAGAAGCACTCCAACAACAGGAGACAAATGCAACTGCATAGGCGAAATTTCCGGAAAAGTACAGAATTTGGACGATAATGAACGTCGTTTGGATGGCGACGAAAAGTGAGTCGCCCCATTGGCTAAAAGTGGACGAATTATGGCCAAATCGAAGTTAAGGCCAATACCCAAAAATGAAGCTCTTCTCATAACTGTACGCAGAGACTGCAGCAGCAGAAATCTTAAAAACAGACAATTCCGTTACATAAAATCCTTTTTGCAACGGCGATCCTTTAGGCAAAGGCTAGACGAAGGCGGGGCTGACTCTTGACGAATTGAAGTGTATTTCAGGAAAAATCAAAGCCATCTCCCATAATTTCAAAATGATCGCTGCAAGCTCCAGCCTCTCTCTGGCCACGCCATAGCCTTCGATTAAGAACCACCAACCGTATCATGATCGTAAATTACTACGGATCGGCCAAAAATTCAAAAAATAAGTTTTCTGGTTTCCCCTTAAAAGAAATCAGATTACCAAACCCAGCAGCTGCGCCAACAGTGAAAGGCCTTCACCGGATTTGGCATTGTGAATCTTCAAAATTTGCGGTACGAGGAGGAAGGTAGAACCCAAAGTGATAGCAATTCCGAGCAATCGGCTGATCAAAAGCGGTGCACATTCCTCTGTGGTTAAAATTTTTGTTTTATGGTGGTAAATCGTGAAAACCTACTATGGAAAAAGTTGAAGTCAATAAAGAAAATATCGCTGCACTTGTCGGGGAAAAGATAGTCCAAAATCCTTTGAGCAATTGACAGTTGCATGAGCGTCACCCAAACCACAATGTTTCGGTTAATCAAAAATTGATTGTCACAGATATTTTCAGAGGCCACTAACATCAAGTTCCGGAAGAAAACTTATGTAGGATTTATTCATTTCGATTTATCGTATTATCAGAACAACCATCTTTCTTTCGACCAATGAATATAAGCATCTTTGGACACAATTATAGTGAACGGGAGATAAAGGCAGACAACAACAGACAAAAACATCAAAATCATATTATCCGCAGAGATCCAGGCAAGGAAATGAGAGGGGACGGGAGGTTCCTTCGGCACGTTCACTTGGACTGCGAGAAGGAACGCTCGTGCTGCTTACGCTTCTCCACTTCTTGCTGCTGCTGTTCTTTGTCACGCGCCGGTATGTTGAGCCTGGGAGTCGAAGGCAATTTTACATTTCTCCCGATTCGCTTCTACCTTGGACAATGAAAGAAATAGCTATTTTGCAGGCTTTTTAGGAATGAATTGGATGGGGAAAGAAGAGTAAATTCCTACAGATACTAGTAGAGCATTTCCAGCCGAGGCTGGAGTTGGGGGAAGAGAATTTACTTCGATTTGACCGCACTTCCGGTGCGAATCGAATACTCCTCGTGCACTTCATAACGAAGCACTTCAGTGTCCGGGATGTTAAGCTTGGCTTTTAAAATATGTCCAATTTGCAAGTTAGCGCTATCGTCATTTGCATCACGAGTCCACAATGAAACCTAAAATAGTGGTTTTATTTCCGTTTGATTAGAACACTAACTTTGTCGCCCTTCTGACGAATGTTGACGACTGCTCCACAAATATGGTCGCCCAAATTTTCAAATTGTTCTCCGATAACGCACATCATCATTTCCTGCCAATAGATGTCAAGCTTGGCCTGGCGCTTCTGTCTATCCACCTTAATCAGTTGTAATTGAAAACAAATTTATAAAAATGGATAATTTTGGTACGTTCACCTGCACTAGCCAGCGACCCCCCTTCAGGTTGCCTTTGTCCTCCCACATCGGTTTGATGCCCTCCTTGAACAGATAATAGTCGCTGTTCCAGCTGAGACCCGACGCGGGTTGAATGTGGTTGTACAATCTTAAGTTATAAATTCAAAATAATCAATATGAGGCAGTGTCAATTTTAAGGGGGAAAGGTATGAATGTTATAACTCCACGTGTCAAGGAACCAGGGATTCTAATTAAAAAATGTAATTTTTTTTACAAAATCTCCCGATGGCCGCCGTCAGAATCCAATCAGTCTTTTCTTTTTTTTCCTGATACAGCCCAATTGAAGCAATTTTGTTAAACATACGCCCAAAAATCTTCAACGGTGTCGAACACAGAAACTTTCTTCAGACAGTCCGTCCAATTCTTGTTGCGGTCACCCTTCAAGTACCAGAGAGCCCTGCCGTAGGAGATTAACTTGACCCAAAAAAAGTGTGTTACCAACCATTGATTTTGCAACAGATGACGCTCAATAAGGTCGTGCGGCACTGTCGTCTCCGCTTTCTGCAATTGGTGGTTGTCCGCCTCGGTAGAAGCCGAATTCTCACTTGAGCTTGGGTCCGTGGTCGTGTCCGTTTTAGCATTTTCTTTATCAGCCATAGCAGATGTGTCACTTGAGACGGTTTCCGAAGTCATTTTGTTTATAAAATATGGTTACTAAATGGATAGACATAGCAAAATGATTTATGAAAACATTGTGTACATACAACATCGTGAGATCAAAAAGGGAATACTTTTTATGCCTATTTTTTTGAGCGGGGGGGGGGGGGTGTTAAATATTAGGTTCAAAATAGTAGGCCAAAATCGGACATTTCGCCGAGTCGGGTTATCCCCAATTCCGGTCTTGGCCTACTCTGATTAATAACATCCACTCAGCCAAATGTCCAATTTTAGCCTACTCGGCGAAATGTCCAAACACGCAAAATAATTAGTTTTGGCAAAATATTCGATCGGAATCTAATCCTCTTACAAATTAGCCCCAGAAAACAGTACATTTCTTTAAAAGAAGTACACTTTACCGAATGGTTTAGAGAGGACTTTTTATTTAAAAATCTATGGCTGGTCGACAAAGACACAAAGTAAAAATATGTGTTATAATAGGGCTGATACTTTTAGGTTTTTACTATTTTTTCTGCAGCTTTTTTTGGTGAGTTATGCAAGAAAAACTTTTTAGTCCGAAATTTCGTCGTTTTAACGACGCATTCGGACCTAAAAACCTATTTTGGGATTTTCGTGTCTAAAATATGCCCGAGCCTATTTCAGGCATTGGATTTTCTGTGCCTATTTCGGCATTTTGTTTGGCGACTCTTTGAACTTTTGTGCCTATTTTGACCTTTTTCAAAAAATTTCTTAGGAAAATTAACAAAATTCGATTTTTCTTGCCAAGATCACTAATTTTAAAAAATTTTATAAAACAATAAATCCGGATTTTTTTTCTTCAGGATCCTTCCTAGAATTTTGTGCTTTTTTTAAGCGCCTATTTTGCAATTTTTCTTGAGTAGCAGCCCTGTATTTAGGAGATTTTTCGAGCCTATAAGTATCAGCGCTAGTGATAAATATCTTTAGCTCAATTAATCAGTCTAGAAATAATCTTAATTTGTAAGCGGAAATTGTCGTTTTCCCCACTACCGCTACCGGACCTTTTGTCCGTCGGATATTTTGTTGTTTTCTCCATGACCGCACCGTTTGTTTTTCCCCCACTACCGGAGCTTTTGTCGTTTTCTCACTACCGGACATTGATAAGTGCATAAAAAGGCGGCTTTCAAATCTCCAAACCTTTGAACCTTCATTTTTCCTTAAATTTTTAAATTGCAATTCAAATTGCATCCCCTCCCTCGTTGACTCCTCCCTCCAATTGCTCATTTCCCTCCCCCATCATCCCAAGGGCAGCGGACAGCTCTCTCCTATGCTTCTTCTCCCATTTTTCCAACATTTCATCCATCTTTCTTCTTTCCTTCTTCAGACAGCGTAATTGCATTTTCTCAAACAACGCACGCATGTTCCTGCCAGTCACTAACCCGGCCCAATATGTCCCCACTCCCGTCGGTCCCCACAATCCCTCCTCCCCAGAGCAAGCAAGACCAGTCAGTCCTCCAACCTTTTGCTTGAAGCATGGCCACGGAAGCGTGCCATTCAATTCCCATTGTTTATATAACCGTTCCAACTATTCCATTTTCTCTTCCGATTCAAACATCACCCCCCCCCATCGACCGCCAAATGCATATTCACTTACACACACTATCCAAGAAATGTCAGTGGACGCAAAATGCGAGAAATAAATGTGAAGGGGAGGAGGAGACGTAGAAGGGAGAGACAGTGTTGGATGGGGGAGTAGTGCCGCAGGCGTTTTCGACGAGCACTCACTCGTCCAGCGGCGCGTAGTTTATCTATGCTTTCTCCCGGGCATTTCTTCCCCTTCCCGTCCTCTGTCCGGTATACCGCACCCCACCCACAGCCGCCGACCACTCGGCTTTTCATCATGTCATGGCATGGCCTCCTTAACTCCTCACGCCCTTTCTCCCCCCCCCATTTCTCCGAAATGGCATTTTTCTCGCATTTTCGACTGTCATAAAACCAGCGTTAACAAAAAACTCTTCAAATGTAATTATTCAGAAAAATCCCAAGTTTTTCTTGCTCAGGTTCCGCTTCCAACTCCCCATTTCATTTATCATTTTATAAATTCTATTTATTCGTTCATTTATTCGGCAAACAAATGTGAGGAGCTTAAGAATAAGTGCTGACGTATTCGTTGTCGAGAGTTACGTTGTGTAATTTATGCCTAATTGAGACAAAATTCGACACCTTTTGAACCGCCCACCCCTTTATATTATCCAGCAAAATCAATAGCAAAAAAGACCTGCTATGTATTTCTTTCTTATCCGCCCATGAAAATCAACAAAATGTGAGGTGAATGGTGGAAAATCGATCACACCTGGACGTGTGGGAGGTGGTGGAAGCCCCCCCCCCCCGCCCGACGTGGGAGGGGGTGTAAGCCCCCCCCCCCCAATACACACCGGCAGCCCAATTCCTCCCCAATCTCTCCCAATTTGCTTTTAATTCACTAACACTTTCTTAATATCTCATTCAATAAAGTTTACATCTCTAAAAGTGAAATATCACATGAGCCTAAATATGCATTTACATAAAAAGCGACTGTTAAGCGAATTGATAATGTCGTCGACTGGCGAGATTTTAAAATTATGAAAATAGGCAACAAAAAAAGGGAGAAAGAATTAAGTAGGGAACCAAACAAATGTTTTCATTTAGAAGAACTTGACTGACACATCGACATTTCGTCCATGGGGTATTCCCTCAATTGGCAAAAACCCGAGTGTGGACGAATTCCCTGCACAGTCCGTTGCGTCATTGCCCCTCGGGGGTAGAAGTAACAGCTAGCTAATTTGTAAGTTATGTGTATTTCTTCACCCGTCCAGCTCCCCCCCCCCCCGGCCCAATCCCATTCTCACCCACATTTTTGTTTGTTCACCCCCCCCCCCCCAAACCCATTCCTCGCTTACTAAAATACATAAAACCCTCCCCGCCCGTATCCAATCCCGGATTAAGAGAGAAATAATAACAAATCGATTCTGACAAATTCGGTAGGTGTCGATCACGGAAAAGTGCACTACAATCGCATTATTATCAGGGATGGAAATCTGTACTGATCGAAAGAATGTGGGCAAAATAATTTGTTTTTTACGATTAAATTTTTATGTTCTGTCGCATCGAATCATTCATTGCTTTTATTTTGTGTAGAATTAAATCAGTCTTTCAACAAAACAAAAACCGGTTTTTTCGATTTTTCATATGAAATCAATCAGCTGACAGCAGAATTGGAGAAAAATCGTCTACGTCGAGACGAGTCAAAGTCGAAAGCTGTCGGCATTTGTTAATTTGATCCAGGCCGTATTTGGCCAATACTTCCTCCAAAAAATTGGGTCCAAAATCATTGACAACAAGAATGAATAAGGAGTGGAACTGGCGGAACAAAGTGAGCATTCCGGAAGTACTGCTTCAGGGCGACGTGTTCGACCGATATGACGATGTGAGAATTCTCTCTCTCCCTCTGTAAATTGAAAACACCAACGTGTTCGATGCAGGAGAGCAACATATTGGATCCGGGTTGTTCCGTCAGACTGGACGAGCACGGCTTCTACCTGGTTTGGAAGCCGAAGGGAAAAGATGCTGGAATTTTGGACATGACTCAGGCAGGTCTAGGGCATCATTATTGGCATTATGTTGAATGTAAGGTTTGAATTCTTTTGTTTTCCAAAGGTGTGGGAAGCAAGGCCTTCGGGCACAATCAAAGAGGGCAGGGTTTTGTACGAGTTGGAGCAGCGCGGCAAGTGCGGGCTGGCGGGCGAGACGCTGGAGGAGAGGACGGTCTGGCTGACCTACGGACTTGACCTGGTCAGTTCGAAAAAGGGGAGAACCTTTTTAATAATCTACAGAATTTAATTTTTAATTTTAAAATAATATAAAACTTATTTACAAATCAAATAATAAAGTGTTAAGCAATTTCATATAAAAATGGAAAAATATAAGCAAAATTCGACATTTAAGAATATTGCTAACAAAGGTTATCGTCAATGGAATGTTTCTGATTGCGAGGACCGCTCAGGTGGCCCGGGAGTGGAGGAGTGCCATCAACGAATTCATCCGCGGCAACAAATTCCGTCACGCGTGTCCAATGCATTGTCTCCAAAAACAGTTCGTTTGTCAGCAGAATATTTTGAATCTTTCAGATGGAATTTATGTTTCGGTGTTTGAAGCATTTCTTATATCGTTTAAGCAAATTTGGGTGGAGTTTTAAATAATAAAGGTCATTCGTTGGATTTAGTAATTCGAGTTTCCCATCTTCAGCTGGCACTCCATTTGCCTGGCGACCAACGACCGCAACCGAATTCCGTTGAGGAACATTGTGCGCACATTCGCCAGCGGCAAACCGGAGAAAATGGTGCACAAATGTCTGGCCGATTTGGGGCTATCCGGAGACAAGGCGAGTCGCCATTTCCTTTGCAATTCATTCCTTTTTTTGATTTGTTTGCTGCCATGGCGCTTTCCTTTTTACACTTTTTCAGAAGGAAAGCTATTTGTTTCTGTCTGAATTTCTTAATGTGTACTGACTAGCGTGTCGTTGTATTCTTAATTCAAATGCGTTTCTAATGTTTTTGTGCTGTGATGTCGTCCTTTCAGTTTATACGTCGAGGTCGCCGTGGCAGCTCCGCCAGTGCGTCGGCACGACAGCAGGACTATCGTCTCAAGCGTGGCTTTTTGGCGCGCAAGATCAGCAGTTTTTATCGCTGCGGGGAGGCGGAACGTTACAGGGGGACGCGGCGTCGAAACAAAAAGGTCATTCGGCGTCGTGGTGATGTCAGAGTTATCGGCAGAGAACTTGCACTTCGATTCTTGCACGCATTCTCAAGCCGCCCACAGTTTGGTAGAGGGTTTGGAGGCACTCACTCATTGAATTATTACATATTTGCTGTGTTGTCGTTGGTTGGTAGTCTTTATGTGTGCACTTCGTCCCCCCCCCCCCCCACCACCAGCGTCGGAAACGATGGGGGCGAGGGGGGGCGAGCAGTTCCCGTCTCTAATTGTGTGTGTATTCGATGCACTTTGTGATTTAGTGACTCGGGCAAACCATTTTTCAACTTTGGCCTAAAAGATGACCCCGATTCTTTGCAGGAACGGGAAGACCTAGACGCGGGTCTGTTCACGTTCGAGAAGTTTCTGCGGTTGTACCACAAAATTTGTCCCCGGACAGAAGTGCAGGAACTGTTCGTTCGGCTGTGAGTGTATCTGCCGGTGTTTATAGTCTAACTCCAAAATGCAGGTCAGGGCAGAAGGAGTACCTGACGCGAGATCGTCTACTGCAGTTTCTCAATGATGAACAGCGCGACCCACGGCTGAACGAAATTCTGTTCCCGCACTTTGACCAGGACCGGGTCCAGCAGTTGATCGCAAAATACGAGTCAGACGAATCGTACATCGCACAAGGCAAAATGTCCGGTGACGGCTTTTTGCGGTTTCTTCTTTCGGACGAGAACTCGCCCGTGTTCCTGGACCGGAACGAGCTGTATCAAGACATGGAACAGCCGTTGTGCCACTATTTCATCAACAGGCACATCCATTTTTTACAATCGCAAAACACCGCCCGATCTTTCAGTTCGCATAACACTTATCTGACGGGTCGCCAATACGGTGGCAAAAGTTCCACCGAAGTATACAGACAAGTGCTATTGTCCGGTTGTCGTTGCATTGAATTGGACTGTTGGGACGGGACTGGAGAGAACAAGGGCGAGCCAATCATCACCCATGGTAAGCTAAAGGGTGAACATGAACAGCAATTAGCCAAATCAATGCCCCTCCAGGGAAGGCGATGTGCACTGACGTTTTTTTCAAGGCAAACAAATCTTCGCTCAACCCTCTGATCAAATCATTTAGGAAGTGCTCTATCAGATCAAAGAGACCGCTTTCGCTCGGTCCGACTTCCCTGTCATACTGTCCTTTGAGAACCATTGCTCTAAGTCGAATCAGCTGAAGATGGCCAAGTACTGCTTGGAGATCTTTGGGGAGATGTTGTTGATCAAGCCTTTAGACGAACATCCGGTCGCTCATTCTGTTCTGCTTGTCCAATTCATTCATCTGCTCCCTTTTAATTCAGTTGGAGCCAGGAGTTACACTTCCTTCGCCCAACCGGCTGCGTCGGAAGATTCTGATCAAGAACAAGCGGTTGAAGAAAGAGGAGGAGCGGCGGCAAATGGAGGCGTTGAGGTGGGGGCATTTCATTTTTTGAAGCAAATCGCCGGCCTTTCCATCCATTCTTTTCAGCCAAGGTCGCCTTTTGGACGAAGAAGACCCTTCCGAGGACCAACCGACGCAACTGACCTCAACCGCAGCCGACAACAGCGGGGAGGACTGCAGCGGCGAGCAGCAGGCCATGTCACCGCGTGAGTTCCGACTTTTTAACCTTAAACTTTAACGGAATTGATTTACGATTTGTACAATTTTAAGTTCATTTTCAATCTCGGTAATACTTAAAATGACATTGTACTTAATCATAATTTTGCCGTTTAGTAATTCTTTGCTCTTTTCGCCTTGTTCTGATCATTTTTTGTTTTATTTTTAATATTGGCGTCTTAAAATCGCGCGAATTGTTTTTGAATAGTAATGATTTTAATGAGAAATTTTGGAATGGGTAATCAGCAGGCGTTATGCACGGCTCTCCGGACTACGAATTGTCGCTGTCCTTCGACTTGGCCGAGGACCCGACTTTGGCCGTCCATTGTCCGGTTTCATCGCCCCGTACTGCCCCCGTTAGCCGTTGTGGGGACACCGGAGACGCGTCGTCGAGCAGACGCGCCAGCATGGGGCCTCTGTCCCAAGTGATTTTGCCCATGGCTTTGGGCCCAGAGTCCTCATGGTATCGCTTCATTTCTTGCGGGGATGATCATCCATTGTCCCTCTCGGCACTGCAGCTCCTCCAGGAATTGTTCCCCTCGCAACTCTTTCGTCTTCTCGCCTATTTCCGCCCCGCTGTCATCCTGCTCAGGGCCGACCGATCTACGGCACTCCTTTCTTTTCTCCGCCTTCCATCCCGAATTTCGCCGGTCTAAACGTCGTCGGGATCAGTTAGCCGATAGCTTCGGGAATCGGGTCACAGCCGCCAAAGAATTGCTGCGCGCCGCACTGCACTCCCATGGTGAGACGGCGGCACGTTCGCCATCGCCCGGAGGGAGGAGTCAGCAGCAAAGGGAAAAGAAAGGCGGGAAATTTGCATATAAACGAACGAATAGACCTTTCATTACTGTTCTTTTCTTCGGTTGTGACGACGCACCTTTTTTCACTTCGCTTCCACTTCATTTACACGCACATTCAGTTTCACACCGTTCCCGAACCCCCAAATCCTTTTTTCCTCTTTTCTGTCCTTCCTCTTCTTTTCTATCGTAAGGTATTTAACCCATTTTGTGAAATGTTGTTTAGACTCCATCACTTCTGACCAACGAGCTCATCCGGAAGCTGAGGATGATTTGAGGGGTGGCGACGCGCCCGTTTCTGCCATTCCCTCCCACCTTTGCTGCTCATCGCACCCTCCGGCGAAGCCCCGACTGGGCCCTACCGCCTCAAGTGCCTCTTTCCATGCCAGTGAGTGCAATAAAGCAAGAATCAATGGCTTAAACACTAAAAATTGGACAAGAAACATGCCCTAGAGGGAACACACAAAACCTTTACTCCTGTCTCTTCATCCGAACGTTTTTTACTTCAGATGAGTTCGTACCGTCGGCAGTGTCGCCCATCGTTCACCGTGCCTCCCTGTCCAACACGTCCTCCAGACAGAACTCCACCGTCGCATTGGGCTCGTCCACCCAACATCTGCCGGGCACTCCGACCCCTCCCGGACTCTTCGGTGAGTTTTTCCGTTGTTGATTCGGTCATCGAAACGTTTTGACATGCCGAAAAGCTCAATCATCCAACAATAATGACCGGGAAATGGATTTCCTTACAAATTAGGCGACGATAGTGCTGGGAGTGTGGAGCTGAACAAAACGTCCACGCTGATGAGCAAGATAAAGCAACCGCTGGGACTGACTCGGAAGGTTCAGGTGAGGTGATGGTCCCCGCTTTTTGTACGCAATTGTCAGAAGCCACTAACTAACGCATTGTTCGCTTTCAATTCCCCCCTCTGTCTTCGTTTTACCTCAAGCTTTTTTGAACAGTGAACATTTACTCTCATAAGGTAAATTATTCTGAAAGCGATTCCTTATCAAATGCCATAGAGTCCGTCCATTAAACTCAAGTGCCATTCTTACCATCGTCTTAAAAGCAGCGTTCCTCCGACACTTTTGCCAACCAACCGTCTGAGCTGCCCCCGAACGGTGCCGTCGGCCATGATTTGTGTCGTCATCGTTTGGAGGGAGGGCCTGGCGACGGTTCCGCCTCCTCCATGGTCAGCGGTCATCGTAGCGAAAAGCGATCATTTCGCCATCCCTCCGTCGTGCAGAGCACCACCGCCCATTCCACCGCCGCTGCGTTGCTGGACGCGCCGCAACCATCGAAGCGGAGCAATGTGTTGGAAAGAGTGGCACGTGCCGGAGCAGCGATGAGCGGCGGAAGTGGCAGCAAAAAGGCATGAGAAGAGCGTTTTGTGGCTTTTGTGCATCGACCCTCTTTGAATTTGTCGACCGGTCTTTTGTTGTTAGTCGTCCATGCCGATCTTCAGCAATTCCACCCTCCGCTGGCTGATCTCCTTGAGTTTGACTCGAAAAGTCTTTTTTTGGCCCGCCGTTATGAGTTTTCTTTTCGTATATCGCTTTTAGCTACTCGACCTTGTATTGTTTGTATCTTTATTTTATTTGATGCTGCTGTGAAATGTCGGCATCGAAACATCAACACATTCAAAAACAACCAAATGTCTTTAAACATCGCTTAGCAGGACTTGTGCTTCTTCTACTATACTAAATGACGCGGCATTTTGTCTTTCCATTGGCTTATCCTTTAATTGCTGTGTCAATTATCCCTTTTGATGGCTTTTACGAATGCTTTTCCCTTAGCTTTTTTGTTTGGTTTGATAGATTTTGAACATATAAATAGGTAAGTAACGCAAAGAAGCTGTTTTGCAAGTTTTTTTGCTTCTGACATTCTTACTTTGCTGGTGTGGTCGCAGATTGTTTCCCACCGTCTCTAAAAGTCTTTTTTCCTCTTCAGCCAGCGCTGACCAAAGAGGAGGAGGAGGAGCGGCTGTTCAAGCTGGTCAGTGATCAGGAGGAGGTTCATCGCCACTTTTGCTTCAAAACTCCGTTCCGTTGTCCCGTCAGGTCCAAGAGTCTTACCACTATCAAGGGGCCACAACGAACATACACCCGCTGCTTTCATCGTTGATCAACTACACACATCCCGTCAAGTTTTCTGGTCAGCTTTACGGCTGGACGTATTTATTTTCTCTCACTTGAAGGCTTCGATGTGGCGGAACAAAACGATTTGCACTTTCACATGTCATCATTTTCTGTATGCCACGGTTGCGCGATATGCTAACGATCGATTTGCCCCGAAGGAAAGCACCGGACTCGGTTTGCTAAAACAAAGCGCACTCGAGTTCGTCAACTACAACAAACGCCAACTGAGTCGGATATACCCTAAGGGTGCCCGGGTGGACTCCAGCAACTTCCTTCCTCAAGCATGTTGCCCTCAGGTGCTGTTTTGTATTTTTTCTGAATTTCAGATTTTCTGGAATGTCGGTTGTCAATTGGTGGCTCTGAACTTTCAAACGCCCGATGTGTGCATGCAACTGAACGTTGGAAAGTTCGAATACAACAGCCAATGCGGGTTCGCCTGGGAGGGGGGGGGGGGTGGTGTTGACTTTCTCTGTTGTGCGTTGCAGGTACTTGCTGAAGCCTGACTTTATGCGGAGACCCGACCGCACGTTCGACCCGTTCTCCGAGTCGCCCGTTGGTTGGTTCTAACCCGCCGGCGTTACCCTAATGAATCGATCGAAGCTTTTCGGCTATTCACTCCATCAAGTTTATCAGTTTTTGTCCGGGTCCTTCCCGAAATCGTTTAAAAACTTTTGTTTTGATATACCGCCCGCATTTCTTTGTCAGATGGCGTCATTGCCGCGCATTGTTCTGTTAGGGTAAGCTGTGCAATTATTTTCGATCCTTTCGGCCGTCTTTTTCAGATAATTTCGGGCCAATTCCTTTGTGAACGCAAAACGGGTACCTACGTGGAGGTGGAAATGTAAATGCTGAACGGTCTAAAAACGTTTTAAAATGTCTGTTGCAAAAAAGGTACGGTTTGCCAACGGACACCATCCGAAAGGAACACAGGACGAAACTGGTGCCAGCCAACGGACTTAACCCTATCTACAACGAAGAGGTGCTACTCGAATTTCCGCCATAGACCGTTACAAATAAGTCCATTTCAGCCATTTGTCTTCCGTAAAGTGATCCTTCCCGAACTCGCGGTGCTCCGTTTCGCGGTTTACGACGAGAACGGCAAACAGCTGGGTCAGCGTATTTTGCCATTGGACGGGCTCCAGTCCGGCTACCGGCACATTTCTCTCCGCACGGAACACAACCAGGCGATGGCGTTGCCAACTCTTTTTGTGCACTTGCAACTGAAAACCTACGTCCCGGATGAATTTAGTGTAAAATTTGTTCCCTTTATGGATAAAGGCAATTGTGTAATTTAGGGTTTCGTTGATGCGTTGGCTGATCCAAGGCGAGTATCTTTGGACTGACTCCTTTTTTGATAACTTTTCCCTCAAATTTAATTATAATGGTCCCTCAGGGCATATTTATCGGCACAAGAAAAACGGGAAGAGGCCCTGCAGCAAATGTGCAAGGACGAATTGGACATTGTGGAAGAGATTGTGCCGAATCAGTCCCAGCAACAGCAAATTAGCGTTAATCGCAGGGATAGGCCGGTCTTGGACGGAGTTCCGTTCGACTCGAACACGTCGATTCGGCGTCTTCAAAATGGCGGAAGCGGCGGGGGCAGAGACCAACAGACAAACACAACGGCCATATTGATTACGAGCAATGCGCAGTCGCCGGTGCCCGGATGCAAAGACACGGCACAAAGCTCGCGAGTTCAAGTCGACGGGCAAACGGAAACCAAATTCCAGGTGGGGAACCCCTTTGAAAGCCTAAAATAACTTCGACACGGCTATTGAACTTTCTTTACAAGAACGTCATCTTCTTAATCATCTTCTACACTCAGTGACATTTCCTCCCCCTTATTCCTTTAAGTGTTGGCGATTTTAAAGTCTCATGCTTAAAAACGTGCTCCGAATTGGAAATTTTCTTTTTACGACCGAATAGAATTGTCATCCTATCACCCACTTTGCTAAATCATTCGTAAAAGCATCGTTTGCGCCGGGCGCTGGTCAGCTCTTGTTGCACCATTCCGCCGGAACAAATGCTGGAAGAACAGCGGAGCGCCGCCGTCGTCGAGTTCGGGCCCGACGCGCCGTTGTTGCGATCCTGCGACACCGTCGTGGCCATTGCTTTGGCGCCGTCTCGGCTGTCGTCGCGCGTGTTGGCCGGAAAGGATACGCCGGCACCGCCCCGGCGGGCACTGAGCACTTTAGTGCGAAGCACAGTGTACGAATTCGAGAAGAGCAAATGCCGCAAACTCTCCGCCTCGATGAGACCCGAGTAATCTCAGCGGAAGGGCCGTCCATCCCCCTGCAATATGCCAACAAATAGGCTAATGTTCCCTCCCCAGTCTGGGTCGTTCCTCCGGTGGCATCCAAGCGCCCCAAAATCGGCACGCCGTGTGCAGTCGACTCGGTCCGTCAATGATTGGCGTCGGAATGGGTTCTATCATCATTGAACGGCGAATTGAGGTGTCCCTTGACAACGTTCTCTGTTCACTGTTGTAACACTATTCCCGACTTTAAGACAAATGCGGGTTAATTTACAAGGGAACTAAAGTAATTACGACCTGATTTTAATAATTAATTTTATTACGAATCCTTTTATTGGCTGCTTAAAAAAGACCTATAAATGAATCAATCCGCAATTGTTGTTCATTAACGCTCTTTCCTCCCTATTTTAGCACCGTTCTCCGAGGTTCCCACGCGCTGAGGGTCGAAGCTAACCCCTCCCCTCCCCCCCCCCCCCCCCTCCCCATTTTTTACCGTCGTCTGTTTGTCATTTTTCTTCGGTCAATTGTCCACCGAATTAACAAAATATTTTAGTAAGAATTATCTGTTATCCTTTTAATTTTTGCACCATACAGTAATTTCCCTTATTTTCCGCAAAAGGGATTCGTCCTTTTGTCTTATTTGTTAGTGGTCAATTATCCTCCGTATGCCTACCCCAAAGTTTTTACACATTTTTTTAGCTTTATGAAACTATTTTTGATGGATGAATTGGAAGGGTCATCCATCGCATTTGACAGAATGTTTGTATATATATACACCTTTTGTTTTTGGGTGGGGGGGGGGATTGGTGTGTAGGATCAAACCAACCTTCGTCCGTGTAGAGCATGTTGTCATTTCCCCATTCGCCCAGTTCACTTTGTCATGCGTTCGTTTCGTTTTCCCCTTTTCTTCACCCTTCGGCGGCTCGGGCCTTTGACATTTTTTAACAGCAGGTGGAATGGATCAACATCGCAGACTTGAGGCGTGAAAAGCCTTTTCTGAAGTTGCAAAAGCAACTGGCCAAGGAATGGGTGGAGATGAAGAAAAAGCACCAGAAACTGAGGGAAAGTGTCCAAAAGCAGCAGGTGAGGAGTATCATAAGACGAATGAATTGCCCATTTTGTGCTTCAGCAAGCCAATGTTGACCGACTCGTGGAGCAAAGCCAAAAATTGTCGCTGAAAAAACGCAGCCACCTCAACAGCACGAGTCTGGGGGAGCGGCACGCCGAAGCCGGTCCCTCCTGTCGACACTCCTCCCTCGCTGGGCGAGTTTCGGACCCGGCACAGAATTCGGCGGTAGTATTGACGGACGCGCAGCAAATGGTCCAAATTTTGACGAATTATTAACGAAATTTATCTTTATGACAATAATTTCTTAAGATGCGTTCTCTGGTGCAAAGTCAAACGGATGAATGGTCACAGCTATTGAGGCACCTCGAGCAAGAGGAGTTCGAGCAGCACAAAGGGCAAATTCTTAAAAAAAACGAAATGCTGAAACAGCTACTGATTTTGTAAGTTTGTCACTGTCTGTTGCTAAAAATGGCAATCGAGTTCAAGGAGGCAGAAACAACAAATGGCTACGTTGAGAGCGAAATTCGTGGCGGAGAGTAAAGAGCTGATTCATACACAGGTCGCTAAAAATATGGTCGACAAGCAGGCCATTCAGCAGGACAGGAATGCCAAGGTTGAGTGTCTGAAAAGTTGGCACAGTCCGATAAAATCACGCAAACTCTAGTCTATTCACGTTGATTTGCCAATATAACCGAAGATGTTCATTTGGATTAAAACAAGCTTTTAGACCAAAGCTGAAAAGGACCGGCGTAAAAAGGAGCTGAACGAGAAGAATTTGAAGCAGTTCATGGAGGAGAGGAAACGGCTGGGAACAAAGTATGAAGTTTGTTCTGCGGAAAAGCTAAATTTGGGTTAAGGCGTGGCAGACATGAGGAGCAGCTGATCAAAAAGCATAATGAACAGAGTGAACAGTTGGAGAAAGAGGCGGCCAAGGCAAAACAAAACTCAGAAATTGGTTAAACTTCCCTTTCAGGCGCTTGAATTGGAGGAAATGAGCCATCGTGAGTCTCTGCTTGCCTCTCAGCCGCAATGTATCGTCTGAACTCCGGGCCTCGGCACGTCTGCAATCCATCACTCTCTACATCCGTTCCGGTGGATGACTGATCGATCTTCCTTCTCATTTATAGATCATTCCAAATCCCATCGTTCTTTAACGGCGTTGCCATTTGTCCATACATTTTTTTGTTATAAAATAAAAAATTTATTATTTTTTCTTAACTAACCAAGCCCTGAAATGCACGAAAACGTTATGCGGCCTTCCTTGATCTCTTGGAGTTTCGAAGTTTGCCTTTCAAGACCAGGATTTTGGGAGACTATCAGAAAAAAATTTCGAATTATGTACAGTAGACTTCTCCGACATAAATGTCTTTCTGGAAGAAATTCTTGTAACTGACTAATTGGCGAAATATAGCCATGAATGAACTACAGTCGACATTCGCAAAATCCGAGCTCGGAGTTTTTTTACTACTCGGCGAAATGTCCGCTCGGCGAAATGTCAATTCTACATTCATACCATTTTTGTTTTTTACCTCATTTGTTGATTTTATGCTACACTAGCGGAAAAAAGTCTCGACTCCCGATCCACGCCTCTGTGCGACTGGGATGTGCTGTTTCTGCTCTGATTTCCGAAAACTTTTTTGGCTAAAAACGTTCATGACTGTATTGGTTACATATCATTTTCTTGTTTTTCAAGGTTAAAATCAAATAAAATCTTCTTGAATTTGAGTTCATTCTAATCCTCATTTTCAATTCTATAATATTGCTTTAGCAATGTTTTCACTTTTTTACCAAATCGAAGTAAAGCCGACTTCTAAACAAACAAACTCCGGGAATTTTCAGCTATGCTATTTGTTTTTTTCAATTTTATTTGGCTCTAAAGGGCATTTCATGCTTTATTTTTGCATCTCTATGAAGTAAAAGTTCTTCGCTATAACAACAGATTTTTTTCTAAGCAATTTGTTCGGTGTGAAGTGATGATATTGGCCTTTATCCGCTGCGTGTTCAGCACCAATTCGGCCTTCGTTTAGCGAAGTGAATGTTTGGCGGAGGTCCCTTCGTGCTTGCATTCGACGCCCGCGGGCGAAGGCTGTCCAACGCTCTCTCATTTTTCGTGTTCTTTTCCTCCTCTTTTCCCCACTATTTTTACAAGTTATGTTTCTTTACTTTCCAAAACTTCTTCTGACCCGCCCTCAACACTCCGAATATTCTTCCCATTTTCCCAACACACTCGACAATGCCTATTTTGCTGCATATTCTCCTTCCAAGCCATCTTTCATCGTCTACTATATCTCAACATCCAAATCCTTAGATTCCGACCATCCACTTCCTCTGTAAAAACCTAAACTTGGCTCGACCAGTTTGGCGCTCATTTTTCAAAAATTCAGAAAATCAATGTTCTCAAGTTTTTTCGTTATTATAGCTTCTTTCAAATCTAACCATCAAACATTTTCGATATCATTCGAAACATTAGGAAAAATGGGGAGGGGGTATAAACGTAACTACTATTGCCCTGCCTTGTTTTAATTAATCATTAACCCTTCCTCACTATCAGATTGCTTTAAAATTTGACTAGTTCGAAAACTTTCCGCTCTTCTTACATCGTTTTTTTCCGTGAAAATGACTGCAGCAGTGACCGGTTCACCGCAAACTCAATCACAGCAGGAAGGACAGGCAACTTCCACGACTTCTAAAAATCAGGCGAAGAAAAGTGTTAAGTCTCCAAAAGTCAAAGTATCGAAGTTGAAGAAGACGCATGCACCAGCCAGCCATCCGCCGTACATTCAGGTGGGAGCGAACCGGAAGATGGGCTTTTCTGGGGGGGGGGGTCTACACCTCCCTGGTCTTGAGTTTAAGAATTATAAAGGGACCCAACGGCCAAAATTCTTAACAAAAAAATTTTTAATTTTTCTTTGGAGGTCTGGGTTTTGATCTTTTTTGCTGTATATCTACTGGTCAATGAACTAGTTTAAACCACTTCGAAACTCAGCTTCTGGGTCTGCCTGTTGTGATTAAATTAGACTTAAACTGGCATAAAAAAATTTTTAATAATTTTTTTAGATGATAAAGAAGGCTCTTGGTGAGTTGAAAGAGAAGAAGGGGGCCAGTAAGGGAGCAATTTTGAAGTTCATTGTGAGCAATTTCGACGTTGGCGGTAACCAAATGCGTGTAAGTGGCTATTTCTGTACGGATAGTTTTGAGTGTGTTCTTTGAAGGCTAACGCTCAACTGAAACAGGCGCTTAAGCGGGGGGTCAGCTCGGGAGATCTGAAGCAGGTGTTTGAATGCGTACGGAAAAACGCTAATGTTTGGCTTAAGGTCAAAGGAGTCGGAGCCTCCGGTTCGTTTAAGTTAGGCGATGAGACGGTGCCAAAGCCGACGGCAACGATTGCGAAGAAAATCATTCCGAAGAAGACGAAGAGCAGCCCGGTAAAGGCGAAGGCCGTGGTTAAAAAAGCAGCGAAAAAACCCACGCCGAAAAAGTCGCCGAAGAAAGCCGCGGTTAAAAAGTCTCCAGCTAAGACCAAACCACCGGTCAAAAAAACAGCTCCTAAACCTGTCGTTGCGCCAGCCCCCGTTGCCGCTGTAAGGCGAACTTTTAGTTAAAAAAAATGCAATTTATTTTCGATTTTAAGGTTGCTAAGTCCGCGTCGCCGGCTGCTAAGACTCCAACAAAGAAAGGTGTGAAGCCGCCAGCAAAGAAAGTGGTTGGTAATTATCACATTTTTAGCGTAGTCGTCAAAGGAATCCCCGGCTATTGAAAGTGCCTTGGGGTGGGGGTAAGGAGGAAGTCGGTTGTAAAACCGTTTAGAGGTTGGGGTTTTTGACTTTCACAGTGGCCTGTCTGCACCAGGGAAAACGAAATTTTTACCAATTAAAAGTTGGAAATCGATGACTGGTGCCCTGGATTTTTTTGGGAAAATAAAAATATTTTTGTCAAGTAAATTTGAGTCGGGGACACAAAGTAGCCATTTTTTAACATCTAGGCTGCCAAGAAATCTGCAAAGAAGTTGGGCGGAGGGAAGAAAAAGGCTAAGAAATGAGGGGACCGGAAGCAGAACAAAAGCCAAATGATCGTCAGTTCCATCTTTATCTTTACAAAGGCATCCCATTTTACATTGTCTTCTCATTAATTTCTTTTTCCATGTTTGATGTTTCCGGTATTGCAAAAAAATCATCGAAGAGGAAGCATTGAAAATGTTTTTTTCTTTAGCCTTTTGCCACGATTTTTCTGATGCTTTGAAGCAATAAAAAATGGTTATCGTTTTTTGAGGTATGTTTTCAGCAACCCCTGTCAATGTCATTGCTTTCTAATACGTCCTCTTCGTCAATTTCAGTGCGCAATTTGGCTGTTTGTTGGTCGTTTCCGCCGAGTGGTGGGATATATGCTGGCACGGGGTTCTGTTGGGAATTGAGATGAACGCCAATGTGGCCAAAGTCCACGTCGTATTGGTAGCTGAGTAGGGGGGTTGGATGGGTGAAGAGCATTCTGGCAATTAAACAAACCAGAACAGGCTCAGGTAATCAATGCCATAAATGTTCTGTCCACTGGCGAGCTGAACTCGCAGATCATCATTGCCTCGGTAATCGTCACGGAGGGAACAGTGCCTACAATTTGAGGAAGCGTTGGCCGAGATTCAGTCCATTATTAATAAATAATTTTGAATTCCTCCAACTACCCACTCACCGGGTTGGAGTGTCACGTCCCACAACGAATGCTTTTTTCCCACTCGACTGACGCACTTCCCCCCTCCCGGCGAAAATCCACGCATCTGAGCCAAAATTCAGATGGGCTTGGTCATTTTCTCGACTCGACCTGGTGCTCGGTTTGCTTCCAACGTTACGTTATGGATTATCAATGTTTTGTCGTCTTCCACTGAAATTTCTCCGGTGTTCGCGCTATAGTGTTCCCCGATTATTCCCCGCGTGGGTTGGTCGGCATTTCGAATACAGCAAAAGGACTCGGGAGCAGCCTTATCGATGGGAACGGCAGACAAAAACCTCTTAAGGAAATTAGTGAATGCTCCTTAAAATTAAATAAGCAAATGAGGGGGGTCGACACACGCAAAGTTCAAAGTTAGCATTTTCTTGGCATTATGAATGGACTTGCCGTGGTTGGTTTGTAAATCGGGAAATAATTTGCGTTAGAATCTCGTTTAACCTTTATTCAAGAAATAGAATTATTACGTCCCCAATTTGCTGTCCATTCAGCTAAAATGGACGAATCGCAGCAGCAAAATGGAAATCAATTAGAGCGAAGTGGCGACGGTTTGATCGATACCCCCCAGTCGGACGCCCTCCACCCATTCATTCTCTACTCAACCGTTGCGGGTTGTGTGCTTTTTGCGATTGGGTCAGTCTTTTCAGATTTAATTGTGTGCTTTTTCTCCCCTTTAGTTTACTTTACGTCCATTTCATCGGACGTCGGAAGAATCGGCTTCCCGATTTGCCCCACACGTCGACCACCGCCCGATTTTGGAATGAGTTGGCCTGGGAGGAAGGCGGAACACGCGATTTGGAGACGATAAGGGTTCGACTTGGAGGGGAGGCCGAGAAACTGCTTGCCCAGCACGGACAGAGGGGCGAGGAGGGGGACGAATCGGCTGACAGTCTCTGAAGTGCCGAACGCCGCACCCTCCCACCACAAAAATGTGCCATTCGAATTTCAACCAAATGACGCGGGAGAAGGTTGGGTTCTTTTTGAATGTAACTAATTTTTACAATATCAGGCGATGCTGCCTTTGGTTCTGCGCCCTCTTGCGCCGTGGAACCGTTGTTTCTGTCCCCATTTGAATCGACTTCATTTCAATTCACAAACTTCAAAACGTTTCGGTTGGTATCAGGGGCGTACGAATTCTTAACAAATATCGTGAAATCTTGCGGACGCCTACCGGCACCGCCAACCCCTCCCATTCCTAAAAAGCTTTTGGTTTTTTGGAAAAATGAAAATCGGCCTTCTAAAATTGATTTTGGGGAAAAATTGCTTAAGAAAAATGCAGTAAAAGCGGAAAATGCATCCTTAAAAATCGACTTTTTTGGTTTGCCCCCCCACCCTCGAATTTTTTTGTCTGGTTACGGCCCTGATTTACTTATGTATATCGGCCGAAAGTTATATGATTTTGTAAAAATATGCGTTTAACCCGTATAAACATTATTCTCTGCTTAAATTTCATTGCAATATTCGTTTTTTAGCATTTTCGTAAACTTTTAAAAAGGTAATGTTGTGCATTTCCTAGGCAACCACAACTGACTATTTTTGAATTTTACTGTGGCTGTAAGCGTATTTTTTTCTTTTGTTTTGAATTAATTGTTTGTTTTGTTAGTTCATTTTATCCCACCATCGTTTTGCCGGTCGCCACACCGAACTGCTTGAAGTCGTGTATCTTTTTTCCTGCCGGTGTTACCGCGACTAATCGCAGTTTTTCCGGTCCGACGTTGCCCAAATGCTTTTTGCTTCTGAAGCCAAAGTTTTAAATTCCAATAAAAGATTATTTGGCAATAGCATTTTCGGATTGAGAATGCATAAAAAATGGCTTATTTGCGTGCACTTCAAAGGTGGAGGTTCCCTCCCTCACATTGGCATCAGCAAATTCTCTCCTCTGTCGTCGATGACCACGTTGTACAACGATTTGACTGCTGCAAATTTCCCGTCTGAAGAAGCGAAGGCGAAAAGTATTTCATGCTCTAAACCCGCAGAACCTCCGTATTTAAAATGATCCAATTACGAGGGACTTTGGATTTTGTCCATTCGAAAATCGGTTATTTGGATGACCGTCGAATTGGCCAACCAAACGTTGCCGAACATCCCAGAAGTGGTGTTGCGAAATGAGCCGAGCCGAACCCCGTAGTATTCGTCTGCTGAAGTGCCACCGATCAATGATACCACTGCTGCAATCACTGATCAATTTTTACAATAAGAGGGGGGCAAGTGGGCTCACCCATGGTTAAAAGTGCCGTAAATGACGAGAAAAGCATTCCAGCAGATAGATGGGTAAGCAGAGAAGCACTGATAGGGGGAGGGGGTCGCAAAGCTATGTTTGTACTCTGGATGGAGTGGGGGACGTGGTCACTCATTACGCCGCTTCATCTTCATCCATTATATCTATCTGGGTCATTTTCCTGGAAATAATTGATGGGTTCTCTTTGACACCCATCCACCCGTCTCTTTAATGTGAGCCCCCCCCCCCCCCCCCCTCTTCCTTTTGTTTGGTCTTTTGCTAAAACCTAATTTTCGAATATGAATTTCGAGCAGCGCATTAACTCCCCCTTTCTTTTCTTCTAATATCCCATTCTATCAATTAATGAATGTTCGTACAATTATTTATCGGCTTTACACTAAATTCGATGAATGAATGATGAGAAAGTTTTTTCACAAGGCAATTGGTCCAAATTTGGCCAATCATTACGTTTCTTCAAGTGGACAGCATTTACTTCATCTCTCCTCCACTAGCAAAAGAAAGGCGTCAGCCCAGACGGACGAAGAATGGCAATTCCCTTCCTCCTTCGACAAAATTCGGCGGCGTTTCACAAAATGCGGGGCTTTGCATTAATTATTATTTTAACGAGAAGAAAGACAAAAAAGCACGGAATGTCGAATTGGATGGCGGGGGGGGGGGAGGGGGGGCTTCATTATCTGCCGATTTATTTGTCCAATAGTGTGTTCGCCTTCAGCTTTTAAACTTACGCCATAGGCATTTATTCCTATTTAATGACTAGACGATGGCAAATGTTGCCCAATGATGGCAAATGCCCTTGGCCGGTCCGAGTGCCGTTGTTGTTGTTGTGCCTGTAGAACACGCATTCGCTAATCACAAGTTTGTCCACAATTTCCAATCGTTTTATTCCCCAAATTCGAATTGGCTCTTTCATAAAGCAGTCGTTCGTTTATTCAATTTATTGCTATAAAAAACGGACTTCTCACCCAAAGTCCTCATCAACTGCCAATCATTACGCCACCATATAATTATTGCCCATGGGAAATTGGCACTCAATCAGCACCAAACACCCATCGCTTTATCCTTTTGCCCGAAGCGTTTTCATTATAAACCACCCCAAGTCTATCCCCAGGGGCTTAATGTCGGTGCGTGACTGACGAAATACGGTGCCATTTTGTATTTCCCACAGAACAAACAATAAAATTTGGAGTGAATGAATAAATGTTGGGTGTGAAATTGGACCTATTAAATGCCCTTTCCATTTTCTTAATTAGCAAGCAAAGAAATTTCGCTGTCTTTGCTGTTAAAGTCAGCAAATTTAGCCCATAACCTTTGATGGAAAGGGCACTTGGCACGGGACGGACATTCCCTGCGACGTCCGTACAATTAGCGGCGGCGGTCAATGGGTAATTCGGGGGGGGGGGGGGGAATGATGGACGAATTTCGGACTTTTCCGATTGCGCCCGTAACTCTCCCAAATGTTCTTCAGCAGCAGCCGGACTGTCCCAACCGCCCCAATGGCCACCTCCCCGTCCATCCCCCGCCCTTCCCTCTCCTTCCTCCTCCTCCTTCTCCTCCTCTCCTCGGCTCCGAACGGATTGGAAGGAACCGGTGGCTTCCGCTTGTGCGGCCTAAAACTGACAATGGTCAGCCTAAGCTTCGATTGAAATAGCGTTCTGTCACGACTTTTTCAGATGTTGAACGCCATATGCAAACAGCAATTGTGTGGCGGATTTGTTCTAAAGAAGAAGAGTGGGTGGGGTAGGAGGGAAAGCATTCTGGGGGGGGGGGCTTTCCTAAAAGGAGGGGAGGGCGGATGGGCTCTTCCCCCCCCCCACTCCGGAGGGTGAAAGTATTTCCCCCAAAGGGTCTTCTCTGCACTCCCTGCCGTTGAACATGGCCAACTTTGCCTCTTTGTCCACGGATGGAGGGCAACTCGAAGGGGAACAATCAAAGGCACTTTTGAGGCATAATTTGCTGTCGATGGACGACGAGGTGTGGGTGAACAACCCGACGCCTTTGGAGGAGCTGAGTTGGGCAAAGCGGAGTAGTTACCCATACAAAGGTTTGAGGGGATGGGGGATGCCCCCGCGGGGTTTGCACTCATTCGAACATTTTCAGCATTTGGCACCTCTAAAAAGAGCGGCATCGCAACGGAGTGCTGCTCAAAGAGGTGCTACATTTGTAATGATGCATTCTCATAAGGACCCATTTTAGATGCACATTACGCTACATGAAGACATATTGCTGTACAACTTCAATGGGAGGCATCGACAGAGACAACGGAGAGGGGGGAATTGGGACGGACGGAACGGAGGGACAATGAACGGACGAATTAAAAACCAAAAAATGTATGTACGCAAATTTCAAGTTGACATAAAACATTTGAGTAAGTTTATCATCTGAATGTCAAATTTTGTAGAGTTGAAATTTGAACGCAAAATGCATGTGAATAGCACAAATAAATAAAGGGATCGCTGCAACACACCGGCGATTTGATCGGCCAGTGATCAAAAATTAGAGTGGAAAAACAAAAAACCATTCCAACATCGTTGGGTCGCCCGCCCGTCCATGAAATCATCGGCCTCTTCGCGGTCTCCCGGGAAGTCGCCCCCGCCCCATTCTTTGGGACTCATTGCTGCCGGACATATTCAAATTTGCACCCAATGGAAGGAACCGCCGAGTGTATTCGCCGTAGTCAGCTTGGTAAACTTAAAATCGTTCATAAGAATTAGTCCCATCGGATGATTTTACCCGTCGGTCGAATGAAATTGTCCCGTTGAATGCAACACGCACTGTTCGGACAAAGGAAAAAATGCTAATACAATAAACCCACCAATCTGACCTGACAATGTCCGGTTTGTCTTAAAAATGATATAAAACCAAAAGCTGAACAGAAACTTACACTTGGCCCCCATATTTCCAAAAGCTAAAAATCGTTCAGATTTTATAATTAACAAAAAATTGGACTTACTGCTAGGCCTGTAAATGCCGTCAATTATCTCCAGAACCCTCACTGCTTCGGGGTCATTTGCCACATTGTTCCGCTGGGTTTGATCGGACGAGTCCAATATCGTGGGGTCCGATGCTGCCAACGTTCTTTCGTTTCCCTTTGATGGAAAAGCTAATTCATTTTCAATTTAATTTTTAAGGGAACAAGGCCGTACCCAAAAAATTCCGATTTTTAGGGATGCATTTCCCGGTTTGTCGGAAAATTTTAGAATAACATTTTGCTAAGATGGTCAGAAATAACAATATTTGTTAGGAAGGTCCAAAATACGAGTTTTGCAAACAAAAAGGGGGGGGAACACTATGGTGTTTTTGTCATTAAACATTCCGAGTGGAGGAGGGGCCCTGACCCCCCCCCCCCGGCTACGGCCCCGCGCGGGATAACAAAACGACCAACAAAGCAAATGATCAAATTATCCGCCGAAATTCTCGCGTTAAATCTGCTTAGAATTCCCCAATGTTTCAGTGCTTCTAAAATAAAGTTTAAATTATTCTAATGAAAGTTTATTAAATGTGACTGACCGGAGAGCAATTCGTCGAAAACATTTTCCCATTTATGTGTTCCTAATTTGTTGAAGAACATTATCCAATGTCCCCCCTTCAATTTGTATTGTTTCGCCAACTCCACGAGCACTTTTGGCGCTTCAGAAGGACGTTTGACCCTGTTTTTGAATCTGAAGATCACCGTAAGCAAAGAGACAAATAAAAGGTCATTTTCTTAATTATTCGCATTAATCCAAAAATAAAATCTTTACATTTTGGGCAAATCGATTCCATCACTTTGGATTCGCTGGTGGAATTTTAAGATGGATGCAAATGATTGGACATCCTCGTTGCTAAACGCCTTCCCATTCCCTTTATGAGTTCCACTAAATTTTATTGTAAATGTGAAATTTAAAGTACGAGAAACTCCATACCTACTAACAAAAATGTTCAAATTCGAGTAGTCCACCATTAAGGGATGCGGAAACTTCTCAAAAAAGAGCTTCACAAGCACCCCGAAGGAAAAGGGCAATTGGTATGCCTTGAAACAACAGATTGTCTCCAAATTAAGGGAAAAAACTTACGACCTTCAAAACTATAGTCACAATCCTCCTGAAAATAGTAAATATGTCAATTTTGTGTCGTATAGTAAGAATGGTAAAGGTATTCAAAGACAGTACTTAAAGAATCTAATGAGTGAGTATTTTTAACCAAAATGAGCACTCTAACAACCAACCATCCCCTTAATTCAGGTCTCCATTCCGGCGCTGATTCCGGCACAGAAAAAAAATCAATGTCGGTTTTGAAGAAAATTTTCTGACGGTCTAAAAAGTAAAGCGAATTCGTTTTGAACGAAAATATTGCACAGCGAACTCACCATCAGAAAACAGCTCAAGATGATTGACATATTTACGCAGCTCGTCCAGCGTCATTCGCGTGTAGCAAACTGCGATCGTTCTGTTGTAAACGTCGCAATTATCGTCATTTCTGAATACATAGGACGCATTCATTCAATAACCGAGCATCTTAGAACGAACCGAATAATTAAAACGGACATTTCCGACCCGTTTTGGTTAAATTGCTTAAAAAAATGACATTAAACTAAGACAGGTTTCTTATTTGATAAGCATTAGATCCAACACAATGGGCCAATTTTATAAAATCTAGAATTTTTATTCTCCAACTTTTAATAATCTTCAAGAAAAATCACAATGTCAATTATTTTTTCCTTCAAGATTTTCACAAAAAACATGAAATTATTTCTTTGAACTTTTTATTGAAGCGAATGTTTCTCTTTACGCATTTTAACAAAAACGCGATTTTCTTAATAGTTAAATTTTCAAAAAAAATTTTCTCGTCACCTCTCCCATTTCTAAAAAGATACAAAAAATTACCTTACTAACTTTTGTCGTGATTTTGTGTTTTTAGAATGATTTTAGCCCAAAATGATACCTTTTTATAATGCATAAATTTTATAGATTGCTTTTTTCTGCGACACTTTCTTTGATGACGACTCCAAACTTACCTTTTGGAGGAGAAGGCGCAGGACAATTCAACAACTTTAGTCCATACGGCGGTTCAATCGAACAGCAACAAACTGATCAGAGTTATACGTCGGATTCCTTCGGAACGTATAATGCCCCTCATCAGCAGCAGCGCCCCCAACAACCTCAAATGCCGTTCCCGCAAATTGATCAGCAACAACAATTCATGTACGACCCCTTGCTGAATACTGCACGTCATTTGGGAGGACAATTTGCCGAACAGCAAAAGCAAAAGGTTATCACTTTTGGAGAGAGAGTCGGTTAGATAAGATGAGATGTTGAAAAGATTGAAAATGCGCGCATGGGACGGACTGATAACGAAAGAATCGGGGGAATATGTCAGAAATGTTTAGAGGTCATAGTTATTGCACATTCATAACAAAAATAAATTGAATTATCTAAAATTTACTAGCATTTTTTTTTGCAGTTTACCCAATACATTTCATCGTTCAACTTGAAGTACTATTTTGCGGTTGACACCAATTATGTGCGGCGGAAGTTGGGAATTATTTTGTTTCCTTTTCTTCATCGGGTAAGCGCAATTCCGTAATTTTAAAGTCCTAAAGAGGAATAAAATGTCGCCTTTACGGTTTGTATTATGAGCTTTTCGAATCTCAAAAGTTATAACCAAATTAGGACTGGGCAAACAAACTGAGTGATGGCGAGAAGCCGGTGTTGCCTTGTGAGGATGTGAATGCCCCGGATTTGTATATTCCTTTGATGGCATTTATCACTTATGTTTTGGTCTCGGGCTTTGTCTTCGGCGTGCAGAAGAGGTGGGCGAACAGACCGTTTCCAATATTGGTTTGTGGCATTTTGTACAGGTTCACTCCCGAGAAACTTGGCATGCTTACGACGAATGCGCTGTTCTACCTTCTCCTGGAGAATGGAATTGTTTTTGTAATGAAATATGCCCTCAACATTTCGCAGAGTTTGAACATTTGGCATGCTTTGTCATACAGCTCTTACAAATTCACCGGGTTTGTGAATTCTTGGGCAAATAATTAAAATTCTTTAGAATGGTATTGTGTCTCCTTCTTTACTTAATTGGTGGGAGGAAGATGTATTACGGCGCTCTGATTTACTTTATATTGGCTACTGTGTTTTTTTTGGTGAATATTGCAATTATTTATTTTTTTAAATATTTTTGAATTTAGCTTCGAAGTCTGAAAACCTTTATTCTCGACATGGGCTGGAGTCCGAACAATGGGAGGAAGAGAAAGCTGTACTTGCTGCTGTCCATTACGGCTTTTCAGTCACTGATCATGTGGTTGTTGACCAGGTTTGAGTAGTTTCTGTCTATTCCTACTTTTCATCTTTCCTCTTAAGCAGTGTCACCAGTTACATGCCGGACAAGTACGACCTAGCCAAGATGGCAATGTCCGGAATGGGTTTGGCACCAAACGTTGAGGCGCCATTGAATAGCGATGGCGAAGTTGATTATGAAGCTCTGCTGAAGACACCCTAACTTTTGTTGAGCTTATGCATAAATTATTGCTAAATGATGACGTTCATTTTATTACAGCCAGTATCCCTAAATGATCTGTCGAATATTCTCATTACCCGTCCCGGCGAATTTTCTTTCTTTTCCCCAAGATGCTTTTGACAATTCTTCTCGCATTTCTCTTTCTGCTCGCTGTGGTGACAGCCTGGCTGAGGCCCGTCTTATGGCGTTTCGCCAGCCGTGTCTTCCTGCTTTACTTCTCGCTTCTGGTTTCTTCCATTATGTCTTGTGTCGGATCATTGATCACTTACTTTGCAAATCAGGTCAGTGGATTTAGGGGGTTTAACGTGTCCTATGACGCCTTTCCGAAAAAGCGGGTGTTCCATACAAGTATTCGGTTTTGGCAAACGAACTTGTCCTATGTTTTGAATGCGTAAAACCGAACAGCCCCAAGTTGATGTTTTGATTCACCTAAACAAATAAATGCTTTGAGGGTTGTTTGTTTCCAATGGCTTCCTTCAATTTTCTGTGCTACTTTTGGATGGATGTCAAAGTTGAGGTGCGAAACATCGAGAGAATTGGACAGGCAAGTGGGTCTGAGCACGACCCCCTCGTCATCATTTCCAATCACCAGGTTTATAATGGACTGTTTAATTGTTTGCATATTTCACACGTTTAAGAGCTCTTTGGACCTTTACGTTCTGTCCACATTTTGGCCTTCAAAATGTACAGTAATGATGAAGCATTCGTTGAAATACGTCCCCTTTTTCAACATTGGCGCCATTTTGGTACGTTTCTTTATCAGAAGTAAACAATTTAATTTGAACGAATTAAGTCGAATTGTATTTTCGTGGACCGGTTCAGCAAGGAAAATGCAAAACAAGCATTGGACAAATCGGTATTTAATTTTACGTAGTATTAATATGTTGGTTTGCCGGGACGTGCCCAGAATTTTTAAGGTCGAGACTATGCGGCAGAAAAAATTGAAAGTGTGGATCTTCCCGGAGGGTACCAGGAACCGCGGACATGGACTGCTTCCCTTCAAGAAGGGCGCCTTTAACGTCGCAATCCGTGCCCACTTCCCTATTATCCCGGTGGTCATCTCTGATTACTCACCTTTTTACTCTCTTCGCGGCAAGTACTTCTATCCTGGGGGGCGAGTGATCGTCCAAGTGATGGAGCCAATAAGCACTGCAAATGTTTTTGTTTGGTCAAATTTTGGCTTTAACCCCTTGCAATTGCAGCTTCAACATGAAGATGTGCCCGAATTGTGCGACAGCACTTATGCGAAAATGGCCGAGGTTTATGAATCAATCAGTGCAGAGGCCAAAATTAAAACCGAAGCATAATTGATTTGATTTTGAGTGATGCACCGAAGAAGCATGGGGGTTTATATTATCACTTAACTCAGACAGTTCATTAATGCTCAGATTTGATTTGTCGTTTTTTAAGATTTATATTCTTATAATGTCGATAAATTATATTTAATAGTGGCTTCCAGGTAATGTTCGCAGACAATAGGTAATTCCCAATGAATCGAGCGCCTCCGCTAGACGTTCTCTCGATGCTTTTAGCCGTTTCAGTTCACTTCCAAATGCGACAAACAAACGATCCTATGAATTAAAAACTATTAAAATCAAATGACCCGTAGCCCTCAACCCCTTAATTTCCAGGGAAATCACCGTTTTTTAAAAACAACTCACTATTAGCACGGGGTTTAAAGCCAACAGTTCGTCGTACAGCTTGCTGTTCTCGGGAGTGCGCAGCCAACTGAGGAAGCTCTTCGTCAGCTGAATTGGTTTTTGCTTTGCCGGTACGCCCCGAAAAAACTGACGTCGCTGCTACCATTGCCCTCCTCGGAACCCGGAGGGTGCGGCCCGTTGCCCGCCTCCGGGGATTGTTGCGCCATCTCCGAACCCTTCAGAATTTGTCCGATTTTTTGCTTCGTTCTCTTCTCTCTCTGTTTTTCTGCTGCTCGCGAATTTTTGCCCTTATCTTTGTCCGCCAGCGCCCTTCTGACTTTTCGGGGTATTGGCGTGTCGTCAGAAACAACTAAAATATTTATTAGTGACTGACGGCGTTTATTTCCAATTTAATAAAGCCTCAAAAAAATTACGCGGATGCGTCGCCTCGTAAATTCTATTCAACAATTTGATGGCCGCGCGTTTTCCCATCGGGCCGTGGCCGTACTTCGAAAGTTCGGCCTAAACCCTTTAAAATGAATGGTTAAAATTGCCCAACCCAAAGAAAGACTCACATTCAATTCACTTTCGCCCATCGTTTCATAAAAGGGCGCCGGCGTCTTTGACTCTTCCAACAGAATTTCGTAGTCCAAGTCCAAATTGTTGTTTAGCACACTTTCGTTGTCCTCGGCATTCTTTTGCTCATCACTTCCCTTCGCTTGCTCATGCCAGGAATTGGGCGGTGCTGAACGTAAAGTAAAAAGTCATTTTTGAGTTTATGGCCTTACGAATGTGCCCTTGAGGATGGCATTCCACGGCAACTTCTTCACAATTTGCGTGTTGAACAACTCGAAACTTTGTGACAAAACTTTCCTGCATTTTTGCTACCGCGCTGCAGCAGCACAAAGACGAACATTCGAATTTACCAATCATTTTAATATCGTTAGACTCCTTATTTTTTTTAATTGACTTTTTTGCGACCAGGAACATCCGGCAAATTTAATCTTATCGCATTTTTACTGCTTGCTTTTGTTTTGGGCCCAAACGTCCCAGGCACCCAAAAGACAAACAACAGCTCTCAAACGTATTGACATTTGAGTCCTCATTTAAAAGTAAAACAATCAAATCCCCCAAGGGCATGCCGGGACGCCCGAGCGCAGCGGAGGACGGCGCGAATGCCGCGATCAACCGGCAGTGATCGGAGCCTCTCTTAGATTGTATTTTCTTTTTAGCACAATAATTAAAGTATATTATCCGTTAGAAAATTGCTTCAAATTTGTTGATGAGGCACTTTAAGAAATTCCAGTCACTTCACACCTAATCCTCGGCCAGCGCAACGTTTTTAAGATTTGAAATCATTTAACCAATGTAACAACGTTGTTTTTCACCAGTTCATTCACAAAATATGATGGCACACCCCGCGAACGGGTCAGTCCCGATTTGTCCACATTTGTCATTATCGGCATCCAATTGCATTATAATGGCCCATCTTTCGCATCCGCTTCTCAACGTCATTCCTGCAACCAAAATGTCAACCAGAAAATGCCAATTACCCCCCCCCCCCCTCCAGGGATGGGCGGGCACTTCCCGCCATTTCCGTCCCTTTTTGGCTCTCGACGTACCTTTCGATGCGCATGCAATTGAGTCAAATTTCGGTTCGTCCGTCTCGTAAAATTCGACCATTCGGCGACTCAATTCCTCAACGAGAAGACGGTGCCAACGAGGAAATATGCCGGCGGCGGGAAAAAGGTCGCCCAGGGAACGAAGAGAACGGCATTCGGAAAGTGAGAGAATGGGTGAACGAAATCTCGAGTAATCGAAGAGATCGGAGGGGGCGGCGGAAGAATGTCGGGAGAGAGTGGAAGGCAGTGAAGCAGACGAAGGTTCGGAGTGCAACTTAATTCGTGGGTCGGTCGCTGGTCGTGAACAGCAAGCAGGACATGCCCGCTGCTAGCACTCGCCTTGGCCAAACGGAAGTTTTCGTCCACAAATTGGACGAAGGCGGCCTCGGATGCTTCCCGGTGGACGAACCGACGCACAATCTTTTCTATGGGCCATCTTTCATTAGCCCAAGTAACCAAACCTTGCTCGGCCTGAATAATTCCTCATGCTGCTGATGGCTCGTCGTCGACCCGTACAGCTCCCGGTAGAAGAGCTTGTTTCGCCGCATCACCACACTTCTTGGCCTCAGCAGCAGTGCGTTACCCACCGATTGGCACGCGTCCCTTCCGTGTTTCACTGCGATGGAAGGGTAGCGGAAAGGAGAGGCGGGGGCGGAGGGAGGGGGAAAGACCGGGGGGGAGTGGGGGGGGGGCTGGAGGGGGGGGGAGGCGGAGGCGGTGGCGGTGGGGGGAAGGGAAGGCGGGGGGGGGAAGACGGGGAGGGGGGGGGGGTGGGGAGGGGAAGGGGGGAGGCTGGAGGGGGGGAGGGAGGGGAAGGGGGGGGGGACGGAGGCGGTGGCGGTGGGGGGAAGGGAAGGCGGGGGAGGGGGGGGGGGGAAGACGGGGAGGGGGGAGGGGAGGGAAAGGGGGGGGACTCACTTTTAAACTGACAAACGTGCAGAAACTCAAAGTGGGACACGAGCAGATGCGACATCCGACGCCCATTCAGCGATTGAAGTCGTGCCGGACATTGTTGACGGCATCGCAGGACGGAAGTGTAAAAGCCTCAAAGAAATCGAATGGTTTGTGTCTCTTCGACCATTTCACCCCATACGATCTTCTGATCTAATCGGTCAGTTAATTGATCATATTGGGACCGATCAGACTCCAACTCACTGGTCACTACCACCGGCCATTCTGGCGGCATTGTGCCGTTTCCCTCAAATGAACTCCAATCCAGTTGATCCTCACACAGTGCCCGACACTCCTCCAAAGCCTCCCAAAATGAATCCAGCGACTGACGGAATAAATTCGCGCAGTTCAGCCATTGACCGGCATCGTAAGCCCGCACCGCTTTCATGTACAGCTTCTTTTGTAAGAAAGGCAATAAAAGTTGGGAAATTGGCATTAAACTGTCGAAGACCCAATCGGTGCCGAATCCGATCAGAAACGATTGTCCGTCAAAGAAAGGAAAATGCCTAACTCATCATCCTAATTTGTTTGAACAAAAAAAACCTCGTGGGCACTTTGCCAAGCATCCTCCAGCATTTCTTCGTGGAAGTTTGGTTGGACCATATAAAAGTGCAGGTTGTTCAGTGTGTCCTCGTCCGATGGGTTCGCCACCAGATGAGTGTAGGCGGCACGGACGGCCGAACGGAGGTCACCGAGCTGAGGGGACGACAAAGGCATTAATTCACATGGCCAACAGACCTTCCAGTAGCAAAACTGGAGATAGTGAAATGGCTGCCGACGGTGGAGGAACTCCTCCAAAAGTTCGGAGTCGCGCAGCGGAGGACGGCGATCGGTGAACTTCTCAAGCCGACATCTAAAGCTTAGCGACTTTTGGGCGTTGTTCCCTGCCGACCTCAGCAAGCAAAGCGCCCTCTTCGCCTCTGTGAACATTGCCCCTTTGGCGATCGTCTCCGTCTCCCGCCCCTCCGGCGTTTGGTCCTCCCCAACCAATTCGCCATATTCGAATGGAAATTTGTCTTTGCATTTTCTGAAATGTTCTAGAGATCACGGAACACGGAATCATCAAATGACCAATGATTCCAATGTCCGATAATTGCGTTTCTCCGGTTCCAAATACCCCCCCCCCCAGGCGTTGCCCGGTTCCGAACACCCCCCAACCCCCGCCCCCAGGCGTTGCCCGGTTCCGAATCCCCCCCCCCCCCGGCGTTGCCCGGATCCGAACACCCCCCCCCCCCAGGCGTTGCCCGGTTCCGAACACCCCCCAACCCCCGCCCCCAGGCGTTGCCCGGTTCCGAATCCCCCCCCCCAGGCGTTGCCCGGTTCCGAATCCCCCACCCCCCAGGCGTTGCCCGGTTCCGAATACCTCCCCCCCCTCACTCCCCCCCCCAGGCGTTGCCCGGTTCCGAATCCCCCCCCAGGCGTTGCCCGGTTCCGAATACCCCACCCCCCCAACCCCCCCCCCCCCCGGCGTTGCCCGGTTCCGAATCCCCCCCCCCCCAGGCGTTGCCCGGTTCCGAATACCCCCCCCCTCACTCCCCCCCAGGCGTTGCCCGGTTCCGAATACCCCACCCCCCCCCCCCAACCCCCCCCCCCCCGGCGTTGCCCGGTTCCGAATACCCCCCCCCCCCAACCCCCCCCCGGCGTTGCCCGGTTCCCCCCCAGGCGTTGCCCGGTTCCGAATACCCCCCCCCCCCTCACTCCCCCCCAGGCGTTGCCCGGTTCCGAATACCCCACCCCCCCCCCCAACCCCCCCCCCGGCGTTGCCCGGTTCCGAATACCCCACCCCCCCAACCCCCCCCCCCCCCGGCGTTGCCCGGTTCCCCTCCCCCCCTCAATCATCGATGGCCCTCTTGCCTTCGACACCACAGAGTTTCGGCCACAAAGAAGCGAAAATCATCCAACGAGCGTAACAAAAACGCCACACAATCGGTCCAATTTTCAGCGGTGTATTCGTTTTTGGCAAATCTGAATTAGCCAATGCCATCATTTTCTTGATTAGATGAATTTTCAATGTTTTAAAGCAGTTTATAAACTGGTAAAGTTGCTCGAAGGTCAACGATGGATCTTCGGAGTTGGCCATTGCAGAAGACAATAAGAGAAGATGGAGCAGTAACAGAAACCAGCAGAAAAGAAATTTGGCGGATTTTATTCTCGGGGGGAGCATCGGCCCAATCGTTGGACGGATTTGGAAGGAATTGCAGCACAGTCTATTGGGGGGGGGGAGGCTAATGGACGGGGGGGGGGGGAATTTCTCAGCTTAATCAATCGATGGAGGGGAAGCGAATCGACCCAACAGCCAACAGCAGATGGCCTTTGGCCACTTTGGGCCTTTGTTAGTTTTGCCGTGCGTTCGTCTCACCGACCGACCTCCAATAAAATGCATTTTATTATAAGCAGAAGCAACAAACATTGGGGGGGGGGGGAGGAGGGGAGGGCATTGCGCGGACAATGCCCGGTTAAAATGGGGGGGGGGTCGGATGACTAGATCATTTTCATTCATTCAATCGGACGGTCATTGATCGCCCTCTTCGGCTTGCTTTCATCTTCGATCAGCTCTTTCCCCCGACAACCTTAAAAGTTAAAACGGAATTAACAAAAAACACTTTCAAAGGCAAACTGACCAAATTGTGGGCTTGACTGCCGGCCTTCACCTGAACAAAACCATTGGAAAAGGTTCAAATTGAAAGAAAATGCCTTGCAATCGCAACAACTCGCTGCAGAAATTGTGGTTGGCCTCCACTCGTCCTGTCCGTTCACGGACACTCTCTGTAACACGTCGAAGTTTCTGTAGCGTTGGCTACACACGCCCCATCCTGCAGGACAAAAATGTGCAAGAAAATTCTGATCACTCACTGATCGGTCTGATTTAAACGGATGACTCACCTGACAGACAAAAGTCGTTCTCCTGGCACACCTTAAGAGAGTGTGACGGGAGTTGTACATTGAACGACTTCATCTTTTTGATTGAACTGACCAATTCGTTAATGAGTCGAGGAAAATAATCTTCGGGCAGTTGGCGCCATGTCTAAAAAATGCGCCCAAATATTTGCAACTGCCTGTAAAACTTACCCAACAAGTGGTGCACAGGTTGAGAAAGTCGGTGTGTTCGTTCTCGGGGTCGCCCCTCTCCACGCAATTGATCACAAAACGCTGCCCTTTGGGGACACAATTAGCATTTGTTATCGGTCAAAAACAGCGCAAAAGCATTGCGATGTTTGGTCCTTTAATGGACTTATTCCCGCCCTTTCCCCCCCCCCCCCCTCCCCCCCCCTTCCCCCCTCCCTCTCGGCGGATGGGAGCCGACGACCTCAAAAAATTTCGGAATTCGGAATTCTGAGCCCAAAAATGTCGGAATTCGTAATTCCGAGCCCAAAAATGTCGGAATTCGGAATTCCGACCAATCCCTGTCCCACTTCCATCGACCCCCGACCAAATCGTGTCTTTACTCCCCCCTTCCGTTAGGACACCCCCCGAAACTGTTGATTCATTTTGTGGGGTTTCCAATTTCGACCCCTCCAATTGCCGGAATGTCTGACCGAGGATCGGTTGGGCCCCTGGCCGTGTGCTTATCGTCTGTCTGAGTGTTCTGCCGGCTCTCGGCTCCCGCGTCAGTGGCCATTTTCCGGCCATTTTCCTCTGTTGTTGGGGGGAATAAACGGGGGGCGCGGGCGTCGGGGAGACGGAGGCGCGTTCGCCCCTTCCCTCGCGGATAAACAGCGAAATTTGCGGCTGATTGTTCGTTTGACGCGACAGCTGCACTAATTGCCGCGTTTTGAGCCCGAAGGGCGACTTCGGCTGCTGCTCCAAGACGGCACGGAAGGGAGCGCCCGCGGAGATTACATCGGCGAAAGAATGACGGACGGTGGGGGGCGGATAGAACTTCTGTGGGGGGGGGGGGGTGGAGGAGGTCAGCAACACAACCCTTTGGGGTCCTATCCAAACGACCGGAATGGTGCGGCTCATCCGGATGCGGGGGCACGCCCCCGGGCGGAGTTGGTAGGGGGCGGGCACCGAAAACGGAAGGTTCGGCTGTCCCTGCAAAAGTCCGATCTGTCGGAGACGAAGCGTCTAAAAGTCGGCTGAGAGTCCAAAGACAAAAAGTGTTCTCTGTTGCTCACCAACATGCCCACACATTGACGGCACTCCTCCGTCCGACACTCCAAAGTCTGTGCTGACTAAAACTCAAAAATTTGTCGAGTATGTCCGGTTTCAGACATTCGAAATCGTAAAAAGTAAAAACAGTCATTCCGGTTACAACAATAACAAATGCAAAACCCTCGGCTACCAATGACCAAAACTTACAATTTGCTGTCCGCCCATCCGTTGGTCAAAGATGCGCGGGTCCATTGAACTGTCCACAAATGTTATCATGGCCTCTTCAAGCAGTGCGGACTAAAGTTGGGAATGGCTTCTACAAATCGGCCTCTCAACAAACACCTGATATCTGCCGTCATAATTTACGCATTTGTGAGAGCCTGGCAACACAACACAAGGACACTGAACGTGGGAATGGAATTGGCATGAGTGTACTGCTTGATCTTCAGTTTCCCTATAACCCTCAGGCTGGACCTGTTCCATGTTGTTTCCAACCCGCCTCTGCTTCAGCACATCGTTGAAGTTAAAGCCAAAGCTGGCCGAGCGGGTGGAAACTTCAGAAATGCCGAGCACTGTGTGTTGGTAAAGCTCTGGTGTGGTGAACGGCTCGGAGAAGTTGGTGACGGATTGGGTCAGAATTTGACCCATCGCAGGAGTCAATGCGAAAAAGGGCAGGAGGATGAGGGGAAAGGGCCGCAAAGCGAAATGCCTGCAGGGCATCGTGGCCGGAGGCACCGTTGACGGAATGGAACAGCAGTGGCGCAGGGGAAAGTGGCGGAGGGGGAGGGGGAGGACAAGCAACAGAATTTGGGGGGGGGGGCAAGGTCGCGCAGCGCAACAAACACCCCCTGAGGAGAGACTTCCATTCCCTCCGTCCCCGCCCCCCGCACCCCTCCATCGTTCATTGCCTTCCCCCCCCCCCCATTCGGTTTGCTCTGGCAGCTCCCATCCTCCCTCCCATTGTCTGGTGGGAGGGAGGGACATTTCCTTAACTTCCCCTGGAGGGACATTTCCTTTTACCCCCCCTCTTAACCCCCCCCCCCCGCCCATTTCATTTCTTCTGATTACTTTTGCCCCATCGATCGACCCCTCCACGCGTATTATGATGGCCTTTAATCGAATCATCCTCGCCCCTTGTCCATAAATGGAGCAGCGGAAACCCCGCGCAAATTGCGGCCGCTGGACTGGATAATTATTACGACGGAACTTTCCTTTCCCCCCGCCCATTCGTCAAATTGGCGAAAGATCAGAAAAAGAAAACTATTTGGGCATAAATTAATCTTCCAAACCCGCAAAACGGTAACCCAAGAGTCATTGCCCGGAACGGGAACTCTTTGTCCAACCAATTAATAAAAATTTTTTTTGCCAAAGGCGGTGCCACCAAAGTGTTCCCCTCGGGGGAGGCGATGACGTCGTGGGGGACGGACGAAACAATTCGTCGTCAAGTCCGTCGTTGAGCCAATCGACGCTGAATATGTTCCCTGGCATTGGCATGTTGCTATGCTGCTCATCAGCTCCTTAAATTTGTCGTCCACTCAATTAATTATTCAATTGGATAAATGAAATGAACTCCACCAACATAATCTACTGACTGATCAAGGTCTGATCAGACATTTTGTTTGCCCCCTCAACTTGCCCGCGGCACCAATGCCTTCGCCTCAGGCAATTTGTCCCCATCCGCCAATGTTTTTGCCATATTTTGGTGATGCTTTCGCTTGCGTTCGAACGCCCGTAAAAGTTAAGCCCGACGAGAGGAAAAGCCGTTGAAAAAAGGGCCGCAGAAGCGGTAAACGCACCACGGCGAGTGCATAAATTGCGCTGTCCCTCAAGGATGAATAATGAGAAAATGAACCGAAAGGGAGTGATGAAGCTGATTAAAGATAATGAAGCTAATCAGAGATGATGAAGCTGATCAGAAATAATGAAGATGATGAAGCTGATCAGAAATAATGAAGCTAATCAGAGATGATGAAGCTGATCAAAAATAATGAAGCTAATCAGAGATGATGAAGCTGATCAGAAATAATGAAGCTAATCAGAGATGATAGAGCTGACAGAGGATAAATCCCCAAGGGATCAACCAATCCGACCACAACACCGGCTCACCCGCCCAATTTATGGCCAATTCGTCATTCATTCCCATTCTTCGTAAACACCGCCACTGACGGTAAGACAAAAGGAACAGTTGGACGGACGGGGAGAGGAGGAGGGGGAGGAGGACAGGTTGTGGTGGAGGTGAAGTGGGGCACGTTCTCCATCAGAGGGAGGTCGAGGCGCGACCTTCCGGGATGAATGGAAGTCGGAAGACAACCGGACGAGTGTACCAGAATATGAGAGAACATTGGAAGGGAAGGGCAACCCAACCGCCAAAAACACTATTTAACCGACCATCGAAGGTCGTTGAGGCCTTTAGACCGTCGCCTGCTGCTGCTGCTGCTGCTGTTACTGCTTGCACAATGCGACCCGAACACATTTTAAGGCCGACTAAACACCAAAAAGTGCCGAAAATGGGACTGAAAGGCACGATTTCCAGACAGCTTCCTCCCATGCTGCTCCTCCTGGCCTCAGCCTCGACATTCATTTGGCCATTGTCCGCTCAATTCATCTGCAACCCGGTGCTCCCTCCCCAGCAGTTGGTTTGTCCGTTCCCCCCCCCCCCCCCCCCCCCCCCCCCCCCCCCCCTCCCCTCCGATTGAACTCCTTTCCCTGCGCCCCACAGATCATCCAGTTGTCGGCCTACACCCCGCCATTCCCCCCGGCCGTCGCCCCGCCTCTGCCTCCGGCAATGCCATTCATCCAAGAGCCGTTTGGCCCGCCTCTGCCTCCTGCAATGCCATTCTTCCAAGAGCCCTTCTTCCCCCCTCCAGGCAAAATCCCCTCCCCCCAATTGCCGTCGTCCAATCATCCAAATTTAGTTGCGCCTCCTTTCCCGCCGCCGCCGCCTCTTCTCGTCCCCCCACCCAACTTTTATTCTCCAATTCCAATGCCCGGCTTTACGTGTACAATAATCGGCTTGAAGAAGCGGCTTCGTCGTCGGGACAATGCGCACACTCCCGCCCAGCCGTATTTTGAGGAGTTTCGCGACGAGTACAACGGCTTTATGATTTCCTATATCCCCGACGGCGGCAGCCTCAAAGTCAAAGGGAAGGACAGTCGGAAGAGTGCGGCGTCGGAGGGGGAAGGGGCCATCGTCAATGTGAGGGAATACGACGTGAAGTGGAAGGACGAATTCGGAGTTGGTAGGGATCGACTGCCGGAGGACGAGGAGACGGAGGAGGACGCCCAAGGGCACAAAGTGGTCATTGCAACGGACAAATTCACGCCATGGACATTGGAAAGGAGGAAAACGTCCAGCAGATGAGAAAAGAACGGAAGAACAGTCAACAAACAAACAAACAAACAGCAACAATCAATGAAATAACAATAAATTGAGCGCAAAATCATTCGACAAATTGTGAAATTTTTAGTTTTTTGATCGCGGGGTAATCACCGGAAGCTGTTTTCCCGTCAGCGTCGTGACTTTGTTCGAGCGCTTCGCGACAAATCGAATCAAAATAGTCGGACAATCTGTCAAAAGAAATTGTTAGACTTTATGAAACCGAATTTGAGAGGACAGAAAGCGTATATTTCCATTTCCATGTCTTTGCTTACCGTCGGATCGCTTTGTTGAGCAGTGCGTATGTCTGGTTTAAGGACAGCCCCAACTCTTTGGCCACAAAATCCACAGACTTTCGTTGGAGGCCGACGCCGAGGAGAACGGCCGCCTGTGAAAGGTCCAAAGACGCACGAATTTTGTCAATTTTGGCGTTGAAGTAAAGGCTAGCGATGGTCGGCAAAAGGTCGGTGATGAGGCCGAGATCGGCCAAGTTTCTGCTGTATTGGGCAATCCGTCTTAGGTCGAGGTCGGTCAGGCGCAAACGAAGTTCGGCACGGTCGAGCAGGCCTAAACTGTCCAAAACTGTTAATTCCATCTATTAAATCATAAAAAAGATGACCCACCCTTATCTGCTGTTTGATCGTCCGTCTCGCAAATGCTATCCGTGAACATCAAACTGAACGCCAAATGCGGGGTGAACGCGCTGAAAGAAGTGCCCAGCAAGGAGACGAACCGTCGTCGAAACTCGACGAAGAAGGCGGATAGCCAAATGCCATCCGAATTGGCGGTGCCCTCCAACAGACGACGATGTCCTCCTAAAGGTCGGCTTTTGTGTTGAGAAATGTGTGTTTTGGTGCAAAAGGTTGTCAAGCTGTTCATCAGCAGCAGAAGGAAGATCAACAACAATAAACATTTACCCCTTTCCTCCGTCCGTTCTTCCCTTCCGACCGCCCTCACCATCACGCAGCTGTGTTCCCCCGTCAAATCGTTGGTGTTTTGGCGTAAATAAACCGGCACAAAGCCCTGTCGTTTCCAGAACTTCAGCAACGGAAGCGTAAGGCCAAAGGAAACGCCGACATAATCCAATTGGACGGACCGGTGGTCTCCGAGCCGGACGAGAAGGGGCGGGAGGTTCGCTCGGGGGGAAATGTCCTCGTCGAGCAGCCGATGGAGTTCGCCATCCTTCAGGGGGAGTTTTTGTTAGAAAATTGTTGTGGCAATATTTTTGGGAAATTTATTACATTTACAATTTCGACCCCATCGCCATTGTCTTCATTTTGGCATTGTTCCGCCGCACATCCGCCAAAACGTCCCCCGTAAAAGTTGAGGAGAAGCCGAACTGCTTGAGACCCGTAGCCCATTCCTTGAAAATTTGGATGGACAGCAACTCGCACAATCCTCGCGCCACAAAGAGTTGGAAATTCGTCGTCCTAAATAAAACGAAAGGTTTTAGGAGGGATCCTTTCAACTCGAAAGACCAAAATGACCGAAAGAAAATTAAAGTATCGGCCTAAAAGGCACTGCCCGGGCAGACAAATCGTTTAAAATGGACCAACCAAAAAGTGTTGGCAGAGAGTCCATGGAATAACATCACCGGCCGCACGTCTGCCCTTTTCCCGTACGTTCGTCACACTTTGCCTGGAGATGGACCCTTCCAGACAAAGTTGGACTACTGCCAGAATCTGAAATGCCAAAACCCCATAAGGAATGTGCCCCCCCCCCCTAATTCACTTGTGGCACGGAGCTTTGGTCGGCCGGCACGGGTGCCATCAAAACAAAAATGTGATGGGCCGGTGCATCAGCCAACATTTGGAGGTCGTCCGGCGTGTTTTTGTAATGGGCAGCCAATAGAAAAATGAAACGATTAAATTTTACTGGCCAAACCAAACTCACAACGTAAATGGACATTAAATTGGTTAAAAACACCTAAAAATGTTTAGCAATTAAAATGTTAAGCAAAATTAAAACCTCCGCCGCCTTATGAAATGAAAAGAGCGAATCTCTGTTAACGAAGTATCTTTGGGAGAAAGGCCAAATTCATTTTCCAATGGCCAAATTCCCAACATTTACTCACAATTCACAGCTTTCGGGCGCCGGGGTTCCCGCGACGGAATTTGGCAAATTCTGCGAATTGAGACAAAGCGTCCGATTAAGCCAATCTTCGACCTTAACAATTTGTATATTTATTTAGAGGACATTAACCAAAAGCCTAACCGGGTCATTAATTGCGTAACGAATACTCTCCTCCAATGTTAATTCAAATAAAATACGCTGCGGTTGCCCAACGGCTGCTCCACCGCCACCCTTTCGGAGCTGTTCAAGCAGTTTTAGAGACAATGAACGGCCCGTGCCCTCGTAACCATTTGTCGTCGATGCAAGAAAAACCAAAAAGTTCCCTAAAATGCACAGAGATGAAAACGTTGATTAAACAACCATAAAATATATAAAAAGGCCTTTACAAAATCCCTTTTTGACATATAATTTCCGCTTATTTTTGGGCCCAAATTCCAAACACTGCTAAAAGCCCGTCAATGATTAACCGTGGATTAGCTGTTTGACTAATGGCATGGGAATAGCCGCGGCCTCATCGATCACCAACAGTTCGGCTTGTCCCAATTTAACGGATTCGGACGGATGAATATACTGAGATAACGAAACTTAATTATATATAAGCTTTAAAAGATGTGAATGGGCCGTCCCGTTTTCCAAAAACTTGTTGAAAATACGGCGGAATTACGGACATGGGACGACCCATCCGTGTTATGTTCATGTGCATGTTAACCTGTACGGTTTGACGATGGCGACGGAAAATGTTTATTCGCATTACGCATTTGTCGGTTTGCGGGTCCATTGACCTCACTACCTCAAAGTCAGCATGCTCCTGGAGAGCAAATATAAAAATGAAAATTAAAGAAATAAAAACACCATTTTTTATAAACCAATTTCGGCATAGAATCAATTCGATTTGTTCGAAGAAAGCGTATCAGGAGGAAAAGCCTTAAGTTCACCAAGCCCAAAGTCCGCCCTCCACCACTCACTTGGTATCCAATCGCCTCAAAGCCGCGCAAAACGAAATCGAAAAAAGTACGCAAATTCTCGGGGCTCGGACTCGTCACAAAAATGTTCGTAAAATTGCATCCGACCGCGCCGGCAACGGCCAAACCCATCGCAGCCGATTTTCCACGGCCTCTGGCAGCCGTTATTGAACAAATCGAATTCAAAGTTTTCTCCGTCACAACGTCGAGAAGACGGAGCAGAACTTTGGCCTGACAAAGTGTTCGGCACTTATTCAAAAGCGGCCCGATTGGTTTTGTGTCGACCAACGACTGCTGCATTTGGACGAGTTCCAACGCTTCATCGGATTTGGCATTCTGTCGGATTTGCATCCTTTAAACGACCAAATCCCCCCCCCCCCCAAATTTGCTACCTTTTGGGAGACGGGCATTGAAGAGGGCATTTTGAGGACATTTGAAGAAATGGGCAAAACATTTAAACAGTCGTCCATCACCACACAATTCATGCAGCTCGCCAATGAAAGAATGAAACGTTCGTTGAACCTTCCCACAACGTCCGTGTGCGACTCCGTCCGGTAGCGTTTGTGAACGTCCTGAAGAATAAAATACCGTAAAATTTGCTATGTTTTCAGCCGGGACCATGCTCATGGTAAACAGTTGTTTAAGAGAAGAGACATTTTGAAGAAGCAGCACAACAAGCCCACCACCTTCGACGGTTTCGACTGTCCGTGCCAAAAGGTTGGGGGTAAGGGCTTCAAAGTCTGAACAAATCCGCGATCAATTGGAAAAAACATTTTTGAACACCCTGAAGGACAGCCATTCCAAAAGTGTTGCCCAAAATGCGATGGGAGTCGGCATAATAGCAGTAGCGGATGTGGGTGGAGAGAATGAACTGCTCGAACATGTTTTCTTCCTGATTTAAAAATTCACATTAGAACAACTCACAAACAGACTAAACACCTTTGACTGGACGACCAATCCGGACTCCTTCCTCTTTTTCATTTCTTTGATCCGCTTCTTTCCTAAAGTTTTTGTCAAGAAAAAAGTTCCGATTTTATTTAAAATGATTCATAGAAAAAGCCTGGCCCAATGGATATTCTCGCTTTAATGCCAAAACGTACTGTGCGAGCTGAACTCCATCTCCTTCTTATAGCACCACAAAACCTTAATAACGGAAAGATTGCGTAACGACTATTACCACCGCAATTCGCCACCGATGGTCGTCCCGCGACGGTTGCCTTGGCCAAAATGTGATGCAAAGTGACAACTTGGTCTTTGGCCTTGTCGCCGATAATGACAAAAACTGAACGCCATCGATTGGCCACTCCGAGTTCAATCTGTGCACGAATTCGGCTGTCCAACTTTATGCGGCCCATCGGAAACGGACAAAATAAATTATGAAATGTTATTTTGTCACAAAATTCCAAATATTTAGCGACAAACGAACGTAATGAGTTTTAAGTGAATTTATGATTTATTTAACGCAAAATAAAATAGAAATTGAAAGTTATTTATTTGTGCATTCACTAAACATTCTCCCCCTCCTCCTCCTCCCCTTCACTCTGGTGGTCTTCTCCCCCGCCACCCGTGCCGTTGTAATCCGCTTCCGACAGCGAATACGCATCAAGAGCAAACAGTTCAATTTCAGGTCTTTCAATTGGCCTCATATTCCCCTCAAAAAGGCTAAATTCCCTGTAAAGTGAGTCCAAAGAATCGGAACCATGGCCTAAATTCAAATGCCAAATAAAAAACAATAAAGAAAAAACCCACAGAAATTTCTGGTATCCGAAAGTCCGAACATTTGCCGAAAATTTTTGTGTCTGATTTGGTCGAACTCCGCGCACCCGCTCAAAAAGATGTTGGCGAACAATTTTGACGGGCCGAGCAAAGTCCTCCAACGGTTAATGGCCTCAGAAGAGTCTAAACTTTCGTCTCTAAACAGAGAATGGTCACTGCCGTTGAAATAGTCACCAAAGTTGTTGGTCCGTCCCCGCAATTCCATTCTCATGGCGACGGACGGACCGCTGCAGACGTGCCTTATGAGGCGACCATAATAAAATGCACCCTAAACAACACAAATTCGTTTTGGAGACGGCTGGTCGCCCCGGGGGATTCAATCGTCAAAATGAAATCGGCGAATGGGCCGTCCCACTCCATCGTTATATGTCCCTGTTCCCACCTGATGCTTCGAGTAGAGTTCACTCGCCATGTCCGGCGACACCAGTAGACGACAACCTTAATGATGGCAATTAAATTGTTAAAAGCTTTTCCAAAGATTGCGTTACCATCCGTTATCACAAAACCCTGACTATGCATGGCACTCAAAAGCCAACGAACGGCAATTGGGTTGGCCACGCCATCAGGTTTGACAAGGGCAAATGTCCAGGGCTTAACCATTTCCGAACTCTGAGGACGAAGGGTAAATCATCATTTAAATATTTAATTGTCTGAATTAAATGCGAGTTATTCGGAATTCGACCCAAATATTTAAGATTAAAATAATGAATAAAAATACAATTTATGTTTATCGGAATACGTCACTTTCTCAATAATTATTGGTGAAATGTGCCCCCAGGCGGCTATAGAAGTTTCTTGGAAGTCTCTTTTCGAGCATTTTGCCAAATTCTCAGTACGAAAATCGAAAGGACTGACAGAGAAAAAAGACCGACGGATTGGCGACCTAAACCGGACTAAATAAAAGTGACAATTCAATTTGGCACAAACTTTTAACACCGCTCCATCGGAAGTCGGCCACCGAAAACGGAAAGTCCAACAGAAAATTGAAAGGGTACAAATAATTAGCGTCGATTATGAAGAGTTTAGTGCCGTCGGAAGAATGAAAGGCCAATGCTAAAACATTTAATTGTTTTCTGTCAAATTAATAAAATGCCACCGACCCAAAGAAACGAAAAGTGCCGTCAGCCTCAAGGCAATGGCTAATTTTCGCGAGTTTGGCTGACTCGTTCTGCGGGAAGAGACTAAACCGACGGGCCATTAATTAGTATAATTAACGGACAATTAGTAAACTTACTGATTATTTTGCATTTGTCCGTCAAATTGTTGACCCGCCGTTCAAGTTTAAAATATTGCGCAAAATCTGCGGTCGGCGAAAGCACAGACATTCGTTGGCGCGTCTCGGAAATTTCATTTTCCAACTCGGAAAAACGGGCGTCGTCTTCCCGGCGGCGGTCCAATTTGGAGGCAATTACCTCCAATTAGCGTCAATTAAATACAACAACAACAACCAAAAGTGCCCGCCCCATTCCGAGACAATATGCCCGGCAGATATGTCCATTACCTTGGCAATGTTGTTCATCCCGGCCATCAAACCGACGCTTAGTGCAAAAAGTAAAACCGATAAAATGCACTCAGTAAACGACAAAAATGTGCCAAAAACCCAAAAGTCCGTTTGACACATTCTTCTTTTCTGGTTTTCTAATTTATTATCAAAATGGGAAATCAAATCAAATCAAATATGACATACTGGATGGAATCAAAACCATTATAATAAAAAAAATTGAATTCAAAAAAGGTTCATTCATTGCGACAAAATAGGTAATGGACTGCGTGGTCAACTCCAAGTCTCGTAAACGATTCGTCCGCTGCGTTCCATTCCCTCAAAGTAATCGTCCGTCGCGCTTTCAGTTAAATGGCGCGTTTTGCGCATGACTTCTTTAAGTGCCGAGACAACCGCCGGGGGCATATCCCCGGCACTTCCGGCTATAAATATACGACAATCTGTTAAAAAAGGGGGGGGGGGGGTTTCGAGAGCATTCAGCAATAGGCACAAACAAACCGTCGTGCTCTAAAAAGCGGCACACCTCCATCGAATGTTCGAGTATTTTATGTTGAACATAAATCTAAAATGATTTAAACAAAAGAATAAACCGAACTCATAACTAAACACCTTTTCCTTCTGATCCCTGGAGAATGCCGGGATCAAATTCGTTCTTGCGTAATTGGGCCATTCATCTTTGAAGTAAAAGTCCCGCTGGGCGCCTCTGCACCCGAAGAACAGCGTGATGGGTGCGAATGGACTGAAGCAAAATAATTATATTAAAATGGTGAGCATCGCCTGAAAGTTACCCGACGGACGATTCGTTTTCGGCAACTATCGACCGATGTGGTGCAACGCCGGTGCCCGGGCCAATCAGAAGAAGCGGCCCCCCGCCTTTGCCATATTTGAAAAGACCGGGTCGAATCCGTACACGCAATTCATCCCCAATTTTGCGGGTACATAAAAAATTACTGCACAGACCGAACCTTCGAAATAAAGTAAAGTTACCCAAAGAAAAAGCCGTGAGAATAACCTCGGAAATGCCATTTTTTTGACTGAGTACATAACTTTCGCAACCAAAATCTGAATTATGCCCGGATGTGCTTGAGGAGATGAAGCAATGCTGAATGCTCGTGGACGAATCACTGGGAAAAACTCAAACATTTCAGTCGGTTTCAAACAGGACGAAGTTTTCGGAAAATCGCGCAAAAGTTCGGCGATTGTCCTGCGCGGGAAATGACAATAAGCCAAATAATCTTCCTGAAGATTCGGAAATAAAGAAATATTATTTTTGCATTTTGCTTCGCTCACAATTCCCATGTCAGAGGACAGTTCCATGAGACGTTCCTTCTCCAACGGATCAGACGAACATTTCGCCAGTTGACGTAAGAAGAAGCGTTTGGGGATTGATTGGAGGTCAAAATAGAAGTTCAAGCAGTCCAGGAGAGTTATCGGAGCCGAAGCTGAACAAAATTAACACTTTTTTAGGTCAAAACAAATCAACTCACAAAAAAAGCGCGCAAATTGTGGACGAAATGGAACATCGACGTCAGTCCGACAAATGTGAAAAGGCTCTTCCAAAAGGCTTTTGCAGTGAACCAAAGCATTCACCGCAATTTCAACGGATTTTGGAAGATTTTCTGGCAGAACCATCAAAACATCGCCAGGGGAATAGCTAATTAAAACAACAAAAAAATAAATCAAATTTATAATATTTGGAAGTTGCCTTAGGGCGGACTCAAATTGACCCAATGAAAGAGTAATTAGCCGCGTTTCTTGGAAATGGTTCGGGTCGGTGAGTCGTTCATTGCCAATGACCGATATCGGAAGGAATTTGCTCGAAGGGGGCAAATCGAACGGTGCAAATTCCACCAAAAATCTGCGCGACATAATTTGGGAGTTTCCGTCCAAATTTGGGCTCTGTCTGATAAAGAAATAATAAAGTTAATTAAAAACAATTTTATATAAAACCGAATAATTCTTGACGAGTGAAAGCAATTCGGGCAGCCATTTCTCGAACACTTCGTCCACTCCCTGCGGGGAAACAAATAAAACAATTACAATAAAATAAATAAAAGCCGAAGAATAATGACCAAAGTGTGCTGTTCGTCTGCCAAAGCCAATTCCATAAGCGACGCCGCGCCAAGCTGTAACAAACGCCTGTACAATTTTTTCCCGGCAAAATTGTATTTTTGGTACGAACTGTCGCCCAAGGCGAGCACAGAAAAGTTCAACTAAAAACAGTTTAAATGGAAATTGTTTTTTATTTATTTAAATACATTTGAAAGCCATTCAGATCCCAATTTCCTTGACAATAAATTACGCCAATTGTTTCGCATATTCGTTGGCGCTTCGCCCTGCCCACTGGTTGCCACCACAAAAATTGCAATTGTCTCGTCACATAAATTCTAAAAAAACAAAAAGGATTTTGTTTAGAGTAAAAACATACCGAAATTTGATAATCATCGAAGGACATGCATTTAACCGAGACTTTTGTGTTGTCATTACGAAGTTCAAGCCAAATTTGTTCAGCAAAGTCTTGACCAGTCCCGGATTCAGACCCGTATAAAATAATCATTGGGGCAATTCCAAAGAAAGCCGAGATGAAAAAATGTTGCGCAGCGCGTCATTTTTGCATTTTAAAATATACCGAAAAACATTTTGCCAAAAGTTTTCGACACGAAAAGAAATGAAAGTTTGAAAAAAAAAATTTTCGAAAATCCTGGGCGCCGCATTCATTAGCCATGATTTGTTAGGGATGGTGAAAATTTGAGAGGGGATCTGCCAGAGAAACAAAAGTTATCCAAAGCGAAGTCCGTTTACAGGTTTTTTCGAAATTATTCCAAATAAATGGTCACCAAAAGTTGGCCAAAAAAAATTTTGTTCACTTATAAAGTTGGCAAATGGGGGAAATATTCCCAGCTAATCCCCGCATCCATCGCTCATTTCGCCAACTCTTCTTTGCATTTCCCCCCCCCTCCGGCCATTTGCCCCCCCCCCCCCCCCCCGGATCGGATTTCTCTGTTCTTCATTCCCTTAGTCCGTTCGATGTCCAGATTCAAACGGTCTCCTACCGTCTCCCCATTTTCCTTTGTGCTTGGCCAATTTCGCCGCCCCAACCAATTTTGGTGACTTCCGACGACAATAAATTTTCGCTTAGAAATGTTTACATTTCGTCGCGATTGAAATGATTAAGCGAAATGAAATTGAAATGATTTTTGAATGTTTGTTATAAATAACCTCGACATATGCCCGCGGGTATTGAATTTAAATCCTTTTTAATTAATTTGTTTTCTTGAACTTTTTTTCATTCCGAATCAAAAGCAGAGTATGAAAAGATCAATTTGACAGACTAAGGACTTATAGCACAAACAGATATGGTTTATGTTCAATAATAAATCCATACACTCAAAAGTTTCTTGAAGCTTTACGAAACACTAAATTCCGTTTCCAAATTGAAGGCAAATGAACTTTCACGATCCTCAAGATAATGGTAAAAGCGGTAAATGATCTCGAAGAACCAGCACTGCAAACAAATAAACAGCACACTGAGCAGCATGGCCATCGCAACAAATCCGCGAAGTTCTGAAATATTAAGCAAAGAGTTTCCCCCGAGGGGACATTGTTTGGTCGAGTTCTTTAGACTGACCTTCCCCATAGACATGCCAGTCGCTCCCTTCCCTTTTGATCCCAGCAAAATCTTCCGCTATTGTGCTGACCGATTTGCTCGAGAACATGGCACAAATCATGAAGACCAAGAAGATGAGGCCGGACAGGAAAATGAAAGTCGCCTGGGGGGTAAAGAAAGACTTTTGTTTCCTATGCCTTCAGTTAGCCGACCTGAAAGACGAGAAATGGCATCGTAAAAATGCGCTTCTCTTTGAACACAGCGTAAGTGAGGCTACCGTACACCCCGACAGCGAAAGCTGCCAATATCCTTTCGAAATGATTACGGTTGGAGGAATTATTCAATCAATTAGTCCCCTCGGCTTAATCTCCAAAACTTTGAATTGTTTTCAATTCCAAATGTTTGAGAAGAGTTACGGTCCGATTTGCTGGTTGAAGTGATTACCATGAGTAGATGATGACAGTTGAAGTCCGTCCAAATGAGTACAGAAGGTTGACCACCACGCCAATTATCAGAGCAATGGAAACGAGACGAGCGGCGGTCTGATGCATCGCATTACATTTTCGATTGGCTTATTCACAAAAACGGATTTTTTGCAATAAAAACCCCAAATTTGGGGGGGGGGTAAAATGTTTGGGATTTTGTGACAAAAGAAGGCTGACTGACTGACTTTTATGTGCAGCTTTTTGAAGCAGCAAAAGTATTTGGCGTTGTTTTCATCAAACGGAGTTGCGGTCGACATTTGCTGGGCGACCATTTTCCCAATTCCAAAATTGGATTATTAAATAAATGTAATTATATTTATGTATAGCTTCGTTTAATTGAATGATTTGAAGGGGAAGAGGCGAATTGAATTGGTTGGTGGTGGTCGAGTGATGTGTTGGGGGGGGGCACTGACAAAATCCAACCAATCCAACGATACCCTCCAAATCCCCCCCCCCCACAAATATCCACGTCCCCCCCCCCATCCAAATGAATTTGCGTATATTTGCTCAGATGAAAGAGAGTGGCATCCATCCACCAATTGGAGGAATAAATTTTATGAAAAGAGAAGGAAATTGCCGGGGGGGGGGGTCATCTACCAATTAGCATTTCTTTAGGCTTAACAATTACAAAAATGGCGTCCAACGCTACAACTTTTGCCAACCTCACATGCACTGTTCTCTTCAATCACCGACTTTCTTCCCCCGCGGGGGTTTCCTCCTCCCAATTAACAACATCGCTTCAGACAACGATCATTTTTAAATCGTTTTTAACAAAAGTGATTGATCAACCAACGAGCACTGGAAGTGTTCAAACTAAAAAATTGGTTAAAAAAATTTCCGGGGGGCAAGAAAGCGATGATCAGATAGGCGACCACAATGCTCATTCCAGGCTGCCTGCTTTCGCTGAGCAGCTAAATTAATATTAATAATGTAAGTAAAAGGAATTGGAACAGTCCAATAAAAACTTAATTTGTAAGTGCTTATCCACTACACCACGGATCCCCCCAATTTGACCTCACTCATTTTTGCTTTACCACCCCACTCACTGCGCCATCTAACAAACAAACAGACGGACACTCTTATGTAAATAAAGGATAATCGTTGTTAATGAGCATATTTATGACAAAAAATGATGTTTGATTAATTTATTTGAAGTTCTCTTACAAATTTTGTTACCATAAATTTCAATTGAATTTAAAAAAAAATAACAGAATAGTCGGGAATCGCCCCGCGGGAGTCTCGCGCCTGCCGAACTCCAGTTTAGACCAGACATCTTTTGAGCAAATATTCTATACAAAGTGAACGGTGAAATGGAAGATCAGCAGGATATTACACCACGGGAAATTGTTTGAAATGTTTCACAAAAGAATTGGCTGAGTCAGTCCCCCCCCCCCTTCCGTTAGAGCCTCCTCCTCTGAATGGGACGGCAACTGGCACAACAAATGCGGGAGAAGTTCAGCACATGGCAGAAGGAACGGAGCAGTTCAGAACCAAACGACGAGCAAAATGATGGGTTAAGGTCGCGGCAGCCTAAAAATGGGGGGGGGGCTTTAATATACACCGGTTAGCCAATGTTTGACTATTCCCCGTCATTCACTAACCGAAATATTCGCCGTCATCGGAAAGTTCGTCCCCAAAAGAATCGTCGTTCAGTTGTTGGTGTTCGGAGCGTTTACTGAGTTTGGCTTTAATGGTGCACACGCCGCGAACACACCACTACAGCAAAACAACAAATGGCATAATTACAATTACTAATAAAGGGTCATTAGTTTAAAGCCTCGGACCGGCACGACTCACTTTTCCTTCGCCACAGCGAGTGCCGTCCATCATCGGCAAAAATCCTTTGGTTTCGCATGGCGCCCAGCGCCTCTGCTGGCGGTTTTTGCACCAGAGGCGACGGCACGGATCGGAATTGAGCAGCATAAAATCCCTTCGCTTTAAATTGCAAATTTGGCAATTTTATGCAATAAAATGTTAAAGTAAAACTTACCCGACAAATGCCTGGAAAGTGAATATTAATAAATACAGTAAGTCATTCGATGTACCGTATTGGCTGCCGAATACGATTTGACACTGTTTGCCGGGGTCGAACTGCTCCCCGGGTTTGCCGTGCCCACGACTAACCATCGTTGACCACCACTCGCCCTCCCCAACACCCGCCGGTGATTCATTGGCCGTTCTTTGTGCGTCATCGACCGATGTCATTAAATCAGAATTTAATTGGCCCGGGCCACTTTTCATCAGCAGGACTGAATTGGGATTCGGCGACTTTGGGAGGTCGGCGGAGGTCGACGGACGTTTGACCAAAGTGCTCTTTCGCCAAAGACAATTTGATTCGGCCGAACTGAAAAAGCGTTTTTTGCAAATTCAAACAAATCGAATTAATTGCCTTAGGAATTGCTCAATTTGACGTTTTGAACAGTCACTAAGCACAAAAGCATTGGGAAAAGTGTCGCCAAATTCGGCGCTGAAAGTGTGCGAAGCCGAAATGGGAGCCATCAGAAAGTTTTGGCGGGACGAGCAATTTATGTTCGCATCGGAGCCGTCATGGAATGCCCCGAGGCTGAAGAAGAAGCAACGGTTAAATATGGCACAATCATTGACCTATCCCCGCTGTTCTCAACCTGTGCGAAAGTTCGTGTGCCGCCACTGTGGCAGTGCTGAGGCCTCCGACGTCTTCGACCACCGAAATGCGAGAAGGACGGATTACCCGGCTTCAACTCCTCCAAATCGAATAACTTCTCGACCAACCGAAACGCTGTCCGCCCCCCGACAAATTGCGCGTACGTAGGCCATGCCCTGGGTAGCCGAGTCGTTACGCTGCGAGATAAGGTCCATGCGCGTAAGCACCATAACGTGGTCGTGTTCAGGCAAAAGCCCCTCGCTGTGTTCAACCCAACGATGTGTCCACTGGACGGCACTGTAATTGGAATATTAGCAAGCAGTTCAGCAGTTACCGTTACCGAAGTCCGTCCATCCGATTCCATCTGCAAATTGAGGCATTTTGGAATAAAGTCACAATCAAACGGATTATCTCACCAATTCAAAAAAATACCAACCCCTCAATTCCTGCAGCCAACGCCTTCTCCAATCCGTCGTCATTCTCACTTAATTGTTCATTACGAATTGTTGCTGTCGTTGCATTGTCGGGATTAAAAACATTTCCGACCGCCGCTGTTTCTGAAGCCGTCGATGCATTGACGGCATTTTGCTCGAGGGCAATAAGCATCGGTCCCCGCAGGGGACAGTCTTCTGGACGAACGATAACCTGGGGGGGGGGAAGGCGTCGGATTCGGCGGGAAGGAAACGGACGGACGGACCATTGGGGGCCCGGCGAGTTGAAAGAGAATTTGGTGGGGAAGGGACGAATCGGCGGAAAGAAAGGAAAGACGGCCAAAGATCGTCTCCAACTATGGGAATTGGTTCGTTTAGCTTTAGGAAAGCAGCGGAACCTGAGTGAACACGCCCAACTGAAATTGGGAAACAAATACAAATTATCCCCTCGGGGGAGAAGCAAAAGGTAAAGCCTACCAAATAACGGCTCAGAGCGGTGTACGCTGAAAGTTAGGGAAGGTTGGTCTTCCGCTGCCCCACGCCCTCACCAGCGTATTCGTCCTCTCTGTACAGCTTCAGAAAGGTCTCGTGCAGAGAGTGGTCGCCCACCATCAGAATGCGCGCCTCCAACCGCTGTCTCTGCGGCGTTCGTCGGTCGTTCGCCGTCCCCCGTTTCGGGTGCTGCTCCCTCTTCTCCTTTCGTTGTGCCGTCTCCTTCGAGTACAGCTTGTCAAGCACTTGCACATCTTCTGCTAATGTGCCGTTGTCGACGAAACGAACGCTCTGACATTGTCACAAATGAAGTCACGTTTCCCTATGCTTTTGAGTGTTAGCATGCCTTGGTGAAAACGATGTTGTCCAAATCGACCATTTCCACCAACTGAACAGATTCGGATAGGACTTCGGCAAAAGGAATGAGCACAACGATGGGCAGCAGATAAAAATAACACATTTTTTGTGTCATTTTATATAATTGTTCGATTCTGATCAAACGAAAATCGGCCAGTTGAGGTAAAACGGCGATTAAAAAAGGTGTGATGGGTAAAAAATGGGCGGCGGGGAGCGATAAAAGGGATAAAATAAATGGGGGGGGGGGGGGGGTGGGGGGGATATGGCTGTTCTTGGGCCATTTAGAAGGATCGGACCCGTGGGGGAAGGGAGTGATTTATGTTGTTGAAGCGGGGTGATGAGGGGGGGGGGGGGAGGGGGGGGGGGAGGGGGAGGGGGGGGAGTGATGGATGAGAGGGATGGGATGACAAATGGAATTGAACAATTGAATAATGAAAATGAATGGGGACGATGGGACGGAGACATTGGATTGAGGGGGGGGGGGGGGGTTTGGGGGTTTTGGACGGGACGGAACGACCGTCGGAGGAAATGGGCGGGGACAGACAGACGACGGTGGGATGTTGAACTGTTTTCACTTTGGGTTGAAGATGCAAATGGGAAGAAGAAAAGTGTGGGAAATGTAAAAAACGCTGAAAAAGTCGGAGGGGGGGGGGGGGACAAAACGAATGGGCAATGGGCAATTGAAATTGAATTACCTATTGTAACATCATCTCACCTGTAGGTTTGTCGAATTGAACTGGTTTGGCCGCAGAAGTTCCTTCGGTGCTGAAGAAAGAGGGAGAGAGAGGGGCAACAGAAGGGGGGGGGAGGAGGGGGGGGCATCAAAGGGGGGCATCAGGGGGAGGGGGGCATCAGTGGGGAAAGGGGACATCAGGGGGGAAGGGGGAGCATAGAGGGGGGGGGATCAGGGGGGGGGAGGGGAGGGGGGCATCAGAGGTGGGGTCATCAGTGGGAAGAAGGGGGGGCATTAGGGGGGGGGGGAGGGGGGCATCAGAGGTGGGGGCATCAGTGGGGAAAGGGGACATCAGGGGGGAAGGGGGAGCATAGAGGGGGGGGGATCAGGGGGGGGGGAGGGGAGGGGGGCATCAGAGGTGGGGTCATCAGTGGGAAGAAGGGGGGGCATTAGGGGGGGGGGGGGAGGGGGGCATCAGAGGTGGGGGCATCAGTGGGGAAAGGGGACATCAGGGGGGAAGGGGGAGCATAGAGGGGGGGGGATCAGGGGGGGGAGGGGAGGGGGGCATCAGAGGTGGGGTCATCAGTGGGAAGAAGGGGGGGGCATTAGGGGGGGGGGGGGAGGGGGACATCAGAGGTGGGGTCATCAGTGGGAAGAAGGGGGGGGGGGGCATTAGGGGGGGCATTAGGGGGGAGGGCATCAGAGAGGTAAGGAATTGGCATTCAAATTAATGGTTAAACGATATTTTCGTTTTTTAATGTGCCGCGTGTCTGAGCAAAGCAATTCTTTTAAGAGACAAAATTCTGCAATTTTCATAATCTGCGCACTTTAATTTATTTTCTTTGATTTCCCATTCGATTAATTCGACTAATCCTTTCAAAGACATTCCATTTAATATTATTTTCACCCGCCCGCCCAATTCCCCAATTCTTTGCCAATACATCGCTTAAATTAATTTGTCCTTTTTGCCTCATTTTATTCGTCTTGGGCGTACGCACACAAATAGCTGCTGAAAGGGGCGGAAGAGAATGCCCTGCGGGGAGTCTTCCAGAGCTTTACAACATTTCCCCCGAGGGGAAGGCAAAAAATAAATTTGTCGAAAAGGCGAATTGCCTGAGGGTGAACGACGAGGGGGGGGGATGTGCTGCTTCTGTTTATCTTCGCCCATTCTCTCTCCAATTTTTTTCCTTTTGCCTTTGTTCAGCTGCGGCAACAGCGCCTCCGGCGTGTCGACTCCCCCCCCCCCCAGCGCCCGAGGCAACTGCCCAGGCAATTTTCAAGGCTTTTCTCTCATTAGTCTCTCACTGTCTTCCCCCCAAGCGATTTCCTTTTCTTTTCTCTCTCTTTCACTCTTTCGCCTTTCTTCCAGCCGCTTTTCCATTCTTCCGCTGCTTCTTCTGCCCTTCCGACCGTCCACAAACGCTTTTCTGCCCTATTGCCAATTCTTCGCTAACATTCATTCATTTTATTGCATCCGGAGACCGGCAAGTGCCTAAAAAGTTCGATGGGCGAATCCATTCAGTCGCATATTTGGCAGTCATTCCGATGCCACAAATGAAACATTTGGCCCAAGGGAACGAATTGATTGTTCTGTCCGTACAAAACATTCAATAATTGGCTTTGCTTTGATATCACCGCCCCCCCAACCAAAACATTCCAATCGATCAGTTCACTTTGAACACTAATGGGACCTTTCGCTAACTTCCAGCAGTTTCTCCATAAATGCGCCGTCTTTTCGGCCATTCCAAATCGCCGCCATCGTTGGGAGAGAAGGCCAAAGCGGGCAAAGAATCCGTCCCCAATGGCAAACAGCGGAAAAGCGTCGGCATTCACTTCTTGCGAAAGTCCCAATCGACGCAGGAGCGGAAAAAGGGGGGCGATCAGCGAGATGGGAGCCTGGGAGGGCCCAGCCGGACATTTGACGATGCTGACGTGGCCAAGTGGGGCTTATGAGGGCAGAGGGAATGTAATATTCAAAGCATTTTTTACCTTTTGGATTGGTTGGGATCGAATATTCGGAATTGGGACTCAGTTAGGAATATAAAGTCCGGAATTGACACTGGTCTCCGACATAGTGAATGCGCTCATTTGAACTGCTCCCCCTTCAGGTCCCAACATTCTACCGACTTTCTGAGCCCGACCAGCAATTTGATGCTGACTACAAGTCACTCGGATTCGCATATTTTGCGCGATATGTCCGAACTTGCGGACGGGGATCTGGATCGGCAGCTGATGCAGACATGCACCGATGTTAAGTACGTCAACCGAAGGCCGGGGAAGTTCACCGCCGTCGGTTGGTGAAGGGCAAATGCCCAAGCAATTCGTATAAATTTTAGTGGACGCCAATTTCCAACGCCAATGTCTCCAGGCGCATAATTACGTACGACAGGTGAGGTTAACAACCAGTCAATTAAGATTAATTTGTTCCATAATTAGGTGTACTCTTCACCGCCACTTTTGTGGTCCCAAGAGTTGGCCGGGTTGGCCAAGACGTGGGCGCTGAAGTTGGCAGACCGAGGCGCTGTGTTGTACCCAGAATTGCCCGGCATCGGAGAGAACATTTTCCTTTTGGCGGGCAAAAGCGGCGGGAGGAGCCCTTCGCCTTCGCCCCTTTCCCCCAATTGTGCCCCCTCCATCGGCGACCATCTCACCACCGGCATTGAATTGGTGGCACTTTGGGCATCCGAAGCACAAAAAGTGGACTTTGAGAGGCCTCGGTGGACCAACGGTGGGTGGGACGGAGGGAATGGAACCGAATGAATAGAATGGCACAGAAACTAAACATTTCACGCAAATGGTCTGGCGTTCGGCACTGGAGATGGGCGTGGCCCGGCATTGGAACACCGGCAAGGACTGCTTGTCCATCGGTATGCCATCGGAAGACAAAAGAAAATTGATTTTCGCCCACCAAATTCAGTAGCATTTTACCGTCCAGCCGGCAACTCCAACCTGCCAGGTGAATGACTGCCCTCTGGCCCCTCCCCCGCCTCTCCAATTGGCCCAACATCCCCCCAGGCGAATTCTCTGCCAACCTCCCTTCGGCAATCGAAGCGTCCGCCGAGGCCCTCCAAGCCGTGACCTTGGCCGCCCTAATTCAGGCATTGAACCGCAATGACCTCGGCGACGGCGGCTTCCGCAAGGGTCCGTTACCGCCCGTCGCGCGGCCTTTCGCCGGGCCCCCAAACACAACAAAAATTCTGAAGTCGTCCGCCGGCCCCAGCAACTGAACGATTAAAGCCGCCTCCGTCCCGTCATTGCATTTGCCATCGAATTCCTCAAATGCCAACAATTTTTGAATTGCTTTCACCGATTCGACCAATTTTCTTTGCGCATTGTTTTTTTGTTTAAAAAAATAAACATTTATTTATTTGTAGCGTTTGCCTTTGGTTTCTTTTTTTGCTTAGTCAGTGAGCCTTTCTGTGTTTAAATTCAAATGGGTCGATGAACCCTCGGGCGATGTTTCGTCCGTTCTTTGGGTCCTCAACAAAAGTCCTTCTGCCAACAAATCGTCTGCCGACGTTCCGCCAGAACAATGGCCAAGTCCCATCAACGGGGAAATCCTGGCTGCCGCTGCCGGGGGAATCGATGTCGACGTCAGAGAACCTTAAAGGAACAAAGATCATTCTCGGACTCAGTCGGACGAACTCCGGGCGTCTCGAGAGAGCCTTAAAGGAACAAAGATCATTCTCGGACTCAGTCGGACGAACTCCGGGCGTCTCGACTCGTTAACCGACAGCCTTCCCCCCCCACCCCACCCATTCTTTAGTTTTTCCTCGATTCCCCCCCCCCCCTCCAATAAACGCCGACCTTCCATTAGCGCCTCCGGCGATGCCCTCCTTAAATTGGCATCGTATTGGGCGCTGCTTTTGCAATTGGCGCATCGTTCCAACAGACTTTTGCCTTCCGAAATTTCGTTGCGTCTTCGCCGCTTTCCTCTCCGACGGCCGTTGGGGTCCAAACGCACAACAAAACGCTGCCAACATTTCATCCGCCCGTAGGCGGGAAGAAACACTCGGCGAAATTCCTTTGATGAATAATTAAGGATAATTAATTGAATTAATGGACAAAAAACGATCGATCATGGCCCCCAACCAAAGGCAGCAAAATTCAGAATAAAAACAAAAAGTCTTAAAACAATCACTCCCAAATTAAATAATAAATTCACTGACATTACGAAACTGTGCGCTCATTGTGCAGTAAATGATAAAGGAAGTGCACGCGTTGCAAAGCGACAACAAATCCAAAATGTCGCCGACTCTGTTGTAAATGTTGTAGTGGAACTGAAAGGGCGAAGATCGATCAGTTGCTGATCTCAGTCTAAAAAAAAGCCCCTCAGGGGGGGGGGGTCCAAAAAAGTCCCTCGGGGGGGGGGGGGGTCCAAAAAAGCCCCTCAAGGGGGGGGGGGGGGCTACCTCCTCCGAGAACATTCCGTTGAGCACAGCCATCACTCCCTGAGGCAATTCCGTTATCAGAAACACACAAACAATCGCCAGCAACATTCGCGTCGTCCGGTCCGTCCGAGAGCCTCCGCCACTACCGCTCTTAGGCCGTCTGGATGAATTAAAGTTTATTTTCCATTTTCAATTCATAAGTTTTGCAAGTGTTTAAAAATGTATTCTTTCAAATTTCGTTTTGTCATATTCGTGCCATGCACTTGCCCACCACCTGCTGGTTGTTCCGCCGCTGTTGGAGAGGAAGGCACCAACCGGCGAGTTGGCCGTCGGAACCGGCGAAGGCGTTGCGATTGTTAGTGCGGGCGCCCTTCCGTTTCCGCAATTGGCGGTGAGGAGGCGGCTGTGGGCGACGGGGCAATGCGCCGTCGGCGGAAGGGGAAAAGCGCCCGGGGGGTTGGTGTTTGAGCTGTGGCGGTTTTGGCGTGACACGACGGAGATGGAAGAAAGTGCCGAGGGCGACGGGGAGGAGCCGCGCTGATGCCGTTGCTTTTGGATGTGAGACGCACGCTCGTGCTGATCCAGATGGGTTGAGAAGACGAACACAGCTGAGGGGGGGGGGGGGACATTGACGAGCAGTACAGAGGGAGGACATAACTAATGTCTCCCAATTACTTTGACTTACCAGTGGCGTTGGAGCTCGTGTCGGGTTGAATTTGCTGGGAGGATTGGGCCTCAACAGTTACAGCGGCAGCTGCGCCCCTTCCGGCCAAAAACAGCCGTTGCCGGTTGTCACGGACCTCCCTGAGAATGCGCATTAGCAAAGAGACAAGCAAAGTGAGCAGAAGGCAAGGGAACAGCTTGAACACGGCGCCGGTAATCCAAAAGGCCAGACGGAAGACGAGGCAATCGGCCCGAAGGGGAAAATTCGAAGAAATATTAAAAGGAAAAATCCGCCGATTTCTCTCTCACCTCGAGGGCAACATCGGCCACTCCGGGCACATAAGCAGTGTCATTTCTTGGTTGTGAAGGTCATTTTTAGAGGAGGACAATTGTTTTTGGGCTGTACTTGAACTGTTCGGCCACCAGATCCCCGCAGGTCATATCCAAAGTTTGTTCGGAGATTTTGTACGTTAGAAAATTGGGACCATTCATCAGAGACACAAAAACGACGACGGAGGCGATGGCAATGTACGAATGTTGGAGGCCAATCTGAGGGAAAACAAAACATTTTATCCACCGATCGGCGGGCATTCATTAGAATCACAACGTAACGATGGCACCTGAACTCCGCCGGACTTTCCACGACGGCGGAGCGTAATGTAACGGATCAGAGCCAACATAACGGACAACCAAATGGAGGAAGAATGTCCGACCAGGGAAAGGTGGGCATGCGAGATTAGAAACACGCACCAGCCGTAGGACCAATTTCTGTAGGAATTTTGCCAAGTCAGCGGAAAGTGTTTTCGGACTCAGACTTTGGCACGCAATTGTTGAAGGCAACGAAAGTGTAGTGGGTTGTGTAGACCATATTGGAGGACAGAACCTGAACAAAACTAAGCATAATTAGAAGAACGCAACAAAACCCTAAAAAATCGCCCTTTTTTGCTAACTTACCACTGTGTCGCAGCAGGCCATCGCGCAGAGAATGAGGTTGACCGGACTTCGCATTTTCTTCCTTTAGAGGGAAAAGCTCGACGAATGTCCCGCAGGGCACAGCTGCTGACTGACCTGGTCAACACGACGATGTTGCACACGTTGCAGAGGGTGCCGACGGCACAAAGAACGATGGACAGATACTGAGAGGGAAGTGAGGGAATGGCGTCCATTTGTTGCGGGGGGGGGAGGGGACTGACCGTGTGGATGGGTTGGTAGAACTCCTGGAAATGTTGGAAATGTACACTTTAACCTTCCCTAAGAGTGATAATGCTCACTTTGATGGTCTTCAGGAGTTCGTAGAACGGACTTTGGTCGGGCAATTGGAATACGTCGGTGGAACATTGGTGAAGGGGGTCCATACATAAGCAAATGGCGTAATTAGTGGGGGAGAGATCTACAATTGGGGGGGGGGGGCTCAAAAGTTCAAAGTATAGGTTAAGAAGCAAAGATTTGAAATTGATTTCGGGGGGGGGGCAATGCTCGGGAAGAAATCCTCAAAAAGAATTTTGTATTCATTTGGTCTCGGACTTTGCTTGCACTTCGGAATCTCAAAAATCACAGAATTTTCTGAGAGTCCAAACAATGAATGAGTGAGTCCTCCACATTCAATGCCCGGGAGAGCAATTTTTTCATTAAGCTTGAAATCCGAACCACTGGGATGCGGGGAGCTTAGAGGAGGGAAGGGCGGGCGGGAGGGGGAGAGGGAGGGGGGGGGGGGGAGTTCAATTTCAGTCTCCGGGGGAGGGGGGCGCAAGAACATGACGGGAATGAGCAACAACTTCCATTCGGTTGGCCAATTCTCTCTCTCCATTTTTAGTCCAATCGAAGTTGAAACTTACCATTTTCTCCAAATTTCTCATCCCCTGCGGGGATAGGGAGGGGGAGGGGGCGTTGCCGTCATTGGGTAAAGGGTGAGAATGTCCAGTGACATTAAAGAGTATGTTATCGTTCCATAACTAATATAACAGCTTCGCTTTGTTTCGGTGCCAATCGGAAAGAGCCTCTGACAGATGGGCAAAAGGGGGGGGGGGGAGAATTGGGGGGGGGGGGGGTGGACGGACCGAAGGGGAAAGAACTAATCATTCATTCAGGCGGAACACTTCCAATTGTCACTTTCCCCCATCGGCGGAGTCGGCACAACGCCCCGGAAAATGACTCTTCCATCGCCCTATTTGTTGGGCATTTCCGTCGTAGCTTATTCCTTTCCGTCCGTTTCGGAACGGATTCGGAGGAGGGGGGGGGCATGAAGCATCTGCTGCTGTTGGCACATAGTGAAATGGTGGCACATCGTAAAATTTTGTGGCAAAATGGAGATGGATGGATAGTCGGTTGATGGGAATTTGAGCAAAACGAGTAAAAAGAGATGTTTTTCGTCTTTGTCCCGGTGAATAACATTGGGGGGGGGGGGCTTCCGATGCGTGTGAATTTTTGAGGAGAGACTCGGCGAGAGGGGGGGGGGGGGAAGGGGGGTGGGTGGGAAAGGGGGGGGGAAGGGGGGTGGGAAAGGGGGGGGAAAGGGGGGGGGAAGGGGGGGGGTTGTTGGTCTGTTGTCATTTTGACACTTCATTTGTCAATTGTGGGGAAGGAATGACTAATTGTGGGGAATACGAAATGTTCAGCAAAAAACGCATCAATCTTAAAGTAAGAACATTGTTTTTGTTGACCATTTTACGGAGAACAAATGAACGGAAATGGGCGAAGGGTTGGGGAGGGGGCGGGCGAATGAATTAGCTGAGTCAGCCGCCCCCCCCCGCCCAACTTTTGTTGGTGCAGCTGAAGCCCCCCCCCATAAATTTGCTTTGTTTATCGTTCAGCTTTGTTCTGTTTTCTTCTTCTTCTTCTCTGATTAAACTCATCAACTAACCCCTCTTTATGCAAAATATTTCAAATATTTCGTATGCCTTCGTCTGTTGATTTGGAAAGGACGGAGGGGCGAAAGAGGGGGGGGGGGGGGGGGGGGAGATGATTGGTGAAGCAAAATGCTCGGGGGGAGGGAGTGGGGCGCCTTTACTCATCGAATATTCCCTCAGAAGGAAATTGGACGCGAGAAAAGACAAATGACAGCGCCCGGGGGGATGGAAGAATAAAGGGGTTGATGGGAGTGAGAAAGGTAGGGGAGGAGGCTGTCTCGGATTACTATCACTTTCCTTATTTGGTACTCACTTTTGGCATCCGCCGGAATCATCCGACCCCAACGGCACTCTCTGCAAAAGGTATAAGCCAGTGGCCCATTAACTGATTCAAAAGACGGAAGAATAATGGACAAAGTGCCATCGAGCGAGCTTACAGAAAAGACGAAGCAGTGCCTGAGGGGACGGGAGCCCCCCCCCCCCGCATTATGCAAATTTATGTACCCCGGAGGTCAGCCCCTTCTTATTGGTGATGACGCCGGAAAAAGCTTTGCATTGCCGCGGGGGGGGGAGGCTAAAGCGTTCATTTTGCTTCGTTTATCACAAAAAGGACTTGAGGCAGGAGGGATTGTTGTTGTTGCAGTTCGGGGAACAACAAGTGAACAAATGTGCCGGGTGAATCCTTTGAGTCTTTTGAGCGGAGACTAAAAAAGGAACGGAGGGGGGGGGGGGGGGGGGGAGAGAATGGGGCGAAATTGAATAAATGAAAGAATCCGCCCGCAAGTGACTTCATTTGGCAAAGGGAGGAAAAATGACGAAGGAAAATGCCTATGGCCAACAGGAGTTTCTTTTGTATACACAAGACTAAATTGCCATAAAAAGGGATACATTTGGAAATAATTGCAAATTGTTCAATTACCGAATTCCAAAACTTTGTTTTTAAAGTCGATCCGTTTAATATTTTCAAGAGCATTTGTAAGGGAATGTACTGCAGAAGAAGGGGGGAGGGGGACAATCAAAGGGGAGGGGGCGGGGGTCGGAGGGCGATCGGCGGGGGGGGGGGGGGGTAAAGCTTTTCCCTTCTTCGCGCACCCCCCCCCCCTCTCCCCTCTGGGTTTCGTCCTTCCCAGGCCAAATGTTTTCATGCCATGCCGTTCGTTCCCATGTTCGTTTTTTTTTGCCTTTCAGCCCAAACCGCAAAACAACGACGGAAAGAGCCATCCGAGAGAAGTGAAGGACGCAATTTCCAAAGGAATGCAAATTGGCCGGTGAGGACCGACGAAGGCGGTGGTGTTGGGTGGAGGGGGGGAGGGGAGGGGAGGGGAGGGGGAGGGGGGGGGGGAGGGGGCGGGGAGAGGGGAGCGGGGGCCGATGAGAGGGGTGGGGGGGGGATCGGGGAGGGGAGGGGAGGGGAGGGGGAGGGGGCGGGGAGAGGGGAGCGGGGGCCGATGAGAGGGGTGGGGGGGGGAGCAGGCGGGTGCATTAGCACGTAAAGAACGTAGACGCAGCAGCGGTTTGTTCTTCAAGTGAAAGGGACGAACCAAAGTTTGGGGGGGGGGGGAAGGGAGCCGCCAAGAGGAGGGAAAGCAATAATGTTGGAGGCTAATTGTCAATCACTCAATTCTTCTCCCCCAGGGGAATTTACATTAATTTACTCTGCCAGGCGACTTCATTTCATTGTTCATACGTTGCATTATCCACTGAATGATTTGTTTTGAGGGGGCCATTTAAAATGAAAACAACGAATAAGTCTGTGGTGGAGGGACATTGGCATTGCTTTGTGTAAGGATTGGATGGATTTGGCACTTTGGCGGAGTGTTTGGCACAACAAAAACAAATAGTGGATAATTGGTGGACAAATGGAAGGGAGGGGAATCCCCGGAAGGCCCAATATGGGCGGGCGGGCGGACACTCCTCCAACCAACAGCAACAATTCCCAAAATAGCGCATTCGCGCCTCCGCTTTCTCATCAATCCATCATCCGCTGCGGGGCACAAACACCGAGCGTAGTTGAAGCTAAGAAGCGAGGAGGGGGGTGGGGCGGCAGAATGTCTCAACTCGCAAAGACCCCTCGAGGGAGAAACCCAACGGTCAGCATAGTTCATTGGAACACAGTTTTTTGATATTAGTTTGGCAGAACATTGAAAATATATTTCTTTTTATTTGGGATTTTTTAGAACACAACACCAATCAATACACCATCAAAAATATATTTAAACACATTTAGAATCAGTGAAATGAAATCAGGTGAGACCGATGATCAAAAACAAGCACCAACTTGAAGGAATAATGGCCATTGACTGATCACTGACATGCCGTCTTAATCTCCTCCATGACCTCTTTGTCGCAACAGCCCAGTTCCTTAAACGCATTGTCAACACTGATCAAACCGAATCGAACTTTCAGCTTCAGAAGCTCCTTTTGCAGTTTGAAATTCGCAATGAGCATACTTTCTGAAAAGACAGGTATTTACGAGTTTGACGAGAAATTGGTCGCGCACCTTCCACTTGATCAAAGGAATCAATCTCCGACTCCATGGCCAAAAGTTTCCTCTCCAGCTGTGTTGTAAATTGATGTTTTTCGTCCAATTGTCGGATAAGCTAAATTCAAATTGGTGAATGAATTCCCAGGACTACTAGTAACCGTACTGTTTAAGACACCTTTTCTTGGCCACGGGATGGATCCGTTAAATAAAATGTGAATGATTCTTACCTCGGTCTTCTGGCGGTCATTTTCCCCTCTTTCCGCCTCATAAGCATGGAGCTTCTTCTCCATATGGCCAACAAGTTGCTGCTTTTCGTCCAATTGGTTAAGGAGCTAAAATCGGCGGTTTGAAGTTTAGACAAATTTTTTTTAAATTGATGATTTTCACATTTCTCAATAAGTTTTGCATTTTAAAGAAGAAATTTCGCTAAAATGTTCCCATTTTTTTCTTCCAGGTTTTTGTTGCTTCTTACCTCAGTCTTCTGGCGATCATTTTCCCCCCTTTCAGCCTCATAAGCATGCAGCTTCTTCTCCATATGGCCAACAAGTTGCTGTTTCTCGTCCAATTGTTGAAGAAGCTAAAGTTCACTAAATACCTAATGGAATTCGGGAAAAAAAGTTTGAAAAGAGAAAATAAATTAAGAAATGCCTTATATTTGTACAGAATTAATGTATAACCATTTTATTTGCTTTAGTTTGTCGGATAAATGTGTCAGCATTGTTAATGGTTCGCAGGGGGTGGTGGGGGGGGGGGTGAACGAAGTGCACACGCTAAGGGGGGGGGGGAATCCTTGATAGATAAAAGGTTGTCCAAAAAAGAATAAGGCTAAAATGGCCTTTTTTAAAACAAAAATCGTTACACCGAAAAATAACACCTGCAACCAGAGATGCACCACCCCCCCCCCCCCCCGCCCAAAATGAAAATTAATGTTATTTCCCCAGCGAAAAGGAAGTGAAACATTTTCGAAGATACAGCACCCCTACACAAACGGGCAAAATTTTGTTTGTAATTTTTAGACCAAGGGTTTCCCTTAACTTTTTTTTTTGTCATCGGTCGCCCCCGCGTCAGCCGATTCCAAAAAACGCTAACAATTACCAAATCTATGGCTCGAGAAATTTCTCTATTCTTGTTGTTTCTTACTTGAGTCTTCTGGCGGTCGTTTTGCTCCCTTTCCGCCTCATAAGCGTGGAGCTTCTTCTCCATATGGCCAACAAGTTGCTGTTTCTCGTCCAATTGTTGAAGAAGCTAAAATTGGAATTTTAAAATTTGTTTTTTTCATCGCTAAAATGTTCCCATTTTTTTTCTTCTTCCAGGTTTTTGTTGCTTCTTACCTCAGTCTTCTGGCGATCATTTTCCCCCCTTTCAGCCTCATAAGCATGCAGCTTCTTCTCCATATGGCCAACAAGTTGCTGTTTCTCGTCCAATTGTTGAAGAAGCTAAAGTTCACTAAATACCTAATGGAATTCGGGAGTTTCAAAAGTTTCTCATAAAATCGGAGGAAATAACGCAGCTGGTGCTCCGCGTTTTAAAAAAAGAATCGTTGTTTCTGGGTTTTTCAGAATTGTACAAAATCCGAATATGATCTCTCAAGGATCCTAACCTTTGTAGAATCGAATCAACTTTAAGTTGCAAAATCGAAAAAATACACCTTAATAACTGAATTAGCTTATGCGACTTATCATATTCGGGTTATTGTACGACCCTGAAAACCCACCCAGAAACGCCTTTTTTAATGTGGGATAGCTGCAGTAACTGAATCAATTTTTTGTTGATTCTTACCTCAGCCTTCTGCCGGTTGTTTTCACCACTTTCCGCCTCATAAGCATGGAGCTTCTTCTCCATATGGCCAACAAGTTGCTGTTTCTCGGCCAATTGTTGAAGAAGCTTTAAAAATTTTAATTCTTTTCCCTACTTTGGTGTTTTGCAGATTTTAGAATAATTTTAATCCAACAAAAAGATTATCCCGGCGCCGACTTTGTACCGCCGACCTAATTATGCTAACAGATCGTTTTTCAGAAAATCAACAAATAGTTGCTGATTTGATTTAGTTTCCTTGGCGTTTAGATAAATTGCGTGGCGATAAAGTGTATTTATTCGTAGCCACCATCTTCCCTTTATTGTTTCCCCGATCGACCTTCTGGCAGTCGTTTTGCTCCCTTTCCGCCTCAAAAGAATGGAGCTTCGTTTCCTGATGGCCAACAAACGGCTGCTTTTCATTTAATTGTTGAAAAAACTAAATTTTAGATATTTTGTATACCCTCTTCGGTAATAGGTAAAGAACACTTTTGTGGGACAAATGTTCTTATTTTTACCTGGCTAGGCTGCTCACTGTAAGAGTCTGTCGTCTTCTCAGGTTCTTCGAGCAGAGTTGGCTCAATCCTCGGGTCCATAAGAACACGGCGTTGCTGTTGACTGTTTGTGGCTTCGTTTTCATTCAGACCCATTGTTGTTAGGGATTTCTAAAGTAAATTGTTGTAAAGAATAAGAAGCTTAACGCACTTCAGCCACACCATCAGACACTGAAAGATCGCCAAAGTTGAAAGATGGATTATCTTCCTCCTGGAATATTTTAATTAAAAAAACTGATTTCCGTCAAATAGTTAAAGAAAAAACATACACCAATTGGAGACATAAAAACCAGCCGAGTGTATTCCATTGATTATAATAGAACAAAGATAGGTATTAAAGCGTCTTATTGTCTAACTGTAATTAAGCTAATTTCTTCTAATTTGTAAGTCACGTTACTGATTTACCAATTGCCAGGTTTTTAGTTTCTAATACAAAAGTGCAAAAAGTATTCGAAAGCCGACGCCGGTAATTTTAAAAGTAATTCTTCGCGCCATTTACCTAACCTGTACTTTCAGTCCCAACAACAACAAGCCACATATATACATATTGCAATTTGCATCGGGCTCGCTTCGTTTCCCCCCGGCCGGTTTGAGAAACCATAACTCTGTTCTTAGTCAACCAACTTCTAAAATTTTAGTACTATCCGAAAGCTCTAACAAATAAGTCTTTAGAATACTTTCCCTTTTGTTTCCAAATTTGTAATTTTTGGACCAATTACTTTAAAAAAATGTTCTCTCAAAATTAATCAAATTCATTCTGCAACATTTGAATTAAAAACACAGAATAATAAATAACCAGAAATGTCGAATAACTAAACTCAGCTTAAGCTTCTTAGGTTATGCATTTCCTTGGGGCCGAAACGACCCCGATTCCCTGTGGTCGACGACCTCTGCCAATCAGATTTCCAACTTATCAGGTCAATTATAAATGGATAACCAACGTGAAGTTTTGGTTTCAATTGCATCAAAACATAATACGGTACCATATGAAGTTCTGATGAATGCTCTTAATCTTGCAAACGAAAGGGAATTTGAGGATTTCATCATTGATTCTATCTACCAGGACATCATTCAGGTGTTTATTTTTATAAGCAGTGATTATAGGCCTTGTCTGGTTAAATTATTATATATGTTCTAAGGGACGACTCAATCCAGTGAAGCGCTATTTGGAGATCCATGATTGGAGAAATGAGAAAGTTGGCGACTTTCAGTTCATTGCAAACACATTGAATCAATGGCACGAACATTGCGGACATTTCCTCAAATCTATTGGCGTTGAGATGAATCGGTAGTCTTATGTTTTTGTCAGCGTAATCAAAAATATGATATTTTAGTTCAAATGAAACGGTTTCTGAACTTATGGCAAATGAGAGAGTCGTGAACGAAGAAGTTGAAAACATCCGGAAGACTTTCAATTACGACGACCCAAAGAAGCTGTTTGGTGATAAAGATGGAGTCAAGGCATCTTCGAAACCCGAAGCGAAAAAATTCAAAAGTTCGAAGAAGAAGTTCGGAAATTGATTTTTTCACATTGGAACTGGTCTCTTATTGGCACCAGCTTTACTATTACAACTATTGATCCAAAATAAAAGAGCTGTTAGCCCTTAGCTGTGCTTTAATATATGGTTATACCAGTTCATTTACGCGCTGTTGATATTTTTTTATTTGAATACGGAATTTCAAAGAACCTGAAGATCTTTTAAAATTTATCATTTTTTTATAATTGTTAGTCCATCAGATTTTTTGGTACAATTCATTAAGAATTAGTGCAAGGGCGTAGGCAAGAAAAGGGGTCCCCCCTTTGTCTCTCAAAAATTTGGGGGGGGGGGGGGGCGGCCCCCCCCCCCCTCGGCTACGCCCTTGAATTAGTGACTATGTATACAAAGGCAAGGGATTTCAACACTAACGAATGGCCATTTGTAAATGATTTAGAAATAAAAAATGGACATTCTCCGGGAGACGGAATTGCTTTTATTCATTGGCCTTATTGCGCACATTATTTTTGCTCCGTTCACCAAAGTGGAGGAGAGTTTCAATGTTCAGGCTATCCATGACATGGTATACCATCGCATGAATTGGACACAGGTTCTTTTTCAAATTGCGCATTTTTAGAGCCCAATTGTACGCTGTCTCTTTTTTGTTTCAGTATGATCATCTCCAATTCCCTGGCGTTGTGCCTCGGTTAGCTGAAACCTCAATTTGTTTAGCAATAACGCTGGGGTTACGGTTTATTTACTTGCAATTTGGGTTAAATTTTTACTCTTGCCAATCCATGAGAGTCCCAGACGAATAGACCCAGCTTTATTATCGGTCATTTGCTGTTTTAGAACATTTGCCGGTCCTTTTGCCATCGCATCCGCTGTGCTTCCCTTCCTTCCGTTCATCAAATTTTTCAATTTGGAGAAGTATTGGATGCTGATTTTGGGTGATCTGTTTGAATTTTGGCTTGGTGACATCGAATATTTGTTTTTTAGCGCGCGTTTTTCTTGGCCTTACCGTTTTGTTCACTTTCTTTGGATTCGCTCGCTCCGTTGAGAACAAATTTGGGCGCAGTGTCGGCACTTTTCTTCGTCTGCTAACACTCAGCCAATTTCACTTTTTGTTTTATGCTTCAAGGCCGCTTCCGAACACTTTTGCGATGGTTTTGGGTACGAGAATTGAAGCCTAATTCTTGAAAAATTGCTTGTTTTTAGTGCTGCTCGTCTTCCACAAATTGCTTGACGAACACTTCCTCCAAGCGGCTGTTTTTGCGTCCATCGCCACATTTGTGTTCCGTTTTGAACTCATCCTGCTCTTTGGACCGATGTTTCTTTCGACTTTTGCCACCAATTGGCGTCGAATTTCAGTTTTTAAAACGGTCATCATCGGACTTTGCACCTTTATCGTCGCGTTAGGTTGTTTCTTGTTTGTTTGTTGTATTTATACTCTCTATTAACAGCTCTGACCGTTCCGCTCGATTCTCTCATGTGGGGCCGTTGGGTTTGGCCCGAGGGGGAGGTGATCCGCTTCAATGTGTTGCTCAATCGGAGCCATGAATACGGCGTGCGTTTTTTGTCCCTCGTCACTTTCGCTGTATACCCCCTCCCCTTTAAGGTGTCCCCATTTTGGTGGTACTTCTACTCCGCCCTCCCGCGTGCCATGCTCTTTTCCGTCCCCTTGGTCCTTCTCGGGCTCCTCATCCACCAACGAGTCCAATTCGACTTGGCTTCGCTATGTCTGCCCGCCTTTGTCTTTGTGTTTCTCTTCTCCTTTCTGCCTCACAAGGAACTTCGCTTTGTACTCTACGCCGTCCCTCTGTTCAACACATCCGCTGCTGTCTTTTGCGCTTGGATGTAAGATTGACCAAAGTTTTGTGGGAAGCAGAATTCCTGGGGATTCATATTTATAATAGCTGTTTTTGTTTGATCGAAAACTCAACATTTTAAGCTGGGAAAAAGCTCGATTGGCCTACGCATGCAGGTTTTTGAAATCCGGTGGGAATTCGCGGCCCGGACAGAAAAGAAAAACTCAGTCTAAATGGTTTATCCGAGTCATTGCTTTTTTGGTGGTGATGCATTTGGCCATCAATGCCATTCTCACTGTCAGTTTTGTTTATGCAAGCGCACAAAACTATCCGGGAGGACTTGCGTTGGTTAGATTGCAGGTAATGAACTCCTACTTTTTGATATCAGAAGATAATGCGCACTCTTTGTTTGTTAACTTCAGCATCAACACCGTTTTCTTCGAAACAAACACATTACCGTTCACATTGATACATTTTGTGCTGAAACTGGAATTAGTCGATTTTTGCATCTCTATGACGACTGGGAGTGAGTTTTAAGTTTTAACCTTTCGACACAGACTTTTTTAAACTCAACGTTTGTGATTCCAAGACTCGATTTGCATTGGGAATTTAGATTCAACAAAACGGAGAATTTGGCGGCAGCTGCGTTTGGTCCGTTCGATTACATTCTTATCGGAAGTTTCGATGGCCGTCTTATTGAGGCGAACAATTTCAACGCGACTCACACCAAACACTTCACCATCAACGCCTTCCACAAAGTATGCGTTTCCTTTGTTCTCTTTTCATTCACTCAGAGATAAAGGGAAAAGGGGCATTTTTAAAGTAAATAGTCGGAGTTAGGAGAAAATGCTGACAGACGCACGCAGCACAAGTAAATTCGTCCTCTTTCAGTACTATTGGAAGGAGCTGACTATTCCAAAGTGGCTCAATTGGCTCCCGTTCAAACTCCAATTGCCTGCTTTCTCGTACAAGCCAAAGGTTATGGTGTTGAAGAAAAGGGAGTGATTGAGTGCCGTAAATCGCATCATTCGTTTGAGCCGACCGAACAATTATTCTCCTTTTTTGTCTTTTGATCTCTTCAACCAGACTTTGCAATCTTTGTTCTCACTTTATCTATCATACGTGGTGTGTCTTTTTTTTGTTAAAATTTTGTTTGCAAATTTTTACGTACTTTGACCAGCATAAACAAATCAAAATATTGATTCCTACGGAGTACGCAAACGTCCCGGAGGCAGGATGACATTTTGCGTAAATCAAAATGGACATTTTGCCGAGTAGGCCAATTGGATTTCACAGCTCGGGCAATCCGCCAGTGATTATTAAAAGTCGAAAAACGGGTGTTTCACAGGTCTGATTGACCTGAAAAAAAACCCGGACTCGGCTTTCAATTCTGCTCTCTGCCAAATTAAAGGACGGAAATTATTTCAGAAATAAAGGCATAATTGCGGCTTTAAATTTTAGTATGGCGTCAATCCGGTCATTCCCTCCGCGAATCATTCAGTAGACGGAGCCCAGTCGGTATCCCTTTGTTGGATAACAACGACGAAGGCACATATCCGACATGCAGCATATCTCCTCCTTTAACTCCTCCAGGGAACAGCCTTGCTCACAGCATTTTGTACGGACGCGTTCCTCTGTTAATGAAGAAAAGAAGTTTTTGTTGGTAAGGGATCCCGGCGAGAAAAGTGTTTTCATGATGGGGCACGCGAAAAGCAGAGTCAAAAGACCAAAAATGCCGAGTCTAGACCGACTTTCGTGAATTTGAGGGGATCAGTATCAAAACTAAATTCCTCTAATTTTTAAGTGATCTTAAGCCATCCCAGTCAAATTATTACTGATGTTGTGGTGCAGTTGCAGACATGGCAGCTTCTCGCCGGGCCAGCGACAGACCTATGACAGAGAAACGAAGGCGAAAGTCAGTCGGTTCCATCGCTCACCTTATCCCGCATTTGCGAAAAACGTTCCCCACAATATTTCGGCTTTTTGGCAATGACCACCACCAATAAAAGGGCTAGGATTAAAACGAAAGTAAATAAGCGCATTTTTGGGGGAGGGGGCGGGGGTAAGCGATCAAAAATGATTTTATTTTGCTCGGATTTGGCGTCCAAGGCACGCTAAACACATCAGCAGCCGAAATATGCCACATGTTCGTTCATTCCGAGCGTTCGATGGTGCTTTTTTAATCTTTTATTTCTAAGCAATTAATCAATCCAGGGGTCGGAAAGTGAAAGAAGAAACGGACGGATAGAAATGGAATATTCTGAGGGGATGAGAAGGGGGGGGGGGACAAGGCAGAAAAACGAAACAACCAAAAAAGAATTGTGAAAGGCTGAAAGAGTGTAGCAAAGGCCAAAAATAAGGTCAACAGAATAAACCGCTCGAAGAAAGTGCCCTTTTTGTCTTCGGATTTCACCATTGGACGTCCAAATGCCGGTAGATGTGCGTTCTGTTTGAATGTTTGGTGGCACTGATGTCTCCCACTTCGTCAATGGCGGTCAGCACAGAGTCCAACATGTCTTTGTTATGTGCCGCACTGATACAAATGCGACACCGACTCTCGGTCATGGCTGTGGCAGGGAAGGAGACGACCACCTGCCAAACAAAGAAGTTCAGTTTGGTCGAGATTCCTTTTATTCCCTTTAACCCTCGAAAAACAAACCGCGCTAATCTTGCGCTCCAACAAAAGGCGGCCCCACAGTCTGAAAAGGAACGGGAGGGGGGGATGAATGTTTCACAAACAAAAACAACCACCGACCCGCATTTGGTGGGATGGTAAATCATGATGGGAATGACTGGCGAATCGTCTGATCCATAGACAATGAAACCCATCTTTTTCAGTCTGAGACGGAAGTAGCGCGTGTTTCGGGCCAAATGCTCAATACGAAGCCGTCCCTGGTCGGAGTTGTCGCGTCCTGTTCTTATCAACACATTAAAAGGCGGGGAAAAAGAGGACGGAGAATACCCATGATTATGGACATTGAGGTCAGCACTTGCTGGGCCACAGGAGGAGACATTGCCAGAGAGTAGAAGCTGGTGGGGGAGTGGCGTCTGAGGTGGGCGATTAGTGACTGAACAACGATTTGATCACTTTTTATTGATTATTCGAATTTCCCGAAGCACCAACCGCTTTCCCTGCCAAATAGCCCCCGGCCGCTCCAAAACTCTTTGTGAAAGTGCCCATGCACACGTCCACGTCTGTCGGGTCACAGCCCCAATATTCGATCACTCCGCGCCCGCTTCTCCCCATAGCACCTGAATTTTTGTTTAAATTGATTCTTCGTCCTGCCGAATACCAATGCTGTGCGCCTCGTCCAAGTACAAGTAGCACATGTACTTCTTCTTCAGGGCAATCAATTCCCGTAATTTACAAATGGAGCCCTCCATGGAGTAAATGCCCTCAATAACTATCAGAATTTTGCTGAATGGCCGTCCCGTCCTTTCGTTTCCGTAGACAATTGCATCTCTCAGCACGCGTTCAAGGTCGCACATGTCGTTGTGTTGGAAGACGCGAATTGTCGCAGAGGACATGCGAGCACCGAGTATCAGCGAAGCGTGGTTGAACTGATCGCTGACAATCAAAGAGTCCTAAATGGATAAAGTTATTAACTGAAGTTTCTAAGAACGATGCCCGAAGGGGTGCACCACTCACCCCGACATTCTTCCGCCCAGAAATGCATGCATTACCCCCACCCCCTCTTTTAAGAGCTATTACATTTTAGCAAGATTTGTTATCTGATCAACTCATATATAACCTCGTCCGCAAGACATGCCACATTCATCGAGTTGGTGGCAAATCCCATCGAAAAGCAAATGGCCTCCTCGACTCCGAGAAACTCAGCCACCAGCTTCTCCAAGTTGGAGTGAATTGAAGACTGACCTGGAATGGGCTCTCTACAACAATTAATGCCCGTGCCAATCGATCAAAACGGAACCCACCCACTTCAAGGGCACTGCCACACGTCGAAAGTCCGCTGATTTCGATAGCTTTCGCCGACGTTTCCGCACAAGGCCCTTCATTTTGTGCAAAACCCAAATAATTGTAGCTGCTCACATTGATCACTTCCGTTTGGGTGCCGGGAAATCTTAACGGGTAAATGGTAATTTCGGAATTTGAATGGGTTAACACTTAAATGTCCAGCAATAGTCCTCCGTTTCTCTGTCGACCAACTTGCTGAAGTTGAGGATTTGTTAAAAAGTTATTATGCGCTTTTCGATGTTCGCATTCTTTTGAAAAAAAAATTTCAGCCTCCGGAGAGTTCCTATTGGACCGTCTAAAAAATTTACATAAAATGATGTAAATGATTTCTTTTGATAAATTGCCTATTAATTTTTAAATATTTTCCCTAAAAACTAAACCAACACTGTGGCCCCCGGAACACCGCCAATTGGTCTCTCGAACACGTCGCTAAATGTTAACCATCAAACAGACAAATTCAAAAAAAGCACCAACCGAACGCGCATATAACAGTTCCTGGCATAAATTGCTTCAAAAGAGTTGACGAGTGGCGCAAAATCCTACAAAACTCGGAAAATTATTTCAATTATTTTCAAAATTCAATTTCCATTTCCATTTCACAACCCGCAGATCCGAACGTTCAACCGCCGCTTTGTTCTGCTCAAATCCGTAATGGCGCAAGAATTCCCGAAAATAGGCATGGATTGTAAGAATGAACCAAGTGAAATAAACGGAGAAGGACACGAGCGAATGGCACTGACAAAAATAACATTAAAATGGGGGGAATTGGGGGGGGGGGACGTTTCATAAACGGAGAAGAGAATTACTTTCTGAAAATATCCTTACAAAAGAGTCATTTTACTGAGATTTTCTTATTCATTTTAATGATTTTCTTATTCATTTTAATGAGATTTTCTTATTCATTTTAATTTTTTCTTATTCATTTTAATGAGATTTTCTTATTCATTTTAATGATTTTCTTATTCATTTTCCCTTACCTTCTCAAATTCGTCGTCTTCCCCCTTGGAAGTTTCAGACAGAATTTGATTAAATTGCGGACCATTTGACTTTTGTTTGGTCCTCTCCACCAATTCTCTATTTTCAGAGGCCCTCGACGGATAGGGGGGGCCACCATTTGCTGAAAATTTATTTGTCTTTTAATTAATTAAAACAGCTTACAATCGCAACAAATCTTCGCGGTTCCATTTTCCTTGAAAGAAGAAATGCAGAAAAATGAACAATCTTCGATGTCAAAGGAGGAGATTTTGTGGAGGAAGAAATTCTTGGCACATCTCTCCAAGTTAAGCTTGTACAAAGAATGTTCTGGTCGCATTTATTTTGAATTGGGCGGAGGTCAGCTCAAAAAAAGACCGTTTTGCAATGGTTATGGAACAGAACGAATAAAATAAATTTAGCGCGGAATGATTGACGTCGTTGGAATGCCGAAAAAAAAGAATTTTAAATTTATTCGACTTGGCATGGGACGGGCGGGAGGGACGGAAGGTGCAACCGATCGGAATTTTACATTGAGACTTTGGGACCACCAACCGACCATCGTTCAAAAAACCAATTAAGAATATAATTAACTGTCTGTTTTAGTGACTGAAAATGTTATGCTGAAAGAACGAATGAAGAAGACAATTTGTAACTGATTGTGAGAGAAATTAAAATTATTTTATATTTCCAAATACGAACGAACAAATCGGAGATTGAAATCATGAAAGTTATTTGAGTGATTCCTTTAAACACACTCGCAGGTGGTTGTAATAAATGGTCCCACTTTTGCTCTAAATTCAAATGTCCGCCTCCTTCGATCGATGTTCTCATTCTATTTTTAAACAAAACATTAAAATTCGAGATCAATATGGCTGTGGTTGAGTTGAATCGTGAGGTGTAATGATTTCTGTCCCAGACACTTTGGCCCCTACAAGAAAGTCGTCGAAAGGTAAGGCGTGCCGTTTCTAATGTGCTAGGTAAATCAAATGTTTGTTTTGGGCTGTCCACTAATTTGTAAGCTAATTAATGCTAATGGGATGGGCGAAGGGAAAGGAAGGAGGGACCGGAAGAGGTCGTCGACCGGATGTGCTTCAGCTTCTGCTGATTGGAGTTGATCCCATTCTAACGCCAACTAATGGCTGAGTCTTCGAGTGCCGCCGTTCATTTATTTTCAAAGGAATTCTGACTTATTCCTTGTCCTGCTTGCAGTTGTTGTGTTTGTTACCTTGTTACCCGTACACTTTCTTACCCCCCCCCCCCAACCCCCCCCCCCCCCCCCCCCCCCCGCTTTTGGCAGAATTGGTCTCATAATGCACGACAGATTTGTTAAAAATAATCCGTAAATTTCCAACATTATTATAGAAAACACTCACAAACAAATAAATCGAATCCGGTTTTACATTGCCAAACTCGTCCTCGTTCCCTGTAGAGACAGCTGATCTGATCGGAAATGGGGGAGGGGGGCAAGTTTTTTCATTCATCTTTTCGGTCGGAAACGCACGAGAGCGAAATGAGAAGAAGAAAATAACTTGATTGGCGGGCGCGGTTTCCATCGGTCGGTGGCGGGTGATTCATTCATTTGGTCCTCTCCCTTTTCTCGACCCCCGGGGGCAATTTGCCCCCGGGGGTCGCGTCAAGGTGAACGCGGCGCCCCCTCCCCCCCCCCCCCCCAACCATTCGTTCGGTCGTCGGCGGTCGGTCGGTTGGTCGCGTTGTTCTTTCCTCTCGACGGGTGTTCTTTCACATAATTCAAAATAAAATAGCAATAATTTCACCCTTTTCGATTTCCCCCCCCCCCCAATTGGCCTCCAAAATGTTCGCGCATTCATTCCATTAGGTAATTGGGTTTTGTTCTTTTGCAACAATTTACCCGAAGGATTGATTTTGACTGTCTCCTCAAGCAAATTTTGTCCAAATAAATTAAAACATTTGCCAATGTTCGGCTCTTTGCTCATTTTCAGCGTTTACACAAGCATTTTAGTAATTCCCGCCCGCCATAACCAATCATTCCTCGATGGATGAGGTAGGAGCTGTTCCCCTCATGCCGTCATGAACTTCGTCTGCGCCCCTCCGTCTTTCCCTTCCCAATGCGTTCAGCAGCAAGGCTTATAAGCTTCTCCCCGCCTTTCCTTTGCATTCTCTTGCCATTTCTGTTGATCTCTTTGAGTTTGACCGCTGATCATCCGTCAGCCGATCGCTTTTGTATGAATTTACCCCATTCAAACTATTTGTCAGCCGACGACCTCAGGCAATAATTAACGGCATTTGTTCCCTGAACAGTTTATGCCCTTTAAGACGGGTTTGCCAACACAGAGCACAGTGGATCCGGGACCAAATCCAGGGGGATCCGGGCTTTTCCGTCACCGGTTGGTTGATTTTTGGAAGACGAACATACGGAATTGGCTTTTCCTTAAAGAGATGCAAAGGGACTATCTGAACTCTTTGGAGGCATCGCGGAGAGTGCCGTTTCTGAGCGACGAGTGGGGGGAATCAGCAAATGCCAAAAGGGCGGGGAAGAAGGGTCCGACCGAGGAGCGAAACGATCTGAGAGTGAGTGGGGGGGGGGTGGGGGGGGTGATGGGGGGGGGAGGGGGGAGGGGAGACTGGGGGGGGGAGTGGGGGGGAGACTGGGGGGGGTGGGGGAGGGGAGACTGGGGGGAGGGGAGACTGGGGGGGGGGGGAGTGATGGGGGGGGGGAGGGGGGAGAGTGAGTGGGGGTGGGGAGTCTGGAAATGGCGTTCGGAACATTGGGCTTTGGCAGATGCGGAAGAAACGCCAGTGGGAGAGCAGTAAAGTCGAAAAGACGCGGAAGAGCCCGCAGGGGAGAAAGTTCGTGCGCAAAGAGTACCGGCTTATGAGCGACGGCGAACGCGCGCATTTGCACGAGGCACTGAACACGCTGAAGACGAAGCGTATCGACAACATTACTATCTGGGATCTGCACATTCTGTCAGTGGTACAATCCAACATCAAAGCCGCTTTATCTATTTCAGTAATCCATTTTAGCCTCCACTACCCGAACAGTGCCCCAGCCGCGCATTGGGGTTGGCCAAGTCGACCATTCGCCAATTACATTGCCCCAGACAGGTCCCGCATTTCTGCCCTGGCATCGCGAGTTTCTGCGCCAATTTGAGGCGGCTCTTCAAAGCGAAGTGCCAGGTCAGTCCCGTCGGTCTGGCGAAGTAATCTCTCCAACATTTATTCATTAGAATTGGTCGGCATACCGTATTGGGACTCAACTCTCGACCACGGTCGGTGTCCTTGGCCCAAATTAATTGAATTTTATTGTAAAAGGTCTGCCCGACTCGGCGGACAGCGTGCTGTGGTCCCAGGAGCTAATGGGAAATGCGAATGGATTTGTGAAATCCGGTAGATTTGTTTATTTATATGTGCACCAACCGCCCCCCCCCTTAGGCCCCTTCAAAGATTGGGACACAAATGTGTGAGTAGGGGAGACGGCCTTCTGACATTAAACCGTCCGGTCTTTGCAACTTTTCAGTTTAATGCCGTTAAGCCCCGTGCCCATAAAGCGACTGTACCGGTACTGAAATTTAATTATTTGTTTTCCTACCTTTTGTGCATAGATCAGCTGGGGCAAGGAGTCAGGACAGGTCAGCAGATATACAGGCTGAGCAGGTCGGACCGGAATGGCCAAACATTTTGAAGAAATGCAAATGAATTACGTTCTGCTGGGCTTCGGCGTGCTCATGTCGCCCTTTCCTAATTGACTCCAACCCCCACAAATGGCACAGATTATTGTCGTCGCAGGACGCGGAATGGATTGTCAGTCGGAACAACTTCAGCGAGTTGACCTTCTGTCACGACAAAACATTCGAATCCATGCACGGACTTTGTCAGTGTTTGGAGACAAAATGTCCTTCAAAAAACATTTATTCGTTCAGCGCACGTTTGGGTGGGCGGCTTTATGTTCGTAATTCGCGTGTCCCCCAACGACCCGACCTTTTACTTTCACCACGCGTTCATCGACTTCCTTTGGGAACAATTCCGACAGAAAAGCCAAAGCCGAAAACAGCGCGAGAGAGACTACGCCGAGGCGGGCAATAACAAAATGTTACGTTTTTTATCGGTTAGTTCAGAAAATATGCAACAAAAGCCACGGCTTAAACGCCCAAATGAAGCCGTTCAAGCTGAAGAACAAGGACGGCCTCTCCAACGACTACACAGGCACTTTTCGAGGAGTTATGCCGCCACTTTTTCCCCTCTTCCAATCCTTCAGACTTTTGGGTGGACTACGAAGCCGTCCGACATTGCACTTCCGATAGGCCCACTTGCGACTCGAGGTGACCGAGCAGTACTTTGAACTGAGCTTAAGCAATGTTCAGGAACGCACTTTCAGGCGCCCAACCTTTGAATAATAAATATTTAAGACCAAAACGCTGCTTTTCAACTTCGGTTACCGGTTTTGGGCATTCCAAATCTTATAGCAATAATTAATTTCATTTGCGCGCTATTTACCCTTCGGCACAGATTTCTTTTCTGTGACCGAACGGCGTGGCGTTGCCGAAGTCGCGTGGTGCTGGGCGGCAATTGCACGGGCTTTGCAGGCACCGAAATATGTTACGGCTCCGTTTGCATTCAGGCAAGTCCAAAAGGATCGGTTGAAGACGTTCAGCCAATTGAACGGAATAAATCTTCAGAATGTTTGTCGGCTGCCAGCGACGGAAGGCAACGGATTTCTGAGGCGTGAAGTTTGTTTTGGTTGAAATTTAATGGAATTCCATCTCATCGCCGACAGCGCCGGCCGGCGAGTGCCGTTGTGTGGGCGAAGAGTTGGCTGTTGGAGGAGGGCGGAAAGCCGACGAGCAGCGGCATAGCGCACGTCGCTGTGCGGGAGGAGTCGGCGAGAGACGAGCCAAGAAGCGCTTTTGTGCCGCGGCATAGTCATTACCCCGAACTGCCGGTGGGTCGAGGGGATGGCGGAGATTGGCACATTGGCGGATGGGCGGAGAGGGGGGGGGGGGCATTCCGTTGAAGGAATTGGCACATTCCATTTTTTTTCGGGGTCATAGATCCAAAACTGAACATCGTTTTGATCAGTCGAACCCTTAAAAGCATCCGGATTTAAATTCTACGAACCACAAAGCAACCAGTGTTTGGAGGGAAACCTCAAGAAGAATACTTTCGTTCTGTCCCCCTCAGGGCGTCATGTACCTGCCGCTGCCAAACCCAAAGTTTGTCAAGGCGTCCTGCACAACTTTTACTTTGCCTAATTCTGAAGGGATGGAATTCTGACGGCGAATGTCTCTTTGGAAGCGAACGATCACTACGGACGGTACTGTCAGAGTTACTGTATGAATTCGACGACAACAAAATATCAGGTTGTTTGTGTCTGTCTGATTGGCTGTTAGTTCCTTAGCTTTACGTGCACTTCCTTTAAGGTCTGCGAGCCGAGACTTGCCTTGCATAATCGATTGATTAGTGCCGGAGGTGCCGTTCAATCCGCCAATATTTCCTTTACACATCAATTCGGTGCCCGACGCTTCTTGGACATGGTAAAGTCGGGAAGGAAGTTTAGGCATGCTTTCAGAAAGAGACTAATGAAGCCAATCGCCGGATATTCGAATAGAAAGGCCGTTGATGACTTTCCCCTTTCAGGATCTGTCGGTACATCCCAGGAAGTGGAAGGTGAGTTGGCATTTTGGGAAAGTGCCGGGGGGGGAATGGCTTTGGCACTCCCCCCACCCCATTTTGCCGGAGGGAGAGGAGTTTGGCTTTAACTCCTCCCACCTTTTCTAGGTGCACCTGCCATTCATCGTGTTCAACTGCCATAAAAGGGTGAATCAATTTTACTTTGAACGTGTTCATACTTTCTGTTCTTCATTCAACAAACCCCGTCCCACCAGTTGTTGAACTCAACCAAACTTGCCGACATTGCTGACCAACATGTGCTCCCCGTGGACCAATCTGAATACGTGTGGTTCCGCGTCAGTCTGCTGAGGAAGTTCCGGTCGACGACGGAACTTGACGATCTGCAAGTGATCCTTTTGGCAAAATGCCAAATCTCATAATCCATTTCTAAAAGCTCGAGGCGGAAGACGTCGACGACCCCTCCGAGCTGTTCATCTCCTCCGTCCGTCGCGCCCGTTCCGCTTACGACCATTCGGTAGTGTTCGTCCGCGCTCGAAGTCCCTGGCTACGTCCGCAAGGCGTCTCCGTCCGCGTGTCCCTTCGTCAAAACGGACTTCGCGTGGATTGTGACGCGCGTTGCACCTTCGAGGTGGGCCTTTTTCCAAATGAAAGTGGCGGTTTAGTCCGCAGGCTTCCCCCTTTTATTTTGAATCTTTTTGAATCTTCCGGCCATCCTTTCCAACGCGTTTCAGAACCAAATGCAAGAGGAGCATTGTGAGCCCGTGGTGAAGTTGCACGTCGACCCGGAACTGTCCCAAGAACAGATATTCACTCCAGACATGGCCTATTTGCCTTACATTGGCTGGAGAATGGTCGGCCATCCGTCGGAATGGCGTCTTCAAATGGCATTTTTGTCTTTGTATTGTTAATAACGTTCAATAAATGATTCATACAAAATGAGACAAAGTGATCGGAAATCTTGATCAGTTCAGAATAAACTTTTGGTTAACCCACAAAAGTGTAATGAGTGCCATAAAAGTGGATGGGCTTTCCTTTTGTACATTTAAAATTTTCTGTATTTAAAAGTAAAAGTGTTAATTTACTTTCCAAAAAGAACCTCTCAAATGGTTGGTTGTTCACTTAATGCTAAAGTCATGAGAGCAGCTGTGTGAAAGGGAAAGGGTGGGAACTTTTGGTCGTCCAAGCGGCTTTTGTGAATTGGATATGAATGGGGGGCGGCATTTTGGGGAGGAGGGGACGGCATTTTGGGGGGAGACGGCATTTTTGGGGGGGGGGGATTATGTGAACACAGCTCCCTCCCATCACCACCTTTGGCACACTTTCCGGCAAGGAAAGTGGCGCCACAAAATGCGTCTTAACAATACGGAGTTGCTCTGTTTGGTGTGCGGCGACCGCGCCAGCGGAAGACATTACGGTAGGCGGGCGGTCAGTCATACGGTAAAGTATGGCATAATACTATAATGTCCAGACCCCCGCAGATGTTAATTTATAAAATGGAATTAGTCGTTGTGTAGAAACTTTTCAAATCCCTGGAGGCGTGTTGAGTTGTGACGGGTGCCGCGGCTTCTTCAAGCGCAGTATCCGGCGTAACCTGGACTACAAATGCAAGGAGGCCGACGAATGCGTCGTGGACTTGGCCCGTCGCAACCAATGCCAAGCCTGCCGCTTCCGCAAGTGTTTGGCCGTCCAAATGAATCGCAACGGTCAGTTCTTCCCTTCCGTTGAATGGGTACAAATTTAAATTTTTGTGGCCTTTTTAAGGACTGAAAAGACCCCAAAATCATTTAGCAGTCCAAAATGAACGGTCCGCCCTCCCCAAAGTGCCGTCCTACGAATACGACGAACCATCAGCCGCCCCGTCATCGAGAGGCTTTCCGATCATTCGGTTAGGCTTTAAAAATTGCTTTTATTTGACTGTTTGGTCCCTCGGGGGCAGTCGGAGTGCCGCCGTTCCCTATTCGATGGTTGTGGCGCCCTCTCTGTTCTTTCCCACGGCCCCCCAACATCGGTCTCCCCAGCAGACAACTTCAATGGAAGGTAAAAGTGCCATGAAATGATCGGCCTTTCTGATCAGCCAGCAGTTAAAGCATTCCCTCACTATCAGGGAATCCTTCCCTTAAGCACAACTCCCCGCGTTGCCTCCAAAAGTGGAGGACAAAGCTCATCAGTCCAGTGCCGTACGTTTCAAGATCGGTTTCAACATCGATGAGCTTTTGCCCTCCTCGTCCCCTCCGGCGCCGCTTTGTTTAGCCTCTTCCCAACGATCGTTCGCCTATCTCTCCACTCTGATCGCTTCTATGCGCAATTCACAGCCAATCTGCAGCAACGTCCCTTCCAAGCAGTACTTGCAATGTTCGCTGGACGACGGATGGCACAGACTTTTCATCGCCCATTTGCCACAACTTTCCACACAAAGTATCTTCGGAAGTCAAATCAAATTAACATTCGGAAAATGCCGACTTTTAGTTGCCCTCCCAAATTCCAAAAATGCGCCCTTTGTGCTTTTGTGCCAACGGATGGACCAAATTCGAATGAACCCTTTGGAACAATGGCTTTTTGGCTGTGCGGCTTTATTCCACCAAAAACAACAAAGTGCCGTAATTCGGAAATGACTCTTATCAATACCAACTCGGCATTTTCAGCTTTGTCGGACGAAGTGGAAATGCGCGCACTTACGGCACTCGTCGAATGTTGCCTCTGGGCCCAATTGTCGGCACAACAGCCAAATTTCTGTGGCAGCGCGTCGCTGTTGCGGCTGGCGCGACTAATTGCGCTTTTATTGCGCGTGTGCGCGGTGGAAGCGGATTTTGTTCGCGGGCACTTTTTCCCGGAACATTCCGTCGAGCAAATCCGCGCATTATGGCGATAAATAAACAAAAAGCACCATTCATTTTATTTCTCTGGGTTCGATGGATTCGATGCGAATTGATCACAAAAACGGCGATCATCGGGGGGTTGGGGGCTGACTTTGTACAAAAGGGAGGGGGAGGGGGAGAGGAAGGCACAGAGAGGACAGGGGACGGATGCTAATGGAATTGGGGGAATTGGAATTGGACTGCTTGAATTGCGGGGGAGGGGGTCGAGACGGATTCGACCAATTAAGCTTAAACATCGTCGCTCGTGTGCTTCTTCTGCCCAAACGGTCGTCACTGTCTCAGCACGCGCCTGTTCCTCGGCAGTGGCGGCACCCGGGGGCCCCCCTCCTTTTGGTGCTGTTTGGGCGGCACCGGCGGCGGCACGACTTCGAATGGAGGCGTAAAGTGTGGGGGAGGGGGAGGACGGAAGCGATTGAAGGCATTTCCATTTGTTGAGCGCAAATTTTGGGCGGGGGACTCTGTCGAAGAAAGGCAATCGAACGAATGAAAGGACAAACGAAACGAACCGGCGATGGACACGACGGTCGGCAGAGCGTTCGGCGCACTGGGGAAAAGCGTTGCGGAGCCATTTTTTGTTGGGACGGGCGTTTGCGGAGAGTTCTCCTGCAAAAGTTGGGAGGTCATTGAAGGACTTTCGACATTGGCACTTGCCCCCTCGTTGCTGCTGCTCACACACATTCCGCTGTCACAACCGGAACTTTCCCCGACGGCACTGGCATTTGTGGCATCGGAATGGCGGCCGGAAGGGGCGAGTCGGAGAGTGTTGGGCCGGCACTGCTCGGAGACGGGCATTGAAAAATCTGTGGGAGACGGCGGTCAACTTTTGAAGTGTTCAAATTGCATAGATTTTGTTTGACATTCAATTTTCTGTCAATTTATTCCATTGGCACTTTTGCGGTTGGCACCCCTCAAAATTACAAATAAAGCGCATTTTGGCGAGGATTTGGTGGTAAAATCCGCGTTCAAGGCCTCATTTACGACCTTTGACTGCATTTTGTGAACAATTCGACGCCGCCGCTATCTCCGCTCTGTTCAGCATCGGCGCTTGCGAAGTTGGGAATTGTGCCAAATCGTCCGCCTTCGCTGTTCGCGGTTTCGGCACGGGCCTTTTTGAGGGTTCTGCCTGAAGTTGGCGCGGCGGTGCCGAATGAGTGACTTTCGTAGTCGGGACAAGCTTAATTAATTGGAGTCGGACAAACTGCCTCGAATGCCAGCAGACCAGTAACACAAAGTGAACGGCAACAACTGACCAATTTGGCATTGTTCTCGTTTTCTTGCATCGGCACATAGGACGGATTGGCGATGGACCCGTCGACGGGGACGGGCTGAAGACTCAAAAGTTCGGCTAATTCATTTGACAGCGGTTTCCTGCAATAAGAATTTGTTTTGATTCGTTTTGTTTCAAAAGCTGCTCTTTACCCTGCGGCGCTGTCCGATGAACGCGATCTTTGGTGCCAGTTGGGAAGGGCACGTCCGGGAGACAGCATGGAGGGATTTTGCGGGGGGATCAAAGGGCCATTGCGGTTCAAATGCATGGGGATGGTTGAGTTCAGGATGGACACGCCGGGGGGGCGCGGGGTGGCCGAAGACAACCGAAGGTTATCTGCAACTCGAACATTATCAACTAGTCGATCAAAATTGTAGCACCATTTACACTTGGAGAAATTTGTTGCAGTTCGATCACAGTGTCCATCAACGAAGACGACACCCGCCGCTGTCTCCCCGTCTCCGAGGAGGTCGGACTCCTCCCACCGGCGACCGAATTTAAGTGCAGTCGCCGCTGTGGAAGTTGTGCAGCAGTCGCTGCCGATTCGGTGCGGTGTCGCTGTCGTGCCTGGTTTTCCGGGTAGTCGGCACGTTTAATAAATCTGGCATTTTGGAGGTTGTGCTGTGCATGCCGTTGAGGCGTTCGTTCAACAGAGACCGAACGAAGTTCACGGACGAATCTAAGTGATCGGAGGAGTGATCTAAATAAATTCAAAAGCCCATTTGTCCATGGAATTACTCTGTTGGCTTTGAGTCCAATTGACCGGGCGCCAGGCTAAGTTTGAACTCCAACTGAAGCACCGAACTCAGCGCACACAAATGGGCCACATTTGTGCCGTGATGCGGATGGAAGCAACAGGCAAAGGTTACGCCAATAGACACAGCAGCGGCTTCGGGCTCAAGCAGTTCATCCACTCGCGACGAGGACTTTGTTCCGATGAGAGGCTTGAAAAGGTAAGAGGCGATGGAGCGGTGAATTCCGCCGTTGCTGGTAGTGGAGCGACGCCTTCCGCCGCCGCCCAACTCCTCGACGGTCGAGTTTGACCCCTCCGGCGGAGAGTCGAGTTCGTCCACGTAGAAAGTGCTGTGGCCAAGTTCGCCCCGTCTCGCCTTGTCCAATTCACCGAAAGTGGCACGACGAAGCTGAATGGGCGCGCCGCCGGAAGCGGTGGAGGGCGACAGGGAATGGGGCTGAGGAGGCGAGACGCGCCGATTGAACAGTTCGGAGAGTTCTTGCTGATGTTTATTGCCTTTGATTCGGTTGCTTTTGTGACGCGAGGGGTTGGCAGTGCCTTGGAAATTGGCATTGGCACTTTGTGATATTTTGAAACTGAAAGTGATGCCGAAGGGAAGAAAATCCTGGGACACAAGAGTGACCCGTACGAATGACCGTTCGTTGTTCGTTCATCACCCACTTTCTATCCCATTCTTCAGCACTCCCTCCAGCAGCTGGAGGAATATCAATTTCGTCGCAGCCTCTACTTTTCCCCCAAGGGGATGACTCATCCCAAGCCCTTTCTTCACCCCATTAGCCATATCCCTCAAGGAAAGCGTTTGAGAAGAAACAAAACAATGGAATTGGCCTATTTGTCTGCCATATGTCGGTCAATCATTTGCGCAATTCCCCTCCCCCCACAGCAATTTCAGAATGAGTCAGTCACTCCATTCCCCACACCAACCACCACACCGGTACATTCCCACAACTTTCGCCTTCCTTCACTACCACAACATCACAATACCAAAACAATAAAGCTAATGAACAAAAACATTTCCGAACTGCTTGCCGCCGTCAACCGACCTGCTCTTCCGCTTTCGAGTGCCAATGCCGTCTCGCCACCGTCGCCCGCCGCCAAAATGGCTACCAAATCCGCGGAAGAGGACGACTCGCCCTCCGCCCCTCCGCCGTTTGGAGTCGTCACGTTGGAAGAGCACTCGGACGATTCCGAAATGGCCGAAGCGTCCGCAACCACTCGCTGGCGAACTGCATTATTGCGGCGTGCCGCCTTTTGTGTCCCGTTGGGCACGTTGACGTACTGCCGGATAAAATCCTCCCCGGACAAAGAGGACGACGACCCGTCCACCCACGCGGGTTCGGCACGGTCTTTGCGCAATGGACAGTCCTCGGAAGCGTTCAGGCCAATTGGTGGACGATGTTTCTGGCAAAGGTTGGTCTGTTGAAGGGAGGCACCGCTCGGCAACAAAGTCAAGTAGTCGTGCCGTCGACCGATAGGTTGGGGCGATTTGTGGCAATTCTGCTGAAAGACGGGCAAAACATTTTTGGGGAGGTTGGGAACGAAGCATAAATTTGTTTCTGACTGTGAAATAAAATAAAAGACTTGCCCCTCCTCCCCGCCCGCCCATCGCCGCAGGGAACACTTTTCCCCCGCTTTTCGGGCACAAAATGCCCAAATTTTTTAGCTCCGGGTTGCTCTTCGCCGATTTCGTCGCCTTTGGCATTCCCAATTTTGAACACCAGGGATAGGAACGGCAACACGCCCTCCGGGGCACTGGCGGTGGAAGCAAATTTGTCTCATCTGCTGATGAACGACTCTGAAAACATTTATTCAGAACATATAACAACACTCCGTACATACTTCCGATAAAATTCCGTGACAAAAACAAACAATTTAATTAGTCCCAAATTGCCAAAGTTCTCCGAAATGCCATTCTAAGTGAACAGCTCAACTATGGTGATCGTCCACCACCTGCTGTTGGTGCTTAAATGTTCGTGGGAGAGTGGAATAGCCTCCGGCGCTGGCGCAGCGCCCATCCCCCTCGGTACCCTCGCGCCCGCACTCTAACAGAGAGTCGTGCGATCGGTGAGACTGTTGCCGCTGCAAAGGCGGCAATTCGGCATTGGCATCTAAAGAGGACGAATGACCAACCACAGACAAACAGTCGCCGCATGGACAACAGAGACAAAAGAAACCGGACAAATGGACAACTCGGGGGGAGGGGGCACGGAACAACATTAAATAACGGCACTTAAAACTCACATCGAATGACCATCGGCTTGTCGCCGAAATCGTCGGCTCTTTCGCGCACTTTTGCGGAGACAATGTGCCGAAAGTCTGAACGGCATAAAAACTTTAATTTCCCGCCAACAGCCCAAAAATTCGATGATTCTTACCAATTGGGGCGCCAATGCTGTGCTTGTCCAGCTTGGCCAGCCTTTTCTGACGCCTCGCCTCCGGCGGTTGGAACCACGAGGCCCACATCCTTTCGACTTTCGAAGGTTTTTTGCCTTTTTTCCCGAATCTTTCTATTAGCATCAGCACTTCATGGGCGGAAATGTTAATGGACGACTGAACGGCGGCATTCGTTTGGCTGTCCAACGCGTCCTCCAACGTCGGCGGGTCCAATTGGCCGTCCCCGACACTAAGCGACGACTCGCATTGCGCGTCCTCCCGCAAAAGCTGAAGCAAATCGAAGAATTACACGCGTATGACGACTGTTTGACCAATCCCCAAAATTTAAGAAATCCCAATTAAACCAATTTTGCCCGCCCCCGGGGGACGGCGAGTCGGGGATCGTTTCCGACAGCACCCCCCCCCCCCCCCCCCTCCGGGGACGGGGCTTTGCCAATTCGCAGCACAAAAGGGTTTTCCTTTATCGACTTGCCCATTTGTAGTTGTTGTCCACACTCTGCTCCGCCTCCTCAAGTTGGGCCCGCACCTGGACTATGCTTGGCCTCTCACTGATTTCCCGGCGCCAGCACCCGTCAAAGACGCGTCGGAGTTCCGGGGGCAAATCTTCGGGCAGTGGCAGCGGGGGGCCTTTCGTTTTTTTGTTGATCTAAAATGGCACTTTTAAGGAGACGAACACAGCAGCAGTGGCTGTTACCCAAATGTAGATGGAGACCCAATTGGGCACTAAAATGGCACAGTCACATTCTTTCGCCCAAGGGCAAAAAACAAAAAGTCAAATGCCTTTGCGCGAAAGAAGTTCCCAGAAGAATGTCCCTGAGGCGATTGATTTGTGTGTAAGTGATCGGAGGTAAAATGTTCAGAGATCGGCCTACCGAACGACCAAATGTCCATGCTGGGATGCGCATTTGCGTTCTCCATCTCTGGGGACTTCCAGGGCAGGGAGCCCGAGCAACTGTCCCGCTTCACGCCGATGTGCCGGGTCACGTTGAAGTCTAAAAGTCGGACAAATTCAATGGAAGGGGAAAAGGTAAAGCCACCGGACCCGCCAATTTCAGCGTCAGTCTGTTGATGCACATCTTTTTGCACTTTCGGCACTGTCCATCGCTGTGATAATTGGTAATATTCATCCAAGTGCCGTCCATCAGACCGCACTCGCAAGGCTTTTGTTTGATTAGCACTGCCATTTATTTAATTCATTACGCGGAATATTAAGCATCAAATCACACCGTTTTCGGCCTAAAAAGAAAAGTTGAGATTATTTAAATAACTTTAGCAGAGGTTATGGGTGGGTGGGTACCTTCATGTCGGCATAAACCAATGGTTCGTCCTGAAATTTGGGCTTAATTTGCCGCCAGCAAAAAGTACAAAAGGAACAAACCCGCGCGTGCAAATGCTCAATAGCGGACGCAACTTGCTGAGTGTGGGGGGGGGGGGGGATTCGGACTGTCAGAAAACGCCCAAGGCGTTGCCCTTACCTTCGCCCAAAAGATAACTGTTAGCACCTCGGAAGAGCTCATTTTGCGGTACAGAGAAAACAAATTGCCCCCTGAAAAGATAAAAGTTGCACAATAAATGCCAATGATGCCAATGAAAGAGTGGGAAAACCTTCGCACAGCTCCAAAACGATGAACAGCGGATCGGGCGAAATGCCAAAGAATTGCACAATGTTTTCGTGACGTAATCGGGACAGAATAAGCGCTTCTCTTTTCAGGGCTAAACGGAGCAAATTGGCGGCCGTCCTTTGATTGGGTGGATTAATTACCTTCGCCGTTTTCCGCGCGCGGCAATTTAAGCGCCACTTGCTGAAATTGGGCTGATCACGGACCCTCAAATAAAGCGAAAGATCGATCGGAAACCTTTCCTTTGTAAGTCCCGCGGAACACTTCGGCATAAGATCCCGCGCCCAGAAACTCATCCGACCGCCGAACGCTGTCTTTCTCCACCATTTCGGGCTGAGAGCCCAACAAAGCCACCTACGACGAGGAAAAGCCGTGCCATTCATTCAAAGTACAAATGCCGTCCCTTACATAATGCTTCGGCACCTTTCCGACGCGCGTGCCGTCCCTCTCCCAGCCCATTCGGGCCAAAGCCCAGCCCTCTTCGCCACATTCCTCCTCCACAATTTTCATCATCGACCCGCGCTTCAGGGTCCTTAAGGGGCGAACTTTGAATGGGAGAAGCCGACCAAAATCGAACAATTCGTCCTGCTCTCGAGCTTCGTAATCGAATACGGCCATGCCAACGCATTGTTCCGGGGGGTGCTGTCGAAATCGAACGCCGTCGGCCGACGTCGTTGCCAAACCCTCATAGGAACGGTTGGACTTTCCCTTTCCGTCAATTGGCCCTCCGGCGCCGTCCGCCGACGTCCCCGGGGGACAATGTGCAGCAAAAGCAAATAAAGTAATAATTTTATGGGGAGAGCGTCGCTTACCTTCGCGCAAACTTTCGCTGCTGGGTGCCGACTCTAAATTCACATAAGGCGGCGCTTTTCCTCTCTTTTCAAACATTGGCGTGTCCTGCGACAAAGTGCCCGATTTGAGGGCCATTCGGCACAATTTTGTGTATTATGGGCAACCGAGTCCCATCTTCCCACACAAATGTAACAATTGATAATTATGCAATTATTTGCGAACAAAAAAAAAAGGGACAAAGTGGGGGAAAGGACACTTTTATATCGATTTAAATTTATTTGTTATAAATTTGACTGTGGCATAAATGGGGTGGAATTGTGCAAAGCTCATTTGTCAGCTAATCATTCAGTCAAAGTGGTCAGTTGAGGCCGAGCCAGAGGCCAATTGGCACAGGCGGAGATGTCCAGCCCCGGAAGGCATCTCGTCCGTATCGTCGAGAGTCCTTCTCCCTGCTGCTGGAGGTCGACAGACTCCCCCCCCCCCCACCCGTCTTCGAGATGTATCCCCACAATATTACTTCCAATCTAACCGTCCAACCACCGCTGTCTGTGTCTCTCCCCCCCCCCCCCCAATTCTTTTTCTCTTCCATTACAATTCTCTTGTGTTTAAATGGGCCCACGTCCATTCCGAATTAAACTTCAGTAATTGGAATCAAAGCAGCAGCCCAAAGACAAAATGCACGTCACTTTTTCGTTCGGTTAGATTCAATTTTGGGACCGAAACGGCAGCACGTTCACTTTTCATTAGAAGAAAATTTTTTTGCCTTTTTGTGCGCTTTTTTTTGTCCGGAAAATATCAATTTTAAGGAGTTGAAGTTCACCTTCCAACCACAAATTGGGTGTCGTCGCCAATGGTTAGAACGGAAAGATTAGCAAAAAAACGGCTTAAAATGCTTTTAATCACCAACAAATTGAGTGCAAACAAAATTCTGATTAGCATAAACGCAAATGAATGGCTCTCTCCATGTCCCGCTAGCCAATCATGTCCCTCTTCCGTCCTCTCCGTCGAACTTCTTCCAATTTGTGCAGCACCGCCTTCACGTCCGCGTCCTCATCGTCCAAATAGCAGGTCAAAATCTCGTCCATCAAACATCCCATGTCAATATGTGCACTAAATGTTTGAATTTGTTCAAATTCCAACCCCCCCCCCCCCCTCCCCCTCCGTTCCCTTACCTCCGGATTGCCCTTTCCAGCACGTACAAGTCCACCGCTTTGTCTTCCGCTTTCGAAGTGAACTGGGCCAACCCAAAGTCGATAAGGGCCAATTCGATTGGCTTTATTTGTTAAAAACATTTTCGTGTAAAATTTTCGAGACTCACAAAAGGGCGCAAGACAAGGACATTGGACGTGGTCAGATCCCCATGGATTAGGTTGGCTCCGTGCATTGTCCGCAGAACTTTGCCAAATTCACGTCCAAAGTTGGCCATTTGGTTCTTGGAATTCGCCCTTTTTGTGGTATGATTATCGACCTTTTTTACCCTGAACTGCTCGGTGTTCGTCTCTCCTTGCAATTTGTCCAAAAAATGTTTTGCAGTTGGCGCTCTGTCGCAGCCATCCGCCGAAGAGATTTGCTCGAAGATTATCCGACTTTTGAGCGGATCCACGAAGAAAACGGAGGGCACGCGAATGCCAATCTGCCAGAAGAAGTCGCTGTTGGAGCATGGCCTTTTCCCCACAAACCTCCTGACACTTGAGGATGGCCTTCAGCTCGGCCCTCGTCCTCTCCTTGGTCAGCCTTGAGTCCAACTCCGAGTTTCTGTACTTCTTCACGAAGCGCTCCTTAAGCACGGCCCGACGACGGAGGAAGATGCATGAAAACAGACGGGCTTCAGCTCCTTGGCAAAACGGCGTCGTCTCCAATTCGTACAGATCGGATTCCCATCCAATTTCGTCTCCCCCCGAGCGATCGGCCTCATCAGAAGACAATTCGATGCCTAAAAAAGAGCACTTCTGAATTTTGATTGACTTAAAAGGGCCAGAAATGATCCAAAATCAGAACTTCACAAAAACTTTGAAGAATGATTCACGTTACGTTTTCTCTGATTATGATGGGAAATTCGAACTCAACCAAACCGGGGAGTACAAATGCATTTTGTGCGCACTTTCTGTGCCCAATTCGTCTTCTTCCGATGAGGAGGGAGGAAATTCGACGGGCATTTGACGTCTCAACTTCGCCTCCGCGTCTATTTTGTCCATGAATTGCCGCTGACATCGGATTACTTCGTCGCCCGACGTGCACTGAAAATTCATTCGTCAGAATTTTTATTCTTTTTTTGATTAACGGGCGTAACTTGGAGTAGGCGGCCAGCACTTCCGCGTTCAGCGTCAAAAAGTTTGGGCCCCATTTAAAGGGTGCCAAAATGCGTTTGGCCGCCTCTTCCAAGCCGATGATGGAAAGAGCGGCGGCGAATGCCTCGGCACAGCTCAATTTGAACGGAATGGCGTAGTTAACGGGGTTAGCTGCCAGCAGAAAGGGCAGCAAACGATTTTCAGCCCCCTAAATTCTCAAAATTAATTTCAAGCACTTAAGAACACCCTGACTACGCTAAACATCCATAAAGCCAGAAAGGTTCATCTACAAGTCATTCATCTCCAAGTCAAAGTGTTAATTGCTTGCCTAAGCCCACTCCCAACTCTAACTCCTGATAATATTTGTGTTAAACGGCGCACTTTGGCTTGGTGCATTGGCGTCAACTGCAGACGATTCCATGAACAATCGACAACTGCGATGCCCTTTGCCATGACCAGCGTTCTGTCGAGCGGCGAAAGGGTGGCGGTCGCCGTTGGGCTCAGCAGAAGGCCGGGAAAACGTTGGCCCAGCCTTTGCGTGCTGACAAGGCCCATTCGGCACAACTTCCGACCCGAACATCGCTTCGGGTCGCACTGACCAAAGTCGAACATGGCCATCCGACGAGGAAAATCGATCGGAGTCTGAAATCCCACAGATTTGGCACGGCTCGCCAACCCTCCCCAACCCGAGCGACTCACCTCCCCACACTCTTCCCGAACGTCACTCCCTTCTTCGCCGCTTTGTTCTCCCTGCGGAACGTCCCTTTCATCCTCGACAAAACTGCAATTCCCCCCATCCGCCTTTAACTTTCGCCCGCGATGCTTATTTGTTTTGCTTTTCATCTTATTCAAGCTAATCTACGCTGATGTCCAATAATTCTCAAAAATATAAACGGATAAACAATTGTTGGTATATATGCATTTCAACTGACTTTCGGATAAAATAAAAACAAAAAGAAAATAAATAATCGAATAAAAACATTTGATGTGCTTCCAAATTAATTCTTTTCCGGACTCCTCCGTTCCGTTTTGATCGATCTAAGCATCTCTTTGTCCCGCCGACCCGGCGAGCGTCGACGAGATTCTTTCTCTGACGAATCCTTAAAATGGAGAGAATATTGTAAAACATAAATAAATCTTTTATTTTCACGAATTTCAACAAAAGTCCCACCCAACCACCACTCTTGCCTTTTCCCGCTCGCTGCTCCTTCTCTCCGATTTGACTTCCTTTCTGCTTGGAGACCGGTGATGACCGGAGGAGGAAGAGTGCCGTTCCTTTTTGTCCTTCTTTTTCTTCCCCTCCTTCTCTCTGTGGCCACGCTCCTTTCGCTTCTCATCCTTCTCTTTGTGCCTAAATATTTACCAAAAATTAACGCTTCATAATACTCCCTGCCGTGGTAAACAAAACACCTTCGGGGCGAAGGACTGCGACTTTTGGTCCGAGAACGGCGTTTCTTCCGTCGCGGCGAATCGTTGTCTCTAAAATAATTTAAACCTGGAACTCAAATAGTACCGGTCGGTTCCCAACAATCCACTCTAATTCAAACATAAATTAGTATTAAAAAGAATTACGATTCCGGACTGCGATCTTTGAAAAAGGAACGCCCGCCTCCTCTGAACCGATCGGCATGATGGAAACGACCGACAAAGCCTCCCCCTCCACCGCCAAACGGATTTCGGAAAGAATGGAAAAGAGGAGCCGGCCGAACGCCCATTTGTTGTTGTGAAGGATGCATTGGAACACCGGGGGGACCAAAGGTTGGGGGCGGCGGACCAGCTGAACCGATTGAAGACGGTGCGAGAGAAAATTGACTGCAATTAAGCGATAAATATTAAAATTGGAAATTAAAAAAACTTGGTTGGAGGAGGCTGGCCAAAAGACATCCGAGACGGCGGAAGCCCGTCGGAAATGCCGGGAGGACCTTCGACACCTGGCGGTCCTTCGGCATCTTCAACACCCGGCGGCAAGTCGACATTAAGCGCTATTAATGTTGAAATAATGCAATAAATATTGTCTTCAGTACCGGGTGTCCGTGAAGCCAATTGCGGTGGCATTTGCGCTGCTGCTACCGCTGGTGGCGGTTGGTTGTTGGGTTGAGGTTGAAGAGATCGTGGAGGTTGGCTTTGCGGGGCGCTGACACTGGGAGGCGGAATCGCGGGGTCGAAATTGGGGGGTGGCTTTGAGAAATCCATCGGAAGGGATGTAATTGTCTGCGAAGGTGCGGAAGAGCCGATGATTCCTATGGTTTGTACGGGAGGCGGTTGAATAGGTCCAACCGTCCCGGGTGGCGGAGTTTCCGAAGAAGACGGCAGAGGCTGGCTGATAGGAATTGGCGGTTGATTCACTGCAGAAGAACACAAAGTAAGAATTGGAGCTCTCTCAACATCTGCCGGTGGTTGGGTCAATGATGATGACAGCTCAATTCAGAATAAGTAATTGGACTTAAATAATAAATTATTAATGTACTTCGGAAGACGATTCTTGTCGAGTGATTATGCCCGATCCGCTGATCACTGTCCGACTAATCAACGACACTGATTGAGGTTGATCAGTAATTGGTGGTGGTGGCTTGCTCAAATCCAACACAATTTTCTGCACTTTGTTTTGTTTGCTTTCCTGTCCTCCAACCAAATTGACGAGTTGTCGACCCCCCGCAAAGGTTTGAAGTCCAACTTGAACTGGTCCGGTCAGTTGGATGTTCGACAGAATGGCTTTATTGATCGCCGTTTGGTCACTGCCAAATTCAATACGAAACTTTCGCTGACGTTCGCAATATTGATTCCAAGACTCTGCAAAAATTGGGGAACCCATCGTTTACCAAGGTTGGATTCGAAAGACCCCACCTTCGTTGAAACCATAATTGAAATAGTCAGTGATATCGGCTCCGGGCTTCCTCCATGGCTTATCCTCCATTGTTGCCAAATCCAAGTCATAAATTTGAGAACCATCTTTCAAGGTCGGATTAGCGTCCAAATCAATTGCAGCGCCTCCAACAGTGCCGACTCTTTGCTGCTTTTGGAACACATTCGTTTTGATTTCACCAATTGTCACCACAAAATCATCCTCATCACTTTCATCGTCATTCAAAAACGCTGGCCGATCATCTGAAAAAAAAACAAATTGTCTTCGTATTTCAAAAGAAAAAAATTAGTTAATTTGGCATGCATTGGAAGCTAAAAATGGCCGGTAACGGTGAAACGCTTACCGGGTTTTACCTTCCGATAATTTACTGTATAAAACTTCACAGCTAACGGAAAAGGAAAATTATGCAGTAAACCAGACTTACCCATCGATTCCTTCTCGGGAATTGCCTCAGCAGCTTCTTTTTGCTGATCGCCTTTGTTGATTTCTAAGGTTGATTGTTCCATGGCCGTGGACAACTCCTCCTGTTCCTCACTCATTATATTATTGTAAACTGTATCAGTTGAGAAATTCCGGATTCTTTGAGCTTAAACCACAATCAACAATCGGAATACCGTTGTATTAAATACTTATTTCATAGAGCCCGATAAAATAAGGAATTCGAAACTTAGCATATGCACGTTTAAAAAAAATCGCCCACATTCGGTGTGCGGCCAATTTGATTTGTTGACTGACAGAACGCCAAAGATTTATTTTTACAAATAATTCATTCAAAAACATTGTCGCTTTTTCGTAAATAATCGGTTAATTACAAAAGCTTCAATTTATTAACTCGTAGCCCAAATCGGATATGATTACCTGTTGTCAATCTTCAACCAAATAAAAAAGTAATATAAAACTTAATTAAACACGATTTATCTTTTGCCATAAATAATTTAAAACAAATTAAACTGCCTTAGGCATTTTTAAATTACACAAATGAATAGGATTGATCACAAATGCATTGATTATGTTGCAATGTAAGAAGAAAGAGGCAGCACTGAAAGGAAACGATAAGCACGCAAGAACCTCTGGCTGTGAGAAATTTCGAATGGTAAGAATTATGGAACGATCACAATTTGGACAGAAAACTGCTGAGCTTTCTTGAATTGGGCACTTCATAGAAATTTGAAATAAGCATAAAAAGGGCAGGAGAGGGGTCAATTGAACAGTTCCAAATGGCATCGACCGGGGAAATCCAGCGAATATTGCCCTGCTTCACTCGGGGCCGTTCTGGCCATAAAAGCGTCTCAAATTCGAGTCAATCTCCCGTAGATAAAAAGTTTCAGGAAACATAGGAACCGCCTTAGTTTTGTCATTGGGAAATGCGTAAGTCTCTGCAAAAGAACTTTTACTACAAATTAATTGAACTGCAAAACCCACCGCCTTTGCTGACAATTTGCTCCCGTCGGTCCAAAATGGCTGTGAATTGTTCAGGACTGTGTCTAATCCGCTGATCCAACCGAAAGTGTGCCCTTTTTGCACTCTGTTTGATTTCGCTGTACACAAGGCCTTGTTTTCCCGAGCGAAAATTGAACCGAAGCGTGTACATCGCGGCAATGCATCCGCTCCCATAGGAAAACACGAGGACCCGCCGCCCATGCAATTTGTCAGAAAATTCGGTACTTAATGAGACGGCGTAAAACATTTCTTCACAATTTATCGCTCACTTTAGAAAAACGTTTATGAGCTGGGCGTACACGGACGGCGTGTACATGTTTCCGATGCGGCGACTGAATTCCAGAAAAGGATTCAGCTTGAGATCTGCAACTCGAGAGCTAATCCGCAAGCTTCGGTCCGTGAATCGGTCCCCGTCCGAGCGACTCTTAGAGCGCTCCATTGCAAATATTTCGTGAAGGGACATCGGCTTGTAAGAGTTGAGCTGGTCCCAGTCTGAAGAGTCAGTTTGCATTCCCCGTTTGAAGTCAACGAAAGAAAGCCAAGAAAAGGCTTTCTGAGTGAGACGAGCGTATGGCGAGTGGAAGATAACGGCGACAAATTCCGACAGAGAGCAAGGAGCTGAAAGAGAAATGGAATTTGTCTGGATGGGGATGTTTTTCAATGATTAAAAGGGTGTTGAGGAAGGTTATAGCCCCTCCCCCTCTCCCCGAAATAGAATCCAAACACTTGGAACTAATTTTCTATAGAACTGTCCAAGAAACATACGTTCTTCTTTAAGTCTTTTACTCCATTTCTCGCAAAAACGCGCATAGCACAAGTCCAAAGAGTTCAGATAGATCTCCACACTGTTCTGGCCGTCAACGCGAGGAAATTGTGTGCTGCTGCCTCCAATTGGTTTGTAAAAATCGTAGACATTTTGCGAATGAAAAGCCCGAAGACCTCGCTCAAAAGCAATTGGCGCGTTTGGACCTACAATTATTGTAATTGGAAAGTGAAATTTATGTCAAAATGACCGATCAGGAAGGCCACTGCTCCGGCCCCTCCAGTACATCGGGCAGGTCCGGCCGCATAAACAGCAATGTCAGCGCATACAACAATTGCGAGTCGTCCTAACACGGGAATTGTTTAAGTATTTTTGGAGTTTCCGAATGAAATTTGTGGGTGAGGATTGATGATCACTTATGGGTTTCATTTAATTGAGGGACAAAATTACTTTCAAATGCGTAGTTGGCGTACATCCAGTCAACGGCATGGAATAGTGCTTGAGTTCCGCCAAAACACGCATTCTTTTCATCAATGCCTTCCAAGTCCGTGTTTCCGGAGTCGGCAAACAGATCCATCAGCACAGACTTCACACTTTTGCTTTTATCCACCAAAGTTTCAGTGCCAACTGCGAGGAAGCCAATTTCCTTCGGATTCACCTCAAATTATTAGCAAATTTAGCCTTGCTTTTAAGCAGGTTAAACTTGTGCTAAAGCAAATCATCATTCTTGTGCTTCTCAATGCGTTTTTGTGGGATTATTCAGAAAATGCACAAACATGCCTTATAATTGTCCATTAGTGCAGCCGTAACACTCAACGAAAGTGAACAAACGTCTTCATTTTCATGGCAAAAGCACATTTCGTTCTGACCAAGTCCTATCACGTATTTGTTTGACGAAACATTATCAAACTGAAAATTAAAGTTGAGAATAAAAATTAAATTCTTTAACTTACTTTTTCGAGATCCTCCTGATTCACATAGGATTTCGGAAAGTAGAGTTCAATGCCAATGATGCCAACATCCTCAACAGGCGCGGAAAAGTCTAAAATTATTTGAAAAGTCATCAAATTGACGAACTTACTAATATCTGGGCCATTGGAGAAGCCATTTTCAATGTGATTCATTCCAATCGTAAATAAATTCACCTGAAAAATAAATGTTAATAAAAAAAATGGGAAGTGTGAAAGTGTGACAATGAACGTTTATTTATAAATAAAAATAATGTGCAAAGTCAATCTCAGGCAATTCGGACACCTATGTAGCTGGGAAAAAAAATGTAACGGAAGGGAAGGGAAACAACGAAAAAAGAACAAACTAAAGGCAATATGTGTGGGAGGGGGGGGGGAGGATGGGATGTAATGTAATGCGGCCAAAGTGTTTTTTCTCAATAGCCAACCCTTTCCCAGCGCATTTGCCGTCATTTCTCGTTTCGTTCCACAGCCCCGGCCAATCATCGCGACATAAAAAAACAAAAGAATGCAGAAAATGTAATTAAAATGTGGGAAGAACACTAAAATTTGACCGCTACGTGGACGGCAAAAAGGGGAAAAAAAAGCGAATTAATGTTTGAACGAATTGTTTGTAATAATAAATCTTTGGCGTTCTGTTATCTGGAAAAAGAAGTTAGACTGAAAATCGAGTTGCACTTCGTATGTGGGGAATTTTTTTTTAAATGTGCAGATTTTCCTGATTTTTTGCACAGAGCTTGCCAACTAAACTGTTTACCCAAAAGCAAACGTTTTAGGCTTCAACTTTTGGTTAGAGTAAGCTGGGGATGCTAAAAGCATGTCTTCAAAAGTTCGTCGTAGAGAAATACAACCGTTACACTGAGCTACATGGCTTCAAAAATTTTGCAAAACAGCACTGTGTTTGCCGCGTCGTTAGAGTTTGCCTGTTAATTTGTTTAAATATTTAAATGAATTAATTCGCTTTTTCCCATTTTTGCCGTCCATGAATTTTGGCTTTTTATACGAATCTGAACCACTCCCACAAAAGGTAGGAATACCGGCATTTTCCCCCAAAAAACCGTCCCGTGCATTACCCATTTCTTTTAATTAGAATAAACCGCATATTTTGGTTTCGTATTTCATGTTTTTTCGATTTCGTATTATAAATATGTAGGATACCCTTTTATTGGCTTTTAACCCGATATATCGAACATTTGGCGAATTAAATTATAAAAGAGCAGAGAAATAAAATTGATCAATTTGGAAATACTAATATGAGAAAGGAGAGGCTTAAATACAACAACAAAAAGTACCAATAAAATGCGGTGATAAAATGCAAACAACAAAAATATTTCATTCCTTCGAAGTGCTGTTGAACGTTGCACTGGAGCAGCTCTTCTCGGTGATCAAACCGATCATAAAAGGAACATCTTCAGCAGAAGCATCACCACGGCACTCATAACACCAGCAATCGGCAGTGTAACCTTTGAAAAGCTCGCTTATTAACAAAAACTATACAATAAATTTGAAGTTCACCAGCCAAGAGAGAGAGATATTCCTGAATACAGTCCAGTGGACCACTGGGTGTGCCTGAACCAGCCCGACAGCCACCACACTCCCGACCTTAACGAAATCCATAAAAATCCAAATTCGTGGTAAGCGTGCCACCTTGCACTGGGTTGAGCTTATTGGAAGGCCAAATTTGCTGGCAAAAAGAACAGTGAGTGCGGTGCCGAATTCAATAGAGAAGCCGCTGGGTGGAGTTATCCTGGTCAGATTCTCGCCAACGGTGTAGATCACTCGGTGGCCGAGCAGCCACAGCCCCACACACATCCCAGCAGCACCGTATAGCAGCAAATACACGGATGTGTCGCCCTTCTGAAGCACACTGCCCTCATCGTAAATGGTGTAAAGGGACACCAATGGAGCGATGGCATTGCTAAAAAGTTGCGTTGCGGCTAATTTTTCCAAGTCAAATGAATGTGTACAATAAGCAAGCAGGCTTTTCACCCTTAAAGCTTTTCGACTCATGGATTTTTAAAATTTGGTCAATTTTGCCCTATAAACGAATACCCTTTTACCTGACGTCGTTTCCTCCGTGCGCAAATCCCGAAAAGCAGGCTGTGAGCACTTGAAGAAAGATGAACAGTTTCGAGGCGTAAGGATCTTCCGGTTTTGAAGAACGGAAGAAACTGAGCACGGAGGAGGCCGGGCGGATGGAGGCGCTGCCTAAACTAGTTAATATTCATTCTTAAAAACATGTAGTGTAATGTTTTCTAAAATCATTTTATTTGTAGTGTAATGTTTTCTAAAATCATTTTATTTGTAGTGTAATGTTTTTTAAAATTATTTTATTTTATGCTTGTTTTTTTTGCTGAATAATTATTTTTGAGGGTGGGGGGCAATCCGGTGTTTAGACAGGTGCCCCGGGATTTGCCAAAATTGAACTATTTTGTTAAACGCAATGAATTTTGTATAAATGTTATGATCGCGACAGTATGATGCACGCGGATGCCCTAACTCTTTGCCAGTCCACAGACCAAATGCGCTCTGTGCCATCTCGCCATTGGGCGTCTTCCCTTTGACCGATGGTTCGTTTCCGTTCCCTTCCGCCTTTCCTTTCCCCAGCAGTGCCGTTTTACCCTCTGACAGATTCTTCGGGGGTTGGGCGGTCATAACTCCATCCAGATTTTTGTCCAGCCCAATGTGCTGCTCCGCAGACAACTCCGAACCAATTGTGTGCTCTTAATTAAAATTGTCCATCGACCGTTGTCACCAGAGTACCGTACCCAAGATGTATCGCTTCAGTCGACTGACTACAAAAAGCCGCGTCACAAGCATTACAACCAAACCGGACCCAACGCTGAGTGTGACCACTGACCACAACGGCCATTTGTCAAAACCGAGATCTAAAACACTCAGAACACACAGGAAATCGTGCGCCGATTACAGTGAGATCCTTCGTAAGTGATGGCGAACACGTTGACAGACACACAGACGAAATAAAGGAAGGGAAGCAAAAGAAGCCCGCAGTGAAGAGGCCGACTCTGAAACGAATTGGAATCGATAAAAGAGGGATTTGGATGGCAAGAAAGTATAATTTAGAGACAAACCCTTCGAAGAACGGCATGGTCCAGGAAGAGGAAGATGAGGATGGACACACAGCCGGAGAGGATGGGCGAAACAAACCAGGAGGCAACTAAAAATGAAACAGTGAAATGGAAAAAGTGTCTGGAACGAATCGGAGTAAGGGGTAAAGTGTGAGGCGGGCGGATGATGGCTAGGATCAGGGACGTAACCAGAAAATATCAAATCTTTTGGTTGCAAAATCTCGATAAATTCGGGGGAGGAGGGAATTCCCCCCCCCTCCTAGTGTTACAACCCTGGCTAGAATTATTCTCACATATTTTGGTCACTTTGGCCCATCGGATGCCATCTGTCCCATGTAGAAGCATCGAATACCTTAAAATAAAGCTTGTTGATGAGCCTATTAAGTCACCAAGAACAACAACAACAAACCCAATGGTGGCCCCAACAATGGAGTCTGATAATTATTCGTCATATCACACGGATTCTGTCATTATATTCACTTACGAGTGGTGGAGACGGGCATTTTAAAGAACGTGGCAATGAGCAACCAAGCTCCGCAACCGGTCTAAATGAATTTGTTTACTTGGCATCTTTAATTGATTTGTTCGAAGCTCACCAAAACGGCGATCTGACCCAGCATTAGCTCTTTTTCGCGTCCCTCATAAATGGACAGATCCATCACACCTTTGCGCATTGTGTCCGTCACCTGATATCCTGAAACGGATATTTTGATCACAATCGACCCGATATTATCCTAACAAATTGTGCTTTATTTATTTCAGTAGTTGAAACCGCTAAAATTTTATTGATTCCCCTCCAAAACACAATTTTCGGCAACGCCGCTACATAACGCAAACTATGGACCAACAACTCACCCAAAAGAGCCGCGCCCAATGTCTCAAAAATGGAGGCGAGCAAATACGCCTGCTGGAGGGTGAGCACGCGAGACCCGACACTGGTTCCGAAAGAGTTGGCCGTATCATTTGCTGAAAGAATGCATTTTTATTATTTTCTTTCCGCCCACCCACCTCCGATGGCAAAAGCCAATACAAAGGCTATGAGAAAGCCAACGATCTGTGGGATAATGGGGAATATTAATGGCAAAAATCAGAGAAATTCAGGATGTAACATGACATATAAGACTATGCAATGCCTTATAGTTAGGAAACGTACAATTGCCCAGAATATGTCCAATTGGAAGACAGCCAAGTCAGCAACGACCATTGGCGTTGGGCAGGGAATTGGGAAGGACGAATGACAAGTCGGAGACTCGGAGAGTGCGAAGCCAACAGACGAAGGGTAAGTCACCGTTGGTCTTTGCTCACTTTGGCAATTGAATGAGGCGATGCTGATAATGATCAGATTGAGAAGGACGAACTTTTTGATTTGTTTGCTCTCTCACTCTTCTGCTGAAAGTTTACCTTTGAACTTTGGGTTTTTACCCTTTAAATTTGAGGAGCACGGAAGGCCAACAAACTTAGTGAGTGATTAGTAATTGAACGGGAGGAAATCAGAAGGATGTTTGGGATGGCTGACGAAGGCTGACTAACTGTTATTCGTGGATATTAAGCAAAACAACCAACGTTAAATTCAAGGGAATTGGGGACAGAAAACAGACTCAGATTTTGGGAGGTACTCTTTGAAGTGGGGATCGTTTGGAAGTTTATGAAAACATTTTTGAACCGAAGGCCACAAATAAAATGACCTGTAATTGCAAGGCCAAATTTTTCGCTTTCTCATTAAAATTTGTGATGAAAACGTAAAGGCAACGGGTGCTCACTTGAGGATCGTTTGCTGAATGACGGACGAAGCATTTGATCATTGGGTTATCTTCTCATTATGAAATACATTCTATCCATATTATGTATAAAATATTCGATCGGATGGGGGATGGGAAAAGGTTAGAATTGATTGGAAGAAAAGAGGGGGGGGGGAATGGTTGGGGGGGGGGGAGGGGAAGTGTTGGTGGAAGAGACAGCAGAAGGGAGGGGGGAGGGGCGTATGAAGACGGAAAAACGGAGCAAAGAAAGCGCGAACACAGCAAGCACTCATTTTTCAGCGACATCTCCCGAGAAAGGTTATTGGAATTATGACGAAATAGCAAAATGACAATATTTTTTTACAAAGAATCGCATTGATCGCTTTAACAAAGTGATCCATCTTTGATAGGAAGGTGAAACACCACAAATTAGTGAATTATTTTTCTTAAATGCCTTATGCACTAAAACAAACAAAAAAAATATGATTTTGATTAGTGAAGTAAACATTAAACACATGACGCGGCCGGTGGCATGGAGGGAATGATAAGCTGATAAGAACAAGTCGTTATGGGAGGTAATTAGCCTGCTTAGAACACGCGTTACCTTCGTGGGAAAGACGGCCAATTTAGGTGGAAGAGGAACAAAAATAGTAAATTTTTGGGGATAATTGAAATGGTTCCTTCACACGACAAGTCGCTTCGGACAACAATTACCGAAAAGTCTTTGTCGGTATGGGCAAGGGGGCATCCCTTTAGGGCAAACTGTTGTTGTGGCGGCACATGTGAAAGGAGGCGGGTTTTGTGGACGGGATGGGAAGACCGAATGATCGGGAGACAATTTTCTTCATCCAGCAGAGGAACCGAAGATAAAGGGGACGGGCGCAACTGTTATATCCCCACCACAGCTGACGGGATGGGTGTGTAAAAGTAAGTGAATTGGATTGGACATGGAAAAATGGCGGCGGGGGGGGGGGTAAAAGTGGAAGGAACAGAATATTCAGTCTAGGCCATTTGTTTTGTTTAAATTAAAGACCAAAAAACGCTGGCCACAGTTTGTATTCAAAGGCCAAGGGCAATCTAATTTTTGAACTCATTCAAATAAAAACGTCGCCTCTAATGGAAAGGTCCCGCGCAATTTCATTAACACCTCCGCCGTCCCCTGGGAGCCTATATTTTGTTCTGCTGGTTGGTTTTTGTCAGGCTATGCATTCTGCTGGAGGAGGTGGGGTCCCTCCCCCCCCCCAAGCACAAAAAACCATTTCTCCACCAATTCATTCGTTTGCCATCCACAAGCTGGCTGGCTCTTTTACTTCAAAATATTTCCGAGCGTCAGCGAGTGATTGTTTGGAATGAATAGCGGAAGAGAGACAGACAAAATGTGAGAGAGTGTTGCAAAAAAGAGAGGGAGGCACAGAGGCCGATAGAATGGGGGAGACAGCGACAGAAGAGAGTTTATTTGTTAGCTAACAAAGCAAACGAAGAAGCGGCTGGTGGATGAATGGGCCAGCCGGATGAGGCGGTAGGGCGTCTTTTTGGATGTGCCAAAGGGCGGAAGGGAAAAGGGACGGGTCAACGTGGAAATAAGCGCATTTGTCAACGACATGCAGCGACGGAACGGACCAAAGAACGGCGATCGGTCGGTAGCATTCCCCCCCCCCCCGCCACAAATAAGTCCATAAGGGCACATAAACAAAGTGTCTCGGACCCGAGATTTATTGTTCGCAATTGAAGGAATATGCAAGTTTAACATGGACGGCACACCTGGTCAAGAATTTGATGTGGTTACAGTAGAAATGAAAAAATAAGAATGGAGAAATGAGTACGGATAAATTGCATCTTTACGAATCACTGGTACATATCACTTCGAGTGCTGGTTGAGTTGGCAATTTCGAGTCATCCCCCCCCCCCCTCATCAACAGAACAGATCATCTCCACGCATTGTTGGAGTTGTGCTGATGGTTTGTCTGCTGTTGCTTCTGCTCCAGCCCTCCGTTGACGGGGCCATTTCTTATCATTTCTCCTCCTCTCCCGTCGTCCATCCTCGTCAATTTGGTGTCGCTTTTGGCTGTGGATGAAGAAGTTGAGGCTGCTTCTTCAGTTGCCACTTCCTGCTGTTCCCAGTCATAAGGTTCGTCCGGACGAATGTCATTGTTGCGCATCGCGAGGATGATCAAATCCCGAAGATACTGTAAGTTGATTGCATTACAGTAGCATCTACATAAGAAGCGCAATACCTGATAGTCTGGCACATTGCTATACTGCAATCCATCAAGGTTGGTTATGATCCGCTTGAACTCCATCTTTTGCAAATAGAAACATTCAATTTAATTGTTTAAATAGAACATACCCTCGGGCAATATTTTAACAGATGGACCTTAAATAGAAAAGCGGCGTTTTACTAAACGAAACAATGGCCGACCATTCCTTCAAGTGTCCTCGCATGTTCCTTTGCCTTCTTTACAGAATCCCTCTCGGAGGAGCTGAAATGGCTCCAGGGAAGATCGCCTAAGGAAAAATTGGCCAATACATTCAATTGGTATCAAATCAGCCAAACCAGTCATAAACTCAACGACAACGCTAAAGCGAGTTTATTTGAAGGGGGCAAAGAGAGGGCAAACTCACTAGAACCACGACTCCAAGTCGTCCTTCGGGGATTGTTCCATCTCCCGATGTGCCGCAAGGGAAGCATAGCGCGCAGTTCCCCTGGAGAAATGAGAAATTAATGGGCAAGAAGCCCGCCCAAAGTAAGCTAATTTGTAAGGAATGGAATTGTCGCTTGAATCCACCTGAATTGTGCCTTTTCCCTGGGGGGTTTGATTCCCCCAGAGGCCGTTTTAAAGTGTCTGCAAAGGCCAAAGTCCAACAAAATAATGCGCGCAATTTGTCCGTCTTCAAACAGAGCAAAATTGGATGGCTTAAAGGGAAAATATTAAAAAGTTCGTTTGATTAAGAAGATGAGCCCGATATTTTACTCTCAGCGAACGGAGTTTTAACTCCGAGGCTTTTGTCGTGGTTTGAATCCAGCCTTGGCCCTTTCGTGTTCACCACCCCTTCTATGCCCACCTTTACGTCCCGGTGCATGTAACCAAGCGAGTGGAGTTGCTCGAGCGATTCGAGCATTTCCAACGCTAACCGAAGTGATGTTGGAGCTGAGAAACGGTGCTGTTGGAATTGGAGGCGCAATTTGAACAAATTGTCTCCCAACTAAATCATATGCATTGCCCAAATAGCCATTGCAAAAGTACCCGGCACAAGTACCATGTTAATGATGAGAAATTTGAAGTGGTTCTGGATCATGCCCCGGTCAACCAAATTGCAAAAATGATCGGACTTAGCCTTGTTGGCAGCCTTCAACACCACATAGTCCTGGAATTAAGTGATAATGTAGAGAAAAGAGAAGTATTAAATTTCACATTCAATATACCTACATATTTAGGGATATGAAGATGAACCCCATCCTCCCATCTCACCATGTTTAATGAGTTCAGCGCTGCGACACCGCAGACTTCCAATTTGGCGGCGAACATTTCTGTTTTATGTATTTCCAAAGCTAACCAATATTTGTCAGTTTCCAAGGACACACAAATTCTTTTCATTTATTGGGCCCAGCAGATAATATTTCCAACCTAATTGTTTTCCTGCGCTTGTCATTTAGGCCCACTCTTTGGACAAGTTCCTCCCCCATCCCCCAAAGCCAACTTACTTCCGTCCCTTCTCCGCAACACCTCAACACAACAAAACTTTCACGTCAGCTGGCCGTCTGTGCCCTCCCCCCCCTCACCTCGTACACCGCGCCGTACTTGCCGGAGCCGATCTTTTTGCCCACGGCATACGCGTCTTTCTGACCCCGGATCACATTGTTGCTGGTTGGCAGTCGTTCTGACACGAATTCCTCAGATTCGTCGTCGTCGTTGCACTCGTAGCTGTTATTCGTGTCATCGTCCATTTTCAAAAATTGCCTCAAATTTTGAGGGGAAAGGGAAGGTATTTGGGCCAATTGAAAGAAGGGGGGGGGAGGATGGACTAATTCGATGGAGTTGACTAACGATGGATGGATGGGATGATGTGTTGGCCAAATTATCCGGGGATTGACGCCGTCCGTCCCACATTTTGAGGGGGTCAATAAAATGGCAGATGTTTGCGAAAGAGATAGACAACAAACAAACGCGGGGACATCCAACAACCCCCGCAGGGTCAGCCGTTGTTAAGGGGGGGGGGTAATTAGGCAACTTTTGGACGGCGGGTGAAGGAAGGACAAACACCGGCGGCGGAGAATGGGCAAATACAGCCGCCGGTGTTTGTCTACGGGGAGAGGGATAATTTGAAGTTTATTCCGCAATTTGATAGCCGCCGGGGATGAATGACCTCACAATCAGCCGGAGTCCAAAATTGCGCAAAAGTTAGCATTCAAAAAGTGCCGACCGACCGTCGTCTCTTTTTGAATTTCCCTTTCAAAAATTGAAGTTCCCAAGACGACGTTTCGCCCCAGGGTAATCTCTCGTCTGCTGATTGAGTGGATAAACATTCCCTCACCAAATATTTATTTGCTTGAGAGCAAAAGGGGGATCGATCGCCCATCCATTCGTTCATTTTCCCCACCTGACATCAGAGCCTTTTTTTTTTCTTTCCCGCCGGCTTACGTGCCCCTTCCCCTCCGGTCATATGGCGGAAGTTTTGCAATGAGACCACTCCCGGAGGGGTTTTTAAAATGTCTTTCTGCACATCGGCCCACTCCCTCGCTTGTTTTATGCTCCACCTAACATAAGACAGTCACCCAGTGTTTATTAGACTTAATTACAAATAATTAAGTCCGAAGTTCGTTCAACATTCCAAACAAATTCATTAACAAAACAACACCAAAACTGGCGAAAGTTGTAAAGCGTACTTATACAGTGTCAACAAAAACCGATTTTGTCATTTTTTCTTTTTCTGCAACTTTTCCTGCTCAATTGGGGCCGGCTTGACAAAAGGAATGAGTTCGGAATACTGCGCGGGCATAAACGGCCGAAGGACCTCCGGCACGACAATGCCATCGTTTGTTTGGTTATTTTCCAAAATTGCACAGATAACGCGCGTGCTGGCACACATTGTCGCATTCAGCATGTGCACGTAGTTCACCTTCAAAATTGAAACAATTCATTTACTTCTTTTTAAAGCTAAAAATACAATGTGTTGAAAATTTAAAACATTCGTTTAATTGCAAAAATCCAAAAAAGCTCCGACTTATAGAAAAGGTACATAACAAATAAGTGAAATGCTTCACTCAATCAAAGGACAATCAATCAAATCAATTCACCGCCCATTAATTACCTCGCCGTCCAACTTTTTCGTTTGGCCGAATCGAATCCGCAGCCGTCTTGACTGATAGTCCGTACAATTTGAGCACGAGACGAGCTCTCTGAAAGCATTGCCGCCGGGAAACCAAGCTTCAAGGTCCAATTTTTTGGCTGCCGCGTTATTGAGCTCAGCCGAAACAATGGCCACAATTCGGTAGGGTATGCCGAGGACTTTGCAAAATTCTTCGGCATTGTTTACCATCTAAAAATATGGCTCAACTTATTTTTGACGTATTAAAAATCGGTAACGTCGTCCATGTGCTTCCACGAATCGTTGTCAAAAGGAGAGCAAATGACAAATTGTTCGACCTTCTCGAATTGGTGAACACGGAATATGCCACGCGTATCTCTTCCATGACTACCCACCTAAAATGCCAAAATTACCGGTAATAATCTTACCGTTTAATCGGAATTTTAAAGAAATTATTTTAATAATAAATTGGTCGAAACCTCTTGTCGGAAACAGGTTGACAACCCGGCGTATTTAAGGGGTAAATCCGATGGACTAAGCCATTCGTCGCCTAAATAGGAATTTATTTGCGTTCTTTGGCGCATTTACTGACGGTGAAACGCGGCGATCGGTTGTTCCGAAGTTGCGATTAGATATTTCTCGTCGGGTGTGCTGTCTTCAACGACGGCCTCTTTTTTTGAGGTGACCTATCAACAAAAGTGTCAATCAAAAAGGAAGCCGTCCCAAGTGAACGACAAAAAACCTTATAAAGTTCGTCGTCAAATTGGCTGAGCTGTGCTACCTCCTGCATTACATCTTTCCGCATAAAAAACGGCGTGTAAAGCGGCGTAAAGCCCTTTTCCGTCAACATTCGCAGTGCCAATCCGACAAGTGCATGTTCCAAAAAGACTAAAGGACCCTTTAGGAAGTAACCGCGCCCTCCCGCAACGTTCGTCCCTCGCTCTCCGTCAAAACCGTCGCACATTACCACGAGGTCGACCTGAACCAAAACCTCATAGTCAGGTGCTTGTTTGATCTTTTTTTGAATACATTATCGTTTTTATGCCTAAAATAAGTGTTCGTAGATCTGTTGACTTGTCATCATTTGTGGGGTTTTTGGCAAGCCAATGAGGATTTGTGGTTTAGCACATTTTTAATTAAAAAATATGACAAAAACTAATTTTTGAAAAATGAGCCTTTACAGACTGAAATAAGTTGTGAACACTCACATGAGAATAAGTTTTTTTGCTCCCGCAATCACCAAAAGTTCGCTCAACACGATTATCGTCCTCATTGTCGCTGATGGGCACTGATTGGTGTAACAAATTGCCGATTTTGGACAAGTGCTCATTTCTCTCCGTTTCAAGACTCTCCATTCTGAGTTTGGTCTTCGCAACTTCACCGTCAACCGTGCCTTTGACTGCTTTAATTTGTGGGATGGTCAAGTCCTATAAAAATCAATCCAAAAACAATACTTGAAAATTAGTCATTTTACCTTAATGTCGTCCATCTTCAGCTCAGCAAATGATTTGATCAGCCCTTCGGGTATAGCATCAGAACCTCCGACTTTTTCCTTCCTCTTAAAAAAGGTTCCACAACAATTACCAAACTGCCAATGACCTAATCCCAACAGTACCTTCATTTTTTCACCAATTNTAGGAACGATTAGATTTTTTCATTTTTAATTTAAAACCTGTCCATGTTGAAGTCTGTCCTTTCCCCCTCCGGCATTCGCTCTCCCAGTCTTTCAAGCAGTTCCTTGCGCTTCTTTGCTCTCGACATTATTGTGAGAGTGAACTTTGTTTGGACAGATGTCGGAGGTGGAAGGGAGGTCAAAAGCTGGCAGAGGACGGAGATGAGTCAAGCGGACGGAATAATCACTTCACTTCTTCGAAGACTATTGCGGAAGGGCGGTGAAGTTGTGCATCGTTTGCAGAAGGTTATAACGAGTGGAAACGATGGACTATTTCAGTCTTTTGCTGCTGTTGCTGCTGCTGCTGCTGCTGCTGCTGCTGCTGCTGCTGCTGCTGCTGCTGCTGCTGCTGCTGCTGCTGCTGCTGCTGCTGCTGCTGCTGCTGCTGCTGCTGCTGCTGCTGCTGCTGCTGCTGCTGACCCAGATATCGTCGGCGGGTATTAAATTGGCGAGCCCCCCCCCCCCCCCCCCCCATTCGCGCCCATCTCATTCATCTTGGTCGCTGATCTCTTTTCCATATTCGTCGCTTTGGGGAACGCCAAATTGGGAAAAGATGAGTAATTGAGAGGGGCGGATGAATAAAAGGAGGCGGTGAAGTGAAAAGAAAATCCCTGAAATCCCTGAAAGCGAATGAAACAAAAACGAAAAGCGGAGACGACTAATTTGAGTGATTTGTGATGGAGAAACTAAAGTTGCACAAATCGTGTTAAGGAACCGGCATTCAAGTGTCCAAGAACCGAATATCCGGTAACCGTGGTTGAAGCACCTTTTATGGACCCCCTCACCCTTAATGAGTCTTTAAGGCTCCAGTGTGATTTTGAAATTGTTCCCTCGCAGTGGCAGGAGTCCAGGGGTGGACACGGATATCCGCGGATATATCCGGAAACGAAATTTCAAAAATGGGACGGACACGGATGGATACGGCTATGAAATCCGCGGATATCCGCGCAATATCCATCAGTGAATATTTTAAAGAATATAATAAAATATTTTAATAAAATTTCTTTATTCACTTTGAAATTTTCGTCCCGTTTTTCCGTTTTTTTTGGGCCGTTTTTTCCGTTTTCCATGAAAAAATAGTTCCGATGTCCAATGGGCAAAATGTCCGGACATCTTCCGCCTACCCCTGTTCCCCACGCCCATCCCCCCTACATTTTTTGCTTTCATTTTTTAATATTATGTACTGATAAAAAAAAATCGTAATTTTTGGTTTAAAAAATTGGAATACATTTTCTCAACGGATATCCGTGGATTGGATACGGATAGAGAATTTCGAAAAATGAGACGGAAAAAACGGATACGGATACAAAGGCCACGGATATATCGGACACGGATTTAAAAATTTGTATCCATGCCCCCCCCCCCCCTGCAGGGGTCACCAGCAGCCAAAAGGAGATGGGCGGGCAATCGATCTCTCGTCCGTTGTCCCATTCGTGCCTTGGCCACCTGACGCATTTTGCATCAATTGAAGCTGAAAATAGAGAACAACGGCCGATTGGATGCGATGTGATGGGTTGGCGGCCATTTGGCAAATAATCGACCGTTTGTCACTAATCGGCCTTATCCACCACCGCCACTCACTCTTTTGCCTCTTTTCGCTTCCTTTCCTAATCTCTTACAAATTAAGAGGTTGGATGGCTTCGGGCTGAAATGGACAATATATAGAAATGGTTGGACCGTCCGGGAGAAGATCACTTTAGTGGAGGGGGGGGGGGAAGGATTGATCACTCCAATCACCTCACCTCATTTATCCATTAACACTTTCACGTCTTCAATTCATTTTCTCTCAAAAGGTTGGCTTTGGCTGCATCGAAATCACAAACAACGGGGAAATCATCTACTGGAACGGCTCACCAACTTATTTGCCCAAGGCGAGATCACCCTCCAGCACAAACTCGGCTTCAAAATCTTCATGCAGAAAACTCCTCCAGCAGAAGTGCCATTGTAACTCCTCCAATGAATCGACTCTCTGATCGGCCGGGCAGTAGGTATAATGTAAAAGTCTGTCGATTTGTGCCTGCACATCCAATTGCAGTCTCCAGCCCATGCCCTCAAATTCGTCCAGTCCCCCGTCCATCTCCTTCTCGAGGACGGCGATCGCTCCGGTTGAGCCTTTTCCACATCAAAACTCTCCACACTCAGAACGGCCTTCCGCGCACAGTCCGTGCCCGGCCATATGCTCTTGGCCCGCTCCTCCGCCTAATCCCCGCGCTGAACTCAAGCCGACCGCCATCGCAGCTCCACTGACTACCCCTCCAACCTCTTCGGCGCGTTCGACCCTTCTTAACGCCATCCCCCCGCAGCAGTCGTTCTCGAACACTCATCTCCAACTTCAAAATCCAATTTCAAGCCAAAGTCCATGCAGCAAATCGTCTCAGCCTTCGCCAATCGCCCTTCTCGACAGCGTGCCGCTTTTGACTATGTTCCGCGCAGCTTCTTTAAATTCGGCTCCACCCGGAGGAAGTTGTCCTGAATGGCGGAAATTGGTGTAATGGAACATTTTGCAGATAGTCCAATTAGCCATTGGGGGCGAGAGACAGAATTGCGGCAGAAGATCCAATCATTAGAGGAAATTGTGGCGGATTATGAGCGACAGAAGCTGAACGTGTTGGGCACATTCACGGACTTTAGCGAGAAAGTGTCGGAGCGGGAGAGGCGATTGGAAGCGGAATATTCGCATAAAATAATCGATTTAAGCGAGGAGGTACTTGGTGCCAAGAAAGATTTCGATGAGCGCATGAAAAGCTTTCAAATGCTGCAGGTTAGCGAGAACGTGAGCCATTTAATTAAATTGGGGGTGATTAAACTAAGTCCCGAGTCTGATCCCGGCATACAAGTTGATACTCAAAGATTATCTAGGAGCAATTTGAACGAGAAAAGGAGCAAGCATTGGAGAAGCTTCGACAAGATCACCAACGAGAGATTCAAGCACTGGAACAGCGATTCTCTCATTCACAGCTGATGAATCTTGAGAAAAAGTAGCAAAAAGCTTTTGGTCAAGTGCAGTCAAACCTTTTCCAACTCTCAAGATACATAAAGGAAATCCAAAAGCTCGAGGAGGAGCGAAATGAGCTCAGAACTGAGAGAGAACGGCTTGGCGAGGAGTTCAAGGGGAAGCTGCGTCGGGCAGAGAGTCTGTTCGAAATGGAACTGACGGCGGCCAGGATGCTTTACATGCGGGAATTACAGGCACTCCGAGAGCACGAAGAGGCACTTAAGGATGAAATGACTGCGAGGTGAGCACTAATCAATGTTGAAGATGGAGGCGTGCGGAATGGAGGGGAGGGGAGGGGACTGGACGTTGATGAGAATCCTAAACTTTGAGACAGGAGGAGTCCCACGACAGGCTGATGGAGCAGCAGTACCAGTCGAGACAGTCCAAGGACGAGCTTGTCCACTGCAGGGAAGAGATGGCACAGCTGGAGAGGGCACTCGGACAGAAAGCAGACGAAATCCACAGACTGTCCAAAGAGGTGGTTGCCCCGTTTTTTCTTAAAAACGAAATTGGCTTTTACTTAAACGAACGCACAGCTGGCAATTGCACGTCGACAGACGGAAGAAGCGATTCGTCGTCTCGGCCAAATCGAAGCGAAGGCGGAAGAATTTGTGAGGGAACTGTCGGCACAAAAGGAAAGAGCGGAGCAGCTGAGAGGGGCGGAGGAGGCGAGAGAGCAACTGGAAGAGACTGTCAGGGAGCTGCGCAAGGAACTGACGATGCTGCGGAGTCGAGCGGATATGCTAGAGGTGGAGAGGGACGAGCTCAGGGCACAGGGCGAAAGTCAGGTGATCAGTTGAAAGAACATCGAGAATCTTGAATGCCATTTAAGGCACAACTCCACGACTCCCAAGTGACCGCGCTGGAGGCGGTTTGTTTTTCCTAATTGGGACAGCCAATTCGCAGTCTTCCTGCTGTATAAACGACCAGCTTAAGACCCCTCCTCCCACCCCTCAGATGTTAAAGTCTGTGACCAGCGAGAAGGAGGGCAATGAGCAGCGATGCCAAGAGATGCTGGACAGGGAGAGGGCCGAGGCGGAGGAGCGCGAGCTAATCCTTCGCCGGGAGTTTTCTGCTAAGTTGGGCGAGCTTGAGGAACAGTACAACGGGCTACGAGTTCACGTAGAGAGGGACAACATTGAACCTTTTGGGCCCGAAAACGTGGTAAGCACTAGAGCACAGACCGATCGAGATTCTCGACCAAGATTTTTTGTGATTCTTGATCGAAATTCGATCCACGTAATTTTGTCGAGATCTTTGAGATTCGAGATTTTTAAGATTCAAGATTTATCGAGATTCTCGATCGAAATCTTATCGGTCCTCAAGTCCGGGCTCTAGTAAGCATTGGGAGGGACGGATGGAGAGGAATTCAGCAATTTCAGAAGCTTTGGGAAGAGATCGAGTGCCTGAGGTCGGAGAAGGGTGAGCTGGAGAGAGAGCTGTCAGCAGAGAGGACGGCACAGGCATTTTACTGACATTGAGCGACCGCTTATTTAGTCCATTTATAAAGCAGTACGATACGGATGGATTGACAAAGCTGGCAAGAGCGATACAAAGCCTGAAAAGGAGCACAATATGCGAGAAAAGCTCCGACGAAGAGGAAGTGGTAGAAGAAGTCGAAGGGTGGGAGAGAGTCCCCCCAGTTGAAGCACTGCTTGAAAAGGTTGTCTTGGAAGATGTTTGAAAGAGCAGTTTCTTTCAGTTAGAACAGTTAAAACGAAGTGTGGAGGGAATAGTGCGAGAGAAGCGGAAGATGGAGACTCGACTGGAACTGTTGGGGGAGGCGGAGTTTAATTGGCTCAAGAGGCTGACGGAGATGGAGAGGGAATTGGAAGAGCAGAGAGAACGGACGACCAAAGCGGAAGAGGACCATCGACAGACCAAACAAAGCAAGGAACTTCAGGTTGACTAGTTGGGCCAGTACATGTAGAGATTTGTCTGCCAAAAGATTGTGACACTAAAACCGAAGTTGGAAGAGCGGAAGGACAAAGCGGCGCCATTTGTGCCGGACGAGACCAGAAACAGAACGGAAGAACTGGAGACGAAGCTGAGGGAGGCAAAAAAGCGCGCAGAGACTATAGAGGCTGAGATGGAAAAAGCGATTGGGTTAGTGACAAGCGCTGATTGAAAATACAAAATGTTATTAAGCAAATTGGAAGAAGAACATGCCATGGAGATGGAAGCAAAGATCGACAAACTGAATCGAGAGCATGAACGAACGGTGGAACTGATGATGCAGAGAGAACGCGAAATGGAGGAGGAGCTGGAAGAGTTGAGAATATGGAAGCGTAACGCAAGGGACGAGAGGACGGAGATCGCCGAAGGGGAAACACAGACGGATCCGGGGGGAGGAGAAGGTAAAGCGGAAGAGTTGAAAATATGGAAGCGTAACGCAAGGGACGAGAGGACGGAGATCGCCGAAGGGGAAACACAGACGGATCCGGGGGGAAGGGAAGGTAAAGCGGAAGAGTTGAAAATATGGAAGCGTGACGCAAGGGACGAGAGGACGGAGATCGCCGAAGGGGAAACACAGACGGACCCGGGGGGAGGGGAGGGTGAAGCGGAGAGAGCACCTTTTAGGGAAAAGGTTGGTTCGTTGACACAAAACAAATTAATCATCAAACTATGCGAGGAAAAGGATGAGCTGATCCGGAAGCTAAAGGAAGATTTGGAAGAGGCGAAGTGCGGCAAAAACCCGTCGACATCCAAAGAGGGCGGCAGATCGGTGGGAGAAGCCAGGCGCTATTTATAATCCGTGAAGCTTTTAGCAAAGCATTGCCTTTGTCGGAGAGCATTTTTTAATGTGCCAAAAGGCAATTGACGAAGGCGGCAAAGAAGAAAAGAAGGAAGGCGGCCGAAGGTTATTTGGGAATGGCATTTTGCCAACGCCCTCCCCTCCCCCCTCCCCCACCCCTTTTAGACCGGACTTTCTGAAAGGGTTTGAGCAACGGAAAGTGCAAAGTCCCACTCAGCTCAGTCGGATGGACGCGACGATGCCACGGGATGTACTGCCCACACAGCGCTCATCCCAGTCCACCACCAGCACTCCCACCTCTCAACGGTCAGTCATTCCTAATAGAACCCGGATGATCAGATTTCGCCAAGATTCGAGATCTCGGATCGAGATTTTTTCGAGACTTGGTCAATTAAATTTTAACGAGACCTTTTTTAACCGAAATCTCAATCGACGAAATTTTATCGAGATTTTCAGTGATCTCGGATGAATCTCGATCGGTCTTTAGTCCGGGCTCTAATGCCTATGCCCTTCGGGTATATTCTGTCCTCGTTTCGACGTGTTTTTCTGTCCCAACTTTCTGAATTGTCGACAGGTCGCTTCTTTCCCCCGGAGGTGCGCAGCAACAGCGCGCGTCCCCCGCCAGACAAATTGTGCCGATGGGCAAAAATGGAAGGAGCAACGGTAGTGGAGAGAAAAGGCCGGCATGGAAGTTTTGAAGAAGCAGATGCTTTGAGACGCCCCTTAAGCCCCCACAATTCCCTCAACTCATTCCAACGAAAGCCGGAAATATATCCCTTTTGTCTTCACCCCCCCCCCCCCCCGGGGGCCTTCATCCGTTTCTATTTCGCCGTTAAAGCATTGATAATTTCCCTTTCTTTGCGTAATATCTGACACATAAATCTTCGTTATTTAATCGCCTTTGGGAGCAAAAGGTGTGGTCAGTGAAAGTCAAAGCTTTTGATCGTCGTTGGCGGCGGATTCCATTGCTTTTGGATCGGTTTGAATGACCCGGACATTGCTTCCTTCTGATCTGCCCTTCCCGCCGTCTTCCTTAAACCCATGCGATTAGCACTCTTTCCCCATTCACTTCCAAAGCGACGATGAATAACTTCCTTCCAAAACTGCTGCTTTCTTTGACACTTTGTTCTTTGCTTTTGGCTGAGTCAGGTGGTTTAAATTTAAACTTTCTCCAAAATTGGCGATGAGTCCGTTCAGTGGAAGAAGAGCAGGGCGACCCCTACTACGGAGTGCCCCTCGGGGCACTCCATTATTCGGCCGAAGGCACATCGGCCGAAGTGTACGCAGCGGACGAATTCTCCATAATCTTCAACCATTTCTATCACAATCCTCGAGAACAAGGGTACGCTACGCCAACGAGAAAAGACATTTTGTCGTTGCTTCTACTTTTAGCTGTACCGGGATGATGGTTGGACCCCCAAGAATGGAAGACAAGGACAATGTCGTGCAAGGGCATGGCATCCTGCTGACAATGGCACATGCCCCAGCAGCGGCAAGGCATAAACAGAAAAGAGCGAAGAGAGCAGCGGCATTTCGGAGGACCGGAGATGGACGAGGAGTTCACAGACAACATCCATTCCTCGGGTATTGGCCAGCAGAGTTTGATCATCTGCTAATGGGGCCGGGCCCCGAGATGAAGACGGATCAGAAGCAGCAGAAGGTGTCCACACAGCAACAAAAAGAATCCGCAGCTGTCGGTGCGGTGATGAACAGAGTTAGTTGGGAGGGGTAAACTGCGGAAATGAAACGGTCGGGTCGTTAAGGTAAACTTGTCTAACATGTCAGTGAACGAACAACTGATTCAAGGCAACAAGTATTTTCTTATGCGCTCGAATGTCAGGATAATGCAGATTTGGGATGTTCAGATTAGTTTCGGACAGTGACCCGCCGCTTTCTTCCCCAAGCGCTCCCGCCGTCTTTCTCCCCTCACCGAATGCCACTGTCTCCTCAACAACAGCCACGGACAGTAGAACAACCATACCAGCAGCAAACTCTTCCTCAACTTCATCTCCTTTGAAAGCCTCGTCTTCCAACAGCTCTTCGCCCAAACTGTCCACCGTCCCTTCTTCGTCCCCAAGGCTAATTCCGACCTCCACCAGCCGGACTTCTTCGTCTTCTCAAAGTGCACCAATTATTGTTCTCTCGTTAGTTTCATCTTGTTGCTTTACAATGCCCTTTAAAATGCCGTCCTTTACATTGCTTTAGCAACAAAAAGGCCAAGGAGGGCCACCAACAGCTGACGGCGGACTTTGCTGCTGGTAACAAAGTCGCCGGAAGCGAAGGCGAAGTTCGTAGGGCGCCCGCGAGACAAAGTGAGGGGGGGGGGAGGCCAAAGATAAAAGGCCCATCCCATCGGAAACAGACGTCGACGCGGCGGGTTTGGACGATTGGGTGAAGGCCAACGAGTTGGACGAGAAGGGCATCCCGCCGTCGAGAACGGCATCAAGAACTACGATGATAACGTCGGCGACAACTACGCCACTCTTTTGGGTGATCAAAGACCCGCGGGAGGCGCGTCGAGAGCGATTGTTGCAGGTAACAAAGAGCGCTTGCTTCCGGAGTTGCTGCTTAACCTTCAGCTCCGGCGCAAATTGGACCCGAACCCGGAACCCCCAACCACCACGACGACCTCCGCCCCGTTTTCGCCATTGCAATCCCAATTCGAACTTCGTCGCGTTCGCGACAAATTGGTCACATTTTCGCTGACTAACGGAGCAAAGATCACTCAATACAAATGGATCGGCTTGTGGAACCAATGCACCAAAGTAGGACAGCAGGACGATGTCCAGAATGTGCCTCGATCCATCCGCTACCCCACCCCCATCAGAGACACATCCCGCTCGTCTCGTTGAGGGACGTGGACCCGCCAAGAGAGGAAAAGATAATGCCATTGTCCGGCTGGTCCCACAATGTGACCTCCTATCGATTGCACATTTTGAACTGCAACACCATACTCATCCCCTCCTTCCACTACGACTCTCGGAACACCACCAGAAGTGAGTTGAATGACGGGCCGCCAGACCGGTTGATGTCATTTTCTTCCCAAAAGGAGCATGTTCCCCTTGGAAGAATTCTGAATTAAATATTTTCAACATTTTAAATCTCTTTTTATCCCTTTAAGACACTTACTTTTTCGTTGGCATCGGTCAGTTCCCCGAAGCAGTGGAGCAGCAAGTGAAGGCCAACGTGGTCGGAACTCGGTCGTAAGTATCCCTTTGGCATTCTTTGCCATTTCAACGCTTTAGGGGCGAACCTTTGCGAAGTTACAAAGGCGAAGATGTGATGCTGAGACTGCCCCGTCCCTACCGCACTTTCGACATCGACTTCATCTCAATCTTCAACGTTGACGAACAAAAATCATTCGGACACGCGATCATTCCATCATTACTTGTGCCTCCGTGTTCAGATGACGAATAAAATAATTTAGTTGCCACAAATGCCGTCGAAATACATTTTTTGGCAAAACGATGCCCCGAGGGACCCATTGAGAACGTCGCACGTGCATTTAACTCAATTAACGCGCAAATGACCATACGACGGTCACAACGAGCGCCAAAACAACGGGTGCAGGCCAAAAAACTCAGTTCAATGGCTCGGGAGAGAAACGAACTCTTTGGAAGGAATGGGAACGATTCCGAGAGTCGAGTGTCGATCATCAATGTAAAATAATCAACTCATGAGCTATCATTTGGTTTAATGTGGAGTTAACATTCGACACTCGTCGGCGGATTGGAGCCGATGGAAGGGGGAAAGAGAAGGAGGAAGAGAGGGAGGGAAAAGAGAAGGAGAAAGGGATGGAAGGAGAAGGAAGAGATGGAAGGGGAAAGAGAAGGAGGAAGAGATGGGAGGGAAAAGAGAAGGAGGAAGAGATGGAAGGAGAAGTAAGATATGGAAGAGGAGGAACGGTGTTTGGACTGCGGATGACCCCCCCCCCCCCACCCCCAAGGGGACTAATCATTTCTCTTTGTGGCCAACCAACTTTTATCGCTCACTTTGCTCACCATCGGCCGAAGACGAGGGAAAACTATGCAAAAAGAATGAAATGTTCAGCGAGATTATTGGAGAGATCGATCAAACAGTCACAACATTTTGAGAGTCGTTTTGGCCATAAGCGTCAGGCCACCACTCAACTCGTCCTCTCGTCATCTTCCAACTCTTCCGTCTGTCCCTTTCACTTCCTCCTTCCGCTTCCGGGGATGAAGTGAAACTGTTCCTGGCCTTGGTTGCCAGCCGCCATGTACTCAGCCAAAGACAGTCCAATGCTTGCTTAAATTATTGTCTATTTGCAAAATGATCGTTTTACAATTCTCTCATCACTTACGGCTCCTCTTCGGGTTAAAGGACCAAAGTGTTCTGTAAAAGCGAGCGGGAGGAATCAGATCAGAATCGATCGTCGGCGCGGCGGAGATGGAAGCGATCAAAAAGAGGAGGGGGAGGAGGAAGAAGCGAAACGGCAGAGACGATGGAAGAGAACGACGCATCGGCGCAACGGAAGAAACAAGGCTCAGCGGATGAAAGCCTGGAATGGAAGGAAATGAAGCGATTAGCGGACAGAGAAAAGCGATTGATTTGGCGCGAGATTTGAAAGTGGGCAAAAAGTGCAGAGGAAAGATTGGAAGATTCGCCCGGCCAACCACCACAGTGACCTGCACTCATTCATGCACTTTTTGTGCATAATTTTTCAAAAACGAAGACATCATTCATCGGTGGAAGGAAAAGGGAATAAAAAGGGTGGTCGGACGGACGGACGAACGACGGATGTTAGGGGAGGGGGGGGGGGGCCAAGTCCCCAAAGGACCCCTAATTGCAGAAAAGGCCATCCATAGAAGACGATGGATTGCCTGGGGATGATGGCATTACATATTGTCTAAATGTGTGATGTGTTAGCACCGGAGGGCAAAGAATGTCAGAATTGGCAGAGATGGATGGATATGTCTGGGTGGACAAGGGGCACAAATTGGTCGGTCGGAAGAGAAGCCGAATCAAAACCGGCACAACTAATTTAGCGGAAGGAATGGAATGGGCAAAGGGCCGAAAGAATTGAACAATTATTTTTAAAGAGACGATTATTAAACAACAAAAACAATGAAAGGGGAAGGGGGGGGGAATTAGGGGGGGGGGGGTCATATGGACGTGGAAGAAAAAATAAAATCGGATTGGCGAAATAAATTTAGTTAATGCGGGGAAATGGCACATCCTCGAGAGAATAACAAAGGCACAACGCAGACAAAAATGGCAGATAAATATCGAAAAAGGGATAATCCAATGACGAGATGAATGAATGAATGAATGAATGAATGAATGGGGGGGCCTCGGATAGGACACTCACTCATTTTTGTTGCAGACGCACAACTCACCAACCAATTCGAATGGGGCCATGACGGGATGAATGAATTATAACAGCACAAATTTATGAAAATAGCCAAAGTTGGGGGGGGGGGGGTAAATGTTTTAGGGTCGATCGGTCAATCGGCACTTTTGATTACCGTACTTTCAACGATGGCGTCGTTTTAGCAAACACTTCCCACTCACTTCACCCCCCCCCCTCCCTAAATTGAATGTAAAATTGGAATCTTCAGCACGATTTATACGTTTCTTACTTAATTCTAACTTTAAAACTAACAATTTGAGTTTACGTAAATATATTTTACTAAATGGAATTAACAACAAAACATCCGACCAAAAATAATTCACTCTTTTCCAACAAATAGAATTTGCAAAACTCCAAAATTTCTCGCCGATACATTAGGAAAAATATTCAATCAAAATAAACAATTTGGGTTACACTTTTGGTCATTCTTTTATCCATTTTACATCTTCTGATCGGTCGATCGATCGCCCGTCGTCCTCCATCAGCAGGAACAGATCAGTTTTGGCTCCACCTTACCTTCGTGGCCATTCTTCCGTTTGCCGTAGACTCGTCAGACCCTTCTGAATGGTACTGCTCGTCCTCCGTGGACCCGCAACTCCTTGTCGCCCCTCCGCCCTTTCCCGAGCCACCCTCCTTGTCCTTTATCTGAACTCCAAACTGTCCGTTCCGGTCGCACAAACTCAAAAAATCCGCCAAGTTTGTAAAATTCCGATAAATTCTGAATTTTTTCGCCAAAAAGTCCGGACTAAAAAATGCCGGGTCCGGTTACATCCCGGGTTCTCACCGCCAATAGTTTCCGCTTCAATGCCCCCAACATTTCCATTTGGGCGTTGAACTGACCCTCCAACCTAAAAATGCCCAAATATGAGATGCTTTAGGGCTGAAGCTCTTACTCTCTGTTGTAGGTCCTCAGCCTGTTCACCTCCGCCCTGTCTTTGCCCTGCTCCGACTTCATGACGTTCAACTGCGTCTCTGTCCTCTGCTCCAACGCTCGTCTCTCTTCCCTCTCCTTGGCCAATCTTCAATTTGATTACATTCACTCTTCTCCCAACTGTCCCACTTTTCTGGGGCCTCCTCCAACTCTGCCCTCAGGCGACGCGCTTCCCTTTCGGTTTTGTCCTTTTCCCGAAGGCATTCCCCAATCTGTTCCTTAATTGCTCCAAGTTCGACTTGCGATGTCGTCAACTGGCATCGACAGATGTCCAGCTCACTAAAGTCGTTTCTTCCAATCGTCACCAAAAAGCCCAGCACTTACGCGCCCAATTGTGCCGTTCGATCTGTCAGATCAGATATCGTGTGCATTTTGGCACTCAACGAGCCGCTTAACTCCTCCACCTGACGAGCGTAGCCACTCGCCTCCTCACTCCTCTGAAGTGCGCGTCGCTATGCTTTGTTTGCCCTCCCCCAACTGACCTCCTTCTTCAGCTGGTCCAGTTCCGTCTTCAACTCGCGCTTCTTCTGCCGCCGTTCATTCAGCGCCGCTTCCCTCTGTCCGTTCCATTCCTTTTCCCGCGTTTCCAATTCCCTCCGCAGCCGTCCCATTTCGCATTGCGCCATGTTCAACTCAGACTCCAGAAAGCCATTTTTCTAATAAAAAAAAAAAAGAATTTTGTCAATTTAAGGAAATAAAATGTTCAAATAGAAGCCGGTCGGTACAAATATAAACTGTTTCTTTTCTTGTTACGCCCAATTTGCTTACATTTCGTAGACATTCGATGGCCTCCATCGCGTGTTTGATCGCCACTTTATCCTCCCTCGACAATAACGGCGATCGGAATGCTTTGCACAATGCTTCATTGGTCGAATGCAGCAGTTCGGGACTCTGAACTTCTCGAACATTTTTCGTTTTCTTTCCGTCGTCCTCCCCACCAATGTGCGCCGCTTCTTCGGCTCATCGTCAAGCGGTTCTTCAATTGCGGGTAAACTGAGTTCCGTGGCGCACATTGTGTCTGTAGTCTCAACGAAATCCTTTAAATTTCAATTTGTCTGTAGTCTCAACGAAATCCTTTAAATTTCAATTTGTCTGTAGTCTCAACGAAATCCTTTAAATTTCAATTTGTCTGTAGTCTCAACGAAATCCTTTAAATTTCAATTTGTCTGTAGTCTCAACGAAATCCTTTAAATTTCAATTTGTCTGTAGTCTCAACGAAATCCTTTAAATTTCAATTTGTCTGTAGTCTCAACGAAATCCTTTAAATTTCAATTTGTCTGTAGTCTCAACGAAATCCTTTAAATTTCAATTTGTCTGTAGTCTCAACGAAATCCTTTAAATTTCAATTTGTCTGTAGTCTCAACGAAATCCTTTAAATTTCAATTTGTCTGTAGTCTCAACGAAATCCTTTAAATTTCAATTTGTCTGTAGTCTCAACGAAATCCTTTAAATTTCAATTTGTCTGTAGTCTCAACGACATCCTTTAAATTTCAATTTGTTCGGACCACAAAATCATTTACGCTGCTCCCCCCCCCCCCGCTTGGCTCTGAACTTTTGCTTTTTTTTGGTCCCACCCTCTGTTGCTTCATCGCGGTCAGCTCCACCAGCTGAAACTCGAGCAGTTCGTTCAGTGCCTGTGCGTTGGCCAGCTGCTGGTCCAACTTGCGCTCCCGCCTCCGAGCCGTGTCCAACATGTGCCGTACGCCGCCCGTTTCTTCGCTTATTCGCTGCGTGCACTCCTCGCGAACTCTTTCCAGCTCTCTCTGCAATTCCGCCACCGCCTCCTCGCTGGCCATCTCCATCTGTTGCCTCAGCAGCATAAACTCACCGCCTTGGCCCCTTCCGTCGCCGATTATTGCGAATGCGGCGGCACTCAGCTCCACTTCCTCCAATGGCAGCCACATTTGGACTGATCTAATCCATCCACCCACCCCGCACCTCATCCAAATCCTCCGTAATCGTATCCAAGCCAATCGATCCGCTATCCTCCACCGACCCTTCCGATCCGGCAGTGCAGCTTTGTCTGTCGCTCTCCTGCACTGCCGATTTTCGCATTCGCTTCATCTTCATAACCAACAGCTCGTGCCGTCGGTCCTTCTCCACCGCCGATTGGCGCAGTGCCGTGATACATTTGGACATTTCTAGCACCTTAAACAGGTCGATAATGTCTTTTCTGTGAATTATTCCACCTGCGCTCTGTAACGGCTCAATTCCTCCAATTTCTCCGGAAAAGCTCTCAGCTCCCTCAGAGAGGCGTTTTCCTTCTGCACGCGTTCATAGGCGTCCTTCTAAAATGTTCTTATGCTTTTGTTCGACAATGTCGGCACAAATCAGACCAAAGTGAGCAATTCGTCCTGCACATGTGCCAACTGTTCCTCCAACTTTCGTGTTTCTCCATTAGCCGCTTTTATTCGCTCGTTGAGCCTCCGATTCTGTTCGATCAAAGGCCGTTGGCTCTTTTCGAAGTCGATGATCTTCCGATTCTAAGCGTTTTTAAGTCTTATCTCAACAATCATCGTCTGCCTTTCTCCACCCAAAAAGCTGACCAATTCCGCCTTCAGCTGAAACAGTTCCGAGTTATGCACGGCTGCCTCGCTGAGCTTCTGCTCGGCCTCCTCCAGCTTCTTTTCCCATCGCGCCCTTTCCCTCTCGTAGTCCTCTTTGAGCATCTTTCAATTTTAGCCGAAATTTTTTGTCCTCATCATCCCTTCTCACATGTGTGCTTTTGCCGAAACATTTAGGCCCGGGACTGGGCCTTTCCCGTGGCAAAGTGAGCGTAAATGACCCGTTCATCTGCACATTGTTCAGCGGGTTGGTAGGCGTCTGAGAGCGGGACGGGCCAAGGTTGGCGGTTGAGGCCGGCGAGGAACTGAACATCGCCGAGCCGAGATCGATTGTCAGACGACGCTCTCTCGCTCCACGGTGAGACTTTGGAATCCGACTGCCGTAAAGCTTTTGGTAGGAAAACGGTAAAAGGGGCATTTTGACAATTGGAGTGGTGATTGTTTTGTCGAATGAATGGGCGGGGGTGGTGGACAGTGTGGCGGCGGAGGGTGGACGGAAGGATGGCGGATGGTTAGGGGGGGGGGATGCCGTTGGGTTGTGGGGTTGTGGTGCGATGGTTGGGGTTGGGGTGAGAGATGGCGGCGGGATGCGGGTGGGGTGATGATGGAGAGGCGGTGGGGGCGCGGGGGGGGGGGGGTTTGGATATGGGGGGCTATAAGGAGGAGAGGGCGGGGTGGGGAGGCGGAAGGGGCAGAGGACACATAGCATTCGAAGTGCTGCGCGGACGGAGGATGGAGGGAGAGGGGAGGACGACTTGGTCGATGAAGGACGCTAAGGACGAGGGAGGAAAGGGAAGTGAGTGAAGGAGGAAGACAACGACATTGCGGAGGAAAGAGGATGATAGTCGAAATGGAATAGAATGGAAGTGAAGTTGAGGGGGAGAAGGATGGGACGATCAGCAGACCATTTGCATAAACAAACGGTCCCGGGCAGTGCGCGAATTCATCATCATCAGCGGGAATCAAATCACCGAATTTGAAGCTGCGAATGAAAGGATGATGACCCGATTGGATGTTTGTTGTTCACACCTCGAATCAGATCATCCGAGAGAAGTAAATTGCGGTATTTAATGGTCGGTCAGTGAGAAAAGCGGTAACATGAAAAGAAAGAACATTCGTCGACCGGACATTGCGCCAAAACATTACGCCAACTATCAGCGAATTGGCGGAGACAACACAAAAAAGCATAACGTCTTGTCTTCATTTTGTCCTTGATAACCCTTAAGGGGGCCTATTGTCCTTTGTCCACCAGCAGACCCTCCCATCAACCGCTGTTTTCTTCCTTTTTTCATCATAAGGAAGAATGGGGGGGGGGGACGAAATGGACACCGATGACGGAATGGGGAGAGGGACGAAAAGGCGAGACAGGGCATGGCAGGGCAGCAGATGTGCAAAGCAAAGAGTGAGCAGAAAAGTGGCGGGAGGGGAGGGGCATTTTGTGTAAAGAGCGAAGAGCGAGGATATTCATAGGGCGTCGAGAAGAAAAGTGAGAAGACTCCCTTCCGATCGAATGGACACCAACATTGAAGTAGAGAATATTGGGAAGGATGTGTGGACGATGGACGGATGGATGATGAGGGAATGAATGGATGTGAAGATGGTCGGATGAATGGACGATAGACGGATGGATGAGGGAATGAATGGATGTGAAGATGGTCGGATGAATGGACGATAGACGGATGGATGAGGGAACGAATGGATGTGAAGATAGTCGGATGAATGGACGATGGACGGATGGATGAGGGAATGAATGGATGTGAAGATGGTCGGATGAATGGACGGATGGATGATGAGGGAAATGGATGTGAAGATAGTCGGATGAATGGACGATGGACGGATGGATGATGAGGGAATGAATACACGTGAAGATGGTCGGATGAATGGACGATGGACGGATGGATGAGGGAAATGGATGTGAAGATAGTCGGATGAATGGACGATGGACGGATGGATGAGGGAATGAATGGATGTGAAGATAGTCGGATGAATGGACGATGGACGGATGGATGATGAGGGAATGAATGGATGTGAAGATGGTCGGATGAATGGACGATGGACGGATGGATGATGAGGGAATGAATGGATGTGAAGATGGTCGGATGAATGGACGATGGACGGATGGATGATGAGGGAATGAATGGACGATGGACGGATGGATGATGAACGAATGGATGTGAAGATAGTCGGATGAATGGACGATGGACGGATGGATGAGGGAATGAATGGATGTGAAGATGGTCGGATGAATGGACGATGGACGGATGGATGAGGGAATGAATGGACGTGAAGATGGTCGGATGAATGGACGATGGACGGATGGATGAGGGAATGAATGGATGTGAAGATAGTCGGATGAATGGACGATGGACGGATGGATGAGGGAATGAATGGATGTGAAGATGGTCGGATGAATGGACGATAGACGGATGGATGATGAAGGAATGAATGGATGTGAAGATGGTCGGATGAATGGACGATAGACGGATGGATGATGAAGGAATGAATGGATGTGAAGATGGTCGGATGAATGGACGATAGACGGATGGATGATGAAGGAATGAATGGATGTGAAGATGGTCGGATGAATGGACGATGGACGGATGGATGATGAGGAATGAATGGATGTGAAGATAGTCGGATGAATGGACGATGACGGATGGATGATGAGGAATGAATGGATGTGAAGATGGTCGGATGAATGGACGATAGACGGATGGATGATGAAGGAATGAATGGATGTGAAGATGGTCGGATGAATGGACGATGGACGGATGGATGATGAGGGAATGAATGGATGTGAAGATAGGTCGGATGAATGGACGATGGACGGATGGATGATGAGGAATGAATGGATGTGAAGATGGTCGGATGAATGGACGATAGACGGATGGATGAGGGGAATGAATGGATGTGAAAATGGTCGGATGAATGGACGATGGACGGATGGATGATGAGGGAATGAATGGATGTGAAGATAGTCGGATGAATGGACGATGGACGGATGGATGATGAGGGAATGAATGGATGTGAAGATGGTCGGATGAATGGACGATGGACGGATGGATGATGAGGGAATGAATGGATGTGAAGATGGTCGGATGAATGGACGATGGACGGATGGATGATGAGGGAATGAATGGATGTGAAGATAGTCGGATGAATGGACGATGGACGGATGGATGAGGGAATGAATGGATGTGAAGATGGTCGGATGAATGGACGATAGACGGATGGATGATGAGGGAATGAATACACGTGAAGATGGTCGGATGAATGGACGATAGACGGATGGATGATGAGGGAATGAATACACGTGAAGATGGTCGGATGAATGGACGATGGACGGATGGATGAGGGAATGAATACACGGAAGATGGTCGGATGAATGGACGATGGACGGATGGATGAGGGAATGAATGGATGTGAAGATGGTCGGATGAATGGACGATAGACGGATGGATGAGGGAATGAATACACGGAAGATGGTCGGATGAATGGACGATGGACGGATGGATGAGGGAATGAATGGACGTGAAGATGGTCGGATGAATGGACGATGGACGGATGGATGAGGGAATGAATGGATGTGAAGATAGTCGGATGAATGGACGATGGACGAATGGATGATGAGGGAATGAATGGACGTGAAGATGGTCGGATGAATGGACGATGGACGGATGGATGAGGGAATGAATGGATGTGAAGATAGTCGGATGAATGGACGATGGACGGATGGATGAGGGAATGAATGGACGTGAAGATGGTCGGATGAATGGACGATGGACGGATGGATGAGGGAATGAATGGACGTGAAGATAGTCGGATGAATGGACGATGGACGGATGGATGAGGGAATGAATGGATGTGAAGATGGTCGGATGAATGGACGATAGACGGATGGATGATGAGGGAATGAATACACGTGAAGATGGTCGGATGAATGGACGATGGACGGATGGATGATGAGGGAATGAATGGATGTGAAGATGGTCGGATGAATGGACGATGGACGGATGGATGATGAGGGAATGAATGGATGTGAAGATGGTCGGATGAATGGACGATAGACGGATGGATGAGGGAATGAATGGATGTGAAAATGGTCGGATGAATGGACGATGGACGGATGGATGATGAGGGAATGAATGGATGTGAAGATAGTCGGATGAATGGACGATGGACGGATGGATGATGAGGGAATGAATGGATGTGAAGATGGTCGGATGAATGGACGATGGACGGATGGATGATGAGGGAATGAATGGATGTGAAGATGGTCGGATGAATGGACGATGGACGGATGGATGATGAGGGAATGAATGGATGTGAAGATAGTCGGATGAATGGACGATGGACGGATGGATGAGGGAATGAATGGATGTGAAGATGGTCGGATGAATGGACGATAGACGGATGGATGATGAGGGAATGAATACACGTGAAGATGGTCGGATGAATGGACGATAGACGGATGGATGATGAGGGAATGAATGGATGTGAAGATGGTCGGATGAATGGACGATGGACGGATGGATGATGAGGGAATGAATGGATGTGAAGATGGTCGGATGAATGGACGATGGACGGATGGATGAGGGAATGAATGGATGTGAAGATGGTCGGATGAATGGACGATAGACGGATGGATGAGGGAATGAATACACGGAAGATGGTCGGATGAATGGACGATAGACGGATGGATGAGGGAATGAATGGATGTGAAGATAGTCGGATGAATGGACGATAGACGGATGGATGATGAGGGAATGAATACACGTGAAGATGGTCGGATGAATGGACGATGGACGGATGGATGAGGGAATGAATGGATGTGAAGATGGTCGGATGAATGGACGATGGACGGATGGATGATGAGGGAATGAATGGATGTGAAGATGGTCGGATGAATGGACGATGGACGGATGGATGATGAGGGAATGAATGGATGTGAAGATGGTCGGATGAATGGACGATAGACGGATGGATGAGAGGGAATGAATGGATGTGAAAATGGTCGGATGAATGGACGATGGACGGATGGATGATGAGGGAATGAATGGATGTGAAGATGGTCGGATGAATGGACGATGGACGGATGGATGAGGGAATGAATGGATGTGAAGATGGTCGGATGAATGGACGGATGGATGATGAGGGAATGAATGGATGTGAAGATAGTCGGATGAATGGACGATGGACGGATGGATGAGGGAATGAATGGATGTGAAGATGGTCGGATGAATGGACGGATGGATGATGAGGGAATGAATGGATGTGAAGATGGTCGGATGAATGGACGATGGACGGATGGATGATGAGGGAATGAATACACGTGAAGATGGTCGGATGAATGGACGGATGGATGATGAGGGAGCATCACCACCACAACGCAATCGCCTCCACCTTCTCCGCACCTCCCCGTTCTCGTAACACAATGATCAGTCAGTCGCCAATCGATGCTGATCGGAACACCAAACCCAACATCCATCATTAGTCTTAGCTTAGCCTAACCGAACCTATTCACTCCACTCCATTTACCAAATCCAATCACCGCAGTTTTTTGTGCGGTGGTCGAATCGCTCCTAAAAGGGCTAAGGGATAAACAATAAAGTGGTGCGAAAGAAGACGCTCTGCGGATTAAAAGAAGGGGCGATCGGATCCGATCGTTGAATTGTGGTTAAAAATGGGGTAGAGGGGAGGGGAGGGGAGGGGGGGGGGGGTGACGCGATGATTGGATCATCCATTTTCAGAAACTGGGGGGGGGGGAGGGGGGAGGGGTGGTGAAGCTGAGATTGGATTAAACGCTCCCAGTGTTAAACAACGCAGAAGAAATTTCCCGTAGTCTCAGGGAACGAGGCCAAAGCATAAAATTATAGGAATGGATTCTATGAAAGGATTATCGGCGAAAGAATGGGGAGGGAGACGCCGCCTGGATTGGACCTTAATAGCCATATCTTTCAAGCTGTTGAGCGATGTTTTACGCTTTCATTCATAAAATATTCATTCTCATCCCTTCGCCTCGATGAGTGGCTTCTTTCACTGTGACGGAGTGCCGATCGATTTGAAAGAGCAATGGACGGCGGGGGGGGGGGGATTTGAGGCGGAGATTCAATCGGGAGGGCAGGGAGAGATCCCGGAAGGCGATAAACGAGCCTCGGAGGTATGCAGTGGACTCGCCAACGGCTGACGGCACAACTCCCGTTGAATGGGGATTTTCGTTGGACTGAGCGAAGCCGAATTGAAGTGAATTGAATTGAAGCGGAAAGCAAAAGCGAAGGGCGAGGGGGGGGGGGCGAGTGAAAGGTCAATGGACTTTAAATTACACTTCAACGGCTGTTGGGCGTCATTCAGCAACCAATCAATATACGAATATAAAAAACGATCAGATCATTTTCGTAAATGCATCACTTAACACTGAAGATTGAACAATTTGCTACAGTAACCGCTGTTTATTGCGGGAGTTGGCACTTCGGTTACTGTATGATGCTTTGCCTGAGGCTGTCGATGTCTCTCTCAGCCGTGTCCTTCTCCCCATTTCTCAGATCGCGACAGGCGGCGGCAATTTGTGCGATGTGCGCGGGAGTGACGCGGCAACAACCGCCGAAGACACGCGCCCCGAGGGCAAACCACCGAGGCAAAGCGGTAACGATCGCTCCAATTTGGGAATCGCCTTCGAATTTGCGCGTTGCAGCGTTGTACACTTCGCCACTGTTCGGGTAAACGACCTGGGGACGGGCAACTCAGTCTGAGACTAACCAAAGGTCGGATTAAAGGCTTTAAAGCCCAGAAAATGCCAAGGATCTTAAATCAGAATAAAAATTCTGATTTGGTATAAGACATAATTCGCATATAAAAAGGCACACCAATGCCTTTGCGTTGCCCGCTCTATTCGCCTCTCTCAGCAATTCGGTGATATATTCGGGTGCCGTGCAATTGATGCCGATGGCAACAATCTGAGTAGGGCACAAAAGTCAAATCGATTCTTTGGTAACGAAAGAATGAACAAAAGGTTTCGTTCAAACGACGAAGAAGGCATCGTCACGTAACGCCTACCTTCGGATGCGCGTTGGCTGTTCTTACAATATCAGCAAATACATCGCCGCTGCGTGTGCTTTTCCCATCCTTCAAAATGCCATTACCGTCCATCCGTTTCTCTTCCACTAACTAAACCTGACAGGAACAGCAAACCCAAGCCCGAACACTGTCGTCCAGTTGGTCTAACACCTTCCCGACACACTCCACCTCTTTCAGAGAGGGGATAGTCTCGAAGTTCAGTGTGGTAACACCCGAGGCGATCAGAGGACGGCACTGGAGAAGATAGTATTCGATGATGGTCTGATAGAAATGATCATTTTAAGCCAATTCATTCACTGAAAATATGGACCTGTTCTTTGAAGTCCGGCTTCTTCACGTAAGCGCCGGTATATTCCGAAGCATCTCTCAAATATGTGGCATAAGGACCAACTGAACCGACAAGAGAGACTTTCCGTCCCGAATCGGCAATCGCCTTCCGGGCAATCAGAACAGACTTCTAAGTGGATGAGGGGGTATACGGCAAAACAGAAGTTGGCACTGTACATGGATGAGGGACTCGGCTTGCTCCCGGGAGTAGCCTCGGGTTTCCATCAGTTTCTGAACACTAACATGGTAGCTGTTCGTCTCGATGATGTCCGCGCCGGCAGCAATAAACCTGAAGGAATCCATGAAAGGGGCACAGATCGACGAGGGCAACCAAAACACCGTGGAAGCGCGGCGTTTCATTCTCTTATTTGTGCGAGACCCACCCGTCGGCCTTACTTTCTATGGCATTTCGCCACAAGTTCAGGTGCATCGATAAGTGCTTCCCCACTCCAAATCTCGGACTTCTGTTAGCATAAAAATCAAACACCCACAGCAAAACCCCGAAAGAAAATACATTGATAGCAAATCCCAACTCCTCCAATTGGGAACCAACTCCGCCATCGAGAATATAAACTGAGGAATTGCGTGGAGAGGGGGGACTATCTGTGCCGTTGAGGGAAAGCATTGAGAGGGCGAACGAGTCGAAAGGCCGAGTAATTGCAGTGAGTGAGGGGGAAAGTGAGGAGGGGCGGCTTATCAATTGGCTTTTCCGATTGGTTCAGAAAGAGGCGACGATAAGGCGAGAGGAGTGAATCTTCTGCAATGATTGGAATTTGCAAAGCTAAGAATGAAGGCATACAAATGATGGAGGGGGGGGGGAGTTTTGCATTCACTTTCAACAGGGAAAAGCGAAGGGGGTGGGAAGCAGAACAAGCCGACCGGCAACCCCCCCCCCCGCCCGTAACAGTGACGAAAAAGTGGAAAGTTCGCTGATTCCTCCAACTCCCCCATCCCAAAGTCACATCCGATGCGCTTCGCCACTAATTGAGGCGCACCGCTACGCCTAACTATAAGGTCATCACTCTGTGAATATCTTTTTCAAAATGTGAATGCCTCCAGGACCCATCCAAGTTGTCCTAAAATGTGCCAAACGCTCCACTGGCGTTAGGGGTGGCCCGAAGTCAAAGCCAAAAAGATCCATGCATTTGCTGTGCTTAAATCTTCTGAATATATTAAAATTTGGCGAACTATTACAAAAACTTCAGAGGTTTTAAACCAAGCACCTTGATTTTTGAAAAATTTTGAATTTTCGACTAAACGTTCGACACAAACTGCATAAATACCCCAAAAATGCCAACCCCGTAATGGACGTTCGTGATTTTGAACTTATTGAGCAAGAATCCATTGGCTTTTTTGCCCCTAATAGTAAGTCTACAAACTTCTCTCTGGTTGAAATTGGAAATGACATTTTATTAGTGATTGCAATCATTTGGTAAAATGGCCGTTGTCATCATCTTTTAGGGACAAAATTTGTGAGTTCAGTTTCAACCATCCGTCGTACCATTGGAGCAGTTTTTAATGTTTCCGGGGAGAGAAGATGTCGTTGTTGAACAGGATGAGGTTGGTCCTCCATCACCGAATGAGGGAACGTCTTCTGGGCGTGTCTGGGGGTGGTTGGCTGGGAAGAGAAGAGGCGGAGGTAAGCGGACGAAGAGATGGATGAAGACGGAAGCGTAAGAAGTTCGAGGGATGAGAAGGGGACCGGAGCTGAAATTGGTGGGAATAAGACAGAGAGATTTGCCATGTGCACTTGCACAGACAGAAGGCAATGAATCGTATTGAGAGGTGCTGTTTTTGCCTATGTTAAAAGCACAAGTGCTGCTTGAAAAGGAAGGGTTAAAAGCACAAGTGCTGCTTGAAAAGGAAGGGTTAAAAGCACAAGTGCTGCTTGAAGAGGAAGGGTTAAAAGCACAAGTGCTGCTTGAAAAGGAAGGGTTAAAAGCACAAGTGCTGCTTGAAGAGGAAGGGTTAAAAGCACAAGTGCTGCTTGAAAAGGAAGGGTTAAAAGCACAAGTGCTGCTTGAAAAGGAAGGGTTAAAAGCACAAGTGCTGCTTGAAGAGGAAGGGTTAAAAGCACAAGTGCTGCTTGAAGAGGAAGGGTTAAAAGCACAAGTGCTGCTTGAAGAGGAAGGGTTAAAAGCACAAGTGCTGCTTGAAGAGGAAGGGTTAAAAGCACAAGTGCTGCTTGAAGAGGAAGGGTTAAAAGCACAAGTGCTGCTTGAAAAGGAAGGGTTAAAAGCACAAGTGCTGCTCGAAAAGGAAGGAACTCGCCCGGGGGAGGAGGCGGAAGAGGCCGGTGGCGCCTTGCCCTTTGGCTGTATTTGCCGCCCTTCTCGTTCTGCCCATGTTCCTCCTCCTCGTCGTCGTTGAATTCGGGCGGTGGATCCCTGGGCAACTGAGCAATGATCTGGCTGGTCCTGTACAAGTTCAGCCGGGGAGGGCCCCTGTCCGTTGCAGCACTCTGTTCACCCGTCGGTTCTCCTTCAAAGGAAATGTTCCGGAACTGAACACTCTGATCTCCGTCCTGCAATTAATCATTCATTTTGTTCAAATTAAATGAGTTAGCGTTTTGTTAGAGTCCCTCACCTCTCTCCACGTGCACTTTCGCGTACAATCCGTCGTAATGCCGTTGAAGGAAATCCTCGGACAGTTTTGGTCGGAATGTGGCAATGGCTGACAGTTATTGGGTTGGTGTTGAGACTGTGAGTGTCGTCTACTTCTGGAGATGGGCTGAACGAACTGGCTCTCTGTTGATGAAACAAAAGCTGTGGAGGCCGCCGTGTTTGAGTGAAGACGGACGACCGAAGGCATTGGACAAATTGAGGACGAGGGGAGACAGAGCAGCGGACACGCGGCCGAAGCTTCGGCCGCGTCCAAACGAAAACTCTAAACGGACGGACGGTCATTCGTTTCGGGGCAAAAAATTCTTCCCGTCCGGAGAAGCCGCTTACTCTGAGCTTCTTCAGAGCCAGACAAATCCGCTTTATGTGTCCCAGCTTTTTGACCCCAATATCCTCCAAATCTTCCGGTTCCAACTAAAAATATGAAAGAATTACTCCAGATTTCTAGAGAAGTCCAGAAATTCATTTGTTGACCTGCTCAAAATTTCCCACATTTAGGTAGCCTTGCTGCTCGAACAAATTGATGTACTGCTTCAACCTGAAGTAATGCCAAAAGTTGTTTAACATTTAAATCAAATATTTCAGAGCTTTAAACAATTAATTGTGTTGTTCGATGTCAGCTCACCCAATGGCACTCAGCCAATCCCGTGCATTTGCGTCAAGGGCCAAATTCGTCGGCCAATTGTCTTTCAACTGACAAATGTCCATCAATCAATTCCCAAGATATTCAGTGGCCCTCATTTTTACATTTCTCCAAGCTTGAATGTCCTGGAAGAGTCTTTTCCGGTCTTCGGGTCGTGTAATGCCCAAAGTTGTCAAGTCTTCTGGCGATGCCCGTGCCAATGTGGGCAAATCGTATCCCTGACCAAGAAACAAGGCCAGATACTCAGAAAGACACAGCCTTTGAAGCCATTCAGCAAATATTTCTGCCTCCTACAAATGAAAAGCAATTTTTTTGGCTTTTTCTCTCAAACTTGCCGGAATGCCTCGGGCTATCATTTCGGTAATATTAACTCGAGGGCACGGTCCTTTGGCTCGCTTCTGAACTGTCAAAGTGCCGCCAGGGCCAATCGACGAGTCCAATCCATCGGACAAGGAAAAGTAAGCGGAAGAACGGCCCTGAGTTGAGGAGCCGGCGGAAGAGAGGCGTGAGGAAGAGCTGGCGGTGCCATCCGGAGACGCGTTGGGAGGGTGGACGGAGGACTGGTGATGAACAACGGTGGCGGATGAACAAACTCCAGAGGAACAACTACCGGAGCTGGCCGAAGTCGCCAAGTGATGGGAACTGGCGCTCTGAGTTTGGGAGGAAAATAAATGAAGCGGTAAGAGGCAAATGCGGTGGCTGTATTAGTATAAAGCTGGCATTTCCAAGTATATAATTTAAAAAACTGTAAAACTCATTTTTGAGGCGTTCTGGTGCGAGGAATGCGCAAATCAAACTTTGGTTAAAACCCAAAAACATCAGACACAATAGTAAAATGCGTTTCGATTATTGCGGGAGTGACCAGCTTTGCTATTACCGAAGAAGCACCTTGGCACTTTCAAAACCGGAACTGGCTTGACTGCTATTGGTGGAACCGGTGGAGTTGCGATTGTTACCGCCGGCAGAAGCCGAATGGAAGAGGACGCCCGGGGCGACCGAATTTGCCTCCTCTTGAAATTGCAACGCCTCACTCATTCTTCGATCACCCGCTGAAGTGAAAACGATCAGCGAGATAAAGTGAACAATGCTGCTTTCCATGAAACGAATAAGCCAACAAAACAAACAAAAGTTGAAAGATTGACTGGACAAAGGACGGACGGACACAAACGAATGGAGGGGGGGGGGGGAGCAATTGGGAGGGTAAAGAAGACCCACCCGGACCAGCGGCGGCGATCTCGTCGTCCTCCACCTCCCTTCGTCCGTTCGCCTTCGCCATCGACTGGGGGCGCCTTCGCATCGCGTCGCCGTTCAAGGCCTCCCCGCCCTCTCCGTCCCCTCGGGGGCGGCATTTCTCTTCAACTGCCAAAGGCATCGTTGGGGGATAGAGCGGACGATAGCTGTCCCAAGGCCACTTCTTCGCAAATCTGCCGATGGTGGCGTACTTGTTCCCGGCCATAAGCGCACAATTGGCCTCCTTTCCCTTCACTGGTGTCCCCTCTCCCACAAAACTTCTTCTGCTGGACAAAAGATCAGCGGGCGGGGAAATAGCCGAGGACGGAAGGCGTTTAGACGAGGCATTTTTTGAGGATTGCTTCTGGCCAAGAAAACGACGACGCATTTTGAGGGAGGAAAGGCAACTAAAGCAAAGTCGAACACATCACAAAAACAATAAAATAATTTTAGAAAACCCATTGAATTTCGTACATATCATTCCGAAATGGTGCGGCTTATGTAGTAAAGCCTTCTCAGGTGGAAAAACTTTTGCACAAGGCCAAACAACACTAACCAAGGGACGAGAACAGCGACCCAAAACGCCGAATAACCTCAGAGGAAGGGTGAGGGACCCGCCACAAGGTCACAACAACAACAACAACAACAAAATGTTTCTGCACCTTTTGTTGTGCTGCGGGAGAGATTATTTGTTGGGCGTTTGAAGGGATGTGAAGGAAGCGGCGGAGGAGGAAGAGGAGGGCATATTTTTGGCGGAAGAATCGGTTAGTTGGGGGCGGGGGGTTGACTCGTTCTGCTTTACGCCGCTTTTTCTTTGGCTCTCCGATTAATTAGCGTCTTACAAATTAGGTTGGAATTAAAAGGCTGGAAAGGAGCAAGGTTGGTGGAAGAAGAAACGAAGAATTATTTATCGTTTGTTGGAAGGCGCAAAAGGTCAAAAGAAGACGCAACGAACGTATTGGAGGGAAGGAGGAACGGATGAGTTAAAAACATTCATCTTTCACGGGTTGAATGGAAGGAAATACGATTGTGGCGCAAGAGATGAGACTTATATGGGCATCGGCGGTTGGACCGACTTTGGGAACCGGTGGGAGAGGGGAAATTGGTCGGAGTTCCGACCCCCCCCCCACCCATTCGTCCCTTCACATCAAATTAACGTCAGCAGCAGGAGGCATTGCCCGGCACTGGTTGCAGATGATGGCGTGGCTGAATAAGAAGAGGAGGAGTGAGTCCGGCAAATGAAGAGAGACAATCGGCCGTCGGTCAGAAAAGGAAAAATCCCCAAAAAGTTTTGGCTTTTTATCAGTTTATTTCGATTCCATAAGCTGGCGAAAGAAGCAAAGTGCGAGCTAAAGCAACAGAAATGGAGGGATTCCCTCAAATGGACTGGAAGTCTTTTGGGTGAATGGTCGATACGGGGAATTAGGGACGCGTTACCACCGCCAAAAAGCAACCATTTAAGCGTAAAATTGGTTGTTGGGCTCTAACATCAGAAGGGGTGGTGAATGGATTTTGATGATGGATAGTGGGAGAGTATAAATAGGAGGCTGATAAGGTCTAACCACATCGGAGGATCGGGGGGCCGTTTGGGCGATGGGAGGGAGAAGTGACATGACACGCGCCGGGGGGGGGGGGGGGTATCAGCAGCGAAGATGCAAAGTATGAATGAAAAGTGTCCTCTACAAAGATTTTGCTTTAGAGTAGTGATAGAAGTTTATGTTAATTATGAAGTCATAGTGAAGTCACCGTCCATCGAAATAAATGGTAAAATTGGACACAAACCAATTGGTGGTTCATTTTGTAACGTTTGTGTGGGAGAGCTGTGAATGAACGAACTGCAACAGCAGCAGATGGTCAGCGTGGGGGAAGGGGACAATGATGGGTGGGAGGAGAAGTGCCGAGGGTCTAATTGTAAGTGGGTCAGTGCCTGAGGCGATGACTGGGTTGGACGATGGGATTTGAGAGACGGGTTGGGGAGAGATTTGGAATAAATATGAGTTGAGTGGTTGTGGTGGGGGGGGGGGAATGCAAATGATGGGCAAAGCGATGTGGTATGTTGAGGAGATGAGAAGAAGACAACATTCGACCCGATATTCTCTGGAAACGACAATGGAAGAAACGAGAGAACGAGAAAAAATGCCGCCATCTGCTCACTCTCAGAAATCCAAGAGAAAATGGGAAAGCTCTAAATAATAATTAATTGCTTTGAAAGATTTCATTCTTTGATTTTTGCTGAGGTTAAATGTCGGACAAGAAAAAAGTGAATCTGGAACAACCAACGAAGGTTGAATGGAATGAATGAAAGGATTTATGTCGGAGGGGGGGGGGGAGCGGCGAGATAGAAGAGAGCGATGATGGCCAAGTGGGAAGGGCGAGGCAAAAGAAGCAATGAATGGACGGGACGGAATTTGTAACGAACTTTGGTGTGATGAGTGGGGGGGGGGGAGAAGGGGGGGGGGGGTAATGCATAATATGGATGAATGAAGAGATGGTCGGAAGATGGCTTGGGATGTGGTGGCCATTACATTTAGTAAACGGAAAAGAGGAATGGAGGAAAGAAGAGAAGCAAATGGATGAATTAGACGAAAAGGGTGGGAAGCCGGGGGAACAGACAGATAATTAATGAAACATTTGGGAGGAGGGCAGAGATTGGAGCCGAAGGGGTGGCGGGTGATTGTTTTGATGCTCCCTTTTGGGCTACGCGCAAATTTGCATATTTATGCGAGTGAAGGCCCCCCAAATATCTTAATGGATTTAGACTTGAATTGAGTGGTGGGAAAAGGGGGCGATAGGTTTCAATGGACGTACGTATTTGGGATGAAAATGGAGAACGAACGGGGGGGGGGAGTAGTTAAAAACCCCCCCCCCTCGTGGGAACCCCGTCCCATCGTGGGCCTATTGAGTCCCATTGAGTCCCGTCCTCTCGTGGACCTATTGAAGGTCCTGTTCCCGTTTCATCGCGAACCTATTGAGTTGGTTTTTGAACCAAAGGGTTTGGGATAAGGGTTCGGGGGTGAACCCCCACCCCTAGTGATCGTGAGCCTATTGAGTCCTGAGTCCCGTCCTCTCGTGGACCTATGGGGGTCTTCTATTCCCGTCCCATCGTGAGCCTATTGGTTCGGTTTTTGAACCAAAGGTCTGTTTTTGAACCAGAGGGTTTAGGATAAGGGTTTCGGTTAAACCCTTTCCTATCGTGAACCTATAGTAGGGTTTCGGGGTCGAACCAAAAGGGCTCAGGGGTTTCAGGGTAAACCATCCAAAAGGTTTTGGATGGAGGGATGGGGAGGGGAGGAGAGGGGTGGTGAACTTTGTACTTTGCTGTCCAGTAGTGACTACCCCCCTCCCCTAGCGCTCGCTAGCCTATTGAGGCCTATTCCCGGCCCATCGCGAACCTATTGAGTGCTTTTGAGTCCCGTACTCTGGTGGGATCCCGACCCATCGCGAACCTATTGAAGGTCCGATTCCCATCCCATCGCTAGCCTATTGAGCTGCCCATTCCCATCTCATCGCGAACTCTTTGAACCGGTTTTTGAACCAAAGGGTTCGGGATAAGGGTTTCGGTTAAACCCTTTCCTATCGTGAACCTATAGCAGGGTTTCGGGGTCGAACCAAAAGGGTTCAAGGGGTTTCAGGGTAAACCAAAAGGTTTTGGGATGGGTGGAGGGGAGGAGAGGGGTGGTGAACTTTGTACTTTGGTGTCCACCCCCGTCCAGTCGTTAGGCGTCCACCCCATCCTTCCTTCCTTCCTTCCTTCCTTCCTCCCATCCATCCGTTGGACAGAGGGGTCAACAAAAATTGATTTCCGAAGGGAAGGGAAGGGTTTACCTTTCCAGCCCAATTGGCCCAACAGTTTGGGGGGTGAGATAGGTCCTTCCCTCGCGGGGAGGATGATTTTCTTTTGATTACCCGTTACATTTGAAATGGAGTGGTCCGTCTCAACTCAAAAAAAAAAACATTTTCCCCTAACATTCAGTATTCTTTCACTCTTCTCTCTCTCTCTTTCTCTTTCTCTCTCTTCTCTCTCTTTCTTCTCTCATTCTCTCTCCTTCCCTCTCTCTCTCTCTTCTCTCCTTTACTTCTCTCATTTCCTGAACCGGAACGGCCGGGTTCTCTTGCGGCACTGCAAGCTGAGCCCCTCTCCGTTCCGGGGAAGGTTGATTCACCTCTCTCACTTCCTGAACCGGAACGGCCGGGTTCTCTTGCGGCGCTGCAAGTTGAGCCCCTCTCCGTTCCGGGTTCTCCTCTCACCTTTCTCTCTCTCTCCCCTCTTTTTCTCTCTCCTTCCCTCTCTGTCTCTCCTTCCCTCTCTCTCTCTCTATCTTTTATCTCTCCCTTCTCTTTCACTCTCTCTCCGTCACTTCTCACCCCTCCTTTCTCTCTCTCTCTCTTCCTTTCCCCTTCCCTTTATCTCTCTCCCTCTTTTTCTCTCTCCTTCCCTCTCTCTCTCTCTCTCTACCTTTTATCTCTCCTCTCCCCTTTCTCTCTCTCTCTCCCCTCTTTTTCTCTCTCCTTCCCTCTCTCTCTCCCCTCCTCTCTCTTTCTATACCTTTTATCTCTCTCTTCTCTTTCACTCTCTCTCCGTCTCTTCTCACCCCTCCCTTTCTCTCTCTCTCTTCCTTTCCCCTTCCCTTCCCTTTATCTCTCTCCCTCTTTTTCTCTCTCCTACCCTCTCTCTCTCTCTCCCTTTTATCTCACCCTTCTCTTTCACTTTCGCGCCGTCACTTCTCATCCCTTTCCTTTCTCTCTCTCTTCTCCTTATCTCTCCTCACCCCTTTCTCACTCTCTCTTCTCTTTCCCTCTCTCTCCGTCACTTCTTACCCCTCCCTTCCCTCTCTCTCTCTCTACCTTTTATCTCTCCTCTCCCTTTCTCTCTCTCTCCCCTCTTTTTCTCTCTCCTTCCCTCTCTCTCTACCCTCTCTCTCTCTCTACCTTTTATCGCTCCCTTCTCTTTCAGTCTCTCTCCGTCACTTCTCACCCCTCCCTTTCTCTCTCTCTCTTCCTTTCCCCTTCCTTCCCTTTATCTCTCTCCCTCTTTTTCTCTCTCCTACCCTCTCTCTCTCTCTCCCTTTTATCTCACCCTTCTCTTTCACTTTCGCGCCGTCACTTCTCATCCCTTTCCTTTCTCTCTCTCTTCTCCTTATCTCTCCTCACCCCTTTCTCACTCTCTCCCCTCTTTTTCTCTCTCCTTCCCCCCCCCCTCTCTACCTTTTATCTCTCCCTTCTCTTTCACTCTCTCCGTCACTTCTCACCCCTCCCTTTCTCTCTCTCTCTTCCTTTCCCCTTCCCTTCCTCCCTCTCTCTCTTTTCCCTATTTCTCCCCTCTCCATCACTTCTCTCCTCTACTTTTCTCTTCCGTCCCTGTTGTCTCTTTTCTTCCTTTTCTCTCTCTCTCTTTCTCTCTCTCTCCTCCTTTACTCTTCCTATTCTCTCTCTCCGCTGCTTTCCTCCATCCCGTTGTCTCTCTTCTTTCCTCTTCCCTTTCTCTCTCTCCCCTACTTTTCTCTTCCGTCTTCGTTGTCTCTCTTCTTTCCTCTTTCCCTTTCTCCCCCTCCTTTTCTCTTCCTTTTCTCTCTCTCTCTCCATCCCTTACTTTCCTCTTCCGTCCCCGCTGTCTCTCATTCCCTCTTCCCTTCATCCCTCACACTTTACTTCTCTCTTCCCATTCAATATTTACTCACTTCTAAATAGGTCGTGTTTGCATTACAGATTAAAATTCGAGGTCGAACGGTTAAACTCCTTTGATGTTGAAGCAAAATAAGGAAGTCGGATTATTCTTATTTTTCTTTCCTCTTTCCTTTCTTTCTCTCTCTCTCTCTCTCCCCTACTTTCCTCTTCCATCCCTGTTGTCTCTCTTTTTCCTCTCCACTTTCTCTCTCTCCCCTCCTTTTCTCTCTCTCTCTTTCTCTCCCTCCTTTCCTCTTCCTTATCTTTCTCTCTTTCTCTCCCCTACTTTCCTCTTCCTTTTCTCTCTCTCTTTCTCTCCCCTACCCTCCTCTACCCTTTCTCTCTCTCTCCCTTACTTTACTCACCCGTCTCTCTTCTTTCCTCTTCCCTTTCTCTCTATCCCCTCTTTTTCTCTTCCTTTTCTCTCTCTCTTTCTCTCCCCCTTTCCTCTACCCTTTCTCTCTCTCTCCCTTACTTTTCTCTTCCGTCTCTCTTCTTTCCTCATCCCTTTCTCTCTCCCCACCTTTCTCTTCCTTTTCTCTCTCTCTCTCTTTCTCTCCCCTTCTTTCCTCTTCCTTTTCTCTCTCTCTCTCCCCTCCTTTCCTCTACCCTTTCTCTCTCTCCCTTACTTTCCTCTTCCATCTCTCTTCTTTCCTCTTCCCTTTCTCTCTCCCCTTCTTTTCTCTTCCTTTTCTCTCTCTCTTCCCTGCTTTCCTTTCCTCTTCCCTTTCTCTCTCTCTCCCTTACTTTCCTCTTCCATCTCTCTTCTTTCCTCTTCCCTTCTATCTCTCTCTCTCCCTCCTTCTCTCTTTCTCTCCCTCCCTGTCTTTCCTCCTTTCCTCTTCCGTCACCGTTGTCTCTCTTTTTCCTCTACCATTTCTCTCTCTCTCTTACTTTCCTTTTCCATCTCTCTTCTTTCTTCTTCCCTTCTATCTCTCTCTTCCCTCCTTTTCTCTCTCTTTCTCTCGCCTCTCCTTTTCTCTTACTTTTCTCTCTCTCCCTCCCTTACTTTCCTCTTCCATCCCCGTTGTCTCTATTCTTTCCTCTCCCCCTTTCTCTCCCCCCTCCTTTTCTCTCTCTCTCTCTTCCCTCTTTTCCTCTTCACATTCTCTTTCCTTTCCGTTCCCGTTGTCTCACTTCCTCTCCCCCCTTTCTCTCTCTGCTCCTCTTTTCTCTCTCGTTCTCTCCCTCTCCCCCCCTTTCTCTCTCTTCACTCCTTTTCTCTCTCGTTCTCTCCCCCTCCTTTTCTCTTACTTTTCTCTCTCCCTCCCCCCCCCACTTTCCTTTCCGTCCCCGTTGTCTCTATTCTTTCGTCTCCTCCTTTCTCTCCCCACTCCTTTTCTCTCTCACCCTCTTTTCCTCTTCACATTCTCTTTCCTTTCCGTCCCCGTTGTCTCACTTCCTCTCCCCTTTCTCTCTCTGCTCTCCTTTTCTTCTCTATTTCTCAGCCATCCTTTTCTATTCCATTTCTCTACCTTTCCCCTCCTCTTCTCTTCCTTTTCTTTCTCTCTCTCCCTCCCTTACTTTCCTCTTCCGTACCGCTGTCTCTCTCTTATTTCCTCTTCTGTCCCCACTGTCTCTCTTCTTTCTTCTTCCATTCTATCTCTCTCTCCTTTCTTTTCTATATCTTTCTCCTTTTCCGGCTCCGGTGTCTCTCTTCTTTCTTCTTCCCTTTCTCTCTCTCCCCTCCTCTTCTCTTCCCGTTCTCTCTATCTCTCTCTCTCCCTCTCCCCTACTTTGATCTTCCGTCCCCCGTTGTCTCTCTCCCTTCTTGTCCCCTTCATCTCTCTCGCTTTACTTCTCTCTTGGTTTTCTTTCTCTCCCCCTTTCGTCTTCCCCTTCTCTCTTCTCTTTCGTCCCGTTGCCTCACTTCTTTCCTCACCCCTTTCTCTCTCTCTCCTCATTTTCTCTTCTTTCTCTCTCTCGCCCCTCCTTTCCTTCCCTTACTCTCTCTCTCCACTACTTACCTCTTCCGTTCCCGTTGTCTCTCTTCTTTTCTCACCTCTCCCCTACTTTTATCTTCCTTTACTCTCCCCCCCCCCCTACTTTCCTCTTGCGTCTCCGTTTTCTCTCTTCTTTCCTCTTCCCCTTTCTCTCTCCCCTCCTTTCCTCTTCCCCTTTCTCTCTCTTCCCCTTTCTCTCTCCCCTCCTTTCCTCTTCCCCTTTCTCTCTCTTCCCTCCTTTTCTCTTCCTTTTCTTTCTCCCTCTCTCCCCTCCTTTCCTCTTCCGCCCACCAGTCCTTCATCTCTCTCACTTTACTTCTCTCTTCCTATTATTCCTCCTCTACTCCCTACGTCTCTCGGGACAGGTGTGAACTCCTCAATATTTACTCACTTCTAAATAGGTCGTGTTTACATTACAGATTAAAATCTGAGCTCAATCGGTAAAGCTCCTTTAATGTTGAAGCACAATAAAGAAGTCGGATTATTTTATTACAAAGTGTAAAATAAAAGATAAAACTGATGGAAATTAGTGTTTGGAAGATATCGTTTTACAGCGAAAAAGTACACAATTAGTAAATAGAAGACAATTTGTAAAAATTGTTAAAAATATCAAATGCACACGTGTGCGTGTGTGCAAGGGTTGAGCGCGCGCGTGTAAGGAGTGCGCGTGTCTGAAAACGGCGCACGCACCTCAATTAAGAGAGCGTACAGGGTGTACAGACTTCCCCTTTTCTCGTTCCTTCTTCTCTTCTTTTCCTCTCCACTCCTCTTCACCTCCTTTTTTTCTTTCTCTCCCCTTCACTCCTTTCTTACCACCCTTCACATTTTTCTTCCTTCTCTTCCTTCCTTTTCTATTTTCATCTTCCCAAATTCCTTCTTTTCCTCTTCCCTGCTCTTTGTCTGTATACCCTACTTTCCTATCCTCTTCTCTTTGTCTCTCACCCCACCTTTCCCCTCCCTAGTTTCCTCTTCACTTCCCTTTGTCTTTCACCTCTTTTCCTCCTCCCTTCTCTTTCTCTCACCCCTCTCTTTTCTTTCCTTTTCTTTTCCTCATCCTTCCCTTCTCTCTCTCTTTCCTCTCTTTTCCTCTTCCCTTCCCTTCATCCCATTACCTCCTTTCATTCCTCTTCCCTTCTCTTTATCTCTCCCCATCCTTCCTCTTCCATTCCCTTTATCTCAGCCCTTTCCTTTCCTTTCTCTCTTACCCCTTCACATTTCTCATATTCCCTTTTTTCTTTTTCATTTCCTTCCCTTCCTTTTCCATTCCCTCATTTTCTTTTACCTTCCCTTAATCCCTCTCCCTTTCACTTTTCTCTCTTTTCTTTGACTTTCTCCCTCTTTCTCTCCCTACCTTTCCCTTTCCTCCACCCTTCCCTTCGTCCCACTCCCTCTTTTCCTTCCCTCTTCCCACCTTTCATTCTTTTATTCACTAAAAATTTGATTTGGATAGGTAAAATTTCCTTGATGGTGAGGTGTATAAGGACGTCGGATAGGAGTGCTCGCGTGTGTGAAAAGGGTGCGCGTGTGTGTAAAAGGAGTGCGCGTGTATGTAAAAGGGGTGCGCGTGTGTGTGAAATTAAGTGGATAGGAGACACAATTTGTAAAAAAAGTTGCTAAACTCAATTAGAGAACTGTACATGGTGTACAAAAAGTTCAACCTCAGGAAAAAGAGGAGAATTGCACATTAAAATTTCGGTTTTTTTCCCCAGCCTTCCTTTCCTCCTCCACCCCTTCTTAAACCCTTTCCTCCAACTTCCTTTCCCTCCTTTCTATCTTGTCTTCCTTTGTTCTTTTTCCTACTTTTCCTTTCCTACCCTTCTTTCCCACCATTTCTATTTTCAAATTCCCACCGTAGCTTTTTCTCTTCTTTTCCACTTC